>CM043318.1:73848649-75048649 GCA_023736055.1 Quercus glauca | reverse complement strand
ATCATATTAAGTAAACAATTGCAGAAAAATAAAGAACACAACGATATAATAACCCAAGAAAACCAAACCAATAAAAAACCTGTGGAAGATTTAACCTAGCTATCATCAAGGTAAAACAAATTCACTATGAAAGAATTGAAGTTTTTACAACAGCGACTTAGACCACTAACATCCTATTGCTACCTCGAGTAGAAAACTTACTACCACAACCACGTGACAGCTCCGAGTCTACGGACTACTTCTTTCTTATTCCACAGCAACCACAAGTACTCCCACTTGTGTTTTCTTTAAGCTCTTTGAAACAGTAACTGAAGCGATCACCAAGCTCTTGACATCAATTTTGATCTTGATAATCCTAAGTATGTATGAAGGCAAACACCTCTAGATCTCAGAAGAGATTCATACACACAGCATATCAACAACCTCTAAAACGTGGTTAGAGTTTTTCTTTTTATACTTGAAGCAAAACATAAAATCCTATACGTCATATGGGCTTGTACTGAGTTTGAAAATTGTGTAGAAAAACAACCTGCATGAGCTTCAATTGATCGAGTCTACTTTTTGATCGATTGAGCCTTATAGATTACACAATAAATCCTGCAGTATACTAGATTCCAACTTTATACATAAACATACTTTGAGCAACCTAAACTACACTAAATGTTTTAATCATGGTTTGCCAACATATACATGTTAAAGTTTTAATACATTAGTTCCTAATCTCTTAGAACCTAACAGGATAGAATCGTAATAGAGTCATTTTAGGAATTTAAATTCAATAATTAAAATTTTATGGATTAAATTGTAAAATGGTCAAATTGCAAAAGTAAAATAGTTATTTACCTAAGATATATATATATATATATATATATATATATATATATAATATGAAGATAATAAACAATATATAACAATATATTTATAATTCATAGAATGTTATGTTCTTTTTGTTAAATGCACCAACACTTTAATAACAAAAAGGCAGTGGTCACAAACTATTTGTAATAGTATAAGCACTGATTGCAATATAAATTTAACTAGTATATGTTGTAATGTTTCAATCCATGCATATTATGCTACATTTTAATAGCAATTTATATACTCCATTGTATATGAAAAAAGCCTTGTCATTTAAATATGAACATAAATAAATTAGTCATGAAAACTAGCTATCTTGTAAATACCAACTAGAGAGACTAGCCACTTCTCTCAAAGCATCTCTCCACAATTCCACCTTCTTTATGTTCTCTTTAAAGAATTTTTTTTTTTTTTTTGGGTTCAACAAAAGCTTTTTTTGTTGTTCTTATTCACTTGTTCATTTATTTGTACTGTTGTTCTAATTTCCTTGTTTAGGGTTCATTTATTGGTATTGTTGTTCTAATTTCCTTGTTCATATATTTATATTGTTGTTCCTATTTATTTGTTCAACTATTTATTTTGTTTCTTTTATTTATCATGTTGCTTTATTTACTTGTTCATCTTTATATATTGTTCATCCCTCCCAATTTTTTTTTAGTTAAAAGGAAATGCATTAAAAACTAGAAAGCAAACAAAGTCTCAGGACATAGCCTGTTCAAATACAACCCATTGAAATCAAAATCCAAAATACTAGTGATGTCCACAAGCGGATTTTCAAGAATAACAAAATTAGTGGCTTGACATCCTCTCATACAATCTAAAGCATCCGCACATCTGTTGACTTCACGAAAGTAATGCCTAAAACAAATCCGGGGAATCTGGGAAGCTAGGCACCTGCATCCCTCCCATTTATTTATTGCACTCTGTATTGTTTCATTTTTTGCTCTATATGTGCATAAATATATTAAGACTGGTTGTCCCTTATGTTAAACTCAGAACTTTTAAGAGGTTCCAAGAACTTTCTAGTGAGAACTTTTCTATTAGAACTTCCTCTAGAGTGAGTTTTCTTCCCTAGAAACCTTCTTTGAGAGAGTTCTCCTTATTTCTATTGACTTGTATTCACTACTACCTTGTTGACTATTACCTTGTTCCTACAAACCTTGTAACTAGGACTAGTTCAAGCTTTGTAACTATTAACCTCTACTGTTGAGATCTTGTATTGACCACTACTACTGTAAGTGTTTACCTACTTTCAATAAACAAGTATTTTCAGTTAATGTTCATTATATTACTTGTTGCTACCGCCACCTTGGACGGATTACCGCCATACTGGACGGTTCTAAACTGCTTTCATTAATTGCTTTCATTTATTGTGAATTATTTTGATATATACTGCTTGGCTGGTTCTACCACCTTAATATTGTTCTAACTTTGCTCTTTATATTTACTTTCACTACATTATTACTGTGCTTCCGTCTCTCCCTCTTCATCTGTGCATCCCCTTCCCCCTTTATGGTATCAGAGCCACTCTTTTCTGGCCGGTGATAGTGTGTGTTGTGTTCTTTGTGCCTTGTCTGTATCTGTCCGAACCTTTGGTGCTCCGTTGTTGTGTTCCCTTCTTGCCGTCGTTGGCGCTACCCTAGGTGTAAAGTGAATTCCCAGAACCTGACTGTAAGGCCCGTTTGAGCCAGGAGGGCATGTAGGGCATGTGTGTGGTATAGGGTTGCTTAGGGTATGTGTTACGAAATGCAACGGTTGTGAAAAAAACATGATAATTGAGTGTTAAACCTAGGATAATATGGATAAGTTGTGGAGATCCAACTCCTCTGTCAGCTCCAGGACTGGTTGTCCTCCTGATATTGTGAATGAAAAAGATCACACTGTTGAAGATCATGAGATCCCTGATTTCCGAAAATGGAACATTCCCAAAGTTGATACTAAAACTGTTTACAAAACTAGTTGGGCTGAAACCACTTTTCATCCTGTTTACAAAATTAGAACTGTTGAACAAATATTTTCTATTTCAAAAATGCATGAAAAATGTTGCTTGTTTTCCAAGAAAAATATTAATGATTTCATTGCTAAAAAACTCAGTTATTTGCATATTGGATTGGTTCAAGTTGCTGTTAAACCACTTACCCGAAAGGGTATTAATGCTTCTATTCTCATGTGTTTACGAGATGCTAGATTTAAAGTCTTTAAAGATAGCATTCTTGGTATGATCACTGCTTCTTTGTATGATGGTCCTGTTTACTTTAACTGTTATCCTGATATTACTCTTGCTTTGGATGATCCTAATATTGTTAAAGCATTGACTCTGAATATTGCTTCTTCTGGTTATATCAGGGATGAAGGTAGTAAACCTTTTGCTTTGATTTATCGCATTTATTACAGACTTTTGGGTACTCAGTTAAATCCTTGTTGTTTGAATCCTAGAGAACCCTCTGGGAAAACAATGTTAATTACATGTTCAACTCCTGATGCTAAAGTCCAAGTTCCAAAAATGATTCAATGGCAAGATATTAAACTTCCCACTGAATGGTTGTTGAATCAAGAATCCCCTGTTCCTAAACCTGTTTTTGATGAGCTAGATCTCACAAATATTCAACAATATCTTGATGGTACTGTCAAAATATGTTTTCAAAACAATCAACCCTTGAGGATCAACGAAGGAAGACATTCCTTTGCTGGATCTAAAAATATTTCAAAAAGAGATCAAGATCTCAATGAGTTTTTGCAAAAGAATTTTGAAAAACCCACTGATTTAAAGTTAAAAGGTGTTTCTAGTGACAAATCTCAAGTCAGCTCTGTTTTCTACTCTACTAAAGTTGAATCTTCCTCTCCATATGGCAAACCTGCTACCGAAGAAGAAGATGATGCTAATTCTATTTGTCCATCTGATTCTGATTTCCCTTATATTGAAAATCCTGTTAACCATTTAAGAGTTTTGACTGTTTTAAATGAAAATTTTAAAGTTGACATGGTTCCATTGTTTGATGAATTTATGCTTTCTAGGAATAGACCTAAAAGAAAGTATTACCAAAATAATTTTGCTCAGTCTGAGAAAAATCGTGTTAAAAGAAAATGGTTAGAAAAAATGAATCAGCTGAAGAGACATATTTTGTTCTTTGATTTTCTTGAAAATTATTATGTTTCAAAAGATGAAGTTTCAAAAAATCATTTGAATGTGATAAAGAAATCTAATTTTGTTAAATGTGACAAAACCATTGTTAGATCTAGTCATCCACCTCTTGAGACTATTTTGGTGACTACTGACAAAATTGATGTTAAAGCTACTCCTTTCAAAATAGCTGATGATCAAACTCATGTTGTTAGTCTTATTGAACAAAACAATTTTACTAATGAATCTTTGCATGTTATTGGTCAACAGCTTGACCGTATTGAAGAAAAAATTGTTGAAAAAATTGTTTCTGTTGAAAAATCTATTTCTGTTCAAAAACTTGTTTCTATCAAGACTGAGGAACCTTTGATTAATTTACCCAGTCATGTTAACAAATTCAAGTTTAAAACTTCTCAGTCCAAACTTCTTGAAATTGTTGACAAAATGCTTGCTGATTTAAAAGTTAAAACTGAAGGTACTTCTTCAAGTACTCCTGCTGCTCGAACTATTTCAAAAAATGAAATTGTTTTTGATGAAAATACAGATTCTGATACTGTTTCTTCTGTTCCTGCCAAAAAGGTTTTTGATGATGGTTTCCCTGAAATTAAAAGATTTGTTGGAAATCCCAAACCCATGTTTCTTACAAAAAATTGGTATTCAAAACCTACTCCTCCTGATATGCAGTTTGAAGAAAGAGCTTTTCAAACTCAGTTTTCTATTTCTGCTGATAAAATTTATGAATGGAATATTGATGGTTTTTCTGAACAAGAAATTATTAACAAAATGGGACATATGTCCATGGTTGGTACTGCTTACCAAAATAATCATGATTTTGAACAATCTGAAATTGTTGACTTACTTGCTACTGGCTTTTCTGGTACTCTTCGTGGATGGTGAGATTCATATCTCACAGAAGAATCCAGAGACTCTATTAAACATGCTGTTAAAAAGAATGATGAAGATTTGCCTATTTTTGATGATCGTATTGGTCAAGGTGTTCCTGATTGTGTTAATACCTTGATTTATACTATTATCAAACATTTTGTTGGTACTCCATCTAATGTTTCATCTCGAATTTCTGATTTATTGAATAATTTGAGATGCCCTACTATGTCTGATTATAGATGGTATCAAGATGTTTTCCTTTCCAGAGTAATGCAACGGAAAGACTGTTTCAAGCCTTATTGGAAAGAAAAGTTTATTGACGGTCTGCTTCCTATCTTTGCTCATAAGGTAAAACAAGAATTAATTGGTAAAAATGATTCTATTGACTATGATAATTTAACTTATGGTGATATTTTAAGCACTATTAAAAAACTTGGAATTAATATGTGCAATGATGAAAAACTGTTAAAACACCAACTACAAAATAAAAGAAAAGCTAAATATGAAATGGGTAATTTTTGTGAACAATATGGTTTGCCCTCTATTGCTCCTTCTAAGCAAAAGAGTAAAAAACATGATAAAAGTTACAAAAATTATAACCATAAAAAACATAAAACTAATTTTAATGATTTCTATGCTAAAAAGAAAAATGTTTTTAAAACCCATGTTAACCAGCGATCAGGGAAAGGTAAATGTTTCAATTGTGGAAAACCTGGTCATTTTAGTAAAGATTGTAAACAAAAACCTGGTAAGTTAAAAAACAAGTTTAACATGTTGAAAATTGATGATAATGATCAAGAAGAATTATTCAGAATCCTCGAATCAAACAATTCGTCTGATTCTTTGGAAGATGATTTTTCTTCTTCAACTGATTCTTGCTAT
Organism: Quercus glauca; assembly: GCA_023736055.1. Lineage (NCBI taxonomy): Eukaryota > Viridiplantae > Streptophyta > Magnoliopsida > Fagales > Fagaceae > Quercus > Quercus glauca. The sequence continues at coordinate 75,042,903 of CM043318.1, read as the reverse complement.
CATTCTGCTGATGATTCCTCTGATTCTCCTAATATTAAACTTAGTTGTAGAGATTCCTGTTGCAATGTTGTTAAATCTGTTAATGCTCTCACTAAAGGTGAAGAAAATGAAAGCTTGTTAATTAAATTGATTGGTCAAATTGAAAATCCTGAATTACAAAAAGAATATTTGGATAAATTTAAGAAAAATTTGTTAAAAGATGAAATTGGTAAAAAACTTAAATCAACAATAAGTTTTGAAGAAACTTTGGAAAGATTTAATAAGAAGAAATCCAAAGATTTAACTGTTAATGATCTCCAATGTAAAATTAATACTGTTAAACAAGAGATAAGTGAACTAAAACTTGAACTTAAAAATATTAAAAGTGATAATCATAATCTCAAACAAGAATTGTTAATTTTAAAAATTGATCAAAATAATTCTAATAATGAACAAGATGAGCACAAGGATGGAGATGAATCCAGTCAACAGGCTCTTCTTTCTGATGAAGGTATTGCTGATGCTCAACCCAGTCTTGTTAGTATTAACAATATTCTTCCCCCAAAATGGTTCACAAAAGTAAAAATTTTTGTTTCCCATGATTATTATTTCACTGTTATTGCTATGATTGATTCTGGTGCAGATAAGAATTGTATTCAGGAAGGATTGATTCCTTCGAAATATTTTGAAAAATCAACTGAAAAATTGGTTTCTGCTACTGGTTCTCAAATGAAAATCAAATATGAATTGAATAATGCTCATATTTGCCATGATGATGTCTGTTTCAAGATTCCTTCTGTTCTTGTTAAAAATATGACTAATAAAGTGATTCTTGGTTTGCCATTTATAAATGCTTTGTATCATTTCCTTGTTGATACTGATGGTATTACTACTGATCCTTTTGAACAGAAAGTAAAATTTAAATTTATTTCAAAACTTGAAATTGATATTAATGATGCTTTAGATTCTCCTGCTACATGCTTCACAGACAATTTTGAAGGTAATCCTAGTAGTGCCAAATTATCTACTATTACCAATGACTCTAATATTCCTAATGATTCTTTGCAGGAATCAAGCACTGATGCGAGGATAAATACCACTACTAAGTGGGATAATATTAGTATTTATACCACTAATAAGTGGATTATTATGGCTCCCTCGACTGAGAGGAAAAACAAAGGAAAAGCTCCTGCACAGGACTATTCCCTAAACAAAATGCATGAAGGCGTATCTTCTGGGGTAAAACCTAGTGGATCAACATCCCTTCAAGAGTATGTACTGGCAATGGTGGCATATTCCAGTGGTGATATTATAATTGCTTTGCAGGAAGTTTTGTCAAACAATTTACAATTCCACAATGGAACCTATTCTAAACTTCCAGATTCTATCAAATTTATTCTTGATAAACTTCAAGCTGCTTTTATTAAAAACCACCATGATCTTTTCAAAAGCACCCTCAGAGCCCTTGAAATCCATCTTGTTAACCTTACTGCTCAAAATGAGGCTTATCTAAGCCACTATGCTAACCTTATTTCAAAAAATCCCCTTGCTTCAGAGAATGACCTTGCTTCAAACCTTGTTTCAAAAATTGGGGCTTTTAGAAGCCAACTTGTTAACTATCCAAATACTCCCCACACTAGTCAACTCTTTGGCAGAGAGGATATCCATTCAAAGGATAAAATGACTATAATGGGCACTGATTATTCTAGATTGAGCCTTAAGTCCCAATCTATATTAAGAAGTGCTTTTGCCAACTTGCCATCAGATATACAATCACATATACTGAGAAGCGAGGCTATGTTTAAGTCTTTTGGCCTATGGTTCGAATACTTCAAAACGCTTGTTACAATTGCTGTTCCTGATCCTGCTAATTCAGATGATAATGGTGATATCCTTGAACAAACTGATTGGAAAAAACACTTTGGAGTTAGTCTCAGAGTGTATGAAAAGAGACACCAATTTCCTGGTCTCTTAATTAATTATGATAGTTCATTTGTTGCTGATGATCCAGAAGGTAATAATGATCGGAATCCTAACTGGCTTTCCCAAATGTTTGAGTATGGCTTTATCAGACTCATAAAATTAACCAGTCTTGGCCAAGCCAGCCAACTTCCACAAATCATTCAGACTGCTATTAACAATTTCGAAAGTCCCTTTGTTTCCATAAGATGTTGGAGCACCTTGCCAATGTGGGAAAGAGATAACTGGATGAACGTCCAGCCATCAAAACATCTCGTTCTCATTAATGGGTACACTCACCAAGGACAATGGTATGAAGGAGATTCTCACTTATCCTTCCAAAACCCCTATGCTCTTACAAAATGCTGGAGAAATTATTTCAATAATCAAATTCTTGAAGTCATTCAAAGCCTGTGGAAACATTATCATTTCATAGGCAACACAGATAGAATTTTTGTTTTTGGTCCCAGACCTTATGCTCCTACCATCACTCATGTGCACATAGCAGATCACTGTAATCCAAGGAGTTTTATTGCTCCAGGGAAAACTCCAGAATTTGAGCCACTGCTATATTGCGGATTCTGCAATCAGTATGTTATTTACCATGAGCATGGATGTAATGATGACCCTCAATGGGATCCTAATGATGATTATTCATCCGATGCTCCTTCTACTGATTGAATGTGTGGTCCTCAGATTATTGTTACTATTGTTCTCTATTTGTCTAGCCAGCATAATGGCCAAAAGTGTTTCAATATTCAAAAAATGCTTCTACGCCACTATTCAACTACATGCGAAGACACTATTCAACTACATGCGTACATAGTGATGTTCAAAGAAATACTCTTATTGACCTTTGTCAGAGATTTTGCTGATTTTATGCCTCATATGTTGGAAGTTTTATTGCATGCTCCTGAAAATTCCCATCATAGTGCAAATTTGGCTTCTTTTGATGGCTTCTTTTAAGGACAAAGATGATGTGGCCTAGCCCTAAAAATGAAGGCCTAGACCTTTGAGTGGGATGCTCCTGAACACTCCATATTCCCTCCATGATTTGGAGTCAAAAAAGAAAAAGTTCTCACTAGAAAGTTCTTGGAACCTCTTAAAAGTTCTGAGTTTAACATAAGGGACAACTAATCCTGGAACTGACAGAGGAGTTGGATCTCCACAACTTATCCATATTATCCTAGGTTTAACACTCAATTATCATGTTTTTCTCAAAACCGTTGCATTTCGTAACACATACCCTAAGCAACCCTATACCACACACATGCCCTACACGCCCTCCTGGCTCAAACGGGCCTTACAGTCAGGTTCTGGGAATTCACTTTACACCTAGGGTGGCGCCAACGATGGCAAGAAGGGAACACAACAACAGAGCACCTAAGGTTCAGACAGATACAGACAAGGCACAAAGAACACAACACACACACACACACATATATATATATATTATGCAATATTATTGTGTTCTCCCCTCTTCCTCTCTACACCTAAAAATTTTTTCTACCCATTTTTCCTAAATGGGTTCTAAACCTTATTTTAAGCATAATATGGGTATGTTGCCTAGAGAATGGTGATGGCTTGTACTCCCATTTCTTCTATTGGTAAAGAATCCATAAGCTTTTGACAAGATTAGAACTTATTTAGGAGAAATCCCTAAAAAATAATTTTTCCAATAAACATTTACTTTACTTGTCTTTCCTTTATATTTCTTTAAATTCTGAGCAATTTACTTTATTGTCTTTAAATTCCAAAAAATTTACTTTTATTGTCTTTAAATTCCTTTTTAAATTCCAAGCAATTTATTTTTACGTCTTGTATTTAAGTTTCTTTATTCTTAAATGCTTGTGGAGTGTGGGAGGCAAGGGCCGGGTTCAAGTCTCCAGCATCAATCCAATATTCAGTATCTCTCTCTATGGCCCATGCATTAATGATTACTTTGGTGTTGTTTGGTATCTCACACCCATTAATTTCACATTTTTCTCATGCATTAATGATTACTTTGGTGTTGTTTGGTATCTCATACCCATTAATTTCACATTTTCCTCTTGATTCTCTTTTGATCAAGGCACCAGGAGGGTGTAATCGCAAAGTTTCTTTTACTACTAATTTCAAGTAATCTTGCTTTTGAATGTTTGCCTCATCAAAACTTCTCCACCCTTCAAGGATTTGTTGCACTTCGGCTTGTGCCTTCTTCATTACTCTTGGGTTTTTCAATAATTCTAACATTGCCTATTCAATTGTAGTTGCTGTAGTTTCAGTTCCTGCAGTGAAGACCTCCTAAAAAATGACGTGTTAAATTACAATCACATTGTGTGTTTACATGAATTTTCCTTCAAAATTCCTAATTCTGTGTGACTTTGGTGTTGATTATTGTTAAGTGTACATGAAATTTATGTCAAGAGAAAATTTTTTTGTAGCAATACACAATCATGTCTATTTGGCTTACGACTTAAAAGGTCTACTACTCAAAAAATATAGTGTGGCGAAATACATGAAAACATGTACCTCTACTCGTTCACCACTTTTGTTTATGGAGTAAAGAATCCTTGTAAAAATATTTGTATAAAGCCAATTGAACCGAGATACCCCGGTGTAGGAAAACCACACAAATGAAGACCGGAGAACCAACCTCTAGTGGTTATAATCAGAGCCAGCGAAGGGATAACCGATCCCCATGGTGCGTGAACACCTTAGTATAAAGATGCTTAGTTATTAACAGAGAAGAAAAAATAATAATAAAGCAACAAAAGAAATGTTGGTTATAAAGTTTCTTTAAGACCTTATCTCCTCTCCTCGTGTGTGTATATTAAAAATACTTTGTATTCTTAAAAAAAAATTGCTTAATTTAATTTAATTTAAACTTTTTTTTTTTGGGGCATACTAGAGTGACTGCTTTGATGTGGTTTTTTGTTATATTTAATTCAAGCTCGCTTGTTTCCTGAAGTTTCAGAAGCACATCAATCATATCATCATGATTGTTTTCTTCACATTTTCTGGCTAAAGTGGAACTTCTTTTCTTCTTATGATCCTTGATTATATCATTGAGAATGTTGCCTGTTTTTCTGTGCAATTTCAACAATGCGGGCTTGGTTCCTATAAGGAAGCCAAGCAACTTTAGTGAAGGGAACAAATCAGGCACATCAAATCCTCCACTGCGATTAAACGTTTCCTGGATTAATGATACGAGTTCTTTTTCATATTTGCACTTCTTCCCAATGACTACCTTGACAGTTATACTATTTGTCAAGGAGACGATTTTCTCAGTGAAATCGATTACGAGTCCCTCAACCTTGGATGATGAAATGAATTCAATAAGATTCCACACCTCTTCTTCTCTTATTGTTCTAAATGACTGCACACGCTTGGGACTAAGGAGCTCCATGACACAAATTGAACAGTTTTAGACCCCTTAAAAACAACCAGATTGCGTAGCCTAGATTAATTAGCCAAGTTGTCACTTAGTCAAATTAAACAATTCTAGGTTAAAACAATCAAATAATCATATCATGCATATAAAACATATAAAGCAGTGGAAATAATAAAGAATACAAGATATGATCACCCAAGAAACCACACGAAAAAACCTAGGGAGGATTTGACCCACCGATCCTCAAGGCAAACCAGAATTCACTATGAAAGAATTGAAGTTTTTACAAAAGGACTACAAGCTCCCCGCTCAACTTCCTAATGCTACCCACCAGTAGAACTTCCTGACAAGACCACGCGCAGGCTCCGAATCCACGGACTACTTCTTTCTTGAATTCCTCAATCAGCTACAAGCTCCCCGCTTGTTTATCTTTAAGTTCCAATGGTTGCAACTGTAATGATCTTCAAGATGTTGAAATCATCTCTACCTTGAAAACCCTAAGTTTTGTGTAAAGGAAAGCTCCTTTAAGATCTCACAAGAGATTCACACAAAACCGCAATGTATAAGTAACAATACAATATGGAGTCCCCTAAAAAACATGGCTAGGGTTTAGTTTATATACCTAGGGTAAAAACATAAAACCCTAAACGTTTAATGAAGTAGGGCTAAGTTGGAAATTCTGCAGAAAAATCAACCTGTGCGATTTTCGATCGATCGAGCCAGGCCGAAAGTCCCAAGTACTTTTGCAGCCACTCGATTCCAACTTTACAATAATAAACCAACTTTGAGCAAGCCTAAACAAGACTAAAAACATTGTTTTGATCATGGTTTTCCAACATTACAAATTAGAGTTCTAAATACATAAAATCCTAAGACCTTAGAATCTAACAAACTCCCCCTTTGGCAATCCGTGACAAAACACAAACAATAAGCTCAAAGTTTACAATAAAAAGCCCTTTACAACAAGTAATGCTCAAAAATCAAATTCAATTCTAACTACTATCCATCAGTTGCAAGTGTAAACAGCAGCCAAGTCGAATGCACCTGTATATTCCTGAAACACTCAACAAACGCATAAACGCATGTGTGATAGAAAAACAGTAAATCAATAGATATGTAATCTAACTCTCCCCCTATGTTAGATACACCAAAAATAAACAATTCTTGAAAGTTCACACAACACATAATAAAGACATATATAAATGAATAATCATAAATATAAATCAATAAACAGGGAAGACATAGAATCAAGAATCATATATATAAAAATGTATTTCTCAACAAGTATAGCCCAAAAAGAAAGTATACATAGTGAAGCACCTAGATACAATCTAATCTCAAAAACTCCACTAGCTCCTCAAAAAGTAACAAAAACTCCCCCTAGCTACAAAAATCCCTCTACAAGTATCCAAACTCTACTCCTCCTTTTTGTGACGAAATGCCAAAGGACATCACAGGCCATCATCAAAAGGAGGTGGTGAGGATGAACGAAGATGCGCCAAATCCGCTCTTAGAGCACGAATCTCATCGAACAAGTCCACCAAAAGCTGACCATGAGCCGCCTGAACGGTCATGACAGTCTCCAAAGTATGACGAACATCGAAGTCAGTCGCAGGAGGTGGAGGAACAACAGCAGCAGCATCTATAAGATCAGGAACAGCCTCATGAGCAGGACCTGTAGAAGAAGAAGGGGGTGTAGAACTAGAAGGCTCAGACCTCGCATGTTTAGAGTCAGCTCGAAGATGAGCAGCCCTCTGTCTAAGGAATGAGGCACCTATGGGAGCAATCACATGAACGGGCTCAGAAGAAGGGAAATCATCTAAACCAAGATGAAGTAAAATCCTATGAATGAAGATAGGATGAACAAGAGCATGAGCTGTAGATGAACTCCTATACACATCGTTCAAAGAACAAAGAAAAAGATGAGGAAAACTGATAGGAGCATCAGTGACAAGAGCGTATAAGAATACACACCTCTCGAGAGGAATGGTGTGCAGATAAGAAATGGGCCAAAGAGAGTGACAAACTATCCTAAAGAAGAGATAGACAGTCTCAGGAAACTCAGCGGTGGTGATCCTAGGATCAGAACCCCACTGGATGGAAGACCCAGTGATGTAAGACATGACATCACTCAACTTTGGTGACTCATCATAGGGATAGACAGAGTGCTGTACCAAAGGTACCCCAAGAGCATCTGACACTACTATAGGAGTAATGACATACTCTACGCCTCGTATCCAACTCTTAACTAGAGTGTTGGAATCATAGACGTGGATAGAGATGTTCGAGAAGAACTCTCTAATCAGGATAACTGGAGGTGGAGGATCAGAAACATCCAGCAGTGGTAACCAGCCCCTACGCTCAAAGTTTGCCCTAATGGCAGGATCAACCTCATCTAGGGTTACAGAATGCTCAGCCCAAACTTTTCTCTTAAGGTTTAGAGACTCATAAACCTCTTGGTTTTTCTCACTGGAGAACCTCTCACTATCAAAGGTAGGTGGGGGTGGAGAAGGAGAGGGAATAGTCCTACGGGCTCTAGTCTTCCTAAGCATGATGCTAAGGAAAGGACAGAGACACAAGGAAAAACCAAAAAAGAACAAAAACAAAACCAAGGGCAGACTGCAAGTTAGCACAATAAACAATAGAATAAAAATCTATATGATGCATGAACAATAACAATGTTATGATGCATGAACTAATGCAGTAAACAAGTTCAAATTAAGTTCAATTTCACAAAATTGGCTTGAACATAGAGTTTCTTAACAAAAACCCTAAAAATTTGAAAACCACTTGAAAAATTTTGCAACAAATTGATGAATTAATCATTACACAATGTTGAAAACAGATTAGAATAACTAATTTCATCAATTAAACCTTAATTGAACAAAATCCCCAATTCGGATCAAATAGAAACCCTAGAATTTTCAATTTTTCACCAAACTCAAAATTGATCAAATTAACATGTAAGAATCATGTTTATGATGTGTCCCCACAAAAACCCAATGATCAATTGCACATAATAAGGCTTGAATCAATCAAAAAATCCCAATATGCAATGTCTGAAAATCTCCCTCAAATGCATGAAATAATGCATGAAATCATGAAAATAAACTCAAAAAGAAGGGTAAAAGAGTCTTACCAACTTGAGGAAAGAGAGATTTTGCAAAAAATTTGGAGGAAAACGACAAAAAACTGACTGTGATGCTTGCCTCGTCGGAGAGAGAAAGAAAAAGTTTGAAAACTTTTTGAAAAAGTATTTGAAAAAGTCAGATTTGATCTTTTAAAAAAGCTTCTCCACGATCTTCGATCGATCAAAAATTACATTCGATCGATCGAATGAGACAGGCATTTTGAAACAATTGAGAGCACTTTTTCGATTGATCGAAATTCAGGTTGGATCGATTGAACCAGGCAGAGGCTCACAAGAATTTTGAGAAAAAATCACAGTTTTGAAAAATGCAAACCTAATTTTGAAAACAACTCCTCAAAGCATTTGAACAACAAAATCAAAATGCATGAGTATGAGATGATATGCTTTTTCAAAAACCCAAATTTTTAAACCAATTTTCTCAAAAACAAGTTTCAATCATTCTCCCATTGAATTTTCTCAAGCAACAAATATGTTGTGCACAAATCTCAAGATATTTTCAAACTTGGTTGGTCAGACCAAAAACACACACACTAGCATGTACAGTTTAACAAATAGTAACTTGTGTAGTGTGTGATACTAGCAAAAACTTGAGATACATGTGAGGTGATATGTGAATAGCAATCAAACACAAAGTCTACACAATTCATCACATATAATTTAAAAGAGACTATCACCTAAAGAGTTACATCCTATAACTCCCACATCTCCTAGAACAAAAGCTTGCAATCATGTAAGTTTCTTGCATTTTTGCCTCTTATTTATGTGAATTGGCATTCAGTCTAATAGTACACACCGGTTTGAATTAAGTGAATTGGCATCAAGCCTAATAGTACACACCAATTTTAATTTAATTGAGGCTACACCTTATGTTCTTTTTGTGCATGTGCTACACTTTCTCGAGCACAAAATCTTATGATATGCACTAAGGTGTTCATGATTGGCTAGTGAACAGTGGTGAAATGGTTATTTATGCATTTCTCAAAAGGATCAAGTCCGACAGTCAAATAACATATGACTTCATGATTAAGACAAAGTGATTAAAAACCACACACATCTTTCCCACACAATATGCACTACAAAGTTTCAACTAGTCAAGTGTAATATATAAGCTCATCAAAGCTAAACAAGGTACACAAGACATGACATGTGAAAATAGATTGACCAACCTTGTTTTCAAAAATCAAGAAAAATAGTGTCAAACATAGTTTTTGCTTTCTCTTTTTTTTTTATTTAAAAGAGAAAAACAAATAAATCCTAGAATGAAATGCATGAATGTAATGCAATGCAAATCCTAGAACAAAAAAAAAAAAAAACAAAAACCAAAAAATAATGGTCACAGAGGATAGAGCAATGAAGCACAAGGACCATGTCAGAAAGACTCAGTTAGTTCGAGTCTTTTGCATCCAAAACTTTTTAGATGCACCACGAGCATTGGAGTTCTTATTCACATTAGAGTGATTCCCAACTCCAGGATTGGAATAAAGGTTTAACACCTTTACCAATTCACCAATTAGTGCCATAGGATCTTGTGCTTGAGGCACAGGCACTTTTGGTTTCTTTGCTTTCTTATCAGCTTGAAGCTTGAAACAGTTAGGACGAATGTGTCCAGACTTTCCACAGTAATGACAAACCCAAGCAGGTTTACCATGCATCTTGTCCTTAGATTTGGTAGGCTCCTTAGGTTTAGATTCTCTTAAGTCTACCCTAATCTTCTTAGGTGGTGAAACTTCTACAGGTTTAACAACCTCACTTATAGGGGGTTTAACAGTTTCACTCACAACCTCACTCACAGAAGGTACAGAAGAAGAAGAAAGAACAAAGACAGTGGAATGTGGTCCAGAATCAAAGATGCTTTCAACATATCCTAACCCAGTTTTATCAGAAGGATACCTTTGAACATTCAGCATGTGATCAAGTTTAGAACTAGCAGATCTAGCAACAGATAAATCATGTTCCAAAGTTCTAACTTTATCAAGTAAAAGTATGTTCTCAGATTTAACATTGTTCAAAAGATCATTAGCATCAAACAATTTAACAAGCAGATTTTTCTTTTCAAGCTCAAGAGAATCAATTTTCTTTAGGCCAAGTTCAACTTTCATAGCATCCTTTGCAGCAATTTTGCAAAGTTTGTTGTAGGCCTCTTGAAGATCTGCATCTTCAGAGAGTTCCCCATCAGAAGGGTTCTCCTCAGCAGATATGCTTTCATTGACTATAGCAGTAGCCGTGAAAGCAATGAAGTTTCCATCCTCGTCACCACTGGACTCTTTATCAGAAACCTAATTATCACTAAGGGTTACAGCCATAGCTTTACCCTTAGTCTTCAAGAATGTAGGACATTCAGATTTCACATGGCCATACCCTTGACAACCAAAACACTGAGGACTCAAAGAATTATTTGAAGATTGACCAACTTTTTCTCTAGGTTTTTCAAAGTTATTAACCTTAGTGGGATCATTCTTCCTAAAGTTTCTAGGTTCAACAGTGTAAGTACCTCTTGCCTTTCTGTTTGTATTCCTAAGAAAGTTTTTAAAGTTTTTGCAAGATAGGCAATCTCTGTAGTAGAGAGTTCATCATCAAATCCACTACCTTCAACATCATCAACTGACTTAAGAGCCATTGATTTGGATTTGTTTATTTTAGGTAGGTCAAACTCATAGGACTGAAAAGATCCTACAAGCTCATCAACAGGGATGGAGTCCACATCCTTGCTTTCAGTGATGGCAGTTACTTTGGGTCTAAAGTCTTCAGTTAAGGATCTAAGAATCTTCCTAACAATTTTAGGTTGTTCATAGATTTCACCCAAATTAAAAGCAGAATTGACAATATCATTTAATTTAGCATAGAATTCATCAAAAGATTCATCATCAGACATTCTAATGCTTTCAAATCTAGAAGTCAATTGTTGCAATTTATTTATCTTAACTGCCTTTGTGCCTTCATGCACAGTTTGGAGGATTTTCCATGCAGTATGAGCAACCTCAACATTTGAGATCCTCTTAAATTCCTCCAATAAAACAGCATTGAAGATGGCATTCATAGCTTTGCTATTGAAGACTGCTGCTTCTTTTTCAGAAGTTTGCCACTCACTCACAGGAGTAGTGGGCTTCTGCCATCTGTATTCAACGAAATTCCAAACCCTCTCATCAATAGATTTCAGGAATGCTTTCATCCTTACTTTCCAGTAAGCATAGTTGTTCCCATCAAAGTGAGGAGGAACAAACAGAGAGTGTCCATACTCCATGACAACCGGGGTCAAGGATCAGCTTAGAGATAAAAATCTCAAACAAAAGAGCAACCCGCTCTGATACCACTTGAACAGTTTTAAACTCTTTAAAAACAACCAGATTTCGTAGCCTAGATTAATTAGCCAGGTTGTTACTTAGTCAAATTAAACAATTCTAGGTTAAAACAATCAAATAATCATATCATGCATATAAAACATATAAAGCAGCGGAAATATAAAGAACACAAGATATGATCACCCAGGAAACCACACGGAAAAACCTGGGGAGGATTTGACCCACCAATCCTCAAGGCAAACCAGAATTCACTATGAAAGAATTGAAGTTCTTACAAAAGGACTACAAGCTCCCCGCTCGACTTCATAATGCTACCCACCAGTAGAACTTCCTGACACGACCACGTGCAGGCTCCGAATCCACGAACTACTTCTTTCTTGAATTCCTAAATCAGCTACAAGCTCCCTGCTTGTTTATCTTTAAGTTCCAATGGTTGCAACTGTAATGATCTTCAAGATGTTGAAATCATCTCTACCTTGAAAACCCTAAGTTTTGTGTAAAGGAAAGCTCCTCTAAGATCTCACAAGAGATTCACACAAAACCGCAATGTATGAGCAACAATACAATATGGAGTCCCCTAAAAACGTGGCTAGGGTTTAGTTTATATACCTAGGGTAAAAACATAAAACCCTAAATGTTTAATGAAGTATGGCTGAGTTGGAAATTCTGCAGAAAAATCAACCTGTGCGATTTTCGATCGATCGAGCCTATCCTTCAATCGATCGAGCCAGGCCGAAAGTCTCAAGTACTTCTGCAGCCACTCGATTCCAACTTTACAATAATAAACCAACTTTGAGCAAGCCTAAACAAGACTAAAAACATTGTTTTGATCATGGTTTGCCAACATTACAAATTAGAATTTTCTATATACATAAAATCCTAAGACCTTAGAACCTAACACAAATCTTTCGCATTTGTCTCCAATAATCACCATAGGGACAAAAGACCATACTTGAATTATCATAGCACATAACTTCAATGGCAAGAACAGTTAGCCGATTTGCCAAAGCAGCATCATGTGTCTTCATCACCTCTTTGGCTACTTTTGGTGATGAAATGATTATAGCCAAGACCTCACCTAGCTGAAGTTGCATAATAGGCCCGTATTTCATGGCTAAATCTCTCAAAGATCGATGCGGAAGAGAGAAAACAAGTTGGTGCAAATTCCCTATAAAAGGCAGTTTCCATGGCCCTCGTGGCAACTTATGGTTTTGGCCTTTGGCTTTAGACCTCTTCCAAAAATATACTATGATAAACAAGAAAAAGAAAAGGCACCAAAAGAGAAGAAAGGAGGGCATTGGGAGCATTGGGGACTATTAGGTTCTAAAAACTTAGGATTTTATGTATTTAAAACTCTAATGTGTAATGTTGGCAAACCATGATCAAAACAATATGTTTAGTCTTGTTTAGGTTTGCTCAAAGTTGTGCAATTTATGTAAAGTTAGAATCGAAAGGCTGCAGATGTATTAATGCATTTCAGCCTGCCTCGATCAATTGAAGGTTAGACTCGATCGATCGAAAGTCGGCCAGAATGTTTTTCTGCAGAATTTCTAACTCAACCCTATCTCATTAAATGTTTAGGGTTTTATGTTTTTGCCCTAAGTATATAAGGCAAAACCCTAGCCATGTTTTGAGAGTTGCTCTGGTTGTATTGTTGCTCATACTTTGCGGTTTGTATGAATCTCTTGTGAGATCTTTGAGGAGCTTTCCTTCACATAAACTTAGGGTTTTCAAAGTAGAGATATTATCAACACCTTGATGATCAACTCAGTTGCTTCCATTGGAGCTTAAAGAAACACAAGCGAGAATGCTTGTATCTAGTGGTGAATCCAAGAAAGAAGGAGTTTGTGGATTCGGAGCTTGCACGTGGTCGTGTCAGTAAGTTCTACTGGTGGGTAGCAATAGGAAGTTAAGCGGGGGTGCTTGTAAGTCTTATTGTATGAACTTCGATTATTTTATATAGTGAATTCAAGTTTACCTTGAGGATAGCTAGGTCAAATCCTCCCCAGGTTTTTACCGTGTGGTTTCCTGGGTCATCATATCTTGTGTTCTTTATATTTCCGCTGCTTTATATATTTGATATGATTATATGCTTGTGTTAACCTAGATTTGCATAATTTGACTAAATTAATTACTTGGCTAATTAACTAGGTTAATTCAATTGTGGTTTAAGGGGTCTAAAACCTAACAAATGGTATCAAAGCGGGTAGCTCTCTTGTTGTTGATCTTTTGATCTCTGAGCTGATCCTTGACCCATGTTGTTATGGAACACGGACACTCTCTTGTTATTCCTCCTCATATTGATAGGAATAACTATGCATATTGGAAAGTAAGGATGAAAGCATTCCTGAAATCTATTGATGAGAGGGTTTGGAATTCCGTTGAGTACGGATGGTAGAAGCCCACTACTCCTGTGAGTGAGTGGTAAACTTCTCAAAAAGAAGCAGCTGCGTTCAATAGCAAAGTTATGAATGCTATCTTTAACGTTGTTTTTATGGAGGAATTTAAGAGAATCTCTAACGTTGAGGTTGCTCACACTGCTTGGAATATCCTCTAGACTATGCATGAAGGCACAAAGGCAGTTAAGATTAATAAACTGCAACAATTAACTTCTAGATTTGAAAGCATTAGGATGTCTAATGATGAAACTTTTGATGAATTCTATACTAAGCTGAATGATATTGTTAATTATGCATATAATTTGGGTGAAATCTAAAATTAACCTAAAATTGTTAGGAAGATTTTTAGATCTTTAACTAAAGATTTTAGACCCAAAGTGACTACCATTACTGAGAGCAAGGATGTGGACTCCATCCGTGTTGATGAACTTGTAGGATCTCTTCAGTCCTATAAGTTAGACCTACCCAAAGCTAGCAAATCTAAATCAATGGCTTTTAAGTCAGTTGATGATGTTGAGGTTGGTGGATTTGATGATGAGCTTTCTGCTATAGAGATTGCTTATCTTGCCAAAAACTTTAGAAACTTTCTTAGGAATAATAACAGAAGGGCAATAAATACAAACACTGCTGAACCTAGAAATTTTAGAAAGAATGATCCCACTAAGGTTAACAACACAGAAAAACCTAGAGAAAAAGTAGGTCAATCTTCTAATAATTCTTTGGGTTCTCAATGCTTTGGTTGTCAAGGGTATGGTCATGTTAAATCTGAATGTCCTACATTCTTGATGTCTAAGGGTAAAGCTATGGCTGTAACCCTTAGTGATAATGAGGTTTCTGATGATGAGTGTGGATGTGACGAGGATAAAAACTTCATTGCTTTCACTGCTATTGCTGTAGTCAATGAGAGCGTGTCTGTTGAAGAGAACTCTTCTGATGGGGAACTCTCTAAGGATGCAGATCTTCAAGAGGCCTATAATAAACTTTGCAAAGTTACTGCAAAGGATACTATGAATGTTGAACTTGACTTGAAGAAAATTGAATCTCTTGAGCTTGATAAGAAGAATTTGCTTGTTAAACTGTTTGATACTAATGAACTTTTGAACAATGTGAAAACTGAGAATATGCTTTTGCTTGATAAAGTTAAATCTTTAGAACTTGATTTATCTATTACTAGATCTGCTAGTTCTAAACTTGATCAAATGTTGAGTGTTCAAAAGTATCCTTCTGACAAGTCTGTATTAGGTTTTGTTGAAAGCATCTTTGTGTCTGCACCCCATTCCACAAACTTTGTTCCTTCTTCTTCTTTTGAACCTTCTATGAGTGAGGTTGTGAGTGAAACTGTCAAACCCCCTTGTGAGTGAGGTTGTCAAACCTGTAGAAGTTTCACCATCTAAGAAGATTAAAGTTGATCGGAAAGAGTCTAAACCTAAGGAGTCTACCCTTTCTAAGAACAAGATGCATGGTAAACCTGCTTGGGTTTGTCATTTTTGTGGAAAGTCTGGATACATACGTCCTAATTGTTACAAGCTTCAAGCTGCTAAGAGAGCAAACAAACCAAATGTGTCTGTGCCTCAAGCACAGGATCCTATGACACTAATTGGTGAATTGCTAAAGGCTTTGAACCTTTATTCCAATCATAGAGTTGGAAATCACTCGAATGTGAATAGGAACTCCAATACTCATAGTGCATCTAAAAGGTTTTGGATGCAAAAGACTCAATCTAATTGAGTCTCTCTGACATAGTCCTTGTGCTTTATTGCTCTACTTTTTGTGACATTGTTCTTTTGTTTTTTGTTTTTGTTTTTTTTTCTAGGATTTGCATTGCATTACATTCATGCATTTCATTCTAGGATTTATTTCTGTTTTCTCTTTCAATAAAAAAATAAAAAAAGAGGGGGAAAGCAAATTTGTGTTTGGCATTATTTTTCTTGGTTTTTGAAAACAAGGTTGGTCAATTTATTTACACATAACATGTTTATGTACCTTGTTTAGCTTTGATGAGCTTATTTATTACACTTTACTAGTTTGAGCTTTGTAGTGCATGTTGTGTGGGAAAGATGTTTATGGTGTTGATCATTTTGTCTTAATCTTGAAGTCACATGTTATTTGACTGTCGAACTTGATCCTTTTGAGAAAGGTATAAATAACCATCTCACCACTGTTCACTAGCCAATCATGAACACCTTAGTGCATATCATAAGATTTTGTGCTCGAGAAAGTGTAGCACATGCACAAAAAGAACATAAGGTGTAGCCTCAGTTTAATTGCTTAATGCTTAAAATTGGTGTGTACTATTAGGCTTGATACCAAATCACATAATTAAAATTGGTGTGTACATTATCCCGGTTATTTAATAAGTTTCTGAAACTGGTGTGTATATTATGAGGCAAAATTCAAGAAACTTACATGATTGCAAGCTTTTGTTCTAGGAGATGTGGGAGTTATATGATATAACTCTTTAGGTGATAATCTCTTTTAAATTCTATGTGATGAATTTGTAGACTTTGTGATTAATTGCTATTCACATATCACCTCACATGTATCTCAAATTTTTGCTAGTAGCACACACTACACAAGTTACTCTTTGCCAAACATTGTACATGTTATTGTGTGTGTTTTTGGTTTGACCAACCAAGTTTGAAAATACCTTGTGTTATTATGCACAACATATTTGTTGCTTGAAGAATTTAAAGGGAGAATGATTGAAATTTTTTTTAAGGGAAAACTGGGTTCAAAACATGGATTTTTGAAAAAAGCATTCTCATCTCATACTCATGCATTTTGTTCATTAATTTTAAAGCTTTGAGGAGTTGTTTGCCTAACTTGTGGTGTTTTTTTTAAAACTGTGATTTTTCTCAAAATTTTGTAAGTCTCTGCCTGTTTCGATCGATCCATTCTGTTTTTTGATCGATCGAAAATGTGCTTAAAATGTTTTATGAGTCTTAGGTTGATTCGATCGATCAAATATAATTTTCGATCAATCGAATATCGCGAATCAGGTTTTTTTTTTAAAACTTAGACTTTGACTTGTTCAAATCACTTTACAAAAAGTTTTTCAAACCTTTTTCTCTCTCTCCGACTCGGCAAGGCTTACTTATCAATTTTTTGTCATTTTCCGACGAATTTTTTGCAAGGTTTTTCTCTCCAAGGGCCAGTATGTCCATTATACCCATTGTTTTTCATTTATTTTCAGTTTTTCATGCATTGAAGGGAAATTTTCGAACTTAGCAAATTTTGAGGTTTTTGATGATTCAAACTTTTTTCTATGAAATTGATCATTGGGTTTTTGTTCTAGGATGTTATAAACTTGATCTTGAAGGTTTAATTTGATCAATTCTGTGGTTTGTGAGAAATTGAAATTTCTAGGGTTTTTTTTAATCCGATTTGGGGATTTTGTTCAAATTGGGTTCAATTGATGCAATTGGCTTGTTGATTTGATGAAATTGATCATTATAATGTGTATTCTATCTTGTGTGATGATCAATTTCTCGAATTTTTCTCAAAATCTTAACAAGTGGTTTTAAATTTTGGTTTTTTTTTGTTAAGGAACTATTTGCTTAAGCCAATTTTGTGAAATTGAACTTCAATTGAACTTAGTTTTACTGCATTAGTATATGCATCATCGCATTTTGATTATTCATGCATCATATAGATTTTTGTTCTATTTTTTGTACTAACTTGCAGTCTGCCCTTGGTTTATGTTTTGTTTTTGTTATTTTGGTTCTTTCTGTGTGTCTCTGTCCTTTCCTTAGCATCATGCTTAGGAAGATTAGAGCTCGTAGGTCTGTCTCCTCACCTTCTCCTCCCCCACCTTCCTTTGACCGTGAGAGATTTCTTAGTGAGAAAAACCAAGAGATTTTTGAGAAGTTGAACCTTAAGAGAAAAATTTGGGCTGAGCGTTCTGTTGTGTTAGATGAGGTTGATCCTGCCATTAGGGCAAATTTTGAGCGTAGGGGCTAGTTACCTCTGTTGGATATTTTTTATCCTCCTCCTCCAGCTACCCTGATTAGAGAGTTCTTTTTTAACATCTCTATCTGCATCTATGATTCCAATATTTTGGTAAAGAGTTGAATACGAGGTGTAGAGTTTGTCATTACTCCTATGGTAGTGTCTGATACTCTAGGGGTACCTTTAGTCCAGCACCCTGTTTACCCGTATGATGAGTCTCCACTCTTGGATGATGTCATGTCATACATCACTGAGTCTTCTATCCAGTCGGGTTCTACTCCTTGGATCACTTCTGCTGAGCTTCCTGAGACTACTTATCTTTTTCTTAGGATAGCCTGTCATTATATTTGGCCTATCTCTCATCTTCACAACCTTCCTCTTGAGCGGTGTGTCTTTTTGTACGCTCTAGTTACCGATACTCTTATTAGTTTTCCTCACTTGTTTCTTCGTTCTTTTAATGAAGTTTATAGGAGTTCATCTTCCTCTCATGCTCTTGTTCGTCCTATTTTTATTCATAGGATTTTGTTATATCTTAGTCTAGATGATTTCCTTTCTTCTAAGCCCGTTCATGTTATTGCTCCCATAGGTGCGTCTTTTCTTCGATAGAGGGCTGCTCATCTTCGAGCTGGGTCTAAACACCCAAGGTTTGAGCCTTCTGGTACCGCACCTCCTCCTTCTTCTTCTACAGGTCCTGCTGGTGAGGATATTGCTAATCCTGCTGGTGCTGCTGCTGCTGCTGATGTTCCTTCACCTCCTTCGCATGACTTCGATATTCGTTATACCTTGGAGACTGTTATGACCGTTCAGGTGGCTCATGGTCATATTTTGGTAGACTTGCTTGATGAGCTACGTGCTTTGCGAGCTGACTTGGCTCATCTTCGTTCACCCTCACCACCTCCTTTTGATGATAACATGTGATTGTCCTTTGGCATTCCGTCACAAAAAGGAGGAGTAGAGTTTTGAGACTTGTAGAGGAGATTTTGTAGTTAGGGGGAGTTTTTCTTTTTGTTTGCGGAGCTAGTGGTGATATTAGATTGTATCTAGGTGCTTCACTGTGTATACTTTCTTTTGATATCAATCTTTTTAGGGCTATTCATGTTAAGGGAGATACATTTATTCTTATATGATTCTTGTTTCTTGTGTTCACTGCTTATTAATTTATATTCATGAGTTATTCATTGATATATATCTTTATTTTGTGTTGTGTGAAACATACAAGAATGCTTTATGCTTGTTGAATCTAACTTAGGGGGAAAGTTAGTTTACATATTTGTTGATTTACTGTTTTTTTGTCACACATGCATTTATACGTTTTGTTTAGTGTTTCAGGAAATATACAGGTTGATTCAATTGAGCTGCTATCTACACTTGCAACTGATGGATAGTAGTTAAGTTGGATTATTGTGTTATGAGCATTATTTTTGTAAAGGGCTTTTATTTGTAAACTTTGAGCTTTTAATTTGTGTTTTGTCATGGATTTCCAAAGGGGGAGTTTGTTAGGTTCTAAAAACTTAGGATTTTATGTATTTAAAACTCTAATGTGTAATGTTGGCAAATCATGATCAAAACAATATGTTTAGTCTTATAGCTTGCTCAAAGTTGTGTAATTTATGTAAAGTTGGAATCAAGAGGCTGCAGATGTATTAGTGCATTTCGGCCTAGCTTGATCAATCGAAGGTTAGACTCGATCGATCAAAAGTCGGCCAGAATGTTTTTCTGCAGAATTTCCAACTCAACCCTATCTCATTAAACGTTTAGGGTTTTATATTTTTGCCCTAGGTATATAAGGCAAAACCCTAGCCACGTTTTGAGAGTTGCTTTGATTGTATTGTTGCTCATACTTTACGGTTTGTGTGAATCTCTTGTGAGATCCTTGAGGAGATTTCCTTCACATAAACTTAGGGTTTTCAAGATAGAGATATTATCAACACCTTGATGATCAACTTAATTGCTGCCATTGGAGCTTAAAGAAACACAAGTGGGAGTGCTTATATCTGGTGGTGAATCCAAGAAAGAAGGAGTCTGTGGATTTGGAGCTTACACGCGGTCGTGTCAGTAAGTTCTACTGGTGGGTAGCAATAGGAAGTCAAGCGGGGGTGCTTGTAAGTCTTATTGTATGAATTTCGATTCTTTCATATAGTGAATTCAAGTTTACCTTGAGGATAGCTAGGTCAAATCCTCCCCAGGTTTTTACCGTGTGGTTTCCTGGGTCATCATATCTTGTGTTCTTTATATTTCTGCTGCTTTATATATTTGATATGATTATATGCTTGTGTTAACCTAGATTTTTATAATTTGACTAAGTTAATTACTTGGCTAATTAACTAGGTTAATTCAATTGTGGTTTAAGGGGTCTAAACCCTAACAGAGACAACAAAAGAAGCTCCATGTTTGGGAATGGGGTTTTGTATGCATTGGTGCAAGGAACACTAGGTGTACTTATAGTAAGTGAGATGACAATACATAATTGGAAATCTGGAATATGAGACTATCATATTTTAATTCAATGCTATATGAAGTTTGATTTTTCCTTAATAATTTTTGTGATTTTGAGTTGGATCCAATGTTTCAGTTCATCGTACAGGATACGATGTCAACCTCGTGCGGCCCTACACAAAAGTTTTGCCCAATTTTCGTAGGTATGGTCCAATTTGGCAATTTCTCACTAGAAGCCAAATTAACAACTTTATTTGTTAGATGAGATGCATGTCAAATAATTTCTTTATTTAAGCTTTGTTTAAGTTTATTTCATTGGACAAATTTGTGTCACAACATGCTGTCCATTCTTGCTTTTCTTTAATTTGTTTCGTTCATTCCCTTTCCGTTGTAGGTGTAACACGTTCGCAAGGGAAGATTATATATTATTCCTTTGAATGAAGAAGGATTCAAAGAAGGGGTCTCTAGTTGGACTCATTAGCCCCAGGACTCATTAGCCCCATGCGATGTAACAGTAAATGTAGTACCACATGTACTATCGGAGCTTGATAAGCTATCAATATGGGCACAACATATTCATTGAAGTGCTACTACTCAAACCGTTTAACTCTTACCAAACATTATATGAAGTAATACGAGAACTCTTACCACCAAATCACACCTCAATGGTTTGTAGTTGCAGGTATAAATAGTTTGTGGATATTTATTTTGTTTCTTTAATTCTCTTTCTATTGCAGGTGTAAGTGTGTAACACGCTTGCAGGGTTAATAGATTTTTTTCTCATGAACAGATAGTCACAATTTATTAGCAAAAGAATTTTTGGCTTAAATTGAAAAAGTAAAGAAAATAATGAAAAGGTGTATTCAAAAGAATGAGCAAAAAATTCTTTAAGAAATAATAAAAAAATAATATTTAAATGAGATAGGGAAAAAAAAAAAAAAAAAAAAGTCCGCTGGAAAGTATATTTGAAAAAGTAGTAGAAAAAAAAAAATGAAAATGTAACTTTTATTCTCCAACTTGGGTGAGAAAATGCCTACACTAATGGAGATGCTCATTGTCATAAAAATTTCATTCATTTTTATATAAATTATAATTTGAGTAATATTATTTTCATATGAATTAATCTTGAACACCACTTTTATTATGTATTAAAGACAACAAATCACATATATTAGAAATAAAATTATTATAAATTTTGTGTGACTAGATTTATTGATATTGAAAAAGATTACCCCAGTTACACCAGCTACCATTTAAATATTTGAGAGAGTGTAAAGAGATAGAAATTAATGAAATGAAAGAATCTTTCAAGATAATTCTTTTTCATTTCCTTGTTTGAAAATTTAAGTAGGAGAGATAAGAAATACTATTTCCTTGTTTGGGATTTTGAGAAAGACAAAATATAACAGGTAGAAGGGAACATTTATTCCTCCATTTCTGTCAAAAACTCAAATTTTCATTTTCTCAATATTAGGTGGGGTTTAAGAGAATAAAATTAAGTTTAATGATTTAAAGTTTATATTTTTAGGTTGGAAACCATGAAAAAAATGTAACAACTTAGAACCTAGTTTATCTAGTTGATTGGTATTGAATTAATCTTTGGATCAAGACAAATCAAGGTTAGAATAGTTGAAGACTCAAGAATGCAAAAAATAGATTGCTGGAAGGCTACGTTTCGATTGCAGCAAGACAAGTCGAAATCCACTTATCTTGACTAGTCGAACTGCACATCTCAACCGATCGAGATTTGTGCGTATTTTACAAACAACTTATTTTCTTAGCCGTTTGATTTAGGGTTTTGGTGCAACTCAAGTACATATAAACACAAACCCTAGAGCAAGTTTTTACATACACATGAGGGCAGTGTTTCTATACATAGATCTAGAATTTTCCAAGTTCTCTTGAAGCATCAACCGGAGCATACATGCATATATACAAAAGATCTAGTGATCAAGTGAAGATGTTGCAACCAGTTGACCACAATTACTGGCTAAATCTTTGAGACTGGGTCTCAGAGCCACGAAGTGGGATTTCATGTGTAACAAATCAGAATAGAAGAGAGTTTGTGAACCTCCGAACTACGTGTGGTCATGTCAATAAGTATTACATGAGATAGCATTAGATTTAGGGTTGAATCTTTGTATAAACTTTCATTCTATTCTAGTGCATTCATTACCATGAGGATTGTTTAGATTAAATCCCCCTAGGTTTTTTTATACTGTGAAACTGTTTGTTTCATTAGTTTTCCTAGGTCATCATTTCGGTGTCTTATATAATTTATGTTTATGTAAAGTTATTCAATTTAGATTAAAAGAATAATTAATCTAATTAATTACTTGGTTAAGAATTGATTAATGTTGTGATAAGTGAGGCCTAAAACCTGAACAAATGAAATTTAAACTAAAATATCCATAATCTGTGTTGGGGCTATAAAAGGCCCTAAGCACCTCCAAACCACAAAAAAGAGACTTCCTGCTCTCTGCCTGGACGAATTCTGAGCTTTTCTCCTCTCTTCTAAAAAAAAAAAAAAACACACACACACACACAAAACACATCAAAGCCTCTTGATTCTTCTCTTCACCAAAAATACAAGGTATTGTTCTTATACCCAATCTTTTTTTCCTTGATTCTACACCTTGAATTTGGGGTTCAAGGGTGTGGATGTAGCTTTTTAGCTACTATCCACACCCCTAACTTTCTAAATCTTTTTCTAGCATTTATCTTGCTCTTTTTGCCTTAATAATATGATTTATTGCTTTATCTAGCATGCTCTTTGCTTTATTTTGCTTCTAGCATGTTTTTGGTTTATTTCCATATGCTTCCTTGATTATTCATGTGCTAGTTGCCTTTTCTTTATGCTTTATGCTTTATGCCATGTTTAGATCCTTCTTTCTTATGTGTTGATGTTTGGGTCTACATGCCACATGCTTGATATCATGTCTATGGTTATGTCTTGCTTAGATCTACATGTTTGTATGCATCTCCTATGCTTCTATGTCTATTTCCATGCTCGGATTTGTGTTCTTCCATGTCTTTATGACCATTTCCACATGCTTAGATGTACATCTACATGCTTATATGTTTAAATCTACGCCTCCATGTGCTTTGGTGTTTGGATCTTCCTTGCCACATGCTTTATGCCATCATCTATGTGCTTGTGTGCTTCATACCATGTTTGTGTACTTAGGCCTAGACCTTGTTTGTCATGTTATATGCTATTGTAGCCCTTTTGTTCCTTTTATCGCATTTTCTTGTGTTTTGGCCTAATAATTAGGACCCGATCTAGACCCTATGGTCTTTGTCATTGTCCATGTACCATGGCCCATATCAGAAGGGTTTGGATCATTCCTATTTGCATGTCTATGCTTGCTTGCTTCTATGCTTTATGTTTTTGTTAGCCTCTCTAGTTCTAGGCTTTGCCATGCTTAACGTCCTCTGCGGGCTTGATCTTGTTTGGTTACATCTGACGCCTATGAGGCCTTGTTTAGATGTGACCATTTGGGAAGCATCTCCGAATGCCGGGTTGCTGTGTACATACCCTTCCATTTCCGCTCCATGCAATGCTATGCTTACCATGTTTGTTCGTGCCACTCGTTGGCTTTCTATGCATCTTTACATGCTTGCTCACATGTCCATGAATGACTCTTGCTTGCTAGTGTGTCGTCCATGTTTCAACATAAGTTATGGACATTTGATCCAAACCTACAATTGTCTCTCACGAACACCACCTTTTGTTTGCTTTCTTGCTGTTTTCCTTCTCGCTTGTTCACTTGCTTTCTTATTTCTTTGCTTACCATGTCTATCATACTTATCTGCTTTATGCCTCTTTCATATGCTCTTTGCATCTTTTCCTTCCATTACTTGTCTGCTGGTTTCTTGTCTTTGCCTTTGCATGTACACACATAGAGTGAGGACGCACGGAGCTAGGGCATGGTCTCCTATGCACAAGTAAAAAGGGCAAGGGCAAGGATGTAAGCATGTGGATATAAGCCAAGCGGCTATGTTTAGTAGATATAGGGGTCTAGCCTTTCCCATTTGGTTATGTACTCTTTTAAACCTCCTTTCTTCCTCCCTATTTTCTCTCTTAGATGAGTTGTATTAGGTATATTATGCCATATACCATTCGTCCTCATTTCTAGAGTATGGCGACCCCTGTATACTCTCCTACACCTATATTTTGGGCCATGCTTTAGGGATGTAGGTGTAAGGTTGAATTTATTCAACTATGTGTTAGCTTTATTTCATGCCAAATTTGCTTATAATTCAGCATTTAGAAATCATGTATTTAGGTGGGAATAATGTAAAGGTTGTGTATGAGAGAGTGTAAAGAATTGATCAAATGTGTGCATTAAGAGGCAACTCGCAACTGACTCGCAAGTGATGACTCGTCAGAATGTGTCACACGTGTGGAGCATGCAGGAAGTTGAAGGGTCAAGATAGATGGATCACTAACTCACGACTCATTCCAGTCGAGAGTAACTCGCCAATGCACCCTGTTTTACTGAAAAAATGACTTCTTACATTCCTTCTCATACCCTATTACAAATACCCTTATACCCATGAAATGTAAAGAGCTTCTAAAGAGAATTTTGAGAGAGAAACCCCAGAGAACAACAAGATTGATTCATCCACAATCTTATACATTTGATTCTCCAAATTTCTCTACTCTCCTCCTCTCCATTATCATACCCATGAGAGGATCTTAAGCCAAATCCTTACCTTACCACATTCAGAGCAATGAGAAGGTTCTTGGTATTTAGGAATCAACTCAAGAGAGAACCAATTCATTTTGGTTGATACAATAGGCTAATTGCGGGATCCAGTAATTGGAGCAAGAAACTTGGAGGGCTTAGGTGCATCGGGTAGATTAGATTTGAAGGGTCTATTGTTATTCATATATCCCAACTAATTTTCTAGTGGATCATTTTACCACTTGGAGGACGGTGGAGAGGTTTTTCGCCGAATCCTTTGGTTTCATTTTTTATAACATGTGCCGATGTTATCTTGCGTTTGCTTCTCTCTATCCCTTACTCTTTGCTTTTAATTACTACTATGTTGTGATTAAATTACGGTTTAGAGTAGTTTGCATATTTGGGTATAGCTTATATTTATAATTCCGCACATACATTGTTTGAATATAAGTTTGTTTTGGAATATTTGAATTTGGAGTCTAAACATTCACAAGTGTTTTATACACTAAGTGAGCTTTCAGTAGGCATTTATTTTCCTGCTCTGTGTGCTAGCATTGTGCATAATATATGTATATATATACCTACTCGCCCCTCTTGATGTGATTGTCACAGTCCATGTCATCTAAGGCAAAGCGATGCCTAATTTCCGCTGCAAGAGTAAGGTGACATGTCGCTGGATTTTTGCTGTGGAAATCTGGTATTTTCCTGAATGCCTAAGGAAAGCATAGATTGGGACCACACCCATTCAAAAGACAAACCTTAAAGCCCCATGCATGCAAAGCCTCGAAAGCCAATGTTAAAATCATGTTTTTCACTGCCAATATCAGAAAATTAAGGTTTTATCAAAACAAAAGACTGTCCTTGGACAGGCGTTATGGGGTGTCTAACACCTTCCCTACACATAACCAAACTTCCGGACTCAAGAATCAAGATTTTTTGCCATCCACATTAGATTAGGAAAAAATGACATTTTTCTTAGCCTTTGATCATTAATAAAATCAACTAGAAACAAGTGACCAATCACACATTAGAAAAACTCAATGATTGGTGGTGACTACACCTACCTTTGGTAATTACCTAAAATTTGGCCAAGATTTCCACCATACATCTAAAGGTAGACAAACTTTCCTCCACCTAGAAAGAGAGCACCTGAAGCTCTGCACGAGACTCCCAGAGTCAAACCACACAATTATCGAAAGGGGCCTCCAACAGGCCCTGCACGTGCAGGAACATCACCACGACGGGTGGTCAAACGAAGGCCTGGCGGTTTTCTAGCCATTTGCTGCCTAGGCGTCGACAAATAGGGTTTTTATTTATTTATTTATTATAATAGTATTAATTAAACCAAAATATTAATCAATAAATAAAATAATATTTTTTTATCAAATGAAAAACAAACAAAAATGAGAGAGAAATGCTATGTTCATGTGAGAGACCGCGCCCCCAGCCCCATTTTTTATGAGTGTTGGGCCAAACCCACGTGAATGGGTGAAGTTGTGTTATTGCCTCTCAAAATGGAGATTCGACTAGTTATATTTTCCCCTTTAGATTAAGGGTTTAACAATGGAGTCGCCACTTATTTAATTATTGGAAAAATAAGAAAACCATAATTGAAAAAAAAAATTCCTCATTCTATTAATTTGAAATTTACATTGATCATAAGAAAATTACATGGTTTTGGTCCTAGATACAATCTAAGATAAAGTACATGGCTTTGTTTTCTAATTACAATCTAAAAATCGAAAATTACATGGATAAGCACTTGATCTACTAACCCTTGAACTAAGTTCAGTGGCTATGTTACAAAGTGGGAAGGTGTAAGGCACCCACCTTGCCCGATAAAACCGGTCTTCTAGACTATGGTGGCCAACATTCATATTATATCATCCAATATGTCAATTAATTTGCATATTGAATTTAAAGTGTGTGCATGTGATAAACCCTAATTCAATTGATTAAGCATTTCATTTGGATTGAAAAATAAATTTTAGTGAATGTGTGTGGATGGTGATAACCTAGATTCAAATATTTGAAAGAATTGTTAGACAAACATGTTTTTCATATTTTTTATGTGGATTTAAGATTAAATCTAGTGATATGCATGAACATGTGATGAACAACTAAGAACATGTGAAGAACATATAAGAACAATTAAGAATATTCAAACATATTCAAGGGAATTTAAGTGATTACTATCATGCTTTAATCTTAAACTCTCATCATGGAAATACAAAAAACAATTAGGGAAAGAGATTATACTTTCATGCAAGATCCATATAGTGGAGGAGGAGACTTTTGAGGGAGATCCTAAAGGTGGAGGAAAAGAAGAATTAGGAGAGGAATAGTGAGTCTTACTTGTACCTTGAGTCTCAGGAAGACCAAGATATAACAAGACTACTCTACTTCACTAGAACTCAAGAGAGGAGAAAAGAGGGGGTTTTTTGTGCTTTGGAATGAAGGAGATGGGGGTTTATATAGTAGTGGCGGACGAAATATGAATAGAAGGCCACTTAATGAGGGTTGATAAAGAATCATGAACCTAGACCTCATTTTAGCCTTGGGAAAAATCTGGTGCATTAAATGGAAAGATTGGTGGGAGCGAGGAGCAAGCCAAAATTTGGTTTTCCCGTAGCTGCTGTAACAGCTTATAGAGCCAAGTTTAAAAAATCATATCTGACTCAATTCTGATCGGAATTGCCTCGTTCTTGTACTCAAATTGAAGCTCCGGATGTCTAGTTTCTGGGAAAATTAACCTCATTCACAGATTCAAAATATTTTGAGAGATATTGATGAAAAGGTGAGCAGAGGTCATTTGTTAGAAAATGGTTTCAGCATAATTAATATTAATAGGTCCCAAATTAGCTCCCAATTAACATTAAATGGCTCCAATTACTCTCATTTCAGATTTAATTGGTTCCAAATTTACTCTAATTAAAAGATAATTGCACAAATTACTCATTGAATAATTAATGTTTAACTATCTAATTAATTAGGTGTATGCAACCTCACCATAAAATGTAATCCTAACCAATCAAATTATGACACATTATTGATCTCCAATCGATTACACTTATAACCAATTGAAATCAATTGTTCATAATCACATATAGTTGGACTCAATTTGTGATAATGCAACTCAGCCATTAAAACTTAATTTGATGATAATTTTCAATCTGGTGGTCCGATTAGGGCCTATGACCAGTTGATTTGATTGTTACAACATCAAGATCATTTTGGTGAAATAAGATTAAGGATCTAATGGCCAGAATCAAGATGCATATTTCTGAGGTGAAAGTACCCTTTTACCCTCCATGTGAGGTTAAATGCGGGTTGCAAAATGGGGTGTCAACAGAATGCACCTTATTGGCAGAGCTTGAAAAGCGAATGTCAAAGTATGAAAGAAACACCTAACTTTGCAATCAGTATTTAACTGTGGTGAATGTATGATGCATGTAGATAAAAATGTAAATGGTCATGTTGTGGATTAAAATGTGGACCAAATCTTGAGGGAGATTGCCTACGTACCTCTTGGTGGGAGGATTAGGTCCAAACGTGGTTCATGCATGCAATTTTTTTTTTTTTTTTAATAAGTACAAGACATGCTTACCTGAGGTCAAAAAATTGGGGGACCAAGGATCCTGGCTCATGTTTTTAGAGGACCTAGGATTTTTGGATCTTGGCTCGTGTTTTCAAAGGACCAAGGGTTTTTGGGGCTTTGGCTCATGTTTTCAGAGGACCAAAGGTTTTGTATCCTGGCTCATGTTTTTAAAGCCCTAGGATTTTTGGATCTTGGCTCATGTTCTCAGAGGACCAAGTGTTTTTTTGGGGCATTGGCTCATGTTTTTAAAGGACCAAAGGTTCTGGATCCAGGTTCATGTTTTCAGAGACCTCAGATTTTTGTATCTTGGCTCATGTTTTCAGAGGACCAAGGGTTTTTAGGGCTTTGGCTCATGTTTTCAGAGGACCAAAGGTTCTGGATCCTGGTTCATGTTTTTAAAGGACCAAGGGTTTTTTGGGCTTTGGCTCATGTTTTCAGAGGACCAAAGGTTCTGGATCCTAGTTCATGTTTTCAGAGACCTAGGATTTTCAGATCTTGGCTCATGTTTTCAGAGGACCAAGGGTTTTTCGGGCTTTGGCTCATGTTTTCAGAGGACCAAAGGTTTTGGATCCTGGCTCATGTTTTCAGAGACCTAGGATTTTTGGATCATGGCTCATGTTCTCAAAGGACCAAGGGTTTTTTGGGTTTTGGCTCATGTTTTCAGAGGACCAAAGGTTCTGGATCCTGGTTCATGTTTTCAGAGACCTAGGATTTTCGAATCTTGGCTCATGTTTTCAGAAGACTAAGGGTTTTTTGGGCTTTGGCTCATGTTTTCAGAAGACCAAAGGTTCTTGATCCTGGCTCATGTTTTCAGAGACCTAGGATTTTTGGATCTTGGCTCATGTTTTCAAAGGACCAAGATTTTTTTTTGGATCTTAGCTCATGTTTTCAGAGGACCAAGGGTTTTCTTTTTTTTTTTTTTTTTTTTTTTTGGGCTTTGGCTGATGTTTTCAGAGGACCAAAGGTTCTGGATCCTAGTTTATGTTTTCAGAGACCTAGGATTTTTGGATCTTGGCTCATGTTTTTAGAGGACCAAGCGTTTTTTTGGGTTTT
The DNA here is from genome assembly GCA_023736055.1 of Quercus glauca. Taxonomy (NCBI): domain Eukaryota; kingdom Viridiplantae; phylum Streptophyta; class Magnoliopsida; order Fagales; family Fagaceae; genus Quercus; species Quercus glauca. Next base: position 75,013,017 of record CM043318.1, on the reverse strand, counting down.
GGCTCATGTTTTCAAAAGATCAAAGGTTCTGAATCCGGGCTCATGTTTTCAGAAGACCTAGGATTTTTGGACTTTTGGCTCATCTCGATGTGTGTGGGCCTTTTACCCTAGTACCTGCAAAATAAATATTTTCAATTAGTAACAGAGTTATTCATTGAAAAGAAGTCAGCATACCTGGCGAGTGCCCCTAGTTTGGGACATATTCCATGCTTTGATGAATGCTGAGGGTGAACAGTTGATTTGATGTTGCACCACTGGAAAACATGGAAGAGGATAGCTTTCTGTTCCTGAAGAAGAATTTAATGAAGATTTGTTCATTGGAGATTTTTCCTTGAAAAATTGAGATTTTTTTTTTTTTTTGAAGAGTTATCTTGAAGATTTATCCTTTAAACATTTGAAAAGAAAAAAAAAATTTTAAAGCATTTATTCATGGAGATTTTTCCTTTGAAATATGGAGATTTTTCCTTGAAGATTCGTTCTGGAGATTTTTCCATTGCAATTTTGAAAAACTTTAATGAAGATTTGTTCATAGGAGATTTTTCCTTGAAAAATAATTTTGGAGATTTTTCCTTTGATGATTTGAAAATTTTTAATGAAGATTTATTCATTGAAGATTTGTTCATGGAGATTTTTCCTTTGGAATATGGTTTTGGAGATTTTTCCTTTGAAAAATGAAGATTTTTCCTTTTGAAGATTTGTTCGTGGAGATTTTTCCTTGAAGATTTATTCTAGAGATTTTTCCATTGAGTTTTTGAAAATTTTTTAAGAATATTTGTTCATGGAGATTTTTCCTTTGGAATATGGTTTTGGAGATTTTTCCTTTGTAAAATGGAGATTTTTCCTTTTGAAGATTTGTTCGTGGAGATTTTTCCTTGAAGATTTATTCTGGAGATTTTTCCTTTTGAAGATTTGTTCGTGGAGATTTTTCCTTGAAGATTTATTCTGGAGATTTTTCCTTTGAATTTTTGAAAATTTTTAAGAAGATTTGTTCATAGAGATTTTTCCTTTGGAATATGGTTTTAGAGATTTTTCCTTCGAAAAATGGAGATTTTTCCTTTTGAAGATTTGTTCGTGGAGATTTTTCCTTGAAGATTTATTCTGGAGATTTTTCCATTGAATTTTTGAAAATTTTTAAGAAGATTTGTTCATGGAGATTTTTCCTTTGGAATATGGTTTTGGAGATTTTTCCTTTGAAAAATGGAGATTTTTCCTTTTGAAGATTTATTTGTGGAGATTTTTCCTTGAAGATTTATTCTGGAGATTTTTCCATTGAGTTTTTGAAAATTTTTTAAGAATATTTGTTCATGGAGATTTTTCCTTTGGAATATGGTTTTGGAGATTTTTCCTTTGAAAAATGGAGATTTTTCCTTTTGAAGATTTGTTCGTGGAGATTTTTCCTTGAAGATTTATTCTGGAGATTTTTCCTTTGAATTTTTGAAAATTTTTATGAAGATTTGTTCATGGAGATTTTTCCTTTGGAATATGGTTTTGGAGATTTTTCCTTTGAAAAATGAAAAATGGAGATTTTTCCTTTTGAAGATTTGTTCATGGAAGATTTGTTCATGGAGATTTTTCCTTTGAAAATGGAGATTTGTTTATGATCAAAAAGTGAAGAAGATGAAGATGGACTAGAAATGATGAAGATTTATTCATGATGATTTTTTTTTTTTTTGAAAAACTTATCTTTTGAATGAGAACAACTTTGGCTGGAAGTTGATGTGGATTGCTAGATAAGTCCTTGCTAAATTCCCAATGCCCCTAGTTCGGGGCATATTCCATGCTTAGATTGAACCTGAGTTCATTTGATGTTGCGACCATTAGGGAACATGAAAGAAGATCATGGTCCGCGATCAATGGTTCCTGTAAAATAGCTTTCTTTCTCTAGCTTGTTAGAAACCAATTATCAAGAAAACATTTTTGGCCAATGCCCCTAGTGTGGACATGCTTGCCAAAAAAATGGATTAATGCCTCAAATGAAAACGTGCTTTCATGCGAGAAGAACAAATCTGCACACAATATAAATAGGCCAATGCCCCAAGTTTAAGCATGCTTGATGCAAAACAAATGAGCTTAGCCTAACATGCACCCAAACAATTTTGTCACATTGTTTTGACTTTGTTCTCTAAGGTTGTTTGGGTGATTGGGACCGGGCCTTTGAAAAGTTGCCTACGTATCTCTCTCGTAGAGGATCAGGTCAAGACGTAGTTCAAGAGAACTGGATTTTGAAAAAGAATGATTTTTTTTTTTTTTTTTTGGGGGAAATGAGAGTTCTCTTTCTTTTTCTTTTTTTTCTTTTTTTTTTTTTTTGGAACAAGATGTGATCTTTTGAACAACCATTTTAGAACCAAACAAATCTCTTTAATTATGAAGGATCAAGATCATTAAACTCATGTAATCAAAATTTGCTTCTTTCTTTTGAACATTGTCAGATTATGTCTTCAAAGGCAATCAAGAAATAAAATGTGATAATATTTCAGAATTACATTATTGGGTGCAAACAAGGAGAGTGCTCCAAGTTTGAAAGTTCTTTTGAGCCATTTAGGGATTTGAGAATTTGAGAAGTTTTGTCCTTCAACATATCATCCAGTGGGGTTTGAAAATCTTAATCATTTTTCCTATTTAATTCAAGAGAAAATAATATTAGAGCCTAAGATGTGCCTACAACTAGCAACACTTCAAGGAGGTCTTTACTCATGGGTTGTAATGTAGGCTGGGTTTGGGTTATGAAATGAAAGATATAAAAGGCTCAAAATTCCCTATGATGTTTCCCGCAAGTATGCATTACTCAAAAATCAAATATTTGAGGAGTTTTCCTATTTCTTCATTGTATCTTCTCACTAGTCTTCATTAGTCACTTGTATCAACAATCGTTTTTATGCTCATTCCTCTTGAATCATACTTTGTAAAATTATTCTTTTTTTAGGTTGCGTCTTCAAGTTTCCAACTTGGTAGGATCTTCCAATTTTTTACTTTTCTTCTTCTTCATTTGTTTGGCCTTAACTTTTGCCTAGACCGCCCTTTTGGGTTTTCAGCCTAGCAGGTTTCCTTTTTTTTTTTTTTTTTTTTTTTTTTTTTTTTTTGGCCCTAGCTTTTGCCTAGACTACCCTTTTGGGTTTTCAGCCTAGTGGGTTCCTTTTTTTTTTTTTTTTTTTGGCCTAGCTTTTGCCTAGACTGCCCTTTTGGGTTTTCAGCCTGGCAGGCTCTTTTTTTTTTTTTTTTTTTTGCTGTCTTTCATCTCTTGATTGAATGAACTATTGCCCTCCTTGCATTTCTCAGCTTAATGATTTTCGATCATTTTGATGCACTCTCTAAACTTCTTTCTTGCCTCAATGCACTTGCACCTTTCTGTGCTTGATGAATCTTTTCCTCTTTTAATGAACTTTCTTTTGGATGAACCTTCTACTCTTCTTGGCATGATGAATTTTATGTTCTTCAAACTTGATGCACATTTTGTTTTCTCTCACATTTATGGAATTTCATTTCTCTTTCCTTACTTGAGTGAAACTCCTTTTACTTTGGTGATCTCTTATCTTTAACTTAATGAATTCTCTACTTGTCTTTCATGTCTTCTAGGAGAGCTTTATCAATTAGCTTCAAAGCTACAAGGTCGACTCCTTCTCAACATGAGATTTAAGCATGCATACTTTGAATTTTCCCACCCTAGGTTTAGATTTTAGTGGGTTCATGTGAAAAAGAGGCTAAGTGTTTAAAGATTCAAATGGGCTAGCAATGGATAATGATCATTCTAGGAATTAAGGAATAATCTTGTTTAACCAAAGATGGCCTCCCATCCCTAGTAATGCTTGCTTGTAAGCACAGTGACTTAAGATCTTTTAATAAATTCATCTTAAAAGAAGAAGTATGAATGCTCTATTAGAGACACAAAAGTTTTCAGAAATTTGGAATGAATGCATGAGCTTTTTGAATTTTCTGATTGATAGATTTTTTTTTGATTGCCTTGCAAGACCATTTCTTCTTTCATTCAAAGTAATTTAACAAAAGTGTTTACACGGATCAAATGAAATTAATCCTTTCTCAGTACAAGTTGATTGTTCAAGCCTTTAAACATCACAATTTAGAAAAAGTTTTGTCCAAGGGATTCTCATGTACCATTTTGAAAAGAAGACTTTAAAGAATCTTGAAATCTTTGAAAGAAAAGAATGGGCCTTTTTGAAAAAGTCACTAGGAAGTCCAATGCCCGTAGTTCAAAGAAAATTTTTTTTAAATGACTTAAGGGCTCAATGCCCCTAGTCCAAAGACTTTTTCATTTGAAAATTTTTCTCTTTTTTTGGGAAAGATTTGGAAATCTTGAATTTTTTTTTGAATTTTTTTTTTTATATATACACAAACAAAGCTCATTAAATGCTACATGAAATTTTTGAATTCAAAAAAAAAAAAAAAAAAAAAAAAAAAAAAAAAAAAACATAGAAACATGGAATAAACAAACAAACTTTAAGCTTAACTATGATGTTGCAAACCAAATGTGGAGTGAGACAAAGTTGGGCCACTTGCTTCTTCTTGGTCCATTTAGGATGCTTGAGACTTAGTGTGCTTGAACCTTGATTATGATGAAATGGCTTTGGCTTGCACTTGGAAGGCATGCATTTTGTGAACTTTTGGCCTTTGATGTTGATCATGCGTATACACCTTTGATGGGCTCAAGTATTGGGCTTAGACTCATTCAAGAAACAAATTTGGGCTTTCATGCCAAGTATAGTGCAATCATAGGCTTTTGGGCTTGAGTTCATTCATAGCATACAACGTTCAAACAATTATGATGGGCTCAAGCGTTGGACTTGAGTCATCATGGTTCAAACAATGGCCAAACAAATACATAATGAAATGCAATTTACATGGACTGACCTAAAGGTAGGTTCTATAGGTCATTACAACATGGGTAGAAGGTAGGTTAAAGGTCCCCACAAGCTAGGACGTCGTACCTTCCAACTTGTGACACCAGGAGTGCCGCGTTGGTCCGAACAGTACAGTTTGTCCCTATGAACCACCATGGCATAACCATGATGATCCTTGTCGCGGTGGGTGGTAGGTTCACCGCTGGATATATGAGTCTCAGGAAAACCACAATCCACAACTAATACTAGCGGGCTTCTGGGCTAACACACAAATAAAATAAATTCCATTCAAGCAAATGATGCATGACATGCAATATAATGACATATTAGACATATTATATACAAAAAGCAATAAATAAACAATGACATGGTTGACCACCATAACTTAATTGAAGCCTAGCCCTCAATATCCCCAGTGGAGTCGCCACTGTGAGAGACCGCGCCCCCGGCCCCATTTTTTATGAGTGTTGGGCCAAATCCATGTGAATGGGTGAATGGGTGGAATCGTGTTATTGCCTCTCAAAATGGAGGTTCGACAAATTATATTTTCCCCTTTAGATTAAGGGTTTAACAATGGAGTCGCTACTTATTTAATTATTGAAAAAAATAAGAAAACCATAATTGAAAAAAAAAATTCATCATTTTATTAATTTGAAATTTACATTGATCATAGGAAAATTACATGGTTTTGGTTCTAGATACAATCTAAGATAAAGTACATGGCTTTATTTCCTAGTTACAATCTAAAAATCGAAAATTACATGGATAAGCACTTGATCTACTAACCCTTTATCTAAGTTCGGAGGCTATGTTACAAAGTGGGAAAGTGTTAGGCACTCACCTTGCCCGGTAAAACCGGTCTTCTAGATTATGGTGGCCAACATTCATATTATATCATCCAATATGTCAATTAATTTGCATGTTGAATTTAAAGTGTGTGCATGTGATAAACCCTAATTCAATTGATTAAGCATTTCATTTGGATTGAAAAATAAATTTTAGTGAATGTGTGTGGATGGTAATAACCTAGATTCAAAGATTTGAAAGAATTGTTAGACAAACATGTTTTTCATATTTTTAATGTGGATTTAAGATTAAATCTAGTGATATGCATGAACATGTGATAAACAACCAAGAACACATGAAGAACATATAAAAACAATTAAGAATATTCAAATATATTCAAGGGAATTTAAGTGATTACTATCATGCTTTAATCTTAAACTCTCATCATGGAAATACAAAAAACAATTAGGGAAAGGGATTATACTTTCATGCAAGATCCATATGGTGGAGGAGGAGACTTTTGAGGGAAATCCTAAAAGTAGAGGAAAAGAAGAGTTAGGAGAGGAAGCGTGAGTCTCACTCAATACCTTAAGTCTCAAGAAGACCAAGATATAACAAGACTACTCTACTTCACTAGAACTCAAGAGATGAGAAGATAGGGGGTTTTTTTGTGCTTTGGAATGAAGGAGAGGGGGGTTTATATAGTAGTGGTGGAGGAAATATGAATAGAAGGCCACTTAATGAGGGTTGACAAAGAATCATGAACCTAGACCTCATTTTAGGCTTGAGAAAAATCTTGTGCATTAAATGGAAAGATTGGTGGGAGTGAGGAGCAAGTCAAAATTCGGTTTTTCCGTAGCTGCTGTAACAGCTTGTAGAGCCAAATTCGAAAAATCATATCTGACTCAATTCTGATCGGAATTTCCTCGTTCTTGTACTCAAATTGAATCCCTGGATGTCTAGTTTTTGGAAAAATTAATATCATTCATAGATTCAAAATATTCTAAGAGATATTGATAAAAAGGTGAGCAGAGGTCATTTGTTAAAAAATGGTTTCGGCACAATTAATATCAATAAGTCCTAAATTAGCTCCCAATTAACATTAAATGGCTCCAATTACTCTCATTTCAGATTTAATTGGTTCCAAATTTACTCTAATTAAAAGATAATTGCACAAATTACTCATTGAATAATTAATATTTAACTATCAAATTAATTAGGTGTATGCAACCTCACCATAAAATGTAGTCCTAACCAATCAAATTATGACACATCATTGATCTCCAATCGATTACACTTATAACCAATTGAAATCAATTGTTCATAATCACATATAGTTGAACTCAATTTGTGATAATGCATCTCAGTCATTGAAACTTGATTTGATGATAACTTTTAATCTGGTGGTTCGATTAGGGCCTATGACTAGTTGATTTGATCATTACGACATCAAGATCATTTTGGTGAAATGAGATTAAGGATCTAATGGCTAGAATCAAGATGCATATTTTTTAGGTGAAAGTACCATTTTACCCTCCATGTGAAGTTAAATGCGGGTTGCAAAATTGGGTGTCAACAGTTTACATCATTTTTCACAATATTTTTACAACAAATTTTAAGTAACAGGTTGTTACAGGCTGATATTGATAGCAAAAAAATAATAATTTTAGTGGTAGATTCAAATAAAAAACAAGAAGCAATTTAACACCTAGGATTTGTTGTAAAAAATATTGTGAATGTAGTACTTTTCAAAAAAGAAAAAGAAAAATGAGCAATACACAAAAAAATTCACAACATTTTTCACAACAGTTGAGTTAGAAAAACTTTTACTAGTTCTCATCTAAATCTACCACTAACATCGCCCTTTCACCTACCACTATCAATCTGCCACATCAACAATTGCAAAAAGTTTTGTCAAAATTTTTGTGTCTATAAACTTTTTATAAAACAAAAATAAATAAATAAATAATTCTACATGGTTCATGTTAATCAGTAATAATTTTGCGTATAAAACAAGATAATTAGTTTTAGGTCACCAAATGCATCAAGCTGCCCCTGCAACAAAATCTCTCTTCCAAAATTCTGAAATAAGATAAGGAAATAATTATTACAACAAAAGAAAATAAAAATAGTGTTATGAAATATTCATTTTCATTACTTCTCATAGGAAAATCTCAAATAAAATTACTTACATTTAGTATTATTGTTTAACATCTAAACAAAATAATTAATTAAGAAGAATACTGTAATACTATAGACACCAAAATAATCTACCAACTTTTTCATATCTTACTGGTATATTTTTACTGGGCCAACCAACACTAAAATTAGACATGGCAAAACGAGCGGGTCGGGTCGGGTTCGGGTCAGGTCAATCGGGTTATGGGTTAAACGGGTCACTTTAAGCGGGTTGAAAATGGGTTCAGGTCAATTGGGTTGCGGGTCGGGTCGGGTCGGGTTGACCCGTATTTTTCACATGAAATTTTTTTTATTTTTTATTTTTTATTTTTATAAAGAAAACAATATGTATTTGCCATTTGGAAAGTTATGAAACATATTACTTGATGTAAAATGCATTATTTTGAATTCACTACTTATATCAAGAATGAACTCAATTAAACTTATTAATACTTATTCAATAATTTTAAAATTATACAAATCTTAAGATTGCTATCTAAAACAAAATAACACATAAATAAGTAAAACAAATACATAAGTTTTGTTTCTACACAATATCAACATTCCAAAATATAAAACAAAATTACAAATGACTTATTGAATAACTCATTTGATAAAGAATAAAAATATATTAAGAAAGTTACAATCTTGAAAATTAATTTTATAATCTATTATTAATTGTGGTTGGAACTCTATTTCAATTTAAGATATACATTAAAATTTGATTGCTTACTTATTTATGCATGGTCTTTTTTATAAAGATCATATCATTGTTAAGCAACACACACTCTAGGAAATATTATATTTTATTTTGCAAAGCCGTTTATTTAGAATAAAAATTGTTAAAAAATAGGTCTAAGCATTCATAATTTATGCTAATTTGATACTTTGGCTTTACCATTTTCACACTTGTGAATGTGTCTCACACATGTCTACAATTTTAAATCTATTTTTAACTCTACTGTAAGCAGATTATTTTTGCATATACTTTGCTATATGATATCTAAAAATCTTTACTCATTACAGAATGCTTAACCATTTATCCTTCAATTAATTTGCATGCAGTTATGTAAACGTATTAATTGTTTCTAGCTCACAATAAACAATTAAACTAATATTGTCTTAATTTCACTATTTTTTTTACCAAAAAAAAAAGTTTTAAAAAAATGGTTCGAGTCGAGTCACGGGTCAACCCGTTTTTACTTCGGGTCAAAAAAATCGGATTCGGGTCGGGTATTTTTCGGGTCAAGTCGGGTTGGGTCAGAAAATTCTGACCCATTTTGCCATGTCTAACTAAAATAGAGGGATGGTGTGAAAACTCTCTGTATCTACAATTAATCATTGGATTCTCCATTCCATTCACTCTTCTAGAGAAATCTCTTTCCAGCAGACAAAAGCACCCCCACACCTTTGTGTCACTTAAAAGCAGGATCACGTTTCAAATAGCTCGTATTTCCAATAGAATGTGATTCTCTATCAAAAATTCCACTCCACACAACCAAATTGATTATTGAGTATCTTCTCAGCTAAAGCATTTTCTCATACTATCACTGATTTTTGCATCAATCTGAAATCTTCTAAATGGCAAAGTTCTGCAGCAAAGCACAGGCACTTGGGGAGATGGGATTGGTTAGTAACAAAAAACAGCTAACCAGGCTTCTATAGAGTGGGCCACAGCATTTAATCCTCTACCAATATGACAAAATTGAAAAGTTTAAAGGGAAACCTTGAAGTCTATGATTACAGAGATGAAATCCCAGCTGGCTTGAAAGAGATTGCTGATGGATGAGATGACAAATAGGGAGTCTCCTTCAAAGATCAGAGTCTTCAAATTCACACGAATTTCTTCTTTAATGGCTAGGAGGGGCTGCTTTAATTGGAGTTCCCCAGGGTTTCTGAGGCAAGCCATTAGTTTTCATAATATTATAGACCTTAACTCTTTTCACAAAATTTTTCATACTTCCTGTAAATCTTCTGTAAATAATGAATAACAACACTTTCTCTACATGTATCAACGACTTCTGTTTTTGTTACCATTCTTCATTGACTATTTTAACCATTGTGAAAATATTGTAAAAAAAGTTATGCATGTAGTACTTCTGTTCGTCACCCATTCGTTACAAATGATTAAAATGAATATCTCAAAAGCTATTTCATATTTTACCAATACTGCAAGTATAAATGACTTATATATATATATATATATATATATATATATATATATATATAATTTATTTATTTATTTATGATTTAACCATCAAAGTATCAATGGCACACGTGATATTACCTAAATCACTTAGGAATTGCCATGCACCATCTATTAAAGGTCTCTTAGACTCTTTTTTTAATGCACAAAGAAATCAATTTGAAAATAGTAATTCAGGATGACGTTTTTCTTTTAAAACACATTCAATATAAAAGATTTTTTGGTTGAAACCATTTTTAATTGGCGCGTGGCAATCTGTCATTTTTTTAATCTTTGAAAAACAAAGTACTTGCAGATAAATGCATTTCTCAATCATTTCCTTTCCATATATAAATGTAAGGTCCATATTGGTCCCTTTCAATCATCGGGCATGTTTCAATTATTGCAGAAGTACCACTGTATCTATCAACTTATACACCTTTAACAAAATCTTTGAAGGAATTTGGTTATAAATAAGAATGAAAAATAGTGTTATTATAAATAAAATAAATGATTTTTTTTTTTTTTTTTGAGTCGAGAAGGTATAAATCACTTGAGTTCAATGCATACATGACTTGAACACAACATATGTTTAAAACTAACCATATTTTAACATCATATGAACTCTAAAAAGTCTTAATCTTAAGAGGAAGAAAAAAATTATCTTATAAGATGGTCTTATAAGATATTTCTCTCGCAATATAGATTGCAAGAGAGATATCTTATGAGACCATCTCATGAGATATCTTCTCAAGAGGAGGGCCTGCGACATAAGGATCAATTAAGTTGTGAAGTGTGCAAGTATGAGGTGTCATCTACTCAATAATTTGCATTGTAAAGGTTGGTGTAAGGATTTATTTTTATAATTATTAGTATTACTACTATTTGTAAGTCAAGGAAGCACTGGAATCATGTCTCACATCTCCAAGTAATGATTATAGGTGAAATCATGATTTCAAGTGCTGATTTCATTGGACCCACGATTTCCACTATCCTTTAATCATAAATAATTCCCAACTTGGGACAAATTATTGATGGTTCAATATTCTTACCTGAACTCTCATCATATCAGAGAGAGAGAGAGAGAGAGAGATATCAAACATATTTATGATCTAAGAGCATCAAATAAGAGTTCAAATTTTTTTTTTTTTTTTTAAATCAATTGTTGCATCTACGTGGGATGATATTGAATACACCAAGTATTAGAAAAATACATGTTTGTATCGCATACAAAACATACACAGCCGAAAATTAACAGATTTACTTCATTCGTAATTGATAACATATACTATGTAAATTTCAGAATATAAAAACAAGAGAATGTACATTGGTGCGGTGAAATTCAAAACAGAAGATTAGAAGTACTCAAGAACGCTTTTAATCTTTACTCCAATTCCACTTGTACCCAAGAAGTGTGGTCTCTTAATCAGTTTATATGTGTTTGTTCAAGGGGGAACAAAAGAGTATCCAACACTTACATACAAACCATTTTATTCTCTTATACAAAATTATGTATGTTTCTCTCGTTATAACTAATTATCTAATTGGGCTAGCGTTTGGGCTTTTTCAATTGGGCTTTAGTATATGGCTTAGAGTGGGACCAAAATAGAACAAATAAGACTCTAGTTCCAATGGGCCTTGAGTTTTTCTGTCAACTATTGACAAGTTCAAAGTTACTATTAATTATATTTAATACCACTATATAAATATAATTGCACTCTATGCCTTATTAATAAATTATATCCTAAGACTTTATTATACATGCAACCCCTTCATAAAATATTCGTAGTAATATAAAGTCATGTTGAAAATTACTATATATTAATTCTTGAGTACCTGGTTTAATTCTTTAAGTTATTTATCATATATTTATAAAATCCAATTTCATAAATATATACTTTAGTAACTCATTACTAAAGTAGTTAGGCCTAACACTCTGAATAACCAAATTCATTAAATTTATCTTAAGGAAATATTTTATATTTCCATTAAGAGATTATAAATTTCATCTTGAGAATATATGTTCCATTAACACTAAATGTGGCTGCCCAACATACTGAGATTTTGACCGTGACTTTAGATCTTACTCCTGATATATCAAAGCAACTTATACTTCATGATCAGGTCCATTATTCTCTCAAGATTAACAGTTCATGTAAATAGAAGTCGTGAGATTTATTATTTAGTTGAGTCGTTAGGAGAATAATAAATCTCACAGCGGTCCAGTTCAATATATCTTAACTCTTAAAACATATCAACATATCAACTAGAAGTCTCCACTTCTATGATTAAGAAAAATCATCTTAATTGATATGTTATAGCCTTCATAGATGAAATCCCAATTTCATCACCGACTACGAACTAAAATTCTGAGTTTACAAACAACTTGTGACTTATATCTTTTGTGACTAAATCACATAAATCACATACTATGCATCTCATAAACTATATGATAATGTCCAAATATTCATATTACCATTATTTTATATAATAATAAAACAACTTTATTAAACACAACATTAAAGTCATACATAATGCCATACATAATATCATACATAACGTCATATAATATGATTTAAAGGCACTAATCCTAACACTAAGAAGTGTCAATTGAGTTACAAAACACTTAGCATTCAAAACCTTGTATTTTTTTTTCATTGTATAACCGTTTCTCTCTCTCTCTCTTTTATTTTTTATTTTTATAAATATTAAGTAGAGGAATTTATTAATTAAACTAGATCATTTTACTTATAGAAACTGTTCCAAAAGTACAAGCAGGCATATAAGAAGTATTAAAAGAAGAAAATTCATACACAAAGAGTAAAATTTAGGTACAATTCTTTAATTGTAGTATATACCAGTAGCTAACCTGTGTTATACATGGGAACCTACCTATTTGTAAGGTAGACTAAAATAATTTTGTAAAATCTTAAATTGATTAAAAAACTACACCATTGTATGATTTGCTCTTGTATGACTTCAATTTGTATTATAATTTGATAAAAAAGTCATAACTTGAATGTGCAATGGCTCACAAAAAATTTGTTAGACAGTTTCAAATACTGCAAAAAAAAAACTCAAAAATTCATATATTAAAACTTCTGAAAGACCAAAAAATATTAAAGAATCAAATAATTCACTACTTAGAATTATTGAAACAAAATAATATATATATATATATATATATATATATATATATATATAACTAAACAATAGAGAAATATAAGAGAGAGATAGGTTACATTCAAAAGAATAATCTATGGCTATAACTATTGAAATGAATAAAAAGATTCAAAGCTTACAAATTATAGATAATATATATATATATGTGTGTGTGTGTGTGTGTGTGTGTGTGTGTGTGTGTGTGTGTGTGTGTGTGACTACACAAATTCAGATGTTAAAACTTCCAAAATGCCAAAAAAGATATATAATTAAAAAATAAGTTATTGAAACAATTCAAAATATATGACTATTTAAAAGAGAAATATAATGGAAAAAAAATACACGAACCCATAAAGTAATAGGTTTTAAATTTTAATGGGTCTAAACTTTAAACAAATCTTATCAGCATGTGGCCCACGCTAAAAAATGTTGAGCAGGAGCCCACATTGAAATAATGAAAGTCATACCTCCTCTTAATATATCGTATATAAGCTTTCTCACAAGAAATTAACATGCTTTCATATTGTGAGGTGGAGTAAAGACATATGCAGTAGCAGTAACCTTAAATTTCAATTATTGCAAGCTTTTTTATCTTGTAAAAAATGACTAAAGAGAGTTTAGTGGTTCATGTATGAAAATTACTTTTTAAAAATTCATGAAAAACCTTTTTTTTCTTTTTTTTTAACAAAGTAGAAGAGAATAAAATAATAGAAGAAGAGTTCATACCTCTTAATAGCTTTAAAAAAATATTGGAATTTGCACTGCTTTTATAGTATTCATGATTAACCTCGCAAATTTGGAGATAAATTATCAATGTTTAAGTTTTAGTTTAAGTTGGACTTGTTAGAGAGATAAAGTTTCACTCCTTATTAAGTTTGGACTAAACAAAATTTTTTTTTTTTTTTTTTAAATGATAATGATGAGTTTGAGTTTAAGTTTGACTTGTTAGAGAAATAGAGTTTCACTCATTGTCAAGTTTGAACTAATAAAAAATAATTTTGTTTAAAAAAAAAATGATAATGATGAGTTTGAGTTTAAGTTTAAATTGGACTTATTAAAGAGATAGAGTTTCATTCCTTGTTAAGTTTGAACTAAAAAAATAATAATGATGTGGCAAGCTCTAGAGTGGTCAATAAAAAGTCAAAGGTTTCAGTTATATATATATATATATATATATATATATATATATATATATATTAGGTTTTTCAATTAAATTCAAAAACATAGTTGCATTATGTTTAATTGCTTTTGAAAAAAAAACAACATTATTTGTGCTTTTATTGGTCCATGCAATCATGAAAAAATGAATATTAATCCTTACAGAAAATTATGCAAACCAAATCTATTCAGACAAATTAGGGATAGACAATAATACAAATGAGAAAAAAAAAATTCAATTGCTCTCCAAAACTTTACCTCAAAACCATTATAGCCAATCAAGGGAAACTGTAGATCTTGAAGAAAAGCTCGGGAGCAAAGCTCGTAGTGGAGTCAAGGAACCTAAGGGCTAGGGCACATTGAGAGTTTCTTTCTTCAAGGGAGAGAGCATTTCCAAAAATTCAGCTTCTAAACATTTCTCTAGTCCACTCTTAATTTGATTGTACTTATTTGTGTAATATTCAATAACTTGTTGAATTACAACATTACAACATTTATTATGATTTAATGAAACTGCCACTGCAACTCACAATATCATGAAATTGAGTTGTAAAACTGATTTCATCCCACGGTTGAGCCATTTTCAACAAACAACAATTTTCCTATGCTCCTGATGCACTATTAGGACATTGAAGCCATTTTGAAAAATTATCAATAATAATGATAAAATAAAGGGGTAAGTCAAAATACTTGTGGACTGAACTGCATATCATGTACACCAAGATGCGCATTAAGAATTTTCAAAAGAAGTGGCTATAACCAAACATGTTAAAGGAAGAACAAAAAAAAAAGGTGTAATACGAAATTAAAATATTAAACTCCCATTATAAATGTCTTCTCAATAGCTCCTAAAATAAGAGTAATTTTTAGGAACTTTCAGAGCAGATGATGCGGTACTATCTTTTCTCACAGTCATGGTGGGTCACATTAATTGAATTATGAGACCCACAATAAAAGTGAGAGGAGGGAGCAGCACATCACAATGATCCTAATGGTGATTATGAGAGACAAATGTGAAAGATTTGTGTCATGCAGTTCCTAAGTGTGAAATGCATCCAGTCATTTAGATCAACAATATAAATGAATGCATTTCTTTTTCTGAGGAACTTCAAATAAATTTCTCATAGAAAATCTCCTCCTTGACATATGGTATCACTGCCAGGGCAATAATTGGGAAGAAGTGCAAATATGAAAAAGAACTCATATCACTAATCGAGGATATGTTTATTCTCGGTGGAGGCTTTGAATTGCCTGATTTGTTTCCTTCACTAAATTAAGTTCATTAGCTTCCTTACAGGAAAGAAACCTGCCTTGGAGAAAATACACAGAAAACTTGACAAGATTTTGGATGATATAATCAACTATCATAAGAAGAAAACATGCAAGTGGAAGAAAAGGTGTGCCTCTTCAACCAGCAAACATGCAAGTGGTCGATCATGATGATATAGTTGATCTGCTTCTAAAGTTTCAGGAATCAGGTGAGCTTGAATTTAATATCACAAGCAACCACATCAAAGCTGTCACCTTGTTAAGCAAATAAGATTGAAAATTTACTACCACAACTTTACCACAACTATGATATGACAAACCTTGAGTGGTAGAGAAAAAATAGTGAGTTCATGTAAAAGTAATTAGCAAATAGTTACACTCTATCATATCAGAATTGTGGCAAAACTTTAGCAAAAAAAAAGAAAATTATGGTCCTAGAACCGCTCAATAAGATCTATCAATTTCTTACCTACATTTCTTTTGTTGCATTTTCATTTTTCTTTTATGCTTTTCTTTCTTTCTTTCTTTCTTTCTTTATTCTTTTAATTTACTAACAAGGATATCCTAAATTCTTAGAGTAACTAAGAACATTCACATCACGCTCAATACATTTTTAGCCAAATTTGATCTAATTTCCTTCTTTAGTTAATTTAGATAATCCATTATTCACAAATAACTACATTAGTCTCAATACTTTATTACTATTCTATTTAAATATTATATTTTTCTCTCCAAATATTTTTTTCCAACCTATCCTTCCTTAAAACACTAAAGTTTCTCTTTAGAACAACCAAGCTAAAAACTCATAGGGAAAAAAAATTACACCATAAACACCAAACATTACAATCAAAGAACACCCCCTTGCAATGCTACATGCCACCAACGGATTAACGCTACGCTCCACCAGTTCGAGGGACTTGAACTATTGGATTCTAACGAAGGTCCAATCTCACTAGAGCACAAGAACAACGCACTATCATTGTACCACCACTCACCAGCACCAAATTGACTCACCACAACCGATCTGTGTATTAGAGCATGAGAGAGAGACATAGATGCATGAGAGAAAGAGAGAGAGAGAGAGGATTGAGTGAAATTCATACAAAATTAATTGATTTTGTTTTATTGATGAACAATTCTCAAAAAGTATGTTGACGCATTGTTCATTTGTTAGTTTTGCATGTTAGAATGTTGAGCCTGATGCATAATACTTTTAAGTGGGTTTTACAATTTATTTGACTAAATGTCATCTTGACTATCCTATTGTGTATGTTCTAACTAATCCCAATGTGAAAATAATACAAAAATATTTTTGGAATTATTGTTTTACTCCATAAAGTGGAGAACAATTTCAGCTGCACTTAACCAAAATCAAACATAAAGATTATGAAATTAAGAATTTGGAAGAAAAATGTAATTACTTAAACATTGACCAATTAAGAATTTAATTGAATTTTCTCTCAGTTTTGTCTATTAATATATATATATATAGAGGACACACAAGATGCCAAAACTCCCTAAAAAAATATAATCAAATTAAACATCAATAGTTCTTGAAAAAATGTTACATATCAAACATAAAAAATTCAAACACAAAAATCAAATACAACCAGAAAATTACAACAATAAAATTCACATTTCAAAAAAAAAAAAAAAAAACTCTAAAATCAAATTTTCTTTTCTTTTCTTTGACAACCAAACACAATACACACATCAAGGGACCTCCTATTTTATCAGCTTCAAAATCCAAAACCTAATTCAACTGTATAAAATTCCTATGATCTAATTCAAAAACCACTTCATAAAAATTTCTAGAAAGAGATTCTTGAAATCTCATTTCCAATTTGGTTTCAGACCATGCAGAGGATAATCAAAACAAATCTAAAGAGCTCAAACTTTGAGCAATGAGAATCCACCAATGAAGAAAAAACCACTAATTAACATAACAACCCCAACAATAAAAATACAAACTTTACAATGGGAAATATGAATTTTCTTCATAACATACCATTCCATAAACCCATCAAACATATTCCAAATAAATAAAAAAAAACCCCAAAAAGAAGCTTCAATTTTTTCATTTCTGAAAACCCACACCACCTCCAACTCCACCATCATTCTCACCTCACACATCAAGCTTCAAAATCCGTCATCATATCTAAAACCACCAAACCCAAACAACATCAACGACAGCCATGGAAGGTGGTGGTTGTGATGAGATCATTGTCATCATCCAAACAACCAAACAGAGATAGTGGAGGAGGGGATCGCGGAGAGAGAAAGACATGGTGGGTTAGAGGAGATTGACTTATTTGAGATCAGCCAAATGTCAGCCATGAAAGGCGATGGGTTATGGTTCTTGGTGGCAGTCAGAGAGAGATAGTGTTGGAGGATATTGCAGGCGGTGGCTGGGTTGTGTGCACGCACGCGTGCGCACACACACACATACACACACACGCAAAGAGAAGACTAGGGTTTGGATTTGGAAAAATTTTGAGTTTCAATAAAAAAAATCAAACCCAGCCAAGGTTTTTGATCTGTTTCCAGTTTTGATTTAGGTTGTGTTTGTGTTTTTGTATTTTCAATTGCTAAGAAATTGTAAGAAAATAAAATGGGAAAAGAAAATAAGTTGTTTTAAATATTTTTTTAATTAATATTATTAGTTTTTTTATTTAGATGCTGACATGGAAATTTTTTAAAAGCAAAATAAATTTTTTTAATATTAATACGCCAGCATTTATTGTGCCAATAGTACACTATGTCTGCCACATATGATTTTTCTGTTAGTGAGTTGATGACAGGGACCAAAATGGACCTGATTTTTCGTTTTCAGGGACTGGGGTACAAGCGAAATCAAGTTAGAAACCA
This sequence comes from Quercus glauca, assembly GCA_023736055.1. Taxonomy (NCBI): domain Eukaryota; kingdom Viridiplantae; phylum Streptophyta; class Magnoliopsida; order Fagales; family Fagaceae; genus Quercus; species Quercus glauca. The sequence continues at coordinate 74,994,558 of CM043318.1, read as the reverse complement.
AAATGAGAATAGGCCCAAAATATAGGGACCAAAAGTCCATTTTTGCCAATTGGAATTTAAAAATCCCCTCACATAATCACAGCACGACAATACATTAATGAACGAAAAGAAAACATCACAACTTTGAATGTTTCATGAACAAACAAAAGTGAAATCACACAAATAATTTTTATCCTTCTGAAGATACAGGCTTTCCAAAACAAAAACTCTAAATAGATAAAAATTGGATTCTCCATTGAAAATATCATCTTCACTCCAAATCTATACAGTTCAATCTATATATTATAGCTTGTTATTGTATTATTTTGGTAGTTTCAAAAGCTTCGGAGCTTTAGTTAATTTAGAATTTTATCGAGTTATAAATAGGGTGACAAAACTTCCCAGGAGTTGTATAGATATGTTTGTGGAATGTCCAGGAACTAGTTATGCCCAAGAACAAAAATAAAATAAAATAAAAATAGAGGTGATCTTAAGGACCTGTTGCGGCGTTTATAAAATGCCACTATAGGTTATTTTTTAAAAAGGGGGCTTATTGTGGCGTTTTAAAACACAGCTACAGCCAAGTTTTAAAAAAAAGGGCCTACATCTGCATTTTAGAAACACCGCAGCAGCCAATTTAAAAAATTAAAATTAAAATTGACCTATAGCGGCATTTTAACTGCCATAGGTTATGGACCTGTAACGGCGCTTTATAAAACGCTGCATTAGCCCCGACGGCCCTATAGCGACGGTTCAACAATGATGCTATAAAGCACCGCTATAGCCTAGATGGGCCCATAACAGCATTTTCAGGAGCTATAGCAACGTTTTGAAAGAACCGCTATAGTCCTCACATTTTGTAGTGAAGTGGTTTTTGCTTACATTTAAAATCCCAAATTCAACCATTATTGTTCTTTTATCTAATTTTAGAGTTCCAATCATATCAAAAATAGATATCATAATCTTAAAAAATTAATGATAAAAATAATTTTGGAGTATGAAAATTCATCAGAAATAGGCTCAATTGGGAAATATTATGAAATTAAATTTTGTAATCTTGTAGGCTACATAGTAGTACTCAAAGCTATCATAACCCCCAAAAAAAGGTGGTGGTGAAAAAGACATTTCTTCATCCTTTTGAACATATAGAGAATGCAGAGAATTTTAAAAGAAAATTATTTTCTTTCTTAAATTTGGACATCCAGGCCTTTGAAAATGAGTACTAATTTGACTTCTTTTGGAAATAAAATATAATGATAAGATATGACATTTTAAGTATGGTCATACTGTATAGCCTGTGAAATTACGAAATTTAATGTCCAAAAATTTTTCAAAGCCTTCTTTTTACGAATTTTGCCAAATAATTTTTTTATCATATTTTTTAAGTTTACTTTATGATATCAATGTTTGATATAATTGGGACCACATTAATAATTAGATGAGAAAAAGGATTTCTAAGAGTTAAATTTAGGGTTTTGAGAAGTAAGAGAAAACCATAGATATTATTTCCTCCAAATAGACTTTTGGCCAAAGAAAGGAAAGGAATTTGGAGAGAGGAGAAAACTTTGAAATGATTTTTTTAAACTATTTTGTGATTTCCTTTTAGTCTATTAGCGAATTTGTTGAAGTTGTAATTTGTGTTGTGGTTTCAAGAGTTCACAAGAGAAATGATATCTTTTAATTTACTTAATTTATTTTCATGTTGTAATTATATTAGGGTTTGATAAGAGTATTTCAAATTCCAATTCTATTCATGATTATTATTCACTATGTAATTCAATTTCTTACATGTTTCATATTACAGAGTTTTTTTTTTTTTACAAGATAAAAATTTTATTTTAGTCCAATATAAGTATTTATATGTGTGAAGGTCAATTTTTGAGACTGAATATCGACTCTTGCCTGTTACACCACACAAGCACCTGTACTTTTAAAGTGACCATCATGTCAATGATGCATGGTGGTATTAGGACTTATTTAATGTTCACACAATTATGTACAATTTAGTTTAGAGTTAATGATTTCCCATTGTTTTAATTTATGCCTTTTGTATGTTTCAAATTATTCAATGCGTGTGTTCCATGTATGCATATTTGATTAAGATATTTATAAAAATAGCACACTACTAGATTTAGGGTTCATAGGGTTTTTGGAATTCTGTCTGAATATATGCATATGCATGTGTGTATAGTGCATAAATTTGTAGTTGTATTCACACCTTTTTTGAATCTAAGCGCCACTTTCTTAGTTGTGTGCACTCGTGTATCAATGTTTTGATTGTGGAAAATCAAAACTTGAAAAAAGTTAAACATGAATAAACTTCGGACTTCCACATAATTATTTCATTCATGACTCAACATTTACATTATTTAAATAGGACACACTAGATGCCAACACTCCCTCAAATATATGAAGAACTTAAAGATCAATACTTCTTAAAAAATATTACACACCAAACATAATAACAACTTTGGCTAACTAATAATACTCAGCTTATTGTTTAATTTAAATAACCTAATTAAACAAAGTACAACCAACCACCTTATCACTTTATCTTGAAATATCCGCACATAATATATTTGCAACCCTATTATTTAGTTTCTTTCATTAAGAAGAGGTTTCAAAGGAGTGGCAATTAGGTACAAATCACTTTTTCTCCTACAGGATATTCCAAAACTCTCCGACATGTCAAGTTCTTTTGGTTTGATCTCATTAGGGAGTTTCCAATTAAAGTGATATAACAATCGAGAAAGAACGAGTTCAATATTTGCAAGAGCAAATGATATGCCTGGACATATCCTCCTACCACCTCCAAATGGAATGAATCCAAAGTTGGACCCTTTAAAATCAGTAAGAGAATCTTGAAACCTCTCGGGGAGAAAGCATGCAGAATCGATCCAATATTCAGGATCTCTCCCAATAGCCCATGCATTAATGATTACTGTGGTGTTGTTCGGTATCCCATACCCATTAATTTCACATTTTTCTCTTGCTTCTCTGGCGATCAAGGCACCAGCAGGGTGTAATCGCAAAGTTTCTTTTACCACTAATTTCAAGTAATCTAGCTTTTGAATGTTTGCCTAATCAAAATTTTTCTGCCCTTCAAAAACTTGTCGCACTTCTGCTTGTGCCTTCTCCATTACTCTTGGGTTTTTAATTAATTCTGACATTGCCCATTCAATTGTGGTTGCTGAAGTCTCACTTCCCGCAAAAAAGACCTCCTGAAAAATGATGTTAACTTACAATTACATTGTGTTCGAGATAAGAATTTAATACTAAGCAAAATAGGGTTGCTTTATAATTTGCGCATGTATATGTAATTTTTCTTCTAAATTCCTAATTTTATGAATTTTGGATGTTGATAATTGTTACGTGTAAATGAAATTTATGTCAAGAGACAAATTTTTTTCTGCACTACACAATCTATTTGGCTTATAAACTACGAAGTGTACCACTCAAAAGAATATGGTGTGGCAAAATACGTGAAGGCACATACCTTAAATCGCTCACCATTTTATGGAGTAAAAGAATCCTTGTAAAACTATTTGTATAAAGCTGCGCATTTACTAATTGAGAGGAAGAAATAAATAAATAAAAGGGGAAGCACTATTGCACAAAAAAATACCAGTGTGACAGCTTTGATGTGGTTGCTTGTTACGTTAAATCCAAGCTCGCCCGTTTCCTGAAGTTTCAGAAGCACATCAATCATATCATCATTATCACTTTCTTCACTTTTTTTAGCTGAAATGGCACTTCTTTTCTTCTTATGATCGTTGATTATATCATTCAGAATTTTGTCTGTTTTTCTATGCGTTTTCAACAATGCTGGCTTGATTCCTGTAAGGAAGCCAACGAACTTTAGTGAAGGGAAGAAATCAGGTAAGTCAAAGGCTCCACCTAGAGTAAACATTTCCTTGATTAATGATATGAATTCTTTTACATATTTGCACATCTTCCCAATGGCTACCCTGAAAGCTGTACAATATGTTGTGAAGAAGATCTTCTCACTGAGATTGATTGGAACTCCCTCTGACAAGGAAATGGATTCAACAAGATTATTTACCGCTTCTTCTCTAATTCTGCTAAATGACTGGACCCGCTTGGCACTCAGGAGCTTTGAGACACAAATCGTTCTCATTTGTCTCCAATAATCACCATAGGGAGCAAAGACTATACCTGAACTACCATAGCACGTAACTTCAATAGCAAGAACAACTGGCCTATTTGCCAAAGCAGCATCATGCGTCTTCAGCACTTCTTCAACTACTTTTGGAGATGAAATGATTATAGCCATGACTTCACACAGTTGTAATTGCATAATAGGTCCATATTTCATGGCTAAGTCTCTCAAAGATCGATGTGGTAGAGAGAAAACTAGTTGGTGCAAATTCCCTATAAAAGGCAGTTTCCATGGCCCTGGTGGCAACTTATGGCTTTGGCCTTTGGCTTTAGACCTCTTCCAATAAAAAACTATGATAAACAAAAAGAAGAAGAAGAAGAAGAAGAAGAGGCACGAATCGAGAGGAAAGGAGGGCATTGTGATTGGGAGCATTGGGGAAAAGAAAAGAAGCTCAATTTTTGGGAATAGGGTTTTGTATGCATTGGTCATGGAACACTAGGTGTACTTATATAGTAATTAGTTAGATGACAATACGTAACTGGAATATGTGGCTATCATATTTTAATTCAATACTATTTGAAGTTTCACTTTTTCCTTTTTATTTCATTGCCCAAATTTGTTACTGGAAGCCGAATTAAACAGCTTCATTTTGAAAAAAAAATATATAAATATGCATGTCACAACATGCTATCCATTCTTGCTTTTCTCTTATTTGTTTCCTTCATTCTCTTTCTATTGCAGGTGTAAACACGTTTGTAGGGATAAATGGTTTGTCAGTAATGCTCTGTTTGCATGTTTAGAAAATGAGGGGGAGTAGAGTAAAGGGAAGAAGAGTAATTGAACTACTTTGTTTGGAAGTTTCTTAAAGAATGAAGAGAAGGGGTTTGGAGGAGTTTCAACTACCTCTAACCCCTCATTTTTAATTCTGTAAGGTTGAATTTAATCAACCATCTTATTGGCTTTATTCCGTGACCAATTTGCTTGTAATTTAGCACTTAGTAACCCTGTATTTAGGTGAGAAAATTGTAAGGGTAGTGTGTGAGAAGATGTGAAGAAATGCTCAAGAGTGTGCAAGAAAACAGAGTCTCGCGACTGGATCTCGCGGGTGAGTCGCGGCTTGCAAGTCGCCTGCCTGCACACATGCCAAGCATGCCAGAAGCTGAAGAGTCGCGCCAGCTGTCGTACTACAGGACAAAAGTCCCAGGCTGGCCAGGCCGTTAGCTCGCGGCTTGAACTCGCGACTTGACCCAGTCGCAAGGTCAAGTCGCCAAAATGCCCTGTTTGGCAAAAAACTGACGTTTTGCATTCCTTTCTCACCCTACTATATATATACTCTTATACCCACCATATTGAGAGAGCTTCCAAAGAGAATTCTATGAGAGAAACCCTAGAGAAATACAAGATTAATTCATCCACAATCTTAACCTTATAGACTCTACAAATTTCTCTACTCTCTTCCTCTCCATTGTTATACCCTTGAGAGGTCTTTAGCCAAATTCTTATCTCACCACACCCACGTCTGTGAGAAGGTCTATTTGGTACTATTGGGAAACAGTTAAGAAGGAACCAATCTACATTGGTTGATGCTATGGTCTAGTAGCGGAATCCGGTAAACTAGAAAAGAAAAAGGTTCGGCGCAACCTCGTTGGAGCAAGAAACTTAGAGGGCTTAGGTACCTGGGTAGATTAGGCTTGGAGGGTCTATTGCTGTTCATGTATCCCAACTACATTTTCTAGTGGATTATTTAACCGCTTGGAGGGCGGCGGAGAGGTTTTACGCCGAGACCTTCGGTTTCCTCTTTGATAACACATCGTGTGTTGTCCAAGTGTTTGCATCTTCCTTCCTTTATCTTTACCTTATATTTACTGCTGTGAATGTGTTTATATTTGGCTTAGATCGTTATCAATTCTGTTATAAGCTTGTTATCATATTCCGCACATTAACTGTTTGATATAAAGCTTGAATTGGTAATTTTATATTTGGGGTCTAAACGTTCAAGGGTGTTGTATACCCATTTTTGAACTTTCATTTGGTATCAGAGCGGGTACACTTGTTGTGGTTTAAATACCTAAGTGTGATTTCTGACCCCGTTTGAGATGGATAAGTCTCAATCTCTTAATGTACCACCGTTCTTTAACGATAATAATTATGCATTTTGGAAAGTCCGTATGAGGGCGTTTTTGTGTTCTATTGATAATGCTGTGTGGGATGCAGTAGAAGTGGGATGGACAAAGCCAAAGGCTGCCAAGTCTACTTGGGATAAGGCTACTCTTGCGGCGGCAAATGCAAATAGCAAGGCATTAAATGCTATTTTCTGCGGTGTTTCTCCAGAAGAATTTCACCGGATTTCTCATATCACCATTGCTAAGGAAGCATGGGAAATTCTGGAGACAACCTATGAAGGGACTAAGAAAGTAAAGGACACCAAACTTCAGATGTTGACCACTCGTTTTGAGGAGTTAAGGATGAATGAGGATGAGTCTTTTGATTCATTTTACAGTAAATTGAATGAGGTTGTTGTTGGTAAATTTAACTTGGGAGAGAAGACGGAGGACTCGAAGATTGTGAGGAAGATCCTTCGATCACTTCCAGAAAGTTTCTAGGCCAAGGTTACAGCCATTGAAGAGAGCAAAGATCTTGACGACATTAAGGTTCAAGAGCTGGTTGGTTCTTTGCAGACGTATGAGTTGTCCCTTCCTTCAGCAAAGAAGAGCAAATCCCTTGCTCTTAAGACAATTGATGAGAGAATGGTGTCTCATGACTCTTCGAAAGAGGATACAGTAGACAAAGATGTGGCGTATCTTGTAAAGAACTTCCGAAAATTCTTAAAGCTCAAAAACAGTGGAAAATTCGGTAACAAAGGAAAATTTCAGAGTTCCGGGAAGGAGAAGAAAGAATTCCGAAGAAAAGACAGTAAAGATTCCCAATCCTCACAAGGAATTACATGTTTTGAATGTAATGGACATGGGCACTTTAAAAATGAATGCCCCAATTACTTGAAGTCAAAGGGAAAGGCTTATGCCATTACTTTAAGTGATTCTGGCTCTTCAAATTCTGACTCTGAAGAGAGCTGTGATGAAGAAGGAAATTTCTCCGCATTCATGACCATTGCTCATGTGAAATCCTTAGATGATTTGGATACACTTGTGAAGGAACTTGGAGAGCATTCTGATTTGGAGTCTATTGGAATTGTTGAAGAATCAGATGCCGAAGAGGATAGAAATACAGCTAGTCTTCAAGATAATTACACTTTACTCCTTGAGAAATCGGGTGAGTATGCAAGGGTTGCAAAGGCAGCTGTGAAGAAGATGAAAAGGGCTGAAGAGGACTACAAAAGTCTTCTGGCTAGATATAAGGAGGCAAAGTGTGAAATTGAAACACTAAATGGCGAGTTGTCGGAAGCTTATACCAAAGTAAGATTCCTTGATCAAGAGGTTGTGCAAGCGCAAGCCAAGATAGAAAGGGTCTCCTCCAAGAAGCTGGAAGATGTTAGCTCTTCTCAAAAACACTTCTCAGACAAGTCCAGGTTGGGATATACCGGAGGGAGTAGCTCATCGGTCAAAGCTACCAAAGAAGTAAAATTTGTGAAGGCCATAGAGCCGATTGTAGAAGAGGCTATCCCTGAGAATGTTAAGGTTGAGAAGAAGAATGTGATTAAGCAACGGATGGTGAATAAGCCCCGAAATCAATCTATGGGAAGACACGAAATCAGAGCAAGATCTCTCTCAAGACCACAACGGGGTCCAAAAACAGATTATGTGTGTCACGATTGCGGATTGCGAGGACATACTAGACCCAACTGTCAAAAGCTGAGAGCAGATAACAATGCAAGCGCACCATGATCCAAGAATGACGGACGTGATGAAGATGATTGGTGCCTTCACCAACTGTCTTGAAAGCTTCACACGAAGAATGGATATGTCACCATTCAAGACTTCAGCTGTGAAAGGTGGCAACAACAAAGGGAAAGAACCAATCATTGATATTGATGAAGATTCTCCTATACCAAAGAGAGCTCGTTTTCAAACAAGAATGTTTGATCCTAACTTGTTTAGGTCTTATGCTGCTTTTGAATCCTTTCAGAACCATTTTCAGGAGGCTACCTTGTTGGCTGAAAGAGTCGTTGATCAGTCATCTCTGTTAGATACCAAAATTCCTACATGGTTTGCCACAAAAGACTGGAATTTTCTTCTCTCCTGTTGGGTTCTAAGAAATTAGGAATTAATGTATTAGAACTTCAATTTGTATTTTGTTGGCAAACCATGATCAAAACATTTAGTCTAGGTTTAGGCTTACTCAAAGTATGTTTATTTGTAAAATTGGAATCGAGTGATTGCAGAATTTATTGGACTAAATCTGTAAGTCTCGATCGATCGAAAATTATACTCGATCGATCGAACCACGTACAGATTTATTTTTCTGCAGAGTTCCAGTTCAGCCCAAACTCTATTTAAACGTCTTGGGGTTCAAGTAAAACTCTTATATATATAAGGGAAACCCTAGAACGTTTTTGAGACTTTTGTAGAGAGAGATTAGAGTGCCTCTTGTGCCTCCTTTTATTAGGGTTTTGTACCCAAACCTCTCTAAGTTTTGGTTGCTCATATTTGCTGTTTATGTGAATCTCTTGTGAGATCTTTGAGGAGCTTTCCTTCACATAAACTTAGGGTTTTCAAGGTAGAGATTATTTTCTACATCTTGATGATCAACAAAGTTGCTGCCTTTAAAGCTTAAAGAATATCAAGCGTGGGAGCTTGTAGCTGATTGAGGAATTAAAAGAAAGAAGTAGTCCGTGGATTCGGAGCCTGCGCGTGGTCGTGTCAGGAAGTTACTACTGGTAGGTAGCATTAGGAAGTCAAGCGGGGAGCTTGTAAGTCCTTTTGTAAGAACTTCAATTCTTTCTTAGTGGATTTCGTTTTGCCTTGAGGATCGGTGGGTAAAATCCTCCCCAGGTTTTTTACCGGTTTGGTTTTCCTGGGTGATCATATCACTGTGTTATTTATTTTCCGCTGCTTTATATGCTTGATATGATTATTTGATTGTTTTAACCTAGAATTGTTTAATTTGACTAAGTAACAACTTGGTTAATTAATCTAGGCTACGCAATCTGGTTATAGTTTAAGGGGTCTAAATTTCCAACATCTCCGATCTTGAAGATGCCTATGAGAACATGGTGAAAGAGTGCTATACCAATGCTATTGTAGAAGGAGAAGTGATCAAGTGCTGGGTTCAAGGGAAGCGGTTCTCGGTTACCCCGGTTTATCTTTCTGAAATTCTTCACATCAACCGGCCCATACTTCCTATCCCACCTGTCTATAATGATTTGATTCCAAATGAGGACACACTTCGGAGAGCATTAGGAGCTGATTTGGAATTCTCTTCCAGTGGATCGTCAATCAACGTGGCATCACTTTCTACAGAATTAAGGCTTATGTCAACAATCATATGTAACAATCTCTATCCATTGTCAAGCACAGGTTACATCAACCTTGGACGAGCACTATTCCTTCATGATCTGGTATCTGATGTGGAAATTGATGTATGCTCCCACATCGTTCACATTTTGGCTAAGACAGTTAACCGAACTACTTCAAGGAATTGTATTCCGTTTCCTCGTCTCATATCTCGGATTCTAAAGCTCGAGGGCGTCCGTCCTTCTGCTAATGAGTGCCCTCACCCCAGGCCAAGTCCAATTAATGGTCGTACTCTTCAAGCAAGTATGAGTCACACCAAAAAGACTGTCAAGCAAGAAAATCATCCTCCTTAAGGAAGCTCAAGTTCTACCTTTCCTTCCAATGATGAAAAGTTCAACCTCATCATGGCTACACTTCAAGACCTTAGTACCAAGATTTCAGGACTTACTCAGATCATGTACTGCCAACACTCCTGTCTTAATAAACAGTTAACATCTCTCGAAACTCAGATTGATGAAATTCATCGGAAGCTAGAAGAGAATGACAACTAGCTATTCCATGACAAAAAATGGGAGATGATGTCATTGGCAGGGGGAGTGCAGTGATAGGGGGAGAAGAAGCAAGAAGTCTATGTTTTTAGTTTTATTACTGCTTATTTAAGTCTAATGCTTTTGGTTTAAAGCTTTGATACTCTGATGTTGTTCAGTTATTTCAGCATATGTTTTATGTGTTTTGTACCCATGTTACTTATGTAAGCTTTAAGGGTTTGATTATGCATTTTGTAAGCTTTTATGGTTTGTGCCATGTATTTGCAATACTTTACTTATGCAGCCTTTATGCATTGTGCTTTAGTACTTGTTAATGCTTTGCATTATCTTAAGTACAACACTCTTGTGCCCTTGTAGGATTGTTCCTAGATGCATACATGTTTGTATGCATTGGTTAAGTGTTGGTCATTCAAGTGATGTGCCTTGTGTTTGTCATCTTGAATGTCCAGATGTTCATTCCAAGTGTGAATGAGCATTGTGATCACTTGATTATAGTGATTACTTGTTTTGGTCTTGCCATGGTCTATTAATTTATTCCATTTTGCTTAATCATGATATTTTTGCTCCATATGCATATTAAGTTTTCTGCATACAATGATATTGCTATGTTATTGTGTTTCAGGAGTTACTTATTCATATGTTCAAGAGCTTTACAGAATCTAGAGTTAGGTGTGAGTGAGTTTTGTTCAACTGTTCCCAACTCACGTTTTAAGTCTAGAGTCTGTTATCGGGTTTTGTCACGGAATAGCCAAAGGGGGAAATTGTAAGGTTGAATTTAATCAACCATCTTATTGGCTTTATTCCGTAACCAATTTGCTTGTAATTTAGCACTTAGTAACCCTGTATTTAGGTGGGAAAATTGTAAGGGTAGTGTGTTAGAAGATGTGAAGAAATGCTCAAGAGTGTTCAAGAAAACAGAGTCTCGCGACTGGATCTCGCGGGTGAGTCGCGGCTTGCAAGTCGCCAAATGCCTACACACGTGCCAAGCATGCCAGAAACTAAAGAGTCCCGCCAGTTGTCGCACTATAGGACAAAAGTCCCAGGCTGGTCAGGCCGTTAGCTCGCGGCTTAAACTCGCGACTTGACCCAGTCACGAGGTCAAGTCGCCAAAATGCCCTGTTTGGCAAAAAACTGACGTTTTGCATTCCTTTCTCACCCTACTATATATATACCCCTATACCCACCATATTGAGAGAGCTTCCAGAGAGAATTTTGTGAGAGAAACCCTAGAGAAAAACAAGATTGCCTTATCCACAATCTTAACCTTAGAGACTCTACAAATTCCTCTACTCTCTTTCTCTCCATTGTTATACCCTTGAGAGGTCTTTAGCCAAATCCTTATCTCACCACACCCACGTCTGTGAGAAGGTCTATTTGGTACTGTTGGGAAGCAGTTAAGAAGGAACCAATATACATTGGTTGATGCTATGGTCTAGTAGCAGAATCCGGTAAGCTAGAAAAGAAAAAGGTTCGGCGCAACCTCATTGGAGCAAGAAGCTTGGAGGGCTTAGGTACCTAGGTAGATTAGGCTTGGAGAGTCTATTACTGTTCATGTATCCCAACTACATTTTCTAGTGGATTATTTGACGACTTTTAGGGCGGCGGAGAGGTTTTACGCCGAGGACTTCGGTTTCCTCTTCGATAACACATCGTGTATTGTCTGAGTGTTTGCATCTTCCTTCCTTTATCTTTGCCTTATATTTACTGTTGTGGATGTGTTTATATTTGGCTTAGATCATTATCAATTCTGTTATAAGCTTGTTATCATATTCCGCACATTAACTGTTTGATATAAAGCTTGAATTGGTAATTTTATATTTGGGGTCTAAACGTTCAAGGGTGTTGTATACCCATTTTTGAACTTTCAAATTCTCCCAAATTCAAGAGATTTGGAGGGAGAGTAAAGTAAATAAATTATTAACAAAATGAATTCCCTAATTTACCCTTTCTAAATTAACAAAATTACAAACCAAAAAATTAACATAGATACTTCTTTTCTTTTCCTTAATATTTTCCTCAGTAACTACTAATTAAAAAATTATTTTCCTCAGTAACCAAACAGAAAATCAATTATTTGACTTTGAAAACTTTTCAAAGCATATTCTCAGGAATCAAACACAACACCAAGTCATTGCATATTATTTTTAATTGATCAACATGCTACTTCATGATTGAAGATATAAACAAAACAAAATTGATCAATTTTCAGAATCCAAGAATAGGAACCAAAACAATCCAATCGAACAGAGTAAAATTCACAAATCTAGTACACCTATCCCCCTTTTGGTTGTTGAGAAAATAGATAAAGCCAAGAAAAAAAAAATTGCATCTATTTGAAGTTGATGGAAATGAATATCACCTACTTTGAACAAAAACAAACCAATCAGATCACCTACTTTGAACAGAGTAAGATTTACATATATAGTACAATTATATCACCGTTTGGTTGCTGAGAAAACAGAGATAGTCAAAAATAAATGAAATCTTACAAAAATCAAAGCGGAGATTCATTATGCACATGCACATACACATACACATACAAAGTTTTCTTTTTTCTTTTTTCTTTTTTCTTGGCATCCAAACAACAAAAGAACAGATAAAAAAATTAAAAAAATTAAAAAAAAATAAATAAAAAAAAAGAAGAAGAAGAAGATTTTGCTTTATTAATTAGATGGACAAAGCATTCTCAATGGGCTCTATGTTTGGCAAATTCCAGTATCTCATATCATGATTCAAGTGGCATTGGCTCCTAAACGGATAAGTATGGTCATGAAAAAAAATGTTTCAGTGTGTGAAATTCTGCATTTTTTTGAGAAATTATTGTCATTTGTTTATGTTGAAATTTGTGTGCTATTGCTCAGTATTTAGCAAGGATATTCTCTTGAGAATTTTGAATTGCTTTCTTTTGTGAATTGTAAGTGAGCAAACACTTGAATTTAAATTACATAGTAGGATCTTATTTTTTGAGTTAATTCATAGAGTCACTCTCCCTAACTTTTTTGTTTTTTTGGGTCTCAATTCTTCTCCTAATCCTCAAAAAATTAAATTCACGTAATAAGAAAAATAAAAAAATATTAAAAAAATAATAATAAATGAAAGAAATACTCAAAATTCAATATTTTGTTGATTTTTTCAGTAAACAAACAAACCAAACATTTTTTTTCTTATTTTAATTATTATCAATTAAGGATGGTTTTTTTTTATAGTATAATAAAAAAGCAAAAAAAAATATTTAAACATAGACCAATGTTGATTATTTAATTCTGTAGGGGCATAAATTGTAATGGACCCTTAACAATAAAACTTGTAGAGACGTGGGTATACGGACTAGGCATTAACGATACGAACAACAAATGAAGTCAGGTCAACATGGCTTTGGTTAGGTATTAGTAATGATCTCTGTGGTGACTTTTGATAAATATTTGTGAGGATCTTGATGTTTTTGGCTAAGTGTTTATGAAATATATTCATCCTCGGCCTTGTCCGAGGATCTGTTTTTCTTGTAATTAATGTCTATCTCCCCCTCTTTTTCTCCGGGCCCTTTATGTTAGGAAATCTCTTAGTTATATAGTGTTTCCTTTAGTTAATCTTAGCCGTCCATTTGTCAATTATCTGAGCTTTGCGTACAGGGATCTGTCCCATCTTCTGCGATTGTAGGCTTTATGTTAGGTCCAAGCCACCTTTGCAGGCTTTATAATAGTTGAAGTGATTGATGCTTTGGGTTTTCAGGTCACCTCACCATTAAAGCGGTCAGAATGCTGGTGAGATATATTCAACGGATAAGGGATATCTTCCCTTTAGTGAAGTCGGTGTGCCGAGGACGTGTCATCCTCGGCGCGGCCTTTGGATGACCTGGGCTCTTCCCCATTGTCCTCGGCCTTTACATTGTCCTCGGCGCGGGCTTTGGGCCGCATGTAGTGGGCTAGCGTGGTTAGTGCAGTAGGCCCCACAATAGCCCCTCAAAATTCTGCTACACGTCCCCTTGGGCGGGGAGGAGGATTTTGACCTCCTCGGCGCATTTTCTCGGCCTGTTGGCTCTACCTCGTCGTCAGCGTTATCGCTATTTCAGCTGTTTTTACGGTTTTCTTTTTGTGCAAAGGGTTTGCCCGAGGATGGATAGGTTTGGGTGGTTTGTGCTATAGCGCCCAGTTTCCCATAGTTCCCGTCCCCAATGGGGTTCATTATTTAGCGCCTAAGGGGGTTGGTTTTGCCTCAGTTTTGGACTCGTGGCCCATACATGCACCTTGGCTCCGTTCAGCGTTTGTATTGCCTCATAGTGACTGATTCCCATAGAGGTTTGGGTCTGGAGACCATGTAAGACCTTGGTTTTTCTTAGCATTTAGTTTTTATGAGGAAATATTCCTCCTGCTGACCTGAGGCCTTTGATAATGCAATGTTTAAGCTTTGTTTAGTGCTTGGTTTTCTCATTTAGTCATCTGAAGTATCTGGTTTCCCCATGAGGCTTAGGTCTGAGGACCATGCAATGCCTTGGTTCTGTTCAGTACCTAGTTTTCTCATTTAGTCATCTGAAGTATCTGGTTTCCCCATGAGGCTTGGGTCCGAGGACCATGCAATGCCTTGGTTCTGTCCAGTACCTAGTTTTCTCATTTAGTCATCTGAAGTATCTGGTTTCCCCATGAGGCTTGGGTCCGAGGACCATGCAATGCCTTGGTTCTGTCCAGTACCTAGTTTTCTCATTTAGTCATCTGAAGTATCTGGTTTCCCCATGAGGCTTGGGTCCGAGGACCATACAATGCCTTGATTCTGTCCAGTACCTAGTTTTCTCATTTAATCATCTGAAGTATCTGGTTTCCTCATGAGGCTTGGGTCTGAGGACCATGCAATACCTTGGTTCTATCCAGTACCTAGTTTTCTCATTTAGTCATCTGAAGTATCTGATTTCCCCATAAGGCTTGGGTCCGAGGACCATGCAATGCCTTGGTTCTGTCCAGTACCTAGTTTTCTCATTTTATCATCTGAAGTATCTGGTTTCCCCATGAGGCTTGGGTCCGAGGACCATGCAATGCCTTGGTTCTGTCCAGTACCTAGTTTTCTCATTTAGTCATCTGAAGTATCTGGTTTCCCCATGAGGCTTGGGTCCGAGGACCATGCAATGCCTTGGTTCTGTCCAGTACCTAGTTTTCTCATTTAGTCATCTGAAGTATCTAGTTTCCCCATGAGGCTTGGGTCCGAGGACCATGCAATGCCTTGGTTCTGTTCAGTACCTAGTTTTCTCATTTAGTCATCTGAAGTATCTGGTTTCCCCATGAGGCTTGGGTCCGAGGACCATGCAATGCCTTGGTTCTGTCCAGTACCTAGTTTTCTCATTTAGTCATCTGAAGTATCTGGTTTCCCCATGAGGCTTGGGTCCGAGGACCATGCAATGCCTTGGTTCTGTCCAGTACCTAGTTTTCTCATTTTGTCATCTGAAGTATCTAGTTTCCCCATGAGGCTTGGGTCCGAGGACCATGCAATGTCTTGGTTCTGTCCAGTACCTAGTTTTCTCATTTTGTCTGTTTTATCTATTTATCCGTAGCCGTTTAATTTTACATTGCTATAATTTACAATAAGCATTAAATGATCACATTTTTCAAGCAGAATAATAATAATAATAATAAATGGGGCTAGAGTTGGTGGAGGATAAGACCTTGCCGTGTTTTGCCTCTTCGTTTGGTGGGACTCTTCTGATAACGAGGCGTCTCCTGGGTTGTCCGAGTAACACGTTCTGACGCTTCGGTGTCTTCTCGTTTAATGAGGCGTCTCCTCATTAATACCGGCCATGGATCTACGAGGATCTAACGGTTGACAAGCCTCTTGGAAATTGGGGCGGCATTATTGCCTCCGAAAATTTCTCCCTGGGATTTATTGCGGATTGGCACTCATCAATGTTCCACCTTCTATATAAAGCGTTTCTAGGGCAGCCTTCTCCTTCACACTTGACAAATATCCATCGTAGACTCCTCCCAAAAATTATCACCCAAAAAGGTTCTGCCAAACATTGCCGTCTGAGCCCCTTCGAACGAGTTGGCCCTTGGAAAGGGTGATCCTGAAGATGCACAGCCCCCATCAGGAGCCGAGGATGACACTCCAACCCTGGCCGCTACGCTGGGATGGGTGTAGGAGAGATCCGAAGATTCTCCTTCTTTTCAACCTAACCGAAGACAGAGCCCTCCTCACCGCCTGGAGGAGGATCCGGAGAGAACGTAACCTCCCTCCCTTGGGTTTGGGTTTTTGACCCCCCAAGCCAGCTACAATGGGGGTGGGAGGGGAACCAGGCGGAACCCAAGAGCGGAACCGTCCTGTGCCCCGGCCTCTTCCGCCTCCTATGTAGCTTTCCTTTCTTCTAATCCTTCTTCTCTCTTCTCCTTCATCTTCTCTTGCTTCACTTCTTTTCGATCTTCTGTTCTTCAGCCAGCTTTGCTTTCTACGATTTGTTCTTCATCTCTTCTTTCGTTCCTTTCTTCTTTCTTTTCTTTTGTTCCTCAACCAGCTTTGCTTTCTACCTTTTGTTCCCCTGCCGGCTTTGTCAAGCGTCTGCCTTTGTAGTTAGCTTTAGAACAAGCCCCCTGGGCATTACTTGTAAAAGATGTAACTTTTCTTCATATATGAATAAAAGAAGTAGACTTGTTTTACGTGTTGTCTCTTTTCTTTTTCGTACGCGCTCGTTTCTTGTTGTTGTAGACTGTTGGATGAATACTGTTGCTGAAAACTGTATAGATTTGCATCTATTCTTGATTGATTTGTTGTTTTGTTCTCTTTACCCCAGCCGTCGCACCGCTAATGCACAAGTCCGCCCCACGGTGGGCGCCAATTGTAGGGGCATAAATTGTAATGGACCCTTAACAATAAAACTTGTAGAGACGTGGGTATACGGACTAGGCATTAACGATACGAACAACAAATGAAGTCAGGTCAACATGGCTTTGGTTAGGTATTAGTAATGATCTCTGTGGTGACTTTTGATAAATATTTGTGAGGATCTTGATGTTTTTGGCTAAGTGTTTATGAAATATATTCATCCTCGGCCTTGTCCGAGGATCTGTTTTTCTTGTAATTGATGTCTATCTCCCCCTCTTTTTCTCCGGGCCCTTTATGTTGGGAAATCTCTTAGTTATATAGTGTTTCCTTTAGTTAATCTTAGCCGTCCATTTGTCAATTATCTGAGCTTTGCGTACAAGGATCTGTCCCATCTTCTGCGATTGCAGGCTTTATGTTAGGTCCAAGCTGCCTTTGCAGGCTTTATAATAGTTGAAGTGATTGATGTTTTGGGTTTTCAGGTCACCTCACCATTAAAGTGGTCAGAATGCTGGTGAGATATATTCAACGGATGAGGGATATTTTCCCTTTAGTGAAGTCGGTGTGCCGAGGACATGTCATCCTCGGCGCGGCCTTTGGATGACCTGGGCTCTTCCCCATTGTCCTCGGCCTTTACATTGTCCTCGGCGCAGGCCTTGGGCCGCATGTAGTGGGCCAGCGTGGTTAGTGCAGTAGGCCCCACAAATTCACATCAGAAAAAAAAAATTATCAAAAAAAAAATATTGCATGCTATAGTCATAATTATTTAATCTAATAAATTAATCATAGACCAATGTTGTAAGTCCATTTTCAAATAGAGGTAAATTTGTATTTAAATCATTTCCTCTTATTTCCAACCTAATTTTTAAAACATCTAAACAAGAGGAATGACTAATTACTCCATTTCTCCTTACAAATTTTAAAAACATTCAAATAAGGTAGAGGATAACCATTCCCCTCTACTCTCCTCCCTCTTTAAATTTCCAACCATACCATAAGTGTTTTTTTTTTTTTTTTTAATAACATTGTGGATAAGTGTTTTGATAACACGTTTGCAGGGGTAAAACGTTTTTGGATAAGGGAGCATGTCCTACAGATTAGCCAAAACTAAAATCCTTTTTATTTTAGAGAATTAAATCTTAATATTTGAGATAGGTTTCAATTAGGCCCACCAAGTACTGACGCAAAAATAGAGCAATGGTGTGAAAAAAAAAATGGGTGAAACTCTCGGTGAATGTGAATTGACAGGACTGATGAAACCGTTTTGATATGGACGACGCCACCAGAACTGACGAGAATAGACTCTGGTTAAGAATACCAGAGATAAGTGCTACTGACGAAGGTATCCAGGCTATTCAATACGGACAATCAAATCCAAAACAGTTACGAGGACAACTGTACAAATCCGTTGGAGGATACTGATAGCACATTACTCCGGACGTTACAAGGAGGAGCATTAATATCTCCATAATTACTCCAACGGCTAGAGCCCTTAGAGGTACATATATATATCCACACCTTACCAAGAGAAAGGTACATACATACAGACTAGCAACAAGAGATTTCCTTTCATTTTTTGCCCTACTTTCATTGATTTGCTCTAAAGAAAGTTTTATATACTGACTTTGGCATCGGAGGTGTTGTGGCAGGCACCACACCGGTGACCATCTCTGAAGGTTGAGGATTCTTCTCCGTCTGACGAACTTGACTGGCGATCTCGAGCATCATCAGTTTGGCGCCGTCCGTGGGGACGAGATTTTTCGTATTTACATTCGAGATTGTAGTTCCCGCTCAATTACACTTTTCAGATGGAGTCCAATCAAGATTCTGCAGCCTTAGCCCAACAAATCCAAGCTCTTGCAGCCACAGTGGAAGAATTGACCAGACAGAACCAGGAGATGAAGCTACGGCTCCAACAAGAGGAAAATAGGTCCAAAGGGAGTCAGGAAGGTGAAGGGGATAGTCATAGAAGAAGTGATCCGAGGAGGCCCACCACTCCGACCGAACAAAACTCAGATATGCTGAGAGAGATGAGAAGAGAAATGGACGAACTTAGGAATGCCATCAAGGGGAAGACGGAACGAAGTGTGGATCGAATGGTCCGAGCAACGGATTCACCATTCACAACAACAGTCCTTGACTGTCCAGTTCCGTCTAAATTCCGGTTACCTCAGCTCGAGCCTTTCGATGGGCTGAAGGATCCTCAAGATCATTTGAATACCTTCAAAACAACCTTGGGGCTTCAACAGCCTCCAGATGAGATATTATGTCGTTCCTTCCCCACCACTCTTAAGGGAGCTGCTCGAGAATGGTTCACAAAGTTGCCAACATCGTCCATCGATACATTCGAGCAGTTGAGCAGCGCCTTCTTGCGTCACTTTATTGGGGGACAACGGCCAAAGAGGACCGCAGACCATTTGCTTACCATCAGATAAGGAGAAAAGGAAACGTTGAGGTCATATGTAAAACGTTTCACAAGGGAAACACTGGAGGTAAACGAGGCTGATGACAAAGTGCAGCTGACGACCTTCAAAGCAGGACTGAGAACTAGGGAACTCGTCACTTCACTCGCGAAGAATCCCCCGAAGACGATGGCTGAAATGCTTCTTAAGGCGCAGAAATATATGAACGCCGAAGACGCGCTAGCTGCCATCAGGGACGGGGATAGACCAGGGGACAGGGGAAGAAGAGAGGATGACCGCAGGGGACAGAAGAGGGAGAGACAGGATCGTCGAGCCAATGACGGAGCTAGGAGGAAAGACGATAAAAACCCTAGAACGGTAAAATTCACTCCTCTTATTATGCCTGTAGACAAAATTTTCACGCAGATAAAAGACGAGCATTACCTTAAGTGGCCACGACCACTACATTCGTCCCCAAACGTCCGTGACAAGAGCAAGTACTGCCGATTCCATAAAGATCATGGCCACTATACAGAAGATTGTAGAGACCTCAAAGAACAAATAGAAGAATTGATACGAAGGGGAAAGTTGCAGAAATTTGTAAAGAAGGGAGACTACAATAAAACCCGAGATGAGAACAAAGGCCGAAATGAACCTTCGTCCAGGGGCAATGATCATCAACCCCAACGTCCGCAAAATGTGATCGGGGAGATACAGACGATCACAGGAGGGCCCGTCACAGGGGGATCATTCAAGTCACTCAAGAAAACATATCAACGACAAATAAACAGCGTCCACATGACACCCTCGTCAAAGTACAGACGAACTGACCAAGATATGACCTTTAATGAGAATGATGCTAGAGGGGTGAAGCAACCACACAATGACCCCTTGGTCATAATGCTCACCATAGAAGGGTTCAACACCAAGAGGATCCTCGTGGATAATGGTAGCTCTACCGATATCATCTATTTTCCCGCATTTCAACAGTTGAAGCTTGATTCCAAAAGGCTTCGTCCCTTCGACTCCCCCCTCGTCAGCTTCAGCGGCGACAGAGTGTATCCCAGAGGAATAGTAACACTCACAGTAACAGTGGGAACGTACCCACAACAATTAACTCGTCAGATAGATTTTTTGGTGGTAGATTGTCCCTCATCCTATAACGTCATCATTGGAAGACCAGCACTTAATAAGTGAAGGGCGTCCACATCCACCTACTGCCTGAAGGTAAAATTCCCAACAGAAAACGGTGTTGGAGAAGTCAAGGGAGACCAAGTGTTAGCTCGAGAATGCTACCAAGCTGTTTTAGCAGCTAAAGAGAATCACACGTGGATAATAGAAGAAAAAGAAGGAGAAAAGGTGGAGGCCCTGGAAGCAGTAGAACTCATCAAAGGGGAAGCGACGAAGACAACCAGGATAGGGACGACCTTGAGTCCTGAAATGAAGATGAGGCTCATTCAGTTTCTTAGAGACAACCTAGACGTCTTTGCCTGGAGTCACGACGACATGCCAGGTATATCCCCAGGGGTCATACAACACAGGCTGAATGTGGACCCGGAGAGAAAACCCGTCAAACAGAAACGAAGGACATTTGCACCCGAGAGAGACCAAGCAATCACAGACGAAGTGGGTAAACTCTTGACTGCAGGTTTCATCAGGGAAGTGTATTACCCAGAATGGCTCGCCAACGTCGTCTTAGTAAAAAAGGCAAGCGGGAAATGGAGAATGTGTGTGGATTTCACGGATCTGAACAAGGCCTGCCCAAAAGACAGCTTCCCCCTCCCAAGGATAGACCAGCTCGTGGATTCCACTACCGGGCACAAACTGTTAACATTCATGGATGCATTCTCAGGATACAACCAAATCAAGATGGCTGACGAAGACCAGGAGAAAACTGCCTTCATCACCAGCCAGGGGCTCTACTGTTATAAGGTGATGCCTTTTGGGCTAAAGAACGCAGGGGCAACTTATCAAAGGTTAGTGAATAGAATGTTCGCCAAGCAGATAGGAAAAAACATGGAAGTATACGTGGACGATATGCTCGTCAAGAGCAGGGAAGAGCTTGCACATCTGGACGACCTCAGAGAGACATTCGAGACCCTCAAGCAATACAAAATGAAGCTGAATCCTGGTAAGTGTGCCTTTGGTGTTGCCTCGGGGAAATTCCTTGGATTCATGGTATCCCAGAGGGGGATAGAAGCAAACCCTGAGAAAGTGCAAGCAATAATCAACATGACCTCACCTAAGACCGTCAAGGAAGTCCAGAAGCTCACAGGCCGGATCGCAGCCTTAAACAGGTTTGTGTCTCGGGCCACTGATAAGTGCTTACCGTTCTTTAAGACCCTGAAGCAAGCTTTTGAATGGACCGACGAGTGTGAAGCGGCGTTCCAGGAGCTCAAGCGTTACCTTAGTAACCCACCCCTCCTGAGCCCGTCCAAAGAAGGCGAAAACTTGTACTTATACTTGGCAGTCTCGTCTACAGCCGTCAGCGCCGCTTTGATCCGAGAAGAAGATGGAAAACAGCTTCCGGTTTACTATGTCAGCCAAGCTTTCCAAGGAGCTGAATCCAGATACCCAAAGATTGAGAAGATCACGTTTGCATTAATAGTAGCATCGCGCAAGCTCAGACCATACTTCCAGGCACACCCGATCTTAGTAATGACGGATCAACCCATCAAGAAGTCTATGAGCAAGCCTGAAGCAGCGGGCAGAATGGTCCAATGGGCGATTGAACTCAGCCAATTCGACGTGGAGTACCACCCAAGGACAGCCATCAAAGCACAAGCCCTGGCAGACTTCATCGCCGAGTATACCTACCCGGATGAACACCCTGCCAGCATAAGCGAGATATGGATAGTGAAGACTGACGGATCGTCAACAAAGAAAAGAGGGGGAGTAGGGGTCGTCATAACCGCTCCTGACAGCGAGGTATTAAGATATGGGGTTCAACTGAAATTCCCAGCCACCAACAACGAGGCCGAATATGAGGGAATCCTAACAGGCTTGAGGCTCGGGAAAGAACTCGGGGCCAGAAATCTACTAGTCCAGAATGACTCAAAGTTAGTGATTGGGCAAATCAAAGGAGAATACGAAGCAAAAGAAGAAAGAATGCAGAGATACCTCAGACTGACGAAACATCTAACTCAAGAGTTTGAAAAAGTGGAGTTCATCCAAATCCCAAGGAATCAGAACGTGGCCGCCGACGAAGTCTCAAAAATAGCCTCGTCAGGGGAAGAAGAACCAAGGATAGACCTGATAATGGAAATACAGGGAAGCCCCAGCATAGAAGAGGCCATGACATTCACAGTCCAGGACGCAAGCTGTTGGATGACACCTATCATCTCCTTCCTCCAAGATGGCCACTTACCCCAGGATGCACATGAAGCCCGAAAGATCAAAAAGAGATCCACCAGGTTCACAATTCTCAATGATACTCTGTACAAAAGAGGTTTCTCCATGCCCTACCTGAGGTGCGTTGATGAAAAAGAAGCGGAATACATCCTCAGAGAGGTTCATGAAGGAATTTGCGGAGATCACGCAGGACCAAGATCCCTGATAAGAAAAATCATGCGTGCAGGTTACTTCTGGCCAACAATGCAAAACGACGCCACAAAGTTCGTCCAGAGATGTGACAAATGTCAGAGGTTTGGGAACATTCAACGATTACCGTCGGAAAAGCTAACGACGATAACATCTCCCTGGCCGTTCGCACAATGGGGCATTGACATCGTCGGTCCGCTGCCTCAAGGCAAAGGTCAGGTAAAATTCCTACTTGTTGCTATTGATTATTTTACTAAATGGGTTGAAGCAGATGCATTGGCAACCATCACCGAGGCTAGGATACAGGGGTTCGTATGGAAGAATATTGTCTGCAGATTCGGGATCCCGCGGACGATCATATCAGACAACGGACGACAGTTCGATAGCCAGGCTTTCAAGGATTTTTGCTCAGGTTTAGGCATCAAGAACCAGTTCTCATCACCAGGCCATCCGCAGGCGAATGGACAGACGAAGGTGACGAACCGCACGTTACTCAAGATCATAAAAACCAGACTGGAGGAGGCAAAGGGTGCATGGCCGGACGAGCTGCCCAACGTCTTGTGGGCCTACCGGACCACGGCTAGAACCCCGACAGGAGAAACCCCCTTCAAGCTTACCTACGGCACAGAAGCAGTTATCCCAGTCGAAGTAGGGTTAACCAGCACCAGGAGGGAAGCCTTTAACCAAAAAGACAATGACGACCTCCTGCGAGTAGATCTGGATTGTCTTGACGAAGTTCGAGACAGAGCCTTCAACAAGATGTCTGAATACCAGAAGAAAATGACTGATTACTACAACAGAAGGGTGAAACTCAGGCGACTCAACATAGGAGACCTCGTCCTGCGCAAGGTGACCCAGGCAACCAAGGACCCAGCTCAAGGAAAGCTCGGCCCCTCGTGGGAAGGGCCATACAAAGTCATTCATTACTCCAGACAAGGGAGCTATCACCTGGAGACCATG
Organism: Quercus glauca; assembly: GCA_023736055.1. NCBI lineage: Eukaryota > Viridiplantae > Streptophyta > Magnoliopsida > Fagales > Fagaceae > Quercus > Quercus glauca. Next base: position 74,970,803 of record CM043318.1, on the reverse strand, counting down.
GACGGAGAAAAACTCCCGAGGCCATGGAATATCGAACATTTGAAGAAATACCATCAGTAATTTGTAATAGAATGATATATGCATCATTATCAATCAATAAATGAATTATTCAGCTAATCTCTTTGTGCAAGCAGGCCCAATCCAGAACAAACGAAACTAAAGCCAAAAATGGCTAAGTAACAAGATTCCGCTTCGACGGATGTAAGTTACTGACGAACAAACGAAACTAAAAGCCAAAAATGGCTAAGTAACAAGATTCCGCCTCGACGGATGTAAGTTACTGACGACTAAATGAAACTAAAGCCAAAAATGGCTAAGTAACAAGATTCCGCCTCGACGGATGTAAGTTACTGACGACCAAACGAAACTAAAGCCAAAAATGGCTAAGTAACAAGATTCCGCTTCGACGGATGTAAGTTACTGACGAACAAACGAAACTAAAAGTCAAAAAATGGCTAAGTAACAAGATTCCGCTTCGACGGATGTAAGTTACTGACGAACGAGCGAAGTTAAAGGTGGTTGAGTAACAAGATTCCGCCTCGACGGATGTAAGTTACTGAAAGCCAAAAATTGCCGAATAACCAGATTCCGCGTAGACGGATGTGAGTTACCGACGAAGAAAGTTAACTAAAGCTAAAATTAGCTAAGTAACGAGGTTCCCCTCCGACGAATAAGCATATGCCAAGAGGATCAAGACAAAAAGGCTACACAGCAGGATTAAAACCTCGAAGAAAACTCACAACTGACGACTAGTATGCAATCAAGACAATAGATATGGCAAACATAACCAAATGCAAGTAAGTACCGAATAATTAAAATTAAAAGCCTGAAGCTGGCAGGCAAATCACCATTGTTTTTACAACTAAAAGCCCATAAACACTGGGCTAAAAATTCTGTTCCCAAAATAAATTAAAATTGTTCTCCAAGAAGGTAAAAAAAAAAAAAAAAAGAGATAAACAAATGCCCAAAACAAGACGGGCAACACAAAAAAACTTTTTTATAGCAGGTTCAATCTTCGGGAGGGGCACCACCAGCAGCAGCATCGTCAACTGGAGCATCCTCTGGAACATCACTAGCTGAAGTCAAGGAAAGAGCAGCTTCGTCAGCGGCCATTTCTTTGTCCACATCCTCCAGGTCCAGGTTCCCGATGTCAACACCAGTCGGATGCTTGGCCATGTACCGTCGGAGAAGCTCAAAGCCTTTGAAATACCAACTGAAGAGTACGGTGTTGTACTCCTCAGTGGTTTGGAATGCTTCAACGGACCGAGCCGCAATGGTTTTGAGTGACTCCCTCGCATTCTGAAGTTGCTCGTCCTTCTCTACATGCAACTGACGCTCCACGTTAAGGTCGTCACCCAAGACCTTAACCTTCTCCTTCAAAGTTGTGGCTTCGTCCATAGAATCGATAAGGTTTTTCTTCAGTTTAGAATTTTCGCCCTCCAAAGCTTGAACCCTCGACAAAAGGGACGCCAGTTTAGCTTCCTGAATTAGATATTCCGAAGCGATATGCATGCTCTCCCCCAGAACCTGTTATTTAAACTCTCAGTAAAAAAAAAAAAAAAAAAAAAAAAAAAAAAAAAAAGAGAGAGGAAGAAGTGCCTTACTTGGACGAGCTTGTGGACTTGCCCGCCAGCCACCTTGCTAAAAGGGACTCCAGAGAAGGTCTTCAAGTCGTCAGCAGTCACGAGGCTGTGAGCTCGTTCAACCGCCAGCCTCTCATCCCCCCAGATGGAAGAAGAACAAGCATCCCCTTTCTCCTTGTCTACCTCCGTCAGACGAGGCCTTTTTGAGGCAGGCGTCGGGAGCTCTTCCACAGAAGTGGACGGGGAAGCGGTTCTCGTCGTCTCGGTGCCAGAGACGAGAGGAGTGACGGTGACCTGTGGAGTGACTGAAGCGCCCCTTACCCGCACGGCCTTCTTGCCTATATTGGACAAGGGCTCGTCCTTCTTTGCCCTCATCCTAGCATACATGTCCTTATTAAACTTGGACGTCATTCCTACAAAAAGAAATAGCATAAGTAAATACACAAGGAAGGAAAAGATAGCAATACTGACGAAGCTGGTACTTGGAAAAGAAAGGTAAGAATAAAGGTACTGACGAGAAGGGTACTTACTCTTTTTTCCTTCTCTTTCAACAGTCTTCAAAACAAACGCGGAGGGCTCCGGCCCAAGGCAATAGAATGCAAGAGTCCTGGGATCAACAAGATCGTCCCAACTCTCGATCGTTTGGGCGTATTCAATGGCTTTCTCCACACGCCCTCTATACCTGCTCTTAAGCTTTGGTCGTCTTTTTGCTATATAAAAAAAAAGGGGAGTTTGAAAGTGTTAACAGCTGCAAATGTAGGCACGGCATAATTCAAGGAATGAAGAAGAAATGTTGACGCACCTAAAGTCGGGGTTTCCCACCGACGACGTAACCTCGGGAGATCACCCCAAAAATCACCAGAGGGTGTCTCAAAATTATCTCCAGACACATAGAAGAATCTAGATTTCCAATACCTGAAGGATGAAGGTAATTTCTTGACGATCCTAGCCCTCCTCTCCCAAGGCACTAGTTCGTAATACCCATGCTCCTTCGACGCTTTCAAACGATACAAATAAACTAGCTTATCAATCCTGAGCATATCCCCGTCATTAGCAGCCAGCCATATCCCCATACAGCTGATTAAAATCCTCCACGAGTTGGGCATAAGTTGCCCAGGAGCAATACCAAAATAATCCAGCAACTCCATCAGGAATGGATGGACGGGAAATCTCAATCCGCAAGTCAAAGCAGCCTCATAGAAGCATACTTCACCTGGGAAGAAGTGGCATGCCCGGTCCTCTTCACTAGGTAGACGAACCCTAACCCGAGCCGGGAACTGAAACCTGTCCCTAAATCTCGCCAAAGTATCAGCGTCCAACCCACACTCCTCTCCCTGGGCATAAAAAGCCCTAACCTCTCGAGGGCTGGAGACGGCGGTATCTTCCTCTGCCGGGCCGCCGTTGGACGACAACCCAGTCTCAAGCTCGCTCGACCTAACTTCAGACATGCCTATTTGCTTTCCAACTTCGTTCACAAACCAATTTAAAGACTGACGAAGCAAAGGCAACAAATCAGCCAATGCAACACTAAGGCAGTTACCCTCAAAAACAAAATCCTCAATATTAGAAGGAACCCCTAAAGATCCCCCTAGGCGAGCAAAAAGAAATGAAATTGATGGACAAGCTACCCTAACCTCAGAGTAATCAACCATGAAACCCAGAAAAGAAAAACGCAACAGCAAGCTAAAATCCCATGAAATTTAGAAGCAAACAACAAGAAAGAAGAAATCAGATGCAACAACGAGACAAGAAAAGTTAGCATAAAAGCTGAAAGGAAAATGGGCATACCTTAAAGAAGGAAAACAGCCAAGGAAGCGCCGCCACCACAAGAGGAATTGCAGAGAAAGATCGCCGGAGGAGATGATCAGAGCAAATAATTGAAGAAATTTTGAAGAAAGTGAACAGGAAAGAGCTTTTAAACAAATATCTTGGGAAAACTGCAAAAAACAGCGGGAAGCCCAATAGTCACACTCATCAGAGCATTAAGTTCCACCCCTCGGTATGTGCCACGTAGGCCACGATTTACGAAGCGCCGCCACTACTCATTTAATGCGGAACAAAATCCCAAACGACACTCATAGACTAAAATCTCTTCATATTCTATATTCGTCAGTTAAATGACGAACACAGAATCGGGGGGCAACTGACAGGACTGATGAAACCGTTTTGATATGGACGACGCCACCAGAACTGACGAGAATAGACTCTGGTTAAGAGTACCAGAGATAAGTGCTACTGACGAAGGTATCCAGGCTATTCAATACGGACAATCAAATCCAAAACAGTTACGAGGACAACTGTACAAATCCGTTGGAGGATACTGATAGCACATTACTCCGGACGTTACAAGGAGGAGCATTAATATCTCCATAATTACTCCAACGGCTAGAGCCCTTAGAGGTACATATATATATCCACACCTTACCAAGAGAAAGGTACATACATACAGACTAGCAACAAGAGATTTCCTTTCATTTTTTGCCCTACTTTCATTGATTTGCTCTAAAGAAAGTTTTATATACTGACTTTGGCATCGGAGGTGTTGTGGCAGGCACCACACCGGTGACCATCTCTGAAGGTTGAGGATTCTTCTCCGTCTGACGAACTTGACTGGCGATCTCGAGCATCATCATGAATAATCCTAAAAAATATTAGTAACACAAGCAATTTCACGCATAATTTCATAATTATACAATGACTAACTATGAATGGTAAAAAAATAAATGATGAGTCTATATAAAAGTAACATGTAACTAGTCACTATTTTCACACAAAATAGTTGTAAGAATAAATGTAAATTTGGTTTTGTTCAGAAAATAACTCCTTTATTCTTGGACTCCTTTGCACTCACTCTCTTCACGAAGGATCTCTCCAATAACAAAAGCACCACTACACATTTTGTTTCACTTCAAAGCAAGGATCACGTTTCAGATAGCTCCAATTTCAGTTAGATTATGATTCTCTATCAAAGGATTCCACTCGAATTTGAGCCACTAACAACATCATGACAAAAAGTCCAACATTCATAAAAGAAAAGAAAAGAAATCCCATTTGGCTTGAAAGATATTGTTGATGGATGAGTCTCCTTCAAAGTTCAAAGACCAGAGTCTTCAAATTGGAGTTCCCCAGGATATCCGAGGCATGTTATTTAGATTTCATAATACTGTAGACGTAACTCTTTTCGCAACAATTTTCATACAAATGATCAACTGTTAATGATGAATAACACTTTCTACGTGTATCAACCACTTGTTTTTATTACCATTTTTCATTGACTATTTCAAAAATATGTGAAAGTAATGTAAAAAAAAAAACTTATGTAAGTAGTACTACTGTTGGTCACCCATTCGTCACAGATTATTGAAATGAATATCCCAAAAGCTGTTTCATAATTTACCACTGTTTTAGAGTTTTTTATGCCTTAAAAAAAATTAAATAAAAGCAAAGCAATTTTTAATGTGTATAAATGACTTCTGTTTTAGGCGAGAATGTATAAATAACTTAAGTTCAATGCACAAGCAACACAGACATGACACAAGTTTAAAATAGACTATATTTTAGCATTGTTTCAACTCTAGAAGATTTTGATCATAGAATGAAAAAAATATCTTATAAGACAGTTTTATAAGATATCTATTTCACAACATGTGTGAGTCTCACTTCCCAATTTTACAAATTGTGATAGATAGAGAGAAATTTCTAATGACGTTGTCTCATATAAAAGATTATCTCATAAAATACATTCTCAAGAAGAGGATTTATGCTATAGGGTCAATTAAATTGTCGACATGTGCAAGTATGAGCTGTCATACACCCATTAATTTGCACCATAAAGGTTGGTGTTAGTATTTTCTTTTATACCACCGCACAACCTTGGTGCAGTGGTCATTCCACAAGTATAAATACTTGTGAGGTGTGGGGAGCAAGGGCTGGGGTTAAAGTCTCCAAGAGGGAGTTTCACACACATATAAACTTAGATTAAACTAGAGTAAATAATCTATCTTGCATAAAAAAAAATATATATATATATATATATATTTTCTTTTATTATTATTACTACTAGTGTGTAGCTCCGTGCATAAGTACGGGTACAATTAAAAATAATCACAATTATAGATTTAAAAAAAGAAATTATGCATAGTATTAGCTTACACTTTTTTTTTTAAATCATACATTTCTAAAATATGTAATAGTTATATATATATATATATATATATATATATATATATATATATATATGATTTAGAATTTAATTGAATTTAGACTCTTCAGTTTTTTCATCCAATAATTTACTTGTCATAAAAATTAAAAAAATAAATGGACATTTGGTGGAAAATTGGACTCCAATTGATATTCAATTTAGAATCTAATTGGATTTGGACTTTTCGATTTTTACACTCAATAATTCACTTTGCACAAACTTAAAAAATTAAATGAAACACATGACACAAAATTAAGAATCCAATTAAAATTTAATTGGATTTTCTTTGACTTTTCGGCTATTAATATATATATAGATTTGAAAGTCAAAGTTAGTGTTAGTAAATTGTGAATCATAATTACAACTTTACTTGAGAGCAACAGTGAAATAAAAAATTATTATCTTTTTTCATAACTTATTTTTAATGTAATCATTTTCATAACTTATTAAGGTGTTAAATTTTTATTTAAAGTGACCTACTTTCACTTATTAGTAATAATTCTATTGTCACCCATCACAACAAAACATGTTTTATTGCTAAAATTTTTAATCACTAAATATTTTGTCCTTTAATTAAACCAATAGTTCAACTAACGATATCATGAAATCTTGAGTTGAAATGTTGATTTCATTTGAGTCACACAAAATCATCTACCCAGCTTAGAATGTTAAGATCATTTGGGAGGTGGCCTAGTGATAAGAAGTTCTTGTGACCCATCATACCTACAAATTTGAAAATTGTAGGTTCAAGTAGTGGTAAACCCTACTAGTGCCCAAGTAGTCCTATGCTATAATGCATTGCGGAGCAATGATCACGCATGTGAGCACCTTTTTTTTCTTTTAAAAAAAAATCACAATATCATGAAATTGTGAGTTGAAAAACTAATTTCATCCCATGGTTGAACCACTTTCAAAAAACATCAAATTTTCCTATGCTCCTAATCCACTATTAGGACACTGAAGCCATATTGAAAAATTATCAATAAGAAGGCTAAAATGCAAAACTCATCTTCTAAGTTTCATAACTTTTTATTCTAGTCCTTTAAGTTTTCATTTTGTCATTTCAGTTCTCTAAGTTTTAAATCTCCTCAATTCAGTCATCCATTAAGTCGCCATCCATATATGCTGTTAACCTACCCAAAATGGCCTCATTTTGGCTATAATTTAATATTTAATATTTATTATATTATTTATTTCATAACTTAAGAAAGAAACGTTAACTAAAAAGAAACCCGTAAATTAAAATAACCCATTTACCCCACCCGCCTCACCTAAAGTACAAGAAAATCCCTAGCCTAACCCGATATGTGAGAGACTCAGAGGGAGAAAAAGAGATTGAGAGGGAGAAGGATAGCAAGAGACTGAGAGGGAAAAGGAGGTGTTTTCGGTGGCTCTTCCCCAAGGTTTCATGGCGTCTCAACTTCGCTCAAATAGGTCTACTCAACAGCTTTGGCTAATTCTTTACTTGGCTCTGGCCAAGAAGAAGAAGAAGCAATAGATGAGAGAATATATGCTTTAAAAAAAAAAAAAATTTAAAAAAAGGATCTTTAAAGTGGGAAAAAAAAATTCATAGCTCTTTGAATTATCATCTTTCTTTTTATATTTTCCTCAAATAACAGTTTTTTCTTTTCTGGGTCTACTTTATTTTACCTTAACTATTACTCCTGTTATTGTTGTTGTTGTATACTTGTATTATATGAATGTACGAAAAAAATTGGATGAATAAGGCTTTGTGTTGTTGTATCTAGGAAACCTTGGAATTGGAAAGTATTTAGTTTGGAGAGGATTGTGTTCCTGTGGATCGGTTGGTGTTTCCAAGATTTGTTGTTCCCCACAACTCCCATAACTACTTTGATTTCCAAGTCCTTTTTAATCTCATTTCTCTTAGGTTTTTTTTTTTTTTTCTTCTTTCTTTCTCTCTCTAAAATTTGTATTCTAAAAGCCCCCACTATCTTAGGCTGCTGAGTTATAAATATTTCTCTCTTTCCCCCTCTCAATCTCTCTTTTCTCTCATTATCCCTCTTTATCCCTCTCAGACTCTCACATATCGAAGTAGGCTAGGGATTTATTTGTTCTTCAAATGAGGTAGGTGGTGTGACTGGGGTTATTTTAATTTCCAAGTTTTTTTTTTAAAAAAAAAATTAACGCTTTTTTAAAATTAAGAAATAAATAATAATATAAATATTAAATATTAAACTATGGCTAAAACTAACGATAGTTATGGATAGTAAGTTAACTGAGAATTGAATTGAAGAAATTTGAAACTTAGAGAACTAAAATAACAAAATGCAAACTTAAAGGGCTGAAATGAAAAATGATGAAATGCCCTATCAATCTAGCGAACAGGCAAACAACAAGATTAGTGGACGGTTATGCCCTTTGGACTAAAAATCACTCCATCTCAGTTCCAAAAAGTAGTGGTAACCCTGTTCCAACCTATCTTGGCTAATGCATTGATCTATGTGGATGATATTCTTCTGTTCTCAAAAGATGCAGAATCCCATGAAAGATTACTCACTGAATTTTACAATTTAGTGAAATCTCAAGAGATTATGCTTTCAGAAAAGAAAATGGTCATTGGACAAACTTCTATAGAATTTTTTGAAGTAAACATCTCAGATGAAAAATACACTTTGCAATGACAGTCTTTGTCATCCTCATATTCTCTTATCAATGATTTGAAGAAGAAGATCAAAATGGTTGAGCAAAAGCTTGAAACAATTGCAACTATGGTCAAAGATATGTCTATTTCTTTCCCCCTTATTGGTCAAAAAGAAAAAGAAAGAAATCAATTGCTCACTCAATTCCAGTCCATAGAAAGGTCCCAGAAGATAGCCACACAACCCTCTCCAATGTTTGTGTACACTCCCTACCAACCCAAACAATCATAGTAAAAAGACCTATCTATACCCATAGCCTCCCCATTTTTGTTCAAGTCTCTAGGACAAAATCTTCAACCCTTAGCCACAATTCATCCTGCTTACAACCCTCTCAAGACAAGTGGAATCCTCTCAGCCATAAATTACCCTCAACAACTTAAACCAAAATCCCAAAAACCACCCACAAAATCCTCCAAATCCAATTTTATCATTCCTGAAAACCCTTACTCTTAAAGACTCAAAATCCCTTTATGCACTCCCAATGATTGTTGACACTGATTTAGGCTTGTCTAATCTTGGTCTAGAAGAGGTGTTCATGCACCAACTAGAAGACCAACAACTCTGACTCTTTGAGGGTCTCATGAGTTGTATCGGCAGAGAATACATTAAGGAGAAGATACCTTAGAGCATCTCCAATAGGTTAGGAAAATTTTTGTACTGTTTGGACAATCAACAGTGACATTTACCTTTTGTCTACCTACTTTTTCAAATACATCTTTCAACAGATTCTCTATCTTTTCTCCATCTCATTTATATATTATTTCTTCATTTATTCTTTATTCTTTTTTAATCTTTATTTTTTTCTTCCTTTATTCATTCTCAACAATTATATTTTTCAACAAAAAAGTGTTACATCCACAATATTTTTTGTAATACTTTCACAAGAATCATAACAAAATCTTATATGGAAAGTTGTTACTAGTTCTAATTTGAACCTACCACTAAAATTATATTTTTACTCACCAATATTAGCTAATTACTTAAAATTTATTGTGAAAATATTGTGGTATTTTTAAATTATGATTTCTTATTCTTTGCCTTTCTTTCATCCATACGTTTCCTTTTTTTTTTTTTTCTCTCTTCCATTTTGTCCACCACACACGTATACCCATGGATTCCATCCTCTCCTCTTTTTTTTTTCTTTACATTGCACTTGATTCCAGAACCTCCCTCTCTCTTTCTTTCTCCAGCTCTCTCATTTTCTACTCTCTCTTTTTTTTTTTTTCTTTTTCTACTTGATTCCATAAATTCTCTAGCTCTTTCTGTGATACGTCTCATATAATCTTGCTTGCCTTTTGGTGTCATTATCTTCAAACACACACAGACATGCATGGAGAGAAAGGAGAAATCGCCTTTTGTTAGGACATATGTGTTCACACTTAGGAACATATGTCATAATTTATGTAAATTGGCTAATCCTTTGACAAAACGCACTCTACTTGTAATTGGGTAGTTCTAGGTGTTTTTAATACTTCAAGAAACAATGTTTCAAGATCAAGTGTTGAAGTCATCAAGTCTGTCCAAGAAAAAGCAAGTTGAAGTGCAGAATTTTTAAAGCTCAACACCTGCTCGACACCTACCTCGACACCTGCTATCTGTCGAGAATTAAAAAGTCAGAATTCCAATCTGATTTTCTTGGGATCCGTGAATGTGTTTTTGGGCCTTCTTTTCTTCAAACCCTAAACATATTTAAGGAGTGTTTTAAGAGCCGTCAACATAGACACAAGTTGCATAAGCATTGAGCAATCCTTGTTCAAGCAAATTGTGATCTAAGACGAAGTTCTTAACCTAGTTCATCTTCTTCAAGAAGTTGTTGTGTATTGTGCACCGTAGGGTTTTGTAACCAAGCATCTTCCTGATCTTCATTGCATAGGATGATCTGAAGAACTTTGCAGCCAACCTCTCTTCCTAAAGTTGGTGTTTGAAGTCGCGTACTGGGATCCGCGCATCTGGTTAGTCACGTACTTGGGAGCCGTGCATCAAAGGTGGGAACTGTCGCTACAGATCAAGTCCAATTGGGTATTGGGGTAAGGGTTCAACTGTAGGTTGGTAAGGTACTTGGGATTCCTTATTTGTAACCGCTTGATTTGATAATAGTGGAGTTTCGGGAGTGGTGACCTGAAAATCACCCGGTGGGGTTTTTGCCGTTAGGGTTTTTCCCCATTCGTGAACAAATCACCGTGTCTTTTATTTTCCGCTGCATATTTAGTTATTCGGTGATTTGTTTGTGCTGCCACGTATTTGCATGTTAAATTGATTAATTAATAACTTGGCTAAATTAATTAATTAGTTTAAATCACAAGGGGTCATTCAATTTGTGGCCTATCACCTTTACTCCACCACACTGCCACCGCTGCTCCTCCTCTTCACTGCAGAGTGCATGCAACCAGGGTCATATCGGCTTCTATTTTTTTTTCCTTGTTCCTAATTAGTTGTTGTTTCTGATTTTAGATTTGTCAGGTCGGCTTCTTTTTTTTTTTTTTTCTTGATCTTTTATTGTTGTTCTAATTTTTTTTTTTTTTTCTGTTCTTGATCTACTGTTGTTGTTGTTTTGATTTTAGATTTGTTATTTAAATTATATCAGTTTTATGAGAGCAAGAATTTTTTTTGCTTTTATTGTTTTGGTTTGATTAATTTTAAAATTATGTTTTTGAGTTTGTATTTTGATTATGCTTGAGTTTAGAGATGTTTGAAAGAAAAATGGTTGTGTTTGTATTCGTGAGAGGAGAGAGAAAGGGACGAAAGAGAAAAAAAATATTTTTTTAATTCAACCGGTATTATTATAAGGGGAAATATTCTTTAGATATGCTACAGTGCTCTCTAGGCTTGGAGAGCTATTGTAGCAAATCTATAAAAAAAAATTAGAGTTGGAGAGGTTGTTAGAGGGGTTTTTTTGTGTGAACAGTGACTTTTTTAGAGAAAAAATAAAAATAGAGCATCTGTAGGATATGCTCTTATGTTGCATGTGTGGTTCACCCACTGTTCACATGTGATATGTGCTGATTATGTTCTTGTGGACATGCCTCTTTCAAATCCACTAATCATGATGTCGGTATGAGCACTCATTTTAAGCTAGTTTATCAAAAAAGCTCAGTGCCATCCCATGCCCACAATACACGTACTTCCAAAAAAAAAAAAAAACCATGCCAACTGGGTATTTTCACTATTTTGTACTATAATAATGACAATAACCATTTTGGTAAATTTCTCCAGTGATAGTGACGCATTCTAAATTATGTGTTGTGAGTTTTGAACATTCCACCCCTTTATTCTTGGAAATTTAAATATTCACAGCAATCCAAGATAATTTTGGTAAAATTTTTGTATTGCATTGTAGTTTAGCATTCAGTATAAAAATGGGTAGAATTGGTATAGTTTTGCCTAAAAATAACTGACATTAATCTGTATATAATTGTGTAAATTTACAAGTTTACTACGATAATACTATTCATTTTTGTATTTAGTTATTTATTCTTTCTTTTACGTATCTCGAAGATTAAAGAATAAAATAAATGTTGGTTATTACGTGTGAAGAAAGAGAAATAATCTTAAAAATAAGAAAATTTAACATTTTAATGAAATGTAATATAAAATTATTATATTTGATGTGAGTGTTTTGAAAAGTGAATATACAAAATTATATATATACACACACACTATACTATAAAATTGAATGCTTGCTACATAGAATTTGAAGCTCCCATAATTTTCAAAATAAAAAATATTTAAAAAAATAAATAATAAATCTCTTCCTCCCAAAAAATAAAAAAATTAAAAAATTAAAAACCGATAGAGGCAAAGCTAGGCAGAGCTTTTTGAAATTTCCACATTTGTCAATATAATCGGTAATAAATAACTTAGAAATTAAAGAAAATTTTCTTCATCAGCCCCCCTCAAATTATAGAATCTGCTTCTTCAAGCTCAGAATTTCGAACTAACCCAGCAAGAGTAAACCCCATTAAAAAAAAATAACAATAAAAAGAAGAAGAAAAAAAATCTATCTACCCCATTGCAGCGCCGCCTTGCCTTACCATGCAGTCTTCCAATTGTCTGCTAAACTCCACTCCTAAACTAGTCCAACCGGTGGTATAACTCTCAATCTACGTCTCTATCTTTGTTTTCTTTCTCGCTCTATTGTTTTGTCTGCTATCACTATTGTAAAGTAGTTCACAAATGACATTTACCTATTTGATCGGTTAATAAAAGTAAAAACTTTGGTTGAATGTATTGTAAACGTGAAAATACACTTTTGGTCCCTATATTTGGGCCAATTCTCATTTTAGTTTTTAAATTGATTTTGCGACTACATTTATCCCTTAAATTAGAAAATCATTTCCGTTTTGATCATTGCCATCAACCTACTAACAAAAAAGTCCTACATGGCAAAAGAAGTGCACTGTTTGCACAGTAAATGCATACGTTGCTAATAAAATAATAATAATAAATTTATTTGATTTTTAAAAATGCTAAGTCGGCATTTAAAAAATTAAAACAAAATTACAAAAAATTTTAAAAAAAATTCTGAATTTCTAATTTTTAAAATTTATTATTCTAATTTTTTTAATCTAATTAAAGTATTAAAAAAAAAAAAAAAAAAACCTTTTCCTATTCTTTTCATCTAATCCACCCCATCTGGAAATCATTTTTCTTTTGGTTTCAATGTTTCATCTGCCCACACTCTCTCTCTCTCTCTCTCTCTCTCTCCATAAACAATCTCTTCAAGCTATGAAAAACCAACACAAAGTCACTGTTCATCAAGGAGCACCTTCATCAATGGGTTTTGGTTTTCAAGGTTTGATTTTTGGTGGGTGTGTTTTGGTTTCTAATTCTGTAATTTTGGTTTGTAGAGTTTAATCGATAATGGGGTTTTGTGGATCAGTTAAAGCAACAAGATCTGCAACTGGGATGCGACTAAACGTTTTTAGGGAAAAGAAACTAGGATGCACCAAAAAGAGCAAAAGAGGAGAGAAAAATAATAATCAGGATTTCTTTCCACCATCTTTCCCAATTTCTGTCAATATTTTCATTTGTTCATAGAAACTCAATTTTGGCCCCAAAATTTGTTTACACTAGAATTGGGAGGCACAAAATACTTTATCTAATTCTTTGTCTAACATTTATTGTGCCAATAAATATTAAACAAAGAAGGGGCAGCTGTCAATACCGTATTTTGTCCGACCCCAATTCACGCATCAAAACAAAGACAAAAAAATTTAAAAAAAAAAAGGGTGCAAAAACATAAGTTTTACAGCCAAAAATAGCAAAAATAAATAAAACATGTTTAAATGGTGAATCAAAAAGTCACAATTTTTGAAAAACTCATTTTACAAAAAATCTGACCAAAACCCTAACCGGTTATGGTCAAAAGTTGACATTTTGATCCAACAGTTGGATCATGTTGGAGTTTAGACCATCTTGTAAGGCATATTTTTTCCTTCAAAACGATAGATTACAAGTCAAAATAAAAGCTAAAATGGATAAGATATCACAAAAATAACAAACCCTAATAAAGTCTTTACTCTATATATTTTTCAAGAAAACTGGCAGTTTTTTACCCAAATTCGTGCAATAAACTGTATCGATTAGGCAAGAACTGGAACAAACGGGCTAGACCATCTTGAAGAACAAGATCTTAGCCAACTTTTACCAAAAAAGGCTCATCAATATCGGCTCCAGATTAAAAGATATGAATTTTTCAAGGGAAGACGTTCAGAATTTTTCAGCTTTCCAACATGGCTCCAAATCAAATGAGGCCAAAACCATTGGAAACTAGACATCCAGAGCTTTCCGTGCATATAACATTTGAAGAAAATGGAGCTTAAAAAGGCCTCCAAACAGCTGCCCGAAAATCCGACCAGAAGTCAAGAAAAAGACGAAAAATGCTCACGAGGCGCTGACTAAGCCCTCAATTAATTTGTTCTCTACTAATATTCTTGGCCCACAATGGGAGATTCTAGGAGTAGTCTTTCACTATGATGGACCAGGCCTTCCTCTTAATCCGTCGTTATGCTACGAGTTCCTAGCCGAGGATGCAACTCATGGTCGAACTTCCCTTCCTGAGTTCCGAGCAGGAACTCAATTCCTCAGGATTATGGCACATCAAAGTGTTCCAAGGCAGTTTCTAATTAGTCATTACAATATTTAGGCTTTACACTAAGCTTAGCGTTATGTCTATGCCATGTGATTAATTAAGATCGGGGTGATGAGCTTGTGGACTACTTCTACATCCCTAGAGTTTCTACTATCCGTATTGCTGATCTTTCCACCTTTACATATGGAGGTGGTCGACAAGTCTTGCCTAGAGTCCTGGAAGGTATTTTAAGCATGTCCAATAAAGCGCAGTATCTTCTATTCATCACCTTTCACGAACTTGAAGCTGAAGCCATTAACACTTTAAAAGCCAACTTTCCTATCCCTGTCTACCCTATTGGTCCTGCCATACCTTACTTAGAACTTGAAGAAAAGAATGCTTCTATAAATAATTCTAACAATGGTGTCAACTATCTCCAGTGGCTTGATTCTCAACCTCCATGTTCGGTGTTGTACATCTCAATGGGAAGTTTCCTTTCGGTTTTGTTAACAATATAAAATGAGAGAAAGACTGAAGAGTCTGTATATTGATGTATATCAAATAATATACAAAAGAGAGCCTTATATAGGCTAGGTATGTGTGCAGTACAAGTAATATGAGTGCAGTACAAGTAAGGTATATTGGGCTAAGCCCAATGGGCTAATCTAGCCTAATCTATACACTAACATCCCCCCTCAAACTCGAGGTGGTAAGGAGGAAGCCAACTGGAGTTTGGATATAAGATCTCGAAGACGACCAGGCGGGTGAGACTTGGTGAAGATATCAGCAGGCTGGTCAGCAGAGGAGATGAAGAACAACTTGAGATTGCCTTTCTTGAGATGCTGGTGAATGATATGGCAGTTGATCTCAATGTGCTTGGTACGTTCGTGGAAGACATCATTATGAGCAATGTAGATAGCACTACGATTATCACAATAAAGAGGAGTAGCAGTGGGCTATGGAGCATCCATGTCAACCAAGAGCCAGCGAAGCCAGACAAGCTCGCAGGTGGTGTCAACAAGGGCACGATACTCAGCCTCAATACTGGAACGGGAAACAACATCCTGCTTCTTGCTATGCCACGAGACAAGACAAGTACCCAACAGGAAACAGAAACTTGTGATAGAGTATCGATCAGTCGGATCACCTGCCCAGTCCGCATCTGAATAAGCATGAAGCTCAAGAGAAGACCGAGAGGAGTAGTGTAAACCATGATAAAGTGTGCCCTTGACATATCGGAGAATCCGAAGAGCAGCAGCATAGTGGACAGAACGAGGAGCATCCATGAACTTACTAACCATACCCATGGCATGTGAAATATCTGGACGAGTAACAGTGATATAGATCAGACTACCAACCAACTGACAATAGCGAGTAGCATCGGATATAGGTTCACCATCCAAGGGTGTGAGCTTTGCATTGTATTCCAATAGAGTGGAAACAGTCTTGTTGTCAGTGATACCGGCTTTAGAGAGAAGATCATAAGCATATTTAGCTTGGGAAAGATAGTATCCATTAGAGGATAAGGTAACCTCAAGCCCAAGAAAATAACTGAGAGTGCCCAGATCTTTCATCTTAAAGTGCTGACTAAGGAAGTGTTGAAGAGAGCGGATACCTGCAGAATCATCTCCAGTAATAATCATATCATCAACATAAAGAAGAATAAGAGTGATACCAACAGAGAATCGTCAGACAAAGAGAGCAGTGTCATGAGGACTCGAAGTGAAACCCTGCTAAGCAACAACTGAGCTAAACTTTTCAAACCAAACTCAAGGAGCCTGCTTGAGGCCATAAAGAGCACGGCAAAGGTGACAAACTTGACTGCCTAAGTGTGGATAGCTAGGGGATGGTTGCATGTATACTTCTTCTTAGAGGTCTCCATTAAGGAAAGCATTCTTCACATCCATTTGATAAAGAGGCCAATGGTGAACAGCAGCCACAACAATGAGACATCTGACAGATGTAAGGCGAGTAACAGGAGCAAATGTTTCCTCAAAGTCAATGCCATACTCCTGAGTAAAGCCCTTGGCAACTAGGCGAGCCTTGTACCGTTCAACAGATCCATCAACCTTGGTCTTGATCTTATAAACCCACCTACAACCTACTATAAACTGACCAGGAGGCAAATCAACCATATCTCAAATGTGATTCTTATGAAGGGCATCTAGTTCTTCGTTCATAGCTTGCTGCCAAAGAGGGTCAGTATGGGCCTCACGATAGGTGTGAGGTTCATAGAGAGTGGCAAGAGCAAAAGAGCAGTGATAATCAGTGAGATAAGGGGGAGGAATGCTTACCCGAGTGGAATGACGAAGTTCAGGACCAACAGGAGGCTCAGGAGAAGGTGGTGCCACAGGATCCAAGACAGGCGGGTCATATGCCGGGGACAGAACCGGAAATGAGTCGTCTGGAGAGGAAGCCGATGTCGAATTCTCAACAAGTTCAGGATAGAGAGGGAGGAAAAGATCAGTAAAAATAGGAGACTCTGAGGGAGAGGACGTAGGAAACTGCTGAAGACTTGTGAAAGAACGATGTTCTCAAAACTCAACATGACGTGAGACACGAAAGCGACGAGAAATGGGATCATAGTAGCAAAACCCCTTTTGAGATACACCATAACCAAGGAAACAACAGAGACGAGCACGAGGCTAGAGCTTTGTTCATTCATGAGGAGGAAGAGAGACAAAGCAAGCACAACCAAAAACTCGAAGAGAGGAGTAGTCAGGAGTTTGATCATAAAAAAGCTCGAATGGAGATTTGTTATGTGTAGTTGATGAAGGAATACGATTAATGGTGTACACAGCAGTGAGTGCAACCTCACCCCAAAAGCACTCAGGAAGAGAGGCAGAAATGAGAAGGGTGTAGATAACATCAAGAATGTGACGATGTTTTCGTTCTGCACGACCATTTTGTTGAGAGGTGTAAGGACAAGACCACTAAGGAAGGGTACCATGACTGTCTAAAAAGGATATGAAAGATTTATCATTATATTCTTGAGCATTATCTGATCCAAAGACTTTGACGGTGTGATTAAACTGTGTTTCAATCATTTTATGAAATGTTTGGTAAATAGACACAAGTTCAGACCTATGGTGAAGCAGATAAATCCAAGTATATCGAAAAAAATTATCCACAAATATGACAAAATATCTAGATCCCCCTTCAGTGGGAACAGGTGTAGGACCCTAAATATTAGAATGTATAAGATCAAAAGGTACAGAAGAAAAGAAGTCACTATTATTAAAGGGCAATTTAGTTTGTTTGCCAAAATGACATGAAGTACAATCAAATTTTTGAAACTGAACTGAACCTATATGACCTTGAGAGGCTAACAACTGAAGACGAGATAAGGATGGATGACCAAGACAAGCATACCATAGATCAAGTGAGAGGGTGGCAGTGGTAGTAGCTGCAGAAATAACTTGTGAAGGAATCTTCAAGTCATGAACCTCAAACATGTGACCAACCTTACAGCCTGTCCGAAGCACTTGACCCGTCCGGGGATCCTGCACATCCACACCATAATTAGTAAATAGAAGATCTACACCTAATTCACAGAGTTGACTAACAGAAAGTAAATTGAGGGATAACTTTGGGATATAAAAAGTGTCACTAAGGGACAAACAAGGAGAAGAGATTGTTCCTTTATGACTAACAGGCATAGGAGTTCCATCGGCAGTGTAAATGGTGATTGGATGTTCTAAGGATGCCTTATCAAAAAATTGGGATTCATTAGGAGTCATATGGTTACAACATGCAGTATCAAAAAACCAAGGTTGTTTACTTGAGGTGACAGAAAGGGCAGTGGAAGTGCAGGATAAAACCTGTTGAACAACTGCCTCAATATCAGCCGTAGTAAGTGAGAAAGCCAAAGATAGACCTGTAGGAACTAATGGATCTGAAAGACATACAGCAGCTGCCTGAGGAAGAGAAGCTTTATTCTACTCTTGCACAAATTTCTGCAGTTTGTGACAAACTGAAATGTCATGACCTTTAGCATGGCAAAACTTGCAGTGAGTACCTTTGGAAGACTGAGAGATGGGACGCCCAGAGTTTATTCGTGGAGGAGCAGTGAAAGTAGCAATGGGAGGTTGTAGAGATGGTGTAGCCAATACATGATCAGATGATGACATGTGATAAGTAGGCCGACGGTTCTCCTCAGAAATGAGCTCCTTGACTGCAGTATCAAGAGAAGGAGTAGGAGATCGGCTAAGCAGAGAAGCCCTAGTAGGCTCAAAATCCTCACGTAAACCCATCATGAAGTGCATAAATTTACGGCGATCCTAATATTTGACAAATAGCTCAATGTCCTTATAACACACTAGTGGAGGATCTGCAGCAGAGAGTTGTTCCCACATAGTAGAAGTCTAAGAATAAAAATTAGAAATAGACTGACCTAGCTATTGGCGCATTTGATAAAGTTTTGATTCAATGTGGAACTCCAAGCTTGAATCATTAGTGCAATTATAACGATCGGCCAAAAATTTCCAAGCAGCCTTAGCAGTTTCAAGACGAGGAAGAAAATTATGAATGGAGGGAATAGATGTATTGATAAACCAAGACAAGATCTTACTTTGAATATTCTCCCATTCTTCTAGGCATTCTTCATAATCATCAACAGTCTTGGAGGCATCTTCAGCAGCTGTGGCTTTGGACTTAAGGTTTGGTACTGGCTTAGGAATTGAACCAGTCACATATCTCCACAGTTTATGACCCTTGAGAAAGACAGTCATATTCTGAGACTATGCATGATAGCTAGTAGGACCATCCAACATAATGGTGATAGAACGAATGAGATCTCGTTTGTTTTGTTGAGCTATAATGAAGAAGATGACCAAAAAGTGGGATTTAGAGACCTCAAATAAAGAAACAGAGCCCAAAATCGAAATCTACGTGAAAAATTGAGCAAGACAGGCCCTGTTGAAAAATTTTAACTTGGTCAAAGTCAACGATCAACGATCAATGGTCTGGTCAACAGTCAACGGCTAGCTGCTGATGTATGCTGACGTGGATGAGTGACGTCACTCTAGGGCTGACGTGGCAGGTGCGTGGAAGCGTGTGACAAAGATGATCCGGCGCGTGAGGCGCGTGTGAAAAGAAGACGGCGCGTGGAGGCGCGTGTTCGTGGGGCAGAAACTTCAGTCGGCGCATGGGAGCACGTGAGAGGTGGTTTCTGGCCGTTCTTGGTTGGGTTTTGCTCAGAATTGTCAGATCTGCCAATATGTGCCTTGACTTTGGCAGTTTGATCAACAAACTGACGAAATCCAAGTGTTTTAGGGCTGTGGGCGTGACGGCGGTGACTCGCTTCTGACAGTGACAACTGGATGAAGGCGAGGGGCAGCGGAAGAACACCGGAGATGTCCATAGGAACCAAAAAAATCAGAGGAAAGGCTCTAATACCATGTTAACAATATA
This sequence comes from Quercus glauca, assembly GCA_023736055.1. Taxonomy (NCBI): domain Eukaryota; kingdom Viridiplantae; phylum Streptophyta; class Magnoliopsida; order Fagales; family Fagaceae; genus Quercus; species Quercus glauca. The sequence goes on along the minus strand of CM043318.1, from coordinate 74,950,877 downwards.
AAATGAGAGAAAGACTGAAGAATCTGTATATTGATGTATATCAAATAATATACAAAAGAGAGTTTTATATAGGTTAGGTATGTGTGCAGTACAAGTAAGGCATATTGGGCTAAGCCCAATGGGTTAATCTAGCCTAATCTATACACTAACAGGTTTCAAATGCCCAAATGGATGAAATTATTGGTGGTACAAGGGACAGTGGTGTTCGGTGCTTGTGGGTCTCACGTGGAGAAACTAGTCGGTTCAAGGATTGTAGTGGTGATATGAGCCTAGTGGTGCCTTGGTGTGACCAATTGAAGGTGTTGTGCCACTCTTCAATAGGAGGGTTTTGGACACATTGTCGCTGGAATTCCACTCTTGAGGCTGTTCTTGCTGGTGTACCAATGCTTACTTTTCCTATATTTTGGGATCAAGTCCCAATCAGTAAACACATCGTGGAGGATTGGAAGATTGGATGGAAGGTTAAGAAAGATGTTGGAGTTGTGACAAGAGGTGAAATAAAATAAATTTGATCACAGCTTATTGCAGCAAACAAAATAAATTCATGCTCCTCCTCTACTCTAGCACCTAGATACCTACATAGATTAAGCATCACATGAACCCAATTTGATATACAGTTGATAGTTAGCCTATTGTTGATGCCCACTATTGCAAGAATTCTACAAGGAACATGCTACGCATGGATTATATATCGAACAAGCATCACATGCCCACTTTGATATACAAGGAACATTCTACAGTTGATAGTTAGCTCCTCCTCTAATCTAGCACCTAGATACCTACATGGATTAAGCACTACAAAGATGCTTCATGATTTAATATATTATTAGCATGTCAGTTGATTGTCCTATGTCATTATTGGTAGCCGACATACTTTTGGCAATTCAACGGATATTTTTAGTCGATGTCTTCACGTCACCTCAACATTATTTGGTTCAATCGATCACCTGTCAATATGAATTGTTACATTTGTGCTGGCTCAACCAACAGCTTAGTATTTCTCAGCGAAAATTAGTAATGGCCCAAGTTCGGGTTCAGGTGCGGATGCGATGCAGAAATACGGCAATTATATTTTTTTTAAAATAAGATACGAATGCAGAGGAATATGCTTAATAATAATAATAATAATAATAATAATAATAATAGAAGCCAAATGAGCGGACAACCAAAAAAGAATATATATATATATATATATATAAGAAATGAAGGATGCCCAGGAGGGGACAAAATGCAACGAAAAAGGAGAGATCGAGAGAAGGAGTAAGAATGGCAACGGGTCGGGTTCGGGCCGGGTTTTTCTATATCCGGACCTGACCCGCGGGGCAAGACCCGTGGCCCGGACCCGGCCCGTTTAGAATACCGGGTTTTTTTCCAGAGCCCGAACCCACCCCAATCGGGCCCTGCGGACCCCATTTAGGAATTGGGCCCAATTCGTGGCCCAACACAAAAAAAAAAAAAAAATTTAAGCCCAGATTTTTTTTCTCAGTAGATCGCACATAGTCTTTTTCCTGTTTCAGGCACTCAGAAGACCAATATGATCATTAAAATAATATTAAAAATGCATCATCTACAATCAATTAATTTTTTTTTAATTTATCAATTTTAACAAGTTTAAAAAAAGATAAAACAAAATTAAAATCCAAAAAATACATCAATTTAGATCTGTGTTCATCTTTAACAGAACACTTTAAGAACTCAAACCCAGATCTAAAATATAAGAACACATGCCCAGATTTTCTTGCATTTTTTTGCTCTTTCTTGTCAACCAAACACAAAAACACAAGCACAAACCGATCTCTAGCAAGAACACAAACACAAGTCCAGCAGCAGATCTTCTCAGATTTTCTCAAACCACAAAACCCAGATTTTCTCAAATCATAAAACCCAAATACAAAATCACAACTCAAACCCAAATTTTCTCATCTTTACGAGAAACCAACACAAAACCATCTTAAACCAAACACAAACTGATCTCCAGCAAGAACACAAACATAAATTTCAAACCTATAAAACAAACCCATAAATTTTAGAGCTAGAAATATTCAAAACAAACAAAGACCATTGAAGCAAAATCCCTTTAAAAGCAACCGATCCTTGCAACATAAGACGAGTGAGGGAGAGGCCGAGAGGGAGGGTCGGACTGAGGCTCGTAAGGAAGCGGAGGTGGGCGAGGTCAAGAGATGTCACGTGGCGGTGAGTGGTGTCGCTGCACGTGACGCCCCTCCACGTACAGTGGTTCGTGGTGGCGTTCCATGATGAAAGGGCCGATTGTGGGTCGTCTATGAGGGACTTTGCCGAGAGAAGTGCTTTGTATTCTGGGATGTGGGCTGAGTGAGTTGTGTGGATGGAGGGAGGAGTGTGGGAGTGAGCTGCAATGAGTGGGCTGCAGCGGCTGCTGAAGAGTGAAGAGTGAACTGAAGAAATGAGGGATTAGTTAGAGTTAGGTTACAGGTATATATATAGAGGGTATTTTGGTAATTTCAGGGTACCGGGTTTTTATCGGGCCGGGTTTCGGGTTGGGTCTTGGGTTTTTTAAATAAAACCCGAACCCGACCCGGACCCGCTTCAGGTTTTTTTTTAAAACCCATACCCGACCCTATTCCTAATCGGACCGGGTAAAACCCGGCCCATTAGGGTCGAGCCAGGCCGGGTACCCGCGAATCGAGCAAAAATTGCCATCCCTAAGAAGGAGTGATCGAGAGAGAGGCTTAATGCTGTGGATCAATGAGACGAAGGAGATATAGAGAGGGAGAGTTGTGAGAAGCCGTGGGTTAGAGACACAAAGAGGAGAAGGAGAGATTAAGAAAGAGCTGTGAGATTTTAGGGTATCGGGCCATATATCAAGCAGTATTGGGCCATATTTGGCCGTGTATCTAGCCGTATTAGGCCATATCGGGAAGCATCTTAGGATATTGGGCCGCGTAGAAAAAAAAAATTGTTACAGGTGCGCATGCAGCCACATCTAGGCTACATGCCACGTCATGACGTGTCCAACACGAGTGTAGCAACCAAAACGCCGTACCTGTGCTTCCCAGGTCTTGATCATCTAAATTGGTCAAAAACCTCAGTGTAGAAGAAAAAAGAACAGAGAGAGATCAGTGGAAAGAGAGAGAGAACAGGTTGATTTTGTGTTTGTTTTTTTTAGCTGATATGGCATTTTTAATGTCAATAGTTTTTTTTTTTTTTCTTTTTTTTTAATTTAACTAGCATATTTTGTAATGTTTCAATCCATACATATTATGCTACATTCTAATAGCAATTCATCGTATATTAAAAAAGACTTGTCATCTAAATATCAACATAAATAAATTAGTTATGAAAATTAGCTATCTTGTAAATACCAACTAGAGAGATTGGTTGCATTTCTCAAAGCAGCTCTCCACATTTTCACCTTCTTTATGTTCTCTTAAAGCGTTTTTTGGGGTTCAACAAAAGCTTTGTTGTTGTTCTTATTTACTTGTTCATTTATTTATATTGCTGTTCTTATTTCTTTGTTCATATATTTATATTGTTGTTCCTATTTATTTGTTCAACTATTTATTTTGTTGCTTTTATTTATCATGTTGTTTTATTTACTTGTTCATCTTTATATATTGCTCATCCCTCCCATTTATTTGTGGCAATCTATATTGTTTAATTTATATATATATTGTGCTATACTATTGTGTTCTCCCCTCTTCCTCTCTACACCTAAAAATATTTTCCACCCAATTTTCCTAAATGGGTTCTAAACCTTGTTTTAAGCATAACATGGGTATGTTGCCTAGAGAATGGTGATGGCCTGTACTCCCATTTCTTTTATTGGCAAAGAATCCATAAGGCTTTAACAAGATTTGAACTTATTTAGGAGAAATCCCTAAAAAATAAAATTTTCAATAAACATTTACTTTACTTGTCTTGCCTTTATATTTCTTTAAATTCTAAGCAATTTACTTTTATTGTCTTTAAATTCCCTTAAATTCCAAGCAATTTATTTTTACGTCTTGTATTTAAGTTTCTTTATTTTTAAAGTACTTTACTTTCTTGCCTTTTAATTATTTACTAGCAATTTTACTTATTCTTGTTGCTCTCTATTCTTTCTCATGTGTAATGTTGCCACAAAATAAAAGCTTGAGTAAAAAAATCTCTAAAAGTGATCATTTTTCTTTTAAAAAAAAAATGGTTTCAACAACTACTACTTTTCAAAAAAAAAAAAAAAAACATTTTTCTTTCTTTCCAAAAATGATTTTCTTTTACGACGACATATAACCCCTTTTTAATTAAAAAAAAAAAATTGAATAAGGAAAGTTTTGAAAAGGGAATAATTTTCCTACACCATGTTTTCTTCAAGAATAATAAAAACCATGAGATTTTTGGATCCAACCTTTTCTCTCTAAAAATAAAACCCATGGAAACTTTTTTAAAACAATTCTTTTTACAAATTCTTTTTGTCCAAAATTGGGTTTTTTTTTTTTAAGAAAAAAAAGTTTTCAATAAAACCTTTTTTTTATTAAAATCATGGGATTTTTAAATCCAAACCCTTTTTCTTTAAAAGAAAAACCCTTGAAACTTTTTCAACTAACCATTTCCTCCAATGTTCTTTTCTTTTCTTTTTTGGAATTGGTGTTCTTATACAAAATATATATATATATATATATATATATATATATATATATACATATATATTCAAAACAAACTCTTTTTTCTTAAAAATTTTATCATCAAAATAAAAATCATGGAATTTTTAAATCTAAACCCTTTTCTTTAAAGGAAAAACCCATGAAACATTTTTTTTTTAAATCAATCTTTTTCCTCAAATTATTTTTCTTTCAAAATAGGTATTTTTGCAAAATGATTTTCAAAAAAAAAAATTCTTTAAAAAAAAAAAAAGCTGTGGGGCCCTACTGCACTAACCACGCTGGCCCACTACATGCGGCCCAAGGCCCGCGCCGAGGATAATGTAAAGACCGAGGACAATGGGAAAGAGCCCAGGTCATCCAGAGGCCGCGCCGAGGATGACACGTCCTCGGCACACCGACTTCACTAAAAGGAAAATATCCCTCATCCGTTGAATATATCTCACCAACATTCTGACCGCTTTAATGGTGAGGTGACCTGAAAACCCAAAGCATCAGTCACTTCAACTATTATAAAGCCTGCAAAGACGGTTTGGACCTAACATAAAGCCTGCAATCGCAGAAGATGGGACAGATCCCTGTACACAAAGCTCAGATAATTGACAAATGGACGGCTAAGATTAACTAAAGGAAACACTATATAATTAAGGATTTCCCAACATAAAAAAGGGGTCCTAAGAAAAACAGGACAAGATATACATCAATTAGAAGAAAAACATATCCTCGGACGAGGCCGAGGATGAATATATTTCACAAACACTTAACCAAAACCATGAAGATCCTCACAAGTATTTATCCAAAGTCACCACAGAGATCATTACTAATACCTAGCCAAAGCCATGTTAACTGGAGATCATTTGTTGTTCGTATTGTTAAGGCCTAGTCCGTATACCCACGTCTCTACAAGTTTTATTGTCAATGGTCCATTACAAATTATGCCCTTACAATTGGCGCCCACCGTGGGGCAGACTTATGTATTGGCAGTGCGACGGCGGATGTAAAAAAAAAAAAAAAAATCAATCAAGAGCAAAGGCAGATCTATACAGTTGCCAGCAACAATATTCATCCAGCAGTCTACAACAACAAGAAACAAGCGCATACAAAAAAGAAAAGAGACAACACGTAAAACAAGTCTACTTCTTTTATTCATATATGAAGAAAAATTACATCTTTTACAAGTAATGCCCAGGGGGCTTGTTCTAAAGCTAACTACAAAGGCAGACGCTTGACAAAGCCGGCAGAGGAACCAAAGGTAGAAAGTAAAGCTGGTTGAGGAACAAAAGAAAAGAAAGAAAAAAGAAACGAAAGAAGAGATGAAGAACAAATGGTAGAAAGCAAAGCTGGCTGAAGAACAGAAGATCGAAAAGAAGTGAAGGAAGAGAGGAGGAAAGAAGAGAAAGAAAGATGGCAGAGGAACAAAAGGTAGAAAAGAAGGCTGGATGAGAAGCAAGAGAAGAGGAAAAGACAAAAGGAAGGCTCGTTGAAGAGCAAAAGAAGAAGAGAAAAAAGAGAAAAGAGGGAAGAAGAGCCACAGAGGAGGTGGAAGAGGCCGGGCACACGACGGTTCCATTTCTGGATTCCGCCTGGGTTCCCTCCCACCCCCATTGCCGCCGGCTTGGAGGGTCAAGGACCCATACCCAAGAGAAGGTGATTACGTTCTTCCTGGATCCTCCTCCAGACGGCGAGAAGGGTTCCTCCTCTGGTTAGGTTGAAAAGAAGGAGAACCTTCGGATTTCCCCTACTCCGACCCCAATGTGACGTCCAGGGTTGGAGTACCATCCTCGGCTCCTGATAGAGGCTGTGCATCCCCAGGATCACCCTTTCCAAGGGCCAACTCGTTCGAAGGAGCTCAGACGGCAATGTTTGGCAGAACCTTTTTGGGTGATATTTTTGGGAGGAGTTTACGATGGATATTTGTCAAGTGTGAAGGAGAAGGCTGCCCTAGAAGCGCTTTATATAGAGGGTGGAATATTGATGAGTGTCAATCCGCAATAAATCCCAGGGAGAAATTTTCGGAGGCAATAATGCCGCCCCAATTTCCAAGGGGCTTGTCAACCGTTAGATCCTCGTAGATCCATGGCCGGTATTAATGAGGAGACGCCTCATTAAACGAGAAGATACCGAAGCGTCAGAACGCGTTACTCGGACAACCTAGGAGACGCCTCGTTATCAGAAGAGTCCCACCAAACGAAGAGGCAAAACACGGCAAGGTCTTATCCTCCACCAACTCCAGCCCACATTTATTATTATTATTATTATTCTGCTTGAAAAATATGATTATTTAATGCTTATTGTAAATTATAGCAATGTAAAATTAAACGGCTACGGATAAATAGATAAAACAGATAAAATAGGAAAACTAGGTACTGGACAGAACCAAGGCATTGCATGGTCCTCGGACCCAAGCCCCATGGGGAAACCAGATACTTCAGATGAATAAAATGAGAAAACTAGGTACTGGACAGAACCAAGGCATTGCATGGTCCTCGGACCCAAGCCTCATGGGGAAACCAGATACTTCAGATGATTAAATGAGAAAACTAGGTACTGGACAGAATCAAGGCATTGCATGGTCCTCGGACCCAAGCCTCATGGGGAAACCAGATACTTCAGATGATTAAATGAGAAAACTAGGTACTGGACAGAATCAAGGCATTGCATGGTCCTCGGACCCAAGCCTCATGGGGAAACCAGATACTTCAGATGATAAAATGAGAAAACTAGGTACTGGACAGAATCAAGGCATTGCATGGTCCTCAAACCCAAGCCTCATAGGGAAACCAGATACTTCAGATGAATAAAATGAGAAAACTAGGTACTGGACAGAACCAAGGCATTGCATGGTCCTCGGACCCAAGCCTCATGGGGAAACCAGATACTTCAGATGATTAAATGAGAAAACTAGGTACTGGACAGAACCAAGGCATTGCATGGTCCTCGGACCCAAGCCTCATGGGGAAACCAGATACTTCAGATGATTAAATGAGAAAACTAGGTACTGGACAGAATCAAGGCATTGCATAGTCCTCGGACCCAAGCCTCATGGGGAAACCAGATACTTCAGATGAAAAAATGAAGTGTTAGACAGAACCGAGGCATTGTATGGTCCTCGGACACCAGCCTCTGGGGAAACTAACCACTTAAAATAAGAAAACTAGGTACTGGACAGAACCAAGGCATTGCATGGTCCTCGGACCCAAGCCTCATGGGGAAACCAGATACTTCAGATGATTAAATGAGAAAAATAGGTACTGGATAGAACCAAGGCATTGCATGATCCTTGGACCCAAGCCTCTGGGGAAACCAGATACTTCAGATGAAAAAATGAAGTGTTAGACAGAACCGAGGCATTGTATGGTCCTCGGACACCAGCCTCTGGGGAAACTAACCACTTAAAATAAGAAAACTAGGTACTGGACAGAACCAGGGCATTGCATGGTTCTCGGACCCAAGCCTCATGGGGAAACCAGATACTTCAGATGATTAAATGAGAAAAATAGGTACTGGACAGAACCAAGGCATTGCATGGTCCTCGGACCCAAGCCTCTGGGGAAACCAGATACTTCAGATGAAAAAATGAAGTGTTAGACAGAACCGAGGCATTGTATGGTCCTCGGACACCAGCCTCTGGGGAAACTAACCACTTAAAATAAGAAAGCTAGGTCTGGACAGAGCCAAGGCATTGCATGGTCCTCGGACCCAAGCCTCATGGGGAAACCAGATACTTCAGATGATAAAATGAGAAAACCAAGCACTAAACAAAGCTTAAACATTGCATGGTCAAATGCCTCAAGTCAGCAGGAAGAATGTTTCCTCATAAAAACTAAATGCTAAGAAAAACCAAGGTCTTGCATGGTCTCCAGACCCAAGCCTCTATGGGAATCAGTCACTATAAGGCAATACAAACGCTGAACGGTGCCAAGGTGCATGTATGGGCCACAAGTCCAAAACTGAGGCAAAACCAACCCCCTTAGGCGCTAAATAATGAACCCCATCGGGGACGGGAACCATGGGAAACTGGGCGCTATAGCACAAACGACCCAAACCTATCCATCCTCAGGCAAACCCTTTGCACAAAAAGAAAACTGTAAAAACAGCTGAAATAGCGATAACACTGACGACGAGGTAGAGCCAACAGGCCGAGAAAATGCGCCGAGGAAATCAAAATCCTCCTCCCCGTCCAAAGGGACGTGCAGCAGAATTTTGAGGGGCTATTGTGGGGCCCTACTGCACTAACCACGCTGGCCCACTACATGCGGCCCAAGGCCCGCGCCGAGGATAATGTAAAGACCGAGGACAATGGGAAAGAGCCCAGGTCATCCAGAGGCCGCGCCGAGGATGACACGTCCTCGGCACACCGACTTCACTAAAAGGAAAATATCCCTCATCCGTTGAATATATCTCACCAACATTCTGACCGCTTTAATGGTGAGGTGACCTGAAAACCCAAAGCATCAGTCACTTCGACTATTATAAAGCCTGCAAAGACGGTTTGGACCTAACATAAAGCCTGCAATCGCAGAAGATGGGACAGATCCCTGTACACAAAGCTCAGATAATTGACAAATGGACGGCTAAGATTAACTAAAGGAAACACTATATAATTAAGGATTTCCCAACATAAAAAGGGGGTCCTAAGAAAAACAGGACAAGATATACATCAATTAGAAGAAAAACAGATCATCGGACGAGGCCGAGGATGAATATATTTCACAAACACTTAACCAAAACCATGAAGATCCTCACAAGTATTTATCCAAAGTCACCACAGAGATCATTACTAATACCTAGCCAAAGCCATGTTAACTGGAGATCATTTGTTGTTCGTATTGTTAAGGCCTAGTCCGTATACCCACGTCTCTACAAGTTTTATTGTCAAGGGTCCATTACAAATTATGCCCTTACAAAAGCCATGGGAATTTTCGTATCCCCCTCGTTTAAAAAAATAAAATACAAACGTTAACCCATGGACACCCTTTATCTCTAAATCAACTCTTTTCCAAAATCCTTTTTAAAAAGTTGTTGGTTTCACCAAAAATTTTCAAAACCCAAAATTTGCTTATTCAAAAGAAAACCTTTTGTCATCTCTTTTAAAAATTGATAAAAACCATGGTTTCCAATTGAAACATGGAAACCCTTTTCTCAAAATAAAAAGGTTTTTAAATTCTTTTTACTCTATCTACAAAAAAAAAAAAAAAAAAAAAAAAAAAAAAAAAAAAGGAAGAAAAACCTTGGTTACCAACAAAATTTGGAATCTATTTCTTGAAAATAAATGAAAATTTTTCTCTCTCAAAAAAAAAAAATGTTTTTCCAACCTCTTTTCTCTAAAGCCAACGTTTTTTTTTTTTTTTTTAATGGCGTCCTTTCTATGAAAAAAATATTTTAAGTATTTTACAAAGAAAATGGGCAATCTAGTTTTTTTTTTAATGGTGTCCTTTCTTGTTTTTTTTCAAATAACTCTTTTTTTTTTTTTTTCAAGCAATCTCTTTCTCAAAATAATTTTTGGATTTTTTTTTAGGTAAGTTTTTAAACTTTTCATCTTTACATCCAAGCATTGTTGTTTTAAATCTTTTCTTTCTTAGAATTGCATCTTTTAGAGATTTGTACCTATGGTTCAATTTCATTAAACCAATAGGCACCAATCAAGCGTCCATGATTCCTTCCTTTTTATTGGCACTAATGTTTCTTCCAATTGTGTTTTTTGCATGATAAATGAGAAAAAAATGTAGTGGATGACAACAATGTGTTATTCTTCCTACTCTGTCTCTATTGTTTTTACGTTGTATATAGTCACATTGTAAATAATCATGCTAAATATATGGTATATAAGTATCCACATGTTAAATATATAGTAGATAAATATTCACATGACATCGTATATATTATTTCTTGCAACGTGGTAAAATGCTTCTCACATGCTCTGTGTGTGTGTGTGTGTGTGTAGTACAAAACATTTTCAAAAAACCAATTGCCAAGTATCTTATTGCTTCACTAAAAAGATAAAGTTAGAATTAAATTAAAATGGGATACTATCCTTTGGACAGGTGGTGTGAGGTGCCCAATACCTTCCCCACATGTAACCGAACTTCCAAATCCAAGATTTTTGGTTCAAGACTTTTGGTTTACGTTAATTAATAAACCCTTAAAATTGGTTTAGTTAATTAGGTAACTTAAAAAGAATTAGATAAATAGGTGACCAATCACACCTAATACAAAACCAATGGTTAGTGGCGACTCCTAAAATAAAAATAAGAAAAAGGGACTCTCACACACACATCCCTCACCCTAATGACATGTGTACACAAAGAGTCAAGTTGCCAAGGACCCAATGTGCAATAAACCAAAAAACAGAAGCCCTCTCACAAAGGCCGTTCTATTTAAGAAATTGTTTGGGCATCCACAAGGCCAAGTTATTAACTAGGTCTATTGTGAAAGACTTATGTTAATAAAACAAACATCAATATCATGCATAGTGGAAAATGAATATAACACAGGATATAATGACCCCAACAAAACCAAACAAGTTTCACAGGAAAAACCTAAGGGGACTAATCCCAAGATGAACAAATCCACTATCAGGTAAAGATTTACAATCAAAAAATAAAAAATAACCTCATTCGTTGAAAATCTAACTATAGTTACCAAATTGAGCTCTGAATCTCTCAAATGTCTCTAATAAAAATTTGCTACTACCTAAATCTCTAGTCCATTACTTCAAAATCCCATAAAAGATTTCTAGCACCTTTAATGACTAGTATGAGGCAACAACTTCTACATTACTGGATCTTAAGTGTCTTCAAAGAATATTATCAATAGAAGATATGAGAGAGTTTTAGATACAAAAAACCTAGTTTCACTTGTTTTTAATTACATTTAAAACCCTAATTAAATTCAACAATTAGTGTTCTTTTATCTAACCTTACAGTTCCAATTATATCAAAAATAGATATCATAATCTTAAAAATTAATGATAAAAATAATTTTGGACTATAAAAATTCATAAGAAATAGGCTTGGGAAATGAGTATTAGTTTGACACCCAAAGCTTTGAAATGAGTACTAGTTTGACTTCTTTTGGAAATAAAATATAATGATATGATATGACGTTTTAATGTACAAAAATTCTTCAAAGCCATCCTTTTACGAATTTTTCCAAATATTTTTTATCGTCTTTTTTAATTTATGATATCAGTGTATGATATAATTGGGACCACATTAGATAAGAAAACAGATTTCTAATAGTTAAATTTAGGGTTTTCCTCTAAATAGACTTTTGGCCAAAGAAAGGACAGGAATTTTGAGGGAGGAGAAAACTTTCAAATGATTTTTTTTTATAACTATTTTGTGATTTCCCTTTAGTATATTAGCGAATTTGTTGAAATTGTAATTTGTGTTGTGGTTTCTAGAGTTCTCAAGAAAAATTATCTCTTTTAATTTACTTAATTTATTGTCGTGTTGTAATTATATTAGAGCTTGATAAGAAAAATTCAAATTCAAATTCTATTAATGATTATTATTCACTATATAATTTAATTTCTTACATGTTTGGTATTAGGTCTTATTTAATGTTCATGCAATTATGTATAATTTAGTTTAGAGTTAATGATTTCCCATTGTTTTAATTTGTGCCTTTTGTATGTTTCAAATTATTCAATACGTGTCTTCCATGCATGCATATTTCAAATTAAAAATAGCGCACTGTAGATTTAGGTTTCATAGGGTTTTTGGAATTCTGTCTGAATATATGCTTATGCATGTGTGTATAGTGATCAAATATATAGCATGGATATTTGTATTCACATCTTCTTTGAATCTAAGCGCCACTTTCTTAGTTGTGTGCACTCGGGTCTCAATTTTTCATTGAGGCAAATCAAAACTTGAAAATAATCGAACTTGAATAAACTTCGAACTTCCCCATAATTATTTCATTCAACAAATACATTATTTAAATAGGACACTCTAGACACCAACACTCTTTATAATATATAAACAACTTAAAGATCAATACTTCTTGAAAATATGTTACACACCAAACACAATAACAACTTTCGCTAACTAATAACTCTCAGCTTGTTATTTAATTTAAAAAACCTAAATAATCAAAGTACAATTAACCGCCTTATCACTTTATCTTCAAATATCCCCCACATAATATATTTGCTGCCCTATCTTCAATGTGTGTCATTAAGAAGATGTGTCAAAATGGAGTTGCTATTAGGTACAAATCATTTCTTCTCCTTCAGAATAATCCAAGAGTCTCAAACATGTCAAGTTCTTTTGGTTTGATCTCATTAGGGAGTTTCCAATTAAAGTGATATAACAACTGGGAAAGAACAAGTTCAATACTTGCAAGAGTGCAAATGATATGCCTAGACATATCCTTCTACCACGTCCAAATGGAATGAATTCAAAATTGGACCCTTTAAAATCAATAAGAGAACCTTGGAACCTTTCTGGGAGAAAGCAATCAGCATCAATCCAATATTCAATATCTCTCCTTATGGCCCATGCATTAATGATTACTTTGGTGTTGTTTGGTATCTCATACCCTTTAATTTCACATTTTTCTCTTGATTCTCTTTTGATCAAGGCACCAGGAGGTTGCTCATAAGTTAGCTCCATTTGCTTTATGTATTTCAGATTTTGTTGTGTAAATAGAGGATATTCCACCACCTTTACTTCCTATTATCCTAGCTGATATTGCTGGGTTTTTGTAATAAAACGTGTTTCGTACTTACATTACCCCTCCAAAAACAAAAAAAAAAGGAAGAAGAAGAGGTTGTAATCACAAAGTTTCTTTTATTGCTAATTTCAAGTAATCCAGCTTTTGACTGTTTGCCTCATCAAACTTCTCCACCCTTCAAGGATTTGTTGCACTTCAGCCTATGCCTTCTTCATTATTCTTGGGTTTTTCAATAATTCTGACATTGCCCATTCGATTGTAGTTGCTATAGTCCCAGTTCCTGCAACGAAGACCTCCTAAAAAATTATGTGTTAAATTACAATCACGTTGTGTGTTTACATGAATTTTCCTTCAAAATTCCTAATACTGTGTGACTTTGATGTTGATTATTGTTACATGTACATGAAATTTATGTCAAGAGAAAAATTGTTTGTGGCAATACACAATCATGTCTATTTGGCTTACTACTTAAAAGGTCTACCACTCAAAAAATATAGTGTGGCGAAATACATGAAAACATGTACCTCTAATCCTTCACCACTTTTGTTTATGGAGTAAAGAATCTTCGTAAAAATATTTGTATAAAGCCAACTGAACAGAGACACCCCTGGTGTAGGAAAACCGCACCAATGAAGGCCGGAGAATTGACATCCAGTGATTATAATCAAAGCCAGCAAAGGGATAACCAATCCCTATGGTGCGGTAACAAAGTTAATTATAACCGAACCGTGAACACCTTATAGCTGTTTGGATGGAGGGGGAGTAGGGAGTAAGTTAAATTACTTTGTTTGGATGTTTTTTAAGAGAGAAATAAGAGATTTGGAGGGGTTCTAACTACTTTTAACATCTCATTTTTAATTCTCCCAAATTGAAGAGATTTGAAGAGAGAGTAGAGCATAGAAATACTAGACCAAATGAATTACCAAATTTACCCTTACCATAAACAAACTATGAAAAAGCTAATTATTCCCCTCCCCTTCAATTTTAAAAACATCTAAATAAGGTGGAATATAACCATTTTTCTTTACTCTCCTCCCCACTACTCCCCTCCAAAGTTTTCAGACCCGGACCGTTCATTGAACCGTAAAAGGGAGAGGTTCAAGGTTTTTGAGGTCGAACCGGGGTCGAACCGTGATGACGTCATAATTAATTAAAGCCTAAATATATTAAATTTATAAAACTAGCAAAATTGACTAATATATCTATATATGTAAGGAAAATTTAATGATTTTCAAGCATATATTAAATAATTAAATAAGAAAGTTAACAAAATAAAATAATAACCATGAAAACATTAAAATTTATTATTAATTTTTGAAGTAAAGTTGAATATCTTTGAAGGATTTTAATTATAAATTTTTTTTTTTTTATTCCTTGTAAGAGATGGATAATTTAATTAAGTAGAATAAAATTGTATTAAGTTGTTTTTATAAAAATAAAAAATAAATAAAAAATAAATTGCTAAGGGATTGGACCGCACAGTTCTCACCGGTTCGTGCAGTCCAACCCCGGTTTTAACGATTCACGGAATTAACAAAAAATCCGGTTTTTTAGGCTTAAAAAATCGGTTTTCATTACGGTTCTCGGTTCTCACGGTCCGACCTCCCGGTCCGGTCCGATTCTGAGAACCATGCTCCCCTCTACTCTCTTCTCCCTCCAAACTTCTAAACATAGCATTAGTATAAAGATGCTTAGTTAGTAATAGAGAAGGAAAAAAATAATAATAAAGCAACAAAAGAAACGATGGTTATAAATTGCTTGATTTAACTTATTATTATTATTATTATTTGCATACCAAAGTGACTTCTTTGATGTGGGTGTTCATGATATTTAATTCAAGCTCGCTCGTTTCCTGAAGTTTCAGAAGCACATCAATCATATCATCATGATCGCCTTCTTCACATTTTCTGGCTGAAGTGGAAGTTCTTTTCTTCTTATGATCGTTGATTATATCATTGAGAATGTTGTCTATTTTTATGTTCATTTTCAAAATGTGGGCTTGGTTCTTGTAAGAAAACAAAGGAACTTTAGTGAAGGGTACAAATCAAGCACATCATATCAGAGGAGTCATTACCGTTTCATACCGGCCGGTATTTTCCGTTCCGAAACTCAGTTCGGTACAGAAACACCACCTGTTTCATCTCGCTCTAAATACCGGACCATTTCAGAAGGTACTGGCCATTTTGGCCATTCTGGACGAAAAATGTATTTCAGTCCGAAATGGTTTCTTCTGCAAGTTTTTCATTTAAACCAAAACAAAACAAAACAAAATAAAAACAAACAAACCATGAAGCAAAGGTTAACAGAGGCGTGATTGCTAAATAGTTTGCTAAATAGTGCTATATGGCCATTTTGGCCCATATCATCATGATCACTTTCTTCACATTTTCTGGTTGAAGTGGAAGTTCTTTTCTTCTTATGATCGTTGATTATATCATTGAGAATGTTGTCTGTTTTTATGTTCATTTTCAAAATGTGGGCTTGGTTCTTATAAGAAAACCAAGGAACTTTCGTGAAGGGTACAAATCAGGCACATCATATTAGGGGAGTCAATACCATTTCATACCGGCCAGAATGGCCGGTATTTTCCATTTCAAAACTCACTTCGGTATAGAAACACCACCTATTTCGTCTCGCTCTAAATACCGGACCATTTCGAAAGGTACCAACCATTTCGGCCATTTCGAACGAAAAATGTATTTCATTTCGAAATGGTTTCTTCTGCAATTTTTACATTTAAACCAAAACAAAAAAACAAAAAAAAAAACAAAAACAAAAACAAAAACAAAACAAAACAAACAAAACAAAACAAACAAACAAACAAACAAACCATGAAGTAGAGGTTAACAGAGGCGTGATTGCTAAATAGTTTGCTAAATAGTGCTATATGACCATTTTGGCCCATATCATCATGATCACTTTCTTCACATTCTCTGGCTGAAGTGGAAGTTCTTTTCTTCTTATGATCGTTGATTATATCATTGAGAATGTTGTCTGTTTTTCTATTCATTTTCAAAATGTGGGCTTGGTTCCTGTATGAAAACCAAGGAACTTTCGTGAAGGGTACATATCAGGCACATCATATCCTCCACTACGATTAAACGTTTTCTGGATTAGTGTTATGAGTTCTTTTTCATATTTGCACCATATTTCAACATCATATTAACTCTAGTAAATCTTAATCTCCAAAGGAAAGAAAAAAATTATCTTATAAACAGTCTTATAAGATATTTCTCTTGCAATATATATTACAAGAGAGATATCTTATGAGACCATCTTATGAGATATCTTCTCAAGAAGAGGGCCTGCAACATAAGAATCAATTAAATTGTGAAGTGTGCAAGTATGAGGTGTCATCTCCTTAATAATTTGCATTGTAAAGGTTCGTGTCAGGATTTATTTTTATAATTATTATTATTATTAATACTATTTGTAAGTCAAGGAAGCACTGAAATCATGTCTCACATCTCCAAGTAATGATTTTAGGTGAAATCATGATTTCAAGTGCTAATTTCATTGGAGTCACGATTTCCACTATCCTTTAAATCATAAATAATTCCCAACTTGGGACAAATTATTAATGGTTCAATATTCTTACCCGAAGTCTTATCATATGAGAGAGAGAGAGATCAAACATATTTATGATCTAAGAGCATCAAATAAGAGTTCAATTTTTTTTTTTAATCAGTTGTTGCGTCTATGTGGGATGAGGTATTTAAACCTTAGACGTTTTTATCAAATATATCATGAAATGTCAATTGAGCTACAAAACTCTTGTCATTAAGAACCTTGGTTTTTTTTTTTTTTTTAATTATAAATATTGAGTAGTGGAATTTATTAAAAAAACTAGACCATTTACCTTATAGAAACTGTTCCAAAAGTACAAGCTAGAATATAAGAAGTATTAGAAGAAGAAAATTCATACACAGAGTAAAAATGAGGTACAGTTCTTTAATTATATTATTTATTAAGTTTTTCAATTAAATTCAAAAACGTAGTTGCATTAAGTTCAAATGTTTTTGAAAAAAAATATCATTATTTGTGCTTTTATTGGTCCATGAAATCATGAAAAAATGAATATTAATCTTTACAAAATTGTGCAAACCAAATCTATTCAAACAAATTAGGGATAGACAATAATACAAATGAGAAAAAAATATATATTCAATTGCTTCTCCCAAAAAAAATATATACAATTGCTCTTCAAAAATGAGAGGTGCTACATCCATAACATTTTCACAAAAAATCATAAGTGATTAGTTGTTATTGGTTTAAATTTAAACCTAACACTAAGGTTACTTTTTTTCTCCAACAATAACAACCCGTCACTTAAGATTTATTGTAAAAATGTTGTGAAAATGTTGTAAACATATCATTTTTCTTTCAAAAATTTACCTAAAAGCCATTATAGCCAATCAAGGGAAATTGTAAATCTTGAAGAAAAGCCCGGGAGCAAAGCTCGTAGTGGCGCCAAGGAACCTGAGGGCTAGGGCACGTTGGGAGTTTCTTTCTCAAGGGAGAAGCATTTCCAAAAATTCAGCTTCTAAATATTTCTCTATTCCACTATTAATTTGATTGTACTTATTTGTGTAATATTCAATAATTTGTTGAATTACAACATTTATTATGATTTAATGAAACTGCCACTGCAACTCACAATATCATGAAATTGTGTGTTGTAAAACTGATTTCATCTCACGGTTGAGCCATTTTCAACAAACAGCAAATTTTCCTATTCTCCTTATGCATTATTAGGACATTGAAGCCATTTGAAAAATTATCAATAACAATGATAAAATAAAGGAGTAAGTCAAAATACTTGTGGACTGACCTGCATATCATGTACCCCAAGATGCGCATTACGACTTTTCAAAAGAGGTAGCTATAACCAAACATGTTAAAGGAGGAAAAGATTATCAAAAAAAAAAAAAAAAATGTTAAAGGAAGAAAAAAAAAAGTGTAATGCAAAATTAAAATATTAAACTCTAATGATAAATGTCTTCTCAATAGCTGCTAAACTAAGAGTAATTCTTAGGTACTCTTAGAATACTTCCCTACTCTCATATTTATCATGGGTCTCATTAATTGAATGATGAAATCCACCATGAATATGAAAGGAGGGACCAGCACATTACTACACTCAAAATATCTAATAATTTTCTCTAAATTCATGTTGCATTATAGGGCATTAGAATTGCATCGATCAACTAATTAAGAGATGGTAGCAGGTGGAATTTGCGTAACCTGATATTTTGTGAGAGGCATGAGGATAACCTAATCAGATATGAGTTGGGGGAATTCAAAACTGATTCAGATTTTGGGTTTTTGTTAATTAAAATCAGATTGACATGAATTAATGTATAATTTTTCTATGAAGATGCCCAGTCATATTTTATAATTGCAAGGTTTTAGTGGGTCTTGCAATCATGTCTTACCTCCTTATCAGCTCAACTTTGCCTTGTTTTAGAGTGGGGCAAAAACCCCAGTCCCTTTTACAGGATCAGGGCGACAGGACGGAAGCCATGTCATAATTGACACGAGAACTACAGTGTTTCCAATGCCAAAGATCAAGAACAATTATACTATCAAACTAAAATACTATATATCCAAACTTAGTTTTATTCACACAAGTAAGAGAATTGGTACCTTATAAATACATCCAATTATTTGTAACACGAGGTATTACTTATTCACTGTCCTTTGTTATTCACTGTCTTTCAATTAAAAAGAGAAGCTCAAGGAGTGGCAACTACATACAAATCATTCCTTCTCCTACAGGTTAATCCCAAAGACTCAGAGATGTCAAGCTCTTCAAGTTTGATGTCATTGGGGAGTTTCCAATTGAAGTGAAATAGTAATTGAGAAAGAACAAGTTCAACAATTGCAAGAGCAAATGACATGCCTGGACATATTCTCCTACCACCTCCAAATGGAATGAATTCAAAGTTTGTCCCTTTGAAATCAATAGAGGAACCATGGAATCTCTCTGGCCAAAAACAATCAGCATCAATCCAATATTCAGGATCTCTTCCTATAGCCCATATATTTATGATTACTTTTGTGTTGCTCGGTATCTCGTACCCATTAATTTCACATTTTTCTCTTGATTCTCTTGGAACCAAGGCACCAGGAGGATGTAGTCGTAGTGTTTCTTTCACAACTAATTTCAAGTAATCTAGTTTATGAATGTATGTCTCATCAAGATTCCTTCTCCCTTGTAGAACTTGTCGCACTTCGGCTTGTGCCTTCTCCATCACTCTAGGGTTTCTCAATAATTCTGACATTGCCCATTCTATTGTGGATGCTGAAGTCTCACTCGCTCCAGTGAAGATGTCCTGAAAAGTAACTCCATTTGTAATCACAGTGTATGCATTTTTAATATTAAGCAGAATAAGCTGGCTTGATAATTACTCGGAGCATGTTTTTCATAGTATCTTACACATTTTTCTTCCAAATTCTTAAAGATGTTGATTTTTTCTACGCATATGAAATTAATGCCTAGAGATAAATTGTTTATGACACACAAAATCCTTCACTGTATTTGGCTCAAATAGTCCGCTCTAAAAACTACATTCTGGTATATAAAAAATAGATAAATAAATAAATAACCAATTACAAAGCACCAAAGGATGTCAGCCCGGCCATCTCATTCTTTGGGTTGAAGAATTTCAAGAGGAATATATGAGATGTGAGGCGCTATTGCAAGCAGAAGTCATGGCTGAATGGATCTAAATTAGTTTATCTGTAAAGTCTCTTATCATTAACTTGAATTCGAATCCCGCATGCAAAAAAAAAACCAATTAATATTTTGACTGATACCATAGGAGGTTCAAATCCTCTCTCTCTCTCTCTCTCTCTCTCTCTCTCTCTCTCTCTCTCTCTCTCTCTCTCTCTCTCACACACACAACGTTTTTTGCTGCCAAAGCTATGGGCCAAGCTATTAAGTAAAAGTATAGTTGTATTGTCTAACAATTTCACTTTAAAATATTGTAAATAAGCATATAATCTAAATAAACTAGAGAAAAATCAAAGAAAACAAGAACATGTCTTAGTCTATATGTAGTAAAACAATAAATCTGTTAACCTTTATATAATGGTTTTTTTTTCTTTTCTCCTTTTGCCTAAAGAATATTTATATAACGCTGCTCATTTTAAGAAGAAGAAGAGAAACAAAAACAAGAAGAAAAGGGAAAATAAATTGATGGATCTTATTTGCATACCTGAGTAACAGCTTTGATGTGATTGCTGGTGACACTAAATTCAAGCTCACCCGTCTCCTGAAGTTTGAGAAGCACATCAACTAGATCATCGTCACCGTCATCATCACCTGGACCTGGTTCATGTTTATTGGTTGCAGTGGCGATTCTTTTCATCTTATGCTCATTCACTATATCATCAAGAATCTTATCTAAGTTTTGTTGAATTTTCTCCAACGCAGACTTCATACCAGTAAGGAAGCCAAGGAACTTTAGTGAAGGGAACAAATCAGGTAAGTCAAAACCTCCACCTAGAGTAAACGTTTCCTGGATTAATGATATGAATTCTTTTTCATATTTGCACTTCTTCCCAATGGCTGCCCTGGAAGCTATACAATATGTTGAGGAGAAAATCTTCTCACTGAGATTGATTGGAACTCCCTCTGACAAGGAAATGGATTCAACAAGATTATTCACCTCTTCTTCTCTAATTCTTCTAAATGACTGGACGCGCTTGGCACTCAGGAGCTTTGAGACGCAAATCTTTCGCATTTGTCTCCAATAATCACCGTAGGGAGCAAAGACAATACCTGAATTACCATAGGACATAGCTTCAATGGCAAGAACACTTGGCCGATTTGCCAAAGCAGTATCATGCGTCTTCAGCACTTCTTCAACTACTTTCGGTGATGAAATGATTATAGCTAAGACCTCACCCAGTTGCAGTTGCATAATAGGTCCATATTTCTTGGCTAAGTCTCTCAAAGATCGATGTGGTAGAGAGAAAAATAGCTGGTGCAAATTCCCAATAAGAGGCAGTTTCCATGGCCCTGGTGGCAACTTATGGCTTTGGCCTTTGGCTTTAGATCTCTTCCAGTAAATAACCAGAATAAACAAGAAGAAGAGCCAAGTAAAAAGAGGAAAGGGGGGAACTTGAAGCATTGGGAACAAGTACAGAAACTCTTATTTTAAGGCAAAGGTTTAGTATTCATGGGACCATAAGGAACAATAATACAGCAAAGCTTTGCAAAGAACAATATATATACTGCACCTTGGTTTTTAACATTTGTGGAGGCTAAATATGCTAGTGGTTTTAGCTTTATAATTAACACTGTGTTGATTCTGTATCAGATCTTGATTCATTGCTATTTGAGGTATGACTTTCCTTTTATTTTTTAAAGGTCCAATTTTGTAGTAAAATAAGTTTTAATCAGAATTATTGGTGCTAGATGCCAAATTAAACAGCTTTATTTTATCTATTATGCATGTCACTTACATCAACTGCCGTCTGTTCCTCCTGTTTTAATCTGTTCATCTATTGCAGGTGCCTATCACATTTTCAAAGGGATCAAAAGGGATAACTCAGTATGCAAATTGTATATATTTACAACTTGAGAATCTAATAAATTATGATTGAAGGAAAATTACTTCCATATGATTCTACTAGTAACACAAATTTTATTTTATATCAATCACAACAGATCAACTGTGAAAAATCTGTGCTCCTAGATCATCTATGTATGTGTGTGTGTGAGATACGTTTGAACATAGATATTTTTTCTCTCCAAATAAAGGAAGTACTTTCCAACTGCTAAAGTACGACCACTCCTTTTATGTCCACTTTTTAAAGCAATTTTATGTAACAGTTGATTTTATGTTTATGACAATTGACCGTCCAATAATAGTTCAAGCCTTGTTGCCTTGTTGCCAACAAGTTCTGGCACCACTATTTCTCTCATGTCCTCACTTTATTCAGCAATTTTATGTTTCAGTTGATTTCTCACAATTGAACAGCCAATAAGAGTTTAATCCTTGTGGGCGCACGCCTCCACAAGATTGAATAGTTTTAAACTGTACATATAGCTATAGACATAGACAAAAGATCTTTTTATCTGAGCCACAAAAACTTGTCCTTAGCCATTTCATAAATAAAAATTGACACAGAATGAAAGAACACAAAAAGAAAATGGGTAAATTACATTAACACTTTGGAGGTATGGTGAAATTGAATTTGAAAAACCCAATCTTTCAGATATAACATTGTACCACAAATTCTCAAATTAATTAACATTTTCCCCCTTAATCCAATTCCAAGTTAAACTGTGTTAAAACTTGAGATGGTTCCACAGAGCGAGTGAGCCATACTATCATAGGCTTACAACATCAATGGTAACTGAGTTTCATCAGCAAGTACATGTGGAGGTTTAAAAGATAATGGTTGGGGATTTGGCTTGGGTAATCTGATTTTCTTCTCATTTTCTTACTTTGTAACTAGGAATTTAATTGTTGGAATTTTCTATCTTAAATTGTAACTAGGGAAGGAGGCATGTAATTTTCTATTTTCGCCATTTTTGAGGAAATGTAAATATGAATTTCATTTTTAATAAGATGTATTTTAATTTGAGTTTCTTGATTAGAATAAGTCAAGTGGCAACTCCTTTGTACATCCCTCTAGAGGATGAACATTGTTAGTTAAGTCTTCATTATGAAACTCACTGTCTAGTGGGGGATATCCAAAAAATTCAGTCCCCTCTGGTCATGGTTCTCACATTACTACTTAAACCTATTATAGCATTTTTGCCAGCAGCCAAAGGCAAATTTCGTTTAGTGTGTATTTTGAAAAATCATCAATGAAGGCGGTAAATTATTCATTTCTTCCATGAGTTAAAATTCATTCAAATTTTGGTAATGAGCAAAATGCATGTGGATGTTTAGCAAAAAAGAAAATAGTAGAATACTTGTGGACTACAAATTTTGTTGACCCAAAACACACATTACCCACAATGTTCAGGTGGGGGGTGGCTATAATCTCCAACCCAAAAATATATAAAATAAAAACTAAAACAAAACCCAAAAAAAAAAAAAAAAAAAAAGAGGAAAGTGCGGTGGCAAACAAAATAATATATTATAGGTTGTATCTGCTAAGAGATAGTGTTCAATATTATGCTAGAATTCTTACTAGAAAAAGTAAGATTGTTTTTAATGAAATTCTGTTAGGCTGTGTCACCAGTTTTTGGGCATAGCATGATAATTTATTTTTAAAATATTATACAGTAAATAATTTTAAGTAAAACAGTTGCCCGCAAAATATACCATTTATGCAGATGATATAATTAGAAAAATCAGATTATCTTAAAACTTAAAAGCTCAGATAATTAGATTTAAAAATGACTTTTTTCAAAGAAAAAACGACAATTTTTTGAAAATTATCTTGTTTTTAATTAAATAATTCAGTATAAAAAAATAAAATAAAATAAATGGGCAGCAACAAATTCTCTATACTTTTTTGCACATTTTAACCAACATT
This sequence comes from Quercus glauca, assembly GCA_023736055.1. Classification (NCBI taxonomy): domain Eukaryota; kingdom Viridiplantae; phylum Streptophyta; class Magnoliopsida; order Fagales; family Fagaceae; genus Quercus; species Quercus glauca. The sequence goes on along the minus strand of CM043318.1, from coordinate 74,927,076 downwards.
TCAACTGTGTCCCCAAATTCTCTACAATTTTTCAATATTTAATTTTTGGTTATGATGCAAAGCTTGCAAAGTTGTTAGAATCAGGATCCTAAAAATAAATCAGTGGATGGATCTCACATATCAAATCATAAGTGAAAAAGAAAACATTTGGAAGTGATTGTGTATCTTGAATAATTATTATAATTAAAATTGTCTATGAAAAGACATAATTTCGAATCAATATAGTGTAGTTGTACACCCATATAATAACTAAAGAGATGCCTTATTTTTCAACACAATTTATCTAAACAGCTGATTGCAACAACACAATCTATCAACAATCAGTAAGATATCAATCCAAAGAAATTAACACAACTCAAGGTAGCAACTCAAACAACTTATGCTTATATTTACAAAGAAAAAAACCAACTCATTGATAGAAAAAATGAGCAATGACAGCCCATGTTCTGAAAAAAATATATATAAATAAATAAATAAATAAAATTGTTTTCATACAAATTTAGGCTGTTTGGGAACAAAATAAGTATGAAAAAAAAAATTTAATTGTATATATTAAATGAGCAAGAATATACCCATTTAGCATATCTAACATTATAAGAATATGAATCAGCAAGCACACACCCATGTAGCATATCTAGCATTATATGAATATGAATCAGCAAGCATATACCCTTGTAGCATATCTAAGTTTATATGAATATGAATCAGCAAGCATATACCCATTTAGCACAATTTCTACAGTGTGAAATTTGAACCCATTAACACAGTCAATCAATTTCACCAAAATAGAACGTGGGAGACTGGAAGCAAGTCAAGCAAAGAGAAATAACCAATGCCGAAATATAAAAATACCCATTACTTAAAAACACACCCAGGCCAAAAAAGCTTAAATAAAAAATGGCAGAGAGAGAGAGAGAGAGAGAGAGAGAGAAATACATACCGAAGAAGGGAAGTGGATTTGCAACGCCTAGCTGGTGTTGGAAGCTTTTTCCCATCTCTTAAAAACTATCCTCCTTTTTTTTTTTTTTTTTTTTTTTAAGCCTAAGAGTCCAGCACTTTTAATATTGGCCCGTGTGAGATAGGCCCAAAATGTTAATAAAACAGTATGGGGCTGGACTTTTTTAAGTTTTAGAATAATATGGGACTGGACTTATTATTCTACTTTCATTAAGAACCGCTGGCCATGATAAACTTACCAGAGAACTTGCATCCGTAATGGAAGAGCATTCAAATCAACTTATGCAAAAAGTTTATGTTTATTTTAGTTTAAGAACTTACATTTTCTATTTATATAGCCATGTTTAAAAAATACTAACATCATATTGTTTATTCTAAACTCTATTTCATTGAAATATTAGGATATGTTTGGTAACTGTTTTTTTCCTTTATTTTCTGTTTTCAAAAATAATTTTTTGTTTTTGAGACTAAAAAACTTGTTTGGCAACTTAAAATGAGAAGAAAATAAAAACTGTTCTTAAAACTCAATTTATGAAAGAAACTGAAAATATGCAGAATGCTGTTTTCAATTTGTAATTTTCAAAAGTCAATAAATAAAGGCATTTAATTTAATGAATCTGTCTCATTTAATAAGTTAGTATTAGAGTTCAAATCCTAGTAACAACATATTTTAGTATTTTCTATTTTTTTTCTTCAAAAAACTATCTTTTTAATTTCAACTAACCAAACATGTTTTTTATTTCAAAAATTCAAGAAAATTGTTTTTTCTTTATATTCCCAAAAACAAGTTTTTGAAAATAGAAAACAAAAATTGTTACCAAACATAACCTTAATTTTTCTCTTTTTCTTAATTATTTATCTTTCTTCATATAAAACATTCACTACCCACTATCTTCCTTTATCCTTAGGATATGTAATGAAAGAATAAAAACTTAAATGTAAAATAAATAGCATCAATGTAAATTTACATCGAAATTGTAATTGTGGATGAATTTTAAGTAATTGTACATAGACTAATGTGGAAGGTTTTGGGAAAACAAAAACTGTTACCAAACATAACCTTAATTTTTCTCTTTTTCTTAATTATTTATCTTTCTTCATATAAAACATTCACTACCCACTATCTTCCTTTATCCTTAGGATATGTAATGAAAGAATAAAAACTTACATGTAAAATAAATTGCGTCAATGTAAATTTACATAGAAACTGTATTTGTGGATGAATTTTACGTAATTATACATAGACTAATGTGGGAGGTTTTGGGGCTTCATTGGGCAAAATGTGGGTCTTATTCTATTTTACAAAGATAGATGTAAATGCTAAATATGGTAAAACAGATTAGAATTTGCTGACCAATCTGACCCGAAAAATACCCAACCTGAGCTTTTTGAAACAAAGCAAAAACAGATTGACCCTTAACTCAACCCTTTTTTTGGTGGGTCAACCCAACCTGACCCATGACCCGAACCATTTTTTAAAACTTTTTTTTTTGTAAACAAATAATAAAATTAAAATAATATTGGTTTAATTGTTTGTTGTGAGCTTTAAGGAAACAATTGAGACGTTTACATAATTACATGCAATAGATTAATGGTTGAGACATTCTGTAATGAGTAAAAAAATTTTAGATATCAAATAACACAGTACATACCAAAATAATCTTGTTACAATAAAGTTAAAAACATATATTTAAAATTATAGACATATATGAGAAACATTCATATGTGTGAAAAGAGTGAAGCCAAAATATCAATGAAATTAGCATAAATTATGAATGCTTAGGCCTATTTTTTAACAATTCATGTCCAAATAAACGGCTTTTCAAAATCAATTATGATATTTCCTAAAGTGTGTGTTGCTTAACAATAACATGATATTCATAAAAGAAGTCATGTATAAATTAGTAAACAATCAAATTTTAATGTATATTCTCAAATCAAAATAAATTAAAATAAAGTGTCAACCACAATTGATAATAGATTATAAAATTAGTTTTATGATTGTAAATTTCTTATATGTTTTTATTCTTTGTCAAATTAGTTATCTAATAAGGCATTTGTATTTATTTTTTTATTTTTTTTAATGTTTTGAGATGTTGATATTGTGTAAAAATGAAACTTGTGTATTTGTTTTACTTACTTTTTGTGCTATTTTGTTTTGGTTAGTAATGTTAAGATTTGTATATTTTTAAAATTATTTAAAAAGTATTAATGTTTTTAGCTAAGCCCATTCTTGATATGAGTGGTAAATTCAAAATGATGCATTTTAAATAAAGTAATTTTCTGTGTGATTTTCCAAATGGCAAATGAAAATCTTTTTTCTTTTAAAAAACTTTCATGCAAAAAATACAGGCCAACAACAACAAAAATTAAGCCAAAACAACACCCCAAAACAAACACAAGCAAAAAAAATAAAAGCTAATTCTAACTAGAGATTTAACTAGCCTAGGAGTAGGAAACACCTCATTTACAGCAAGACACAAGGGAAAAATAAGGGGATTTCTAAGCCATTCAAAAAAAAAAAAAAAAAAAAGGAGGAAAACCTAACTTACAGCAAAACGCAGAGGAGTTCCGAAGTGGCACTGCAGGTCTACAGCAGAATAGTAGAAGCAGAGGTATCCCTCTCATATTGATCCTTGTTTGATTAACTTAGATTTAATCATGTACTGACAGTGTTGTGACTTGTGAAGAAAACTAAAAGAGAGCAGGGACGGAGAGACGTAGAAGCGACTAGAACTAGAAGAAACTAGAGAGAAAGAGTCAAAGAGAGAGGTAAAATTCTGATCCTGTACCTGTCTTTCTCTCTTTAATAAAGCCCAAAATTTATAATGTTTTATAAATTAAAAATCTGTCATCTCTTGTGACTAATAAACGGGAGAATGTGCAAAATGGCTGTGCAAAGCCTTTGTATATAGTTAGTTAGGCAACGTTTGAAACTATAAGGGAAACTAGACATCTCGAGTTTTAGAAACTCGAGATCCATATTCATAAATCTCGAGTTTTAAAAACTTGAGTTCCATGCCAAAAAAATTTTAGTTTTATCACCCCTATAGTGGCGTTTTTAAGTCCTATAGCGACGTTTTAAATCCCTATAGCGGCGTTTTTCTGCAAAATTTTTCATAAGTGTTTAATACCAGGTTCAGGGAGCCCTATAGTGCATTTTTAAGTCCTATAGTGACGTTTTAAATCTCTATAGCGGCGTTTTTATGCTAAATTTTTTTATAACTCCATTTTTAAGCCCTATAGTGACGTTTTTAAGTCCCTATAGCGGCGTTTTTCGGAACTCGAGTCTTTAAAACTCGATTTTTACTTGAATTTTTTTCCGCCTCGGACCAATCCACTTACAAAGCGAGACTTAAAAACTTGAGTTTTATCATGGAACTCGAGTTTTATACACTCGAGACGTTACTTTTCAACATTGTTTTAAAAAATGACAACTATCTAAATTTTTTTATATTTATTGTTAAATGGAAATAAAATTCCTAATAAACACAACGCATTACGCATCAACTCCTATGCCCACAGCCCTTGTGATGTTCTGTGCATTTTATTGTAGTTTTGTCTATTACTGTTTTTGTTTATTAGTTTAGTGTCTTTTAAAACATTGAAGAGATTATTTTTTAGGTAAATAATTAAAGAGCTTATTTGCAACTTTATAATTTATTGGTTAGTTGTTGAATGCTTGTGTGTATAGTGCTTGTCTATTATGTGTAATGATTGTAGAATATTAATTATATAGTGACATAATAATTCTGTGTATTTTTCTTTGTTAATAGTTTATTAAATGAATGTCTATTTGGAGTTTAAAAAAAAAAAAAAATTGTTTATACTTCTGCCTCCTCTTACTCTAAGTTCTGGCTCTGTCCCTGACGAGCTACATACTCATAATAATAATAATAATAATAATAATAATAATAAAAGAAGTTTTTTAGGGGAAAATTTGTCATTTGACGTGATTTTAGCAACAATTTAGTTAGTACTCATTTGGATTGCAATTATTCTAACGTCTGCGTTTTTGGCCTGCGTTTTGTCTCTTTTTTTTTTTTTTTTCTTCAAGCATGTGAGGGAGTAATGCGGTACTGTGCCGCTACTGTACGGCTACTGTTCACATGAACAGTAGCCGCAGTTGTTGACTTTTTGTCCATAAACATGCATTTGTGAACTGTTCACGGACCCACAAATTTTACTTTTTATCAACTTTTTCATTAAAAATGGGTCCCACAGCACTATTCACACATTTAAAAATTATTTTGCTACAATATTTTCAGTTTTCAATTTTCAGCTGTATCCAAACAGATCCTTAGTTGGCATGTTTTTAAAACATTTTAGCAAATTAGCACCTCAAGCCTTAAAGGCTCAAGTTCCAAGCTAATGTGGATAAATATTTCATGTGGAACTCACGTCTTTAGGACTCGAGTTCCATAGAGCGTGGGTAAGAAGCAGACTGAGACTAAGGAGAAGAAGATCTAAAAATGAAGATCAAGAAGAAAGAAGAAGAAGAACCCAAAAGATGATGAAGAAGACGACAAATCCATACCCAGAACACACAAACCTAGATTTTCTTCAGTAGGAGAGACTCGAGTTTCACATCAGATTTTTTTTCTTTCAAATCAAATTGTCATCACTTGCAACTCTAAACTTAAAGACCTGAGTTCCTTCACTAAAATTGAGTTTCAAAGCCTCAAAATGTTAGTTTGCAAAATATTATTACAAACTTGACAACTAACTAAATTGTTCCAAATATAATGTTAAATGGCAAACTTTTCCCATTTTTTAGAGTGTATTTCCTTTTATCTTCCCTAAACATTCATTCGATTTATTACTAACATATGAAGTCATATATCTTGAAACGTCATTACTTAAGCTTTGTTTATGTTGTATTTTAATTAACAAATGGTAAGATTGTTTGACTTTCAAATACTCTAACATGACTTTTGTATAATTGTTTTTAACCAATAACTTTTTTATATTAAAAAAAAAAAAAAAAAAAACTGAGTGCTCTTAACAAATATATTGTGACTGTTGGCCCGTGCCTCGTCACATACTCATTTGAAAGTCTAATTATAGTTCTAAATTTTATATTCCTGTGAGAGTGCTTTTTTTTCTTAGCACACAGGCCCAAGTAGAGATAAGGATCCCGGGCCCAAATACTTGTTATTTTGGTGGACTGGGCTTGGTTCACCGCAGCTAAATGGGGCTGATTACGAACCAAGTTGTGCGCAAGTCATATAAAGCTCCTCAAGATGAAAAATACAATTCCTCTTAGTACCCTGGGGCGTACTGTCGTGGGATCCCGGGCATACTGTCGTGGGATCTCGAGGCGTATTAGGCCTGTAAGAACCCAGAATCTCTGGTTCTCTGAACTATATGATCTTTTTCCATGTTTATTATGCAATAGAGCTTTGTCCTTTCCCTTTATCTTTATGGGTGCTACATAAAAAAAAACAAAACACACTACACATATCTTCAAATAATTGTTAGTTTCTTAGATTAGGATATACATTTTAATACATATACATATATGTAAATGAGTTTCATGAAAATGATTCTGCCACGAGGATCCTAGCCCCAATTCTCACAGACTTGGTGCTTTTACACAAGACTTGTGGGATTTGGAACTCAAGTCCGAGTGGCTTTGCTTGAGCTTTGCCTTCCAAGATAGTTAGATGAGAAGGATTTTAGCAAGAAACGGTAAAGGAAGACAATGCAATAAAGAAATGCACGAAATAATTGTTTAGAGATCCTCAAATCAATATGAGGTATTTCATTATTTTCTTGATTGTGGATTACAATATGCTCACTAAGACGTGATACAAGGTTCAACTAAGTTCAAAAGTTACAGACTTTGATAACTATTCAAGCTTCTAAGACTTGCAAAGTTTGAATTTGTTGAATCCAAGCATATGCTATAGTGGCTGTCTCTGGGATACCGGGAGCGGTTCCTCTGTTTTCTTTTGGTTTTACAGAGCTTTTCCAATGGCTTTTCTGTGATATCTTTTCTCAGATCAAAATGGTGATGAATGAATGTCCCTCAGCATGGGTTTTCTCTTTCTTTTATAGTGCGACTCTAGGGCTTTGAGGCACGACCGATTTCTCTCTTTTGCCCCTTGTGAGCTTGTACTGTGTCAGTTACCCAGAGGCTTGTCCTTTCCTTTTTCCTCATAATTTCTTCCTTTTGGTCCGACTAAGCTGAAAGCCCTTAGCTGGTTTTCCATTTCAAGGTTCCCTCTGTTCGCTGATTCTTCAGCTATTTGGCCATTTCTTCCACTTTTCCAGTTTTTTTGGTTGCACTCCATCCTTGTCATTTTCCTCAAATAGTTGGAACATTTTACTGCTGGGTTGAAAGCTCCTTCTGGTTACCTCTCTTTTTTTATGGTCTTCTCATTGTTGGTTCCTTGAGGCACAGCTCTTGCGTTTTGCTTCGTACTTTCTGATCCCACTGTATGTCTAGGTGCATGAGACCCGCATGCTCTTTGTCTTTTATCCCTCTTTTAAACTTGCTTCAATCCATTTTAGCTGTGCTGCACGTCCGAGGATCCCGAGCCTCTGGCAGCCTTTCGGGATCCCGGCCCAGCTCTTTCACTGGAATTTGCTGGACTTTTTAATGGCCTTTTTTGCTGGAAATCTGAACATATGTAAGGCCTTGATGTTGATTTTTCTTGCTGCACGAATTGGGCTTTCTTTATTTTTTTATGGAATGGGCTTTGTTGTGAAATTTTGGACCTCAACAATTCCAAACAATAAAGTCGCTAAAGTGGAAGCAAATAGACAGCAAAGAAATTATAAAAAATTGAAGGTTACTTAGTTCATAATATGTATTCATGGAAAAGTCTCCTTTTGAAATAACTCACAATTGAATTGAAAAAAAAAAAAAAAAAAATCTCCTTTTGCACCATGTGTCCTATTTAATTTTTAATTTTGTGTCCAGTGAATTATTAATTGTAAAAATTGAAAAATCCAAATCCAATTAAATTCTAAATTGGATTTCAATTGGAGTTTAATTTTTTGTCACATGTTTATCTAAATTTTTAATTTTTGTGGCAAGTGAATTATTAGATGCAAAAACCGAAGAGGCTAAAACTAATTAAATTCTAAATCATATATATATATATATATATATATATATAATTTAGAATTTAATTGATTTAGAATAAATATTTTATCTTTCAAACCATTTGATGAACATAATAAGCATCACTTTAAAATGAAATTAAGGTCATCACACAACCAAGTATAAATGTCGTTCAAATGACATAAACGACATAAGATCAAGTCACCATAAGAAAGTCACGCGGAAGATTTGTAAATAAGAAGGCTACACAGGTAAGGAGTCAAGCTAACCTTAAAAGTACCATCAAACTGTTTGAAGGACAATGTGCAAATATATATATATATATATATATATATATATATATATATATATAGAGAGAGAGAGAGAGAGAGAGAGAGAGAGAGAGTAGGGTTTTAGTTACACTTAGTATAATTTTGAGTAATATTACATCACTCAATATTTTTTAATTGGATGAGAATTTTGACAAATACACTGTTAGATTACATTATCTTCATATATTCTCTATACTTGCAAACTTTTAAGGTGATTAAAGAATAATAGTCATATCATCATTTAATTGTTTAAATTTAAGTTTTTTGCAATTTAAAATAATGCATAAAAGATGAGTTTATGGATCAAATGGTAAATAACATCCAATTGGCATGAATGTTAAAAGCATATAGAACATATAATTCAACAATGGGATTTTCAAAATATAAATTCCATAACAAGTTATTGAATAGTATAACATTGTTTAGAGTTACAGTAAATGTAACTTGAACGCAACTCATATATATATATATATATATATATATATATATATATATTCAAATGATCATGCATTAGACTAGGGAATAATTATCGTTTATTTTTTGAAATATTATAATCATGTTCATGTATAACATGCATTATAACATGTTGAGTAAATTAAGTGCATAACAAGTTCATCACCATCAATATCTCAAAGACCAATCCATGGATAGAGGGGAAGGAATACCAAACACCTTCCTATCTTTGTAGCTTAGCTTCTGAGTTCAAATCTCTAGGTTGAAAATCATTTCCTTATCATATTTGCTTTAGTTTCTAGATTATAACTAGAAATAAAGCCATATAATTTTCTACCTTGTAGATGTAACAAGGATTAAAAAAATAAAAACTTTGTAATTTTCTATATTTTTAGATTGTACCTAGAACTAAAGCCATGTAATCTTATTCTCTTTTAATCCAATGATGTACTTCAATATCATATTTTAAAAAAATATATATGTATATTTAGATATGGTTTTCTTATTTTTCCCTTAATAAAATAAGTGGTGACTCTACAAACACACACAACACACAACTAGAGATTTCCAAGACCAAGACGCTCTATACCAACATTAAGTAATAAAAAGGGGATCCCCACAAATATAACCATATATTATTTGCTTTTATAATTATATTTTTGCTTATTAGTTTTTGCTTATTATTTCCCTTACCTTGGATGCTTCACTTTATTTAGTGTGTTTCTCTTGAACAATTGACTGCGATATATAGTTTTACTTCAAAAGAAAATTGACTATGATAATGTTGGAAAAGAACGGTATTGTCTTCCAAGTTCCAACTTTGCCTTGATTTTCTTTCTGTGTTAAGTGAGTCTCGATATATAATAAAGGATCATGTGAGATCAATATGATGTTTATTATTAAAATTTTAATTACCTTGTATAAGAAGTGTTAACTACATCTGCACTACAACCAAGTCTACCCATATGCTTCGCACATAAATTCTTTATAATAATAAAAAATGAGGCATGCAAGTAGTGATTAAAGCCATTTAGAATAACTTACATTATAGTTTCTCAGTATATATATATATATATATATATATAGCTAACATTATATAAATTTGAATCAGCAAGCATATACCCATTTAGCATATCTATGATTATATCCCAAAAAAAAAAAAAAAAAAAAAAAAAAGATTTTATGAATATGAATTAGCAAGCATATACCCATTTAGCATAATTTACATAGTGTGAAATTTGAACCTATTTACTCAATCAATCAATTTCACCAAAATAGAAGATGGAAGACTGAAAGCAAGCCAAGCAAAGAGAAATAAACAAAGCCAATATAGAAGTCACGAAATATAAACACCCATTACTTTAAAATACACCCAGGCCAAAAAGCTTAAAGAAAAAAAAAAGGAAAAGAGAGAGAGAGAAATACATTTTGAAGGAAAGTGGATTTGCAAAGCTTATTAGTTGGAGTTGGAAGAGTTTTCCCTTCTCGACTTTTTTATTTGGAATTTTGGGGTTATAAAAAAGGGAAATGCTAACAGATGCCCTTAGGACATTAGTTAACAATCTATTTAAAGAAAATTTTTATAAGAAAAAAAAAACAATTAATGTTTTGACAGCTTTTTTCATTTCCCACAAAAGTGATGTCAAAACTTTCCTAAAATAGATTACAAACTATTGCCTTAAAGGCACTCATTAGCATAACTCAATAAAAAATAGCTAAGCACTAATTTGGGCCAGTTCTTTTTACTTAAAACCATCCCCCATAATGAATAAAAAAAAAAAATTTATTTAAAAAAAAAACTCCTACCTAAGTGCCCTACCCTTTTAAGATTAGCCCGAGTGAAATAGGCCCAACATACTAATAGAAAATAACATATGCTTAGGATCGAGGATCCTTTGAACTTACTTTTTTTTTTTTTTTTTTTTTTTTTTTTTGGTTGAAACGATTCAACCATAGCCTATGATCTCATCAATCCCAGCCAATTGTACCAATCTTACCACCAATTCTGCATGCTTAGCGATCCTACTCTTTTTGGAATAGTAAGATCCTAAAGATCCAAATTGCGATTCTAACAATTATGACCAATTGAATGTTGGGAGGTGCACGGCACCTTCAAGTCTAGCCCATATAGGACTTGTGTTGAGCTTGCCATGCAAGCATTGAAGGAATCCTATTTCAATTAGAAATAGGTGTATGTATTGCACAAGAAGTCCAAGACTACTATTCATAAAGTAATTAGGAATAGTGTGGTTTCATGATACACAGAGATTTAGAGAGATGTTGTAGAGTGAAACACAAATCTGAAGCCAATTGAAAGAAAAAGAATAATGATTTGTGTGGCATTGAGTGAAAAAAAAAGGTAACTTTTCTTTTGTTCTAAACATACAAGGAAGATAAATTGGGGTTTATTCTAGGACAATTATTTAGGTGCTACAACCACAAATAGTTGAAGTATTCAGAGTGGAAGATCTTGCTACTGGGTTTTTGTGGTGAGGTTGTATTTGTTCTTAGAGGTATTATTGTATTTTCCCAATTTATTGTGAACTCAAGTTTTGGGTATAACTTGAGTGTTGTAATCTCTATTTTATCATAGTGAATTGAGTGGATTTGCCCCGTGGTTTTTCCCTCTACACTGGAGGGCTTTCCATGTAATTTCTCGGTATTCTTGATGGTAAATTTTTTTATCGCTTCTGTAGATTTCTATTTTCTCTATTGTTTGGGTTATATTTAATTTAATTCACACATAGACGGGGATATATCCCAACATTGAAAACCCAAGTAAACAATCCCAACACGGTTCAACAAAAATCCAAATCAACCAATCCTTAGATCAATTGACAAAAATCCAAAACAACCACCACAATAATTGTTGGTTAAAATAAAAATAAACATGTATCCTATTATCATCATCAATATCAAGAATCACAGGCAGCCAGCCCATTGTTGGACAACTTAAATTCCAAAGACCCATTTGCTATTGAGAACCTACAACGCCCAAAAATCCATAACATCGAGTCGAATCCCCCCATCCACGCTACCCAAAATCCATTCAAATTATAATACTTTAGATTGTATGGGTTTGATTGGATCGTATGATTGTGTATTATGCTATTCATGTTGAGTTTCATGTCATGTATTTATTAAGTAAATCATGACTATAAAGTTATTATGGAAAAACACTAATTATAACTTGACTAGTTCTTTTGAGGTATTACATAGACTAACCTAACTAATCCTTCCATGAATTGTGACACAAATAGCCACCTATGTCATTGCTAGCCATCAACAAAGCCCAACATTTTACCAATATACCCTTCAAACCCTAAATATATAAACTTAATAGTTGTTGTAGTTTATTTTCTTTGACATATTATGATTGATTATTTGTGATATTGAGATATGCTTTAGTTTTGAATGATTATTTCTGATGTAGTTATTTGTTAGTTCTGAATTCTATATTGAAAATATTTATTTGTTTGGTTTTTCATAATTCTTATGAATTTGGTTAATACTAAAATTACTTCTTCTTTTTTTTGTGTTGATAAAATCTGATAAACAAGTGGACACAACTGACCTATTTAGAAATGGGTTGTGTTATGATTGAGGAATCCTGACCCGTTTAATAAACATATCGAGTTAAAGTTGACTCATATAATCTAATACTCATGAGTCGACATGACACGAATCCGACATGTGAACACAAATTGCCACCCCTAATCGAGAATCCATACCTATAGATGTCTAAAAACACAGTCCTGGTACTACGACAAGTATGAATGTGGCTTCATCCATTTTTAAGTAAAAATGAGAAGTATGATAATGCATAATGAGAATTCTCAGCTTTGCCTATAAAATAGGGTTAATGAACAACTCAAAAAATGTAAAAAATAAAAAATAAAATAAAATAAATAAAGGTTTGGTGCTGAGAATTGAGATGCCAAACAAGGGCTAAAGCCATAATGATAAAGAACAAGACAAAAAATGTAAAATAGATTCTTATGCCTAGAAAGAAAAAATAAAATAAAATGTTTGGTACAGAGCTGCCGAAACAAAGGCTAAAGCCACATGACAAATTACATTTCAGAGCATTAGAATTTAGACTTGCGTCTATCAACTGTTACGTATTAGACAATTCAAACCCGATTTAGGTTTAGGGTTTTGTGATTTAGAATTAGATTTACATTAATTAATATAAAACTTTACCAAAAGTCAAAAGATGCCCAAACATTTCTACTGCAGTGTTTTAGTCTATTTTGGGAAAAATTGGCATTTATCCCTAATTTATAAACTATATATATATATATATATATATATATATATATATATAGAAAAATGCTCATATTTTGAAACTATTTAGCAAAATACTCATATTTTTTAAACTTGATTTTAACAAAATTGAGTTACAAATGAAACTCGACATTAGCAATGTCGAGTTCTATACATATTTTGTCATTTAAATATTTTTGAAAGTTTAAGTAAAACTCGACATTGCTAATGTCGAGTTCTACTTAAAAATATACACATAACTCGATTTTGAGGATATCAAATTTCACATATAATTCAATTTTGTTAAAATCAAGTTTAAAAAATATGGGTATTTTACTAAATTGTTTCAAAATAAAGGCATTTCGCTGCATAGTCTGTAAATTATGGATAAATACCCATTTTTCCTGTCTATGTTGTTGATTTTGTACCATACCAATTGATATTTTCCTCATACCAATATGGATTTTTTTGCACATACAAGGAAAAGGAAAAATGATTCTAACATAAAAGCATACCACAAATTTCACTCAAAAGTTATGGTAACTTTTAAGAGAGGATGAAGCAATTTATATTATATACAACACACTCTTTTAAACAATAAAATCTCTTCTTAAAAAAAAAAAAAAAAAAAAAAGCAATAGAATCTGGTTTGGTACAGAAAGTACCTTGAAAAGTTTCAAATACCTTATTTTACTAAATGCGAATGAACCAAACGAAAGAGCTTGATTCGGTCGATAAATTCATATTGGCTGATACAAGATTTTTATTTATTTATTTTCCCTTCGCCGACATCACCCACAACCCACTGCTTTCGCATTGCTAGTCACCCTTCACCCCACCACCCACTGGACGCATGTGGAAAAGCTCATATCAAATAATTATGATTATATGTATGGATAATTCCTCAGACATATTTATTCACACAAAATATTTTTTTTGGGTTTAATAGTGAATAATATGATTATTTTTGGAGAGAAACTGTTTTTCTAATCGAATTACAGAGTAGATTAATTTAACATATTCATATCTAAGTATTTTCAACGAAGTGGTGGTAAAAGATATTAACTTATTTAAATCTTTCCATTTTTCAATTCATTTTTTATCATTCTTTCTTAAAGCAATTTACTTGATCACATAAATTTTTGAAACGCCTGTAACAAAGAGGAAAATAATCAATTTTAAAAGAAATTATTGTAAACCTCCTAGCAATCAAAGAAGAAGTGATATGGATTCTTCAAAAAAATCAAAATCAATTTTATTTATAAAATGAAGATACCAATGACTTCTATGAAATGTTTCACGGAATTTGGTCAATTGTGTTGATCAAGTGAGAGAACAAAGCTGACCATAGCCATTAGTTGGTACCCATAACCTTCCTTCATCTTTTTGGTTTTCTTGGCTCGTCATTTTCTTCACTTCGCTGGCACCCTCTCTCTCTCTCTTTCTCTCTCTCTCTCTCTTTGTTTTCATTTCTTATTTCCTATTAGTGTGTAGCCCATACATATACACAAATACAATTAAAATTTTTAGAAGATATTCAAATTATACATAGTATTAATTTATACTTTTTTAAAACTATACATTTAAAAATATGTAATGGTTTCTCATTATATATATATATATATATATGTGTGTGTGTGTGTGTGTGTGTGTGTGTGTGATTTAGAATTTAATTGGTTTTAAACTCTCTGATTTTTGCATTCAATAATTCACTTACTACAAAAATAAAAAACTTAGATGGACATGTGGCAAAAAATTGGATTCTAATTAAAATCCAATTTAGAATTTAATTGAATTTAAACCCTCTGGTTTTTACACTCAACAATTCACTTTGCACAAAGTTAAAAATTAAATAAAATACATGGCGCAAATTGAGAATATTTAATTGAATTTTGACTCTTCGATTTTTACACTCAATAATTCACTTGGTACAAAATTAAAAATTAAATAGGACACGTGGCACAAAATTGAAAATCCAATTGGATTTTTTCTCTACTTTGTCTATATATATATATATATATATATGTATGTATATATATAAAAGTTTGATTTTGAGTGGCGTAGAAATTAAACCAAGGTTTTTGTACCACTTCCTTCTTTCTTTTGTTTTTTTTTTTTTTTAATTTATAATTTTTAGTGGGTAGCATCTTCATCTCATTGGTTACCTAATTAAAACATGGAAAAAACTTCTCTTCAAATCAGTTTAGGAAGAAACCCATTGAACTTCTCCTATATCTTTTTATTAAGTGTAAATTTTGAAAATATAAAATTATTAGATTGCATGTTCTTGTTATATCCTCCATGGTTACAAAATTTCAAGAAGATCAAATATAAATTGATATGTCATCAATCAAATGTTTAAATTTCAAGTTTTTGTGGTTTAAAATTATTCATAAAAAATAAGTTTATTAATCGAATAGTACAAACATCCGATTCGAACAAAATTTGACATGTATGTTAAGAACATAAAGAATATCAAATCCAATAGTTAAAATTCACACCCAATAAAAAGATATATGAGAATTTTGAAGAGTTTCTTTTTTTATACTAGTTTGGAGAGAAACTTTACTCTTAAAACATTGGTTTGCCCACCACTCTTTTCTTCCTCCACATGTTTTCTTTTCTTTTTGGCAAAAATACAATTTATGGCCTATAAATTTGGTAAATTGTCATTTTAGTCAACAAAGTTTAAATTCTGTCATTTTGGTCCGTTAATTTTGACAATGTTATTATTTTAGTCTTTCCTTCTCTTGTCTTATAAATATTATCATTTTAAAATAATTTTTACTGTTAAAAGCACAATATATATGGTGTCATTTTAAGAGTGTTAAAGTCATTTTACAAACAGAAATAAATGAAGGACTAAATGACAGCTTTGTCAAAGTTAACCGACTAAAATGATAAAATTTAAACTTAGATGACCAAATATCAAACTTATTGTGTAAATTGAATTTTTTTTAAAAAAAAATTTTAAGTTCTTGATATTTATTTGGGATTTGATTGTCTTACACTCCTTTAATTTATACACTTTCTGGACATATTCATGTTGCATCATGTGTTCAATGTAGATTTTTTTTTTTTTTTTTTTTTTAATGTAGACACTTGATGTGAAAGTGTGTGCATTGGGTGTAATGAGTGTACATTAGAAAGGGTAAAAAAAAAAAAAATTCTTTTTATATTTATTGACAAATGGGCTAAAGCATGAACTTAGTAACTGTTGGCATTGGCTTGTGTTTCTATCAAGAAACCGTAGAAATATGACTTTGATATATAATATATCAAAAAATATATATATGTAGAGAGGGAGAGAGAGAGAGAGAGGTAATCTTGAAATGGTCTCAAAATATTTTATTCTCCGATCTAAATTGAAACGAAATCATTATCAGTACAATATTGACAACAATGATCCGGAGGATCTTAACTTTACTAAGAAGGTGTCCAAACATATTCTAGTGTAGGATACTAGTGGGTCTTGCAAACATGTGATAGAGGAGACCAAGGAATGGCAATTAGGTATAGATGGTTCTTTCTTGTACAAGTAAATCCAAAAGACTCAGACATATCAAATTCTTCGGGTTTGATCTCAATGGGCAATTTCCAGTCGAAATGATACAACAACTGAGAAAGAACAAGTTCAACATTTGCAAGAGCAAATGATATGTCTGGACATACCCTCCTACCACCTCCAAATGGAATGAATTCAAAGTTGGTCCCTTTGAAATCAATTAAGCAGCCAAGGAATCTCTCTGGGTGAAAGCAATCAGCATCAACCCAATGTTCAGGATCTCTCCCTATAGCCCATGCATTGATGATAATTCTAGTGTTGCTTGGTATTTCATAACCATTAATCTCACATTTTTCTCTTGATTCTCTTGTAAACAAGGCACCTGGAGGGTGTAATCATAAAGTTTCTTTCACAACTAATTTCAAATAATTTAGTTTCTGAATGTTTGTTTCATTAATATTTCTCCCTCCTTCAAGGACTTGTCTCACTTCAGCTTGTGCCTTTTCCATAGCTTTTGGATTTCTCAATAATTCTGACATTGCCCATTCTATCGTGGATGCTGAAGTCTCACTTGCTGCAGTGAAAACATCCTGCAAAAGGGAGTTGAATCACAATGACATAGTGACCTGCATATTTAGTACTAAGCAAAATAATTCAAGTTGAAAATTTGTATATAAAAAAAGGTCATGCTAATGGATACTCTTAGGGCAATGATTAACAATCCATTTAGAAAAGTTTTAACACCACTTTTATGGGAAATTGAAAAAGCTATCAAAACATTAATTTCTTTTTTTTTTTTTTCCCATAAAAATTTTCTTCAAATAAATTATTAACTATTACCCTAAGGGCATTTGTTAGCATTTCCCTCTAATAAAAAAAATGTATATCGTAGCTTTGTTACATTATTTTTCCAAATTCTTAATTCCGTTACCTGAATGTTGATTTGTTATGTACACACAAAACTAATGTCGAGAAATTATTTGTGACACTACACAATCATGTTATCATGTGTATTAGGCTTGCAAATGTCTATCACTCAAAAAAATATATGTTATTGCAGATGCACGTGCACTTGTATAAATACTCCTAAAACGTTTCTCATTTACTAATAATAAGAAGAAAAAGTGTCACAAGAAAAAAAAATGTGAAAAAAAAAAAAAACAAAACAAAACAAAACAAAACAAAAGAAATATGGGTAATAAATTGATGGATCTTATTTGCATACCAGAATGATAGCTTTGACGTGGTTGGTTGTGATATGAAATTCAAGGTCACTGGTCTCCTGAAGTTTCAGAAGCACGTCTACTAGATCATCATGATAATCTGGTTCATGTTTGTTGGCTGCTGAAAAGTGACTTCTTTTCAACTTATGCTCGTTGACTATATTATTGAGAATCCTTTCTGTACTTTTGTGTATTTTCTCCATGGCAGACTTCATCCCAGTAAGGAAGCTAAGGAACTTTATTGAAGGGAATAAATCAGGTAAATGAAAGCCTCCACTGAGAAGAAACGTTTCCTTCACTAATGATATGAATTCTTTTTCATATTTGCACTTGTTCCCAAATGCTGCCCTGGAAGTTATACTATATGTGGAGGAGAAGATTTTCTCACTGAGATTGATAGAAAGTCCCTTGGACAAGGATATGGATTCAATAAGATTCAACACCTCTTCTTCTTTTATTGATCTAAATGATTGGACACGCTTGGGACTAAGGAGCTCCAGAACACAAATCTTTCGCATTTGTCTCCAATAATCACCATAGGGAGCAAATATCATACTTGAATTATCATAGGTCGTAGCTTCAACAACAAGAACACTTGCCCGATTTGCAAATGTAGGGTCATGTGTCTTCAGCACCTCTTTGGCTGCTTTTGGTGATGGAATGACAATAGTCAAGACCTCACCCATTTGCAGTTGCATAATAGGTCCATAATTCTGAGCTAAATCTCTCATGGATCGATGTGGGAGAGAGGAAAGCAGGTGGTGCAAATTGCCTAAAAAGGCAGTTTCCATGGCCCTAGGGGCAACTTCTGGGTTTGGCCTTTGGCTTTAGATTTCTTCCAATAGATAACCAGGATGAATAGGAAGAAGAACCAAGTAAAAATAGGAATGGGTGGAACCTGCAGCATTAGGGACAACTACAGATCTAGTTCTTATCTTAATTAGGGGATAGGTTTTGTATTAAACATGCTAGTAGTGGAGTAGCTCTATAGTAAGACAACATTGAGTTCTTTTTTTTTTTTTTTGAGAATCAATGGCATTTATCTATAATTTATTATAAAAGTTGGATCCCTCAATCTAGTGGATAAACAAAATGGTGACACATATCTTATTCACAATACAGAAAATAATGACACATCCCAAACGCCATGTGGTAGAAAACTATTGGTATGTATTGAAGAGGATAAAATCTAGAAGTAATGGGCCTGACAGGCCATCTTCCAGACGGCCCATCCCCTGTGGGCCTAGGCTAAATGGGCCGAATATCCGCAACACTTTAGAAGAATTCTAATACAAAGTGGAGTTCTAGAAGATGCCTCATTAATGGGTCTCTCTATAAGGAAAAGACTTCTACTCCAAGAAGGAAAGGTTAACTTTCGACTACTATAAAAGCCTCAATACCCTCACAAATCGAGGTACGCATAATTTTACCCTCTCTAGCACTCTAGAGTTGTGAGAATATATTTCTAACTTAACCTTCGGAGGGTATTCGGCCGGCACCACACCGGTGCTCTTCGCGGTTTTCTCTTCTCTTTGTTGTGTAGGTTCATATTCGTGCGCGTAGGTATCGTGTGGCTCACTGGTGAAATTCTTGACTTCATCAATTGGCACCGTCTGTGGGAATCTTTTCTTAGTTACAGTTGAAATTCACAACCATACTATTGTTTCCCGGACTATAGGGTTGCATGGTACTCACTCGCTCGATGGCAACTACCAACGACGTTCAAGGAGAGGAACCACCCACGACCGCCCTCGAGAGACAAGTTCGAACTCTTGCTGCGGCCGTGGAACGCCTCACAAAACAAAACAACGACTTGGAAGAACAGCTGCGCTAGAAGAATGCAGCACCGAACGACTTACAAGAAGACGAAGAAGGGACCAGCGCTGCAAGAAAAAATCAGGAGAGAGTTGAAGCCAGCCACGCCCCAACCAGGACGGAGAGACAGAACTTAAGCATGCCATCCCTCACAGATGCGACCCCACCACATATCGTCGCAGAGATGCAGGCTATGAGAGAACAGATGGAGGTTATGATGAATGCACTCAAGGGGCGAGTTTCCAGTGACCTTGACGATCTAGTCAACCGCACTGATTCACCTTTCACTGCAGCCATGAACTCCTTCCCTCTGCCACACAAGTTTCGAATGCCACAGATCGAAAGTTATGACGGAATAAAAGACCCTCTAGACCACCTAGAGACGTTTAAAACCTTGATGCACCTTCAAGGGGTCGCAGATGAGATAATGTGCAGGGCTTTTCCTACCACGCTGAAGGGAGCTGCGAGAATTTGGTTCAGCCGGCTGACACCAAGCTCCATCAGCACTTTCAAGGAATTAAGCGCCTAGTTCACGTCTCACTCTATCGGGGGACATAGGTACAAGAAGTCGACGGCGTGCCTAATGAGCATCAGACAGCGAGAAGACGAGACGCTGAGGTCCTACATAACCCGCTTCAATAAGGAGGCACTTTCTATCGATGAGGCCGACGATAAGATACTGGTAGCAGCCTTCACAAATGGATTGCGGAAGGGTAAATTTCTGTTCTCTATATACAAAAATGACCCGAAAACCATGACAGAGGTCCTTTACAGGGCCACCAAGTATATGAATGCGGAAGACGCATTGCTGGCCCGGGAGGACAAGCCGGGAAAGAGAGAATGGCAGAAGACACCCGACAGGACCAAGAGCGAAAAAGACTCAAAACTGGAGACCAAAGGGATGACCGGTGGTCAAAGCCCTAAGGAAGGAAGTTTACAAGCTTCACACCATTGAATACCCCAATTGACCAAGTCTTAATGCAGATCAAAGACGAAGAGGCTCTAACCTTTCTAGGAAAACTTAAGAGCGATCCGAGCAAGCGATCCAGAGATAGGTACTGCTGTTTCCACCGCGACCACGGCCATGATATGTCTGATTGCTACGACTTAAAACAACAGATAAAGGTCCTTATAAGGCAAGGAAAACTGCAAAAGTTTATCAGGAAAGAGAGGACGGATCCTCCACCTCAAGAACAGCAACCCCGGAGGGAGAATGAGCGTCCTAGACCACCAGTCGGAGACATAAGGATGATAGTAGGTGGAACTGCGATAGCAGGCTCATCCAAGAAGGCCAGAAAAACTTACATCCGAATGATTCAGAACGTCCATCTGACGGGCTCGGTTCCGAAGATAGCCCGCAGGGACAGCCCAACTATTGGGTTCTCAGAAGAAGATGCACGACGGCTACATCATCCGCATGACGATGCACTAGTCGTCACCCTACGAGTGGAGGAATATAACATGCACCGGGTACTGGTCGACAATGGCAGCTCAGCGGATATCCTATACTATCCCGCATTCCAGCAAATGATGATTAATAAGGAACGGCTGATACCAACAAACGCCCCACTGGTGGGGTTTGGAGGAACGAGAGTATTCCCGTTGGGTGCAATCACGCTTTCGGTGACGGTAGGAGATAACCCTTAGAAGATCACTAGAGACGTGACATTCCTCGTAGTTGACTACTCATCTGCATACAACGCTATTCTTGGACGACCAACTCTTAATGCATGGAAGGCGTTAACCTCGACATACCACCTGATGATTAAGTTCCCCACGGAGTATGGGGTCGGGGAGTTACGTGGGAATCAAGTGGCTGCCCGAGAATGCTACTTAGCCATGCTGGAGATGGAGGATCACCAGCAGACAATGTGCATAGAAGAACAGCGACTCACTGCTGAACCCGTCGAGGAACTGGAAGAAATAGCTCTAGACGACAGCCTGAACGAACGACTAGGGTGGGGACATCAGCCAGCCCACCCATACGGCAGGCTATCAAAGAGTTCCTCAGGATAAATCAGGATGTGTTCGCTTGGAGCCACGAAAACATGCCCGGGATTAGTCGCTCAGTCATGGTACACAAGCTAAATGTAAACCCCAATTTTTCACCCGTAAGACAGAAAAAGCGAGTATTCGCTCCAGAACGGAATAAGGCAATAGCAGAGGAAGTAAAAAAGCTACTTGAGGCAGACTTCATCCGGGAGGTGTATTACCCTAACTGGTTAGCAAACGTGGTGATGGTCAAAAAGGCTAACGGGAAATGGCGAATGTGCGTCGACTTCATGGACCTCAATAGGGCATGCCCAAAAGACAGCTATCCGTTACCACGGATAGATACACTGGTAGACTCAACGGCGAGACATCAACTTTTGAGTTTCATGGATGCTTTCTCCGGCTACAATCAGATCAAGATGGACAAAGCCGATCAAGAAAAGACCTCTTTTGTCACAAGCCAAGGGCTTTTTTGTTACAAAGTAATGTCGTTTGGGCTCAAGAATGCAGGAGCAACGTACCAAAGACTAATGAACAAAATGTTCGCACACCAAGTCGAGAGGAATGTACAGGTGTACGTAGACGATATGCTTGTCAAAAGTCTTCTGGAACAAGACCACCTAAGAGACCTACAAGAGACCTTCGACACTCTCAGGTCATAAAATATGAAATTAAATCCGAACAGGTGTGTATTCGGAGTAACGGCCGGGAAGTTCTTAGGATTCATGGTATCCCAAAGAGGAATTGAGGTCAACCCAGAGAAAGTGCGGGCCATCATGGAGTTAAAACCACCGGAAACAGTGAAAGAAGTGCAGAGCTTGAATGGTAAGATCGCAGCTTTAAACAGATTCGTTTCCAAAGCGACGGACAAATGCCTACCGTTCTTCCGCACCTTAAGAAAATCATTCAAATGGATGGATGAGTGTCAAAAGGCATTTGAGGACCTAAAGAAATACCTGACCTCTCCACCACTTCTCAGCCCAGCCGAACCAGGTGAAGAGCTTTACCTATACTTAGCAGTTTCGCAAGCGGCGGTCAGCGCGGCCTTAATAAAAGAAGAACGAGGAACTCAGCTACCCGTCTATTTCATAAGCAGGGGTTTTCGAGGGGCAGAAGAAAGATACCCCCAGATGGAGAAGCTGGCCTTCACACTTGTAACTGCAGCCTGAAAGCTTAAGCCTTATTTCCAGGCACATACCATTGTGGTCTGGACGGATCAACCCTTGAAGAGAGCCATGAGCAGTCCTGAAGCTGCTGGACGAATGGCTTTGTGGGCAATAGAGCTAAGCGAGTTTGATATACAGTATCGCCCGTGAACTGCAATAAAGGGCCAAGCCGTGGCAGACTTTATCGCCGAGTATACCCCGTTAGAAGACAAGGGGGCAGACACACTCAGAGAATGGAGCATCCACACGGACGGATCTTCGAACAGGCAAGCTGGAGGAGTTGGAGTGGTAATTCGAACCCCGGACGGGGACATAATCGAATGTATGATCCGATTAGATTACACAACCACAAACAACGAGGCCAAGTATGAGGCATTAGTGGCAGGATTGGACCTCGCAGCAGCAGCAGGTGCTGAAGTCATGGTCGTACATTGCGACTCCCAGGTAATAACGAGTCAAATTAACGGCATTTACGAGTGCAAAAATGAAAGGATGAAGAAGTACCTAGAAAAGGTGAAGAATCGGATCGACGGCCTCAAAGTGCAATTCATTCAAATCCCAAGGGAGGAAAATGAATACGCCGACCGTCTAGCAAGGGCAGCTTCAGCAGAGCCTATGCTAGTCCCTGATCAAGTATTGTCATTTATCCAAACATCCTCAATTATTGACGAAGAAGTAGAAGTGCATGAAGTGAATTCTGAGGATGACTGGACCACGCCATTATTAGCCTACCTGAGGACGGGCGCACTACCAGACGGAAAAGAAGCAGCCAGAAAACTGAGAGTCCAAGCCTCACGGTTCGTACTAATCAAAAACCTTCTATACAAAAGGGGATTCTCACGACCGTATCTGAGGTGTTTAAATCACGACGAGGCGGACTACGTAATGAGGGAAGTTCATGAGGGTATCTGTGGAAACCATTCGAGTTCACGATCACTAGTGCACAAACTTATCCGAGCAGGGTACTACTGGCCTACAATGCAGAAGGACGCACAAAGCTATGTCAAGAGGTGTGACAAATGCCAAAGATTCAGCAATCTAATAAGGCAACCAAACTAGGAAATGACTTCCATGACGGCCCCCTGGCCATTCGCCCAATGGGGACTAGACATCATGGGCCCCTTCCCGACCACGGCAAAGCAACTAAAATTTCTGGTAGTTGGTATCGACTACTTCACGAAGTGGGTGGAAGCAGAGGCCCTAGCCACCATCATGGAGAAAAACATTCGAAGTTTTGTTTGGAAAAATATTATCTGCAGGTACGGGATACCAAGAGTGCTTGTCTCCGACAATGGAAAGCAGTTCGACAATAGCACGTTCAGGTACTTCTGTTCGGAGCTGGGTATCAAGAACCATTATTCCTCCCCCGCACACCCTCAGGCCAACGGACAAGTCGAAGTTACAAACCGAACCTTGCTCAAGATTATCAAGGCCCGGCTCGAGGGGGCAAAGGGCATCTAGCCTGACGAACTACCAAGCGTCTTGTGGGCATATCGTACAACTGTAAGAGTACCTACAGGAGAAACGCCGTTTCGACTAGCATATGGGACTAATGCGGTCATACCGGCAGAGGTAGGGCTTACAAGCTATCGCGTGGAGAATTACAGCGAGGACAACAACGAAGAAACCATGCGACTCCACCTAGATTTGGTGGACGAAGTCCGTACTACGGCAGAACAGAGGTTAGCACGATACCAGAACCTAATGGTAAAATACTACAACTCCAATGTCAGACAGAGAGACTTTCAGATCGGTGACCTTGTGCTGAGAAAGGTAATGGGAGCTGCTAGAAACCTCTCTCAAGGAAAGCTCGGCCCCAACTGGGAAGGACCATACAGGATCTCTTCATGGCATAGAAAAGGGACCTACCACCTTGAAACTCTGGACGGGCAGAAGCTACAGCACCCGTGGAACACAGAGCACCTACGGAGATACTACCAGTAGAGGCGACGACTTGAAGAACAACACCTATCTTTTTACTCTTAGATTTACTGATTACTTTTAAGCTTCCGCTACAATAAGCCCAACAGGCACGTTTTTTACTTTGGTTTTGCTACAATATGTTTTTAAACCCAAGGGGGCAAGTACTTTTCTCCGAATGAATGATTTTTATTCAGATTCAGCTATGTTCACCTACATGCACTATTCAGAGTCTTAAGTCCGCAAATTAGACGGACAAACCCCAAAAAGGTTTAAAATTTTATCAAGTCCATAAAGTGGACGGACAAAGCCCACAAAGTTGACGGATCTCCCTAGGAGGGATAGAATCTTAAGTCCGCAAATTAGACGGATAAACCCCAAAAGGTTTAAAATTTTATCAAGTCCATAAAGTGGACGGACAAAGCCCACAAAGTGGACGGATCTCCCCAGGAGGGAGAGAATCTAAAGTCCGCAAATTAGACGGACAAACCTCAAAAGGTTTAAAATTTTATCAAGTCCATAAAGTGGACGGACAAAGCCCACAAAGTGGATGGATCTCCCCAGGAGGGATAGAATCTTAAGTCCGCAAATTAGACGGACAAACCTCAAAAGGGTTAAAATTTTATCAAGTCCAAAAAATGGACGGACAAAGCCCACAAAGTGGACGGATAGAATCTTAAATCCGCAAACTAGACGGATAACCCCAATAGGGCCAAAAATTTTATCCTATATGTGGACGGAGAAAATCCACAAGGTAGACGGGACATCCCAAGAGGATGGAAATCTAAGTCCTATGGTGGACAAATAAAAACCTAGTCTGCATGACGGGCAAATCATCCCAAGTGGATGAAAATCCTCTTAGGAAGGACGGATAGAAACATAGTCCAACAAGGTTGACAGGTACTACAAAATCCACTAAATAGACAGATAAATACAAAGTCCACACAATGGACGGATCCTACAAGGACGGGTCCTACGAGTCCATAAATGGACGGAGTAAATCCACAATGAGGACGGATGTCCCCAGAAGGTATAAAACATTAAATTTGGAATGTAGACAGATGACCCCAAAGGGGTTAAAAATTAATTGTCCACAAAAACGACGGACAAACACAATTGAGTAATAGAATTGATCAAGTCCACAATTTGGACGGACTCCCAGAGTTTTAAAAACCCTACAAATCTAAAAATTTGAATGGAGTCCACCACCTGAATGGACAATCCAAGATGTTTAAAAAAATAAAACGTCCTCAAAAAGGGCGGATTTAAGAAGACATCATCAAATAAAACGAAGTTTTGCTCAGTACGACGGATATAAGGTTAACAGATAAAGCAACAGATTATATATATGCCAAAAGAATAAGAAACTACTGACGGACAAAGTACCCGTTAAGGGAAATGTTTGATAAAAAGGGGACGAATATATAAATTGTTCCCCAAATACTTTTACATATCAAAAAATTAAAATAAAAAGGCAAAGTAAAAATTAAACTACGATGGGCGTCTCCTTCTCTTCTTCACGGCTGGTTTTGCTGTCCTTAGGTCCACTCACTCTCAACGGCTAGTTGATCAACACGAGCACTTTTACCGTATTTGGGATCACTTTGAAGGATTTGTTGATCTCCAGGAGCACTGATGGGCGGGTTCCCTTCAAAGAGTTCGTCCGTATTTTCAGAATTGGCAGGACGGGTGGAAGTAAGTTCTTGAGCATTAACGTTGACGGACGAAACGTCAAGATCCGGATATAGTGCCTTCACTTGACAGATGGCCTCGTCAAAACCGTCGTTGAAAGAATCTCCAAGCTCTGACAATAGGGCATCTGAATCACGGTACTCTTGGATAGCAATTTCCTTGGCCAGACGGATTTCTTTCTCTTTGTCTTGAAGGACTATCCTCAGTTCCTCCGTCAGCTTCATCAGCTCGTCCCTGTTCGACTCAAGAAGTTTAAACTTTTTCTCCTGGGCAACCCTCCAAGTCTTTAGCTCTAAAAGCTCTTCCTCCGTCAGCTTGGCTTTATCCCTAAGACGGCCTAGGGTCGTCTCATGGTTAAGACACCGTCCCATGAGTCCTTTCACCATGACCATGATCTGAAATATTGAAAAATTCAAAAGAAATCCAAAATAGTAAGACGGATAAAGAGTAAACATATATGATGTGGACGGGGCTTACCTGAGCAATACCAAATAAACTTGTCTCGCCCATGGCCTCCGTCGAGTGATTACCCAGGTCTTCGTAATCCTCGGAGGTGAGAAGGGAAGATAGCTTTTCCAAAGCATAACTGGGGTCGTCCCGGAGAAGGGGAGGTGGTTTCTTAAGGTCAGAGGACGGACCCTTCATCAGCCCTTTGCCAGCCCCGTGCTTGGTTGGGGTGACCGTCTTGGCACCTTCAGCCATAAGCCCCACGACGGGCTCCAAAGGGACCTTTGGCTTCTTAGGAGGACGGTCTCCCTTGGACGGCTATTTTCTCTTAGCTGAAACCGTTGCCTCCTTCGGTTCCGTGACATTGGCCGTCCTATTCTTTACGGCTTTAGACCGTACAAGTGCCCTTCTCTTGGCAATATCCATTTCTGTAAACATGAACGGATAAAGTTAGCGTCATAAAACAAAACTTAATGTTCAAACAGGGAGGAAATGACGGACATACGCTGACGGGTTCTTTTTTCGTATTTGATTGCTTGCGGAGAAGGCACAGGCCCGTCACAGTACCAACAAATTGTATCAAGGTTTACCAATTTCGCCCAAGTCCTTTCGTCCGGCGTAGTCTTGTTGAAAATTTTTTCAAGGAAACTGAACTCCTCAACACTAACTTGCAGGCGTCGTCGGACTGTATATAAACAGGACGGTTAGAAAAGCTTGAAATATGTTGAAATGTTAAAATAAAGGATCCTCACACTAGGACGGACACATACCATTCTCAGATAGTATGCCCCATGTTGTATCGACAGGCATGTGGTCTGTCTCTCCTGGATGGCACATCCATCCGTCACCCTCTAAGAAAAAGTAACGACTCTTCCAGTCTCGGTTGGAGTCTGGGGTTTCGTATATGACCTTTAGCAGCGAGCTCCTAGGTACAAAACTGTATATACCCCTAGATTTATCAATTTCATCTGGACGGTAGCAATGTAAAAACTCTCTTACCGTCAACCTCCTAGCTCCATCCGACATAGCCCCGTACAGAATCTCCATCGCAATGAAGACTCTCCAGGCGTTTGGGGATATTTGGTTGACGGACAAACCCAAATACTTTAGCAGCTCACGATGAAGGGAGCTCAGTGGGAATCTGAGTCCAGCCTTTAACATTTGCTCATATATTCCGACACCGTCCACCCCTTCATAGTAACACTTCTCTGATTTGTAAGGTAGACAGATTGGAATATGATCAGGAATCTGATAATTGTCCCTGAGAGTCTTGAAGTGGTTCTCTTTAATGGTTGATGTAAAATCATTAACCGTCCACTCCGTAAGCATGATAAACTCCCTTGGTCCATCGGCCCCTACAACGGGTTCTAATTGTTGCTCCTCGCTATCGTCAAAATCTACTTCAACCAATTCCATATCCTCATTTGTTGAGGACGGAGAAGAGGCGGACGGACTCCTATCGCCGCT
Source organism: Quercus glauca (assembly GCA_023736055.1). Classification (NCBI taxonomy): domain Eukaryota; kingdom Viridiplantae; phylum Streptophyta; class Magnoliopsida; order Fagales; family Fagaceae; genus Quercus; species Quercus glauca. Next base: position 74,898,790 of record CM043318.1, on the reverse strand, counting down.
AGGACTACCTAGTTCTTTATGACCTGATGGGTATACATCCTCATAGCCCGCCCCGTCGTGGACAAACGATTGATTACTCGACGCACTAGACATTGCCTAGACTTAAGACTGACTCCTCTATAAATGGTGACGGATGTATGAAGTGAGGTATAAAAATCTGACGGAAGAACTTAATGACAAAAAGTACTTACCCGTCAGAATAATGTGAACGGAGAAAATTTGACGCTGACGAATGCGAATAACTAAACAGTGTTGTCTGACGAGGATGACGGATTGCGCTCTGATCGAAGTATTTCTAAGCAAAGATGGGAAATGAGGGGTGAAGGATTGATATTTATAGAGAGATTACACGGGAAACGAGGCGACGCCTCGATCCAAAACAACGCCCAATAGTATAGTGACGCGTGTCATTGTGTCAGGTTGAAATTATGCTTGTGGAAACCATTTACTCTGGTATTTTGACCGTCATAACTCTTACCCTTCATGATTTTTATTCGCCATACATATTGACCGTTATACTTGTTTCCCGTCATGCCCAAGCCGTCTATTGTCACCCCGCGAACCCTATAAATTCTGACGGACTCACGGTGTGAGGGGGCAACTGAAGAGGATAAAATCTAGAAGTAATGGGCTTGACGGGCCATCTTCCAGACGGCCCATCCCCTGTGGGCCGAGGCTAAATGGGCCGAATATCCGCAGCACTTTAGAAGAATTCTAATACAAAGTGGAGTTCTAGAAAATGCCTCATTAATGGGTCTCTCTATAAGGAAAAGACTTCTACTCCAAGAAGGAAAGGTTAACTTTCGACTACTATAAAAGCCTCAATACCTCACAAATCGAGGTACGCATAATTTTACCCTCTCTAGCACTCTAGAGTTGTGAGAATATATTTCTAACTTAACCTTCGGAGGGTATTCGGCCAGCACCACACCGGTGCTCTTCGCAAGGTTTTCTCTTCTCTTTGTTGTGTAGGTTCAGATTCGTGCGCGTAGGTATCGTGTGGCTCACTGGTGAAATTCTTGACTTCATCATGTATCATTTCTCAAATGCTACATGGCAGACAACTATTATCGTGTGTTAATCATTTTGCTCTGTGTCACCAATAAATAAAGAAACTTAAATTGGCACTATCAATTCCACCATTTTAATAATTACCCACTATAAACTTCTAAATTGCCCCATAAATATTTCCATTCTTATTCCACAATAAAAGTTTCCTTAGTAACCTAAAGCCACGAGTTGTAAAAATGAATATTTTAATTACATATGATTTTGTTGTCAAAAAAAAATGACACGTGTCTTATTCATAATGCAGAAAACAATGACACGTCTCAAACGCCATGTGGTTGAAAACTATTGGTACATGTCACTTCTCAAATGCCACATGGCAGACAAGCTATTAGCATGTGTCAATCATTTTACTAGGGGTGGCAATTTGTGTATGTGTCGAATTCGTGTCGTATCGACTTATGAGTATCCGACTATATGAGTCAACACTAACCCGACATGTTTATTAAATGAGTCAAGATTTCTCAGCTCTAACACGATCTATTTATTAAACAAGTCAGTTGTGTTAACCTGTTTATCAAATTTTATCAAAATGAAAAAGAAAAACAAATTTTAGTATTAACCAAATTGATATGAATTATGTAAAACCAAACAAATAAATATTTTTAATATAAAATTTAGAACAACGAGTAACTGCATCACAAATAATTATTCAAAACTAAAGCATATCTTAATATTACAAATAATCAATTATAATATGTCAAAGAAAATAAACCACAACAACTAATAAGTTTATATACCTAGAGTTTGAAGGGTATATTGGTAAAATATTATTTAATTAAATGAGTTAGACAGTTTAAAGGGGTTCCATATGATGGACACTAACCCAAACCGTTTATTAAACGGGTTAGTCATGTCAACTCGAATATAACACGAACTTATTAAGCCTCAACCCATGATTTGCTAACCTCATGTTGTGTCAGGTTCACGGGCCATGTCCAATTTTGTCACCCATACATTTTACTATATGTCACCAATAAATAAAGAAACTTAAATTTTCACTCTCAACAATTTATAAAAATGTTGTAAAATAATTTGTGACTGTCACATTTCTCTTATTCACTATAAACCTTTAAATTGCCCCATAAATATTTTCATTCTTATTCCATAATAAAAATTTCCTTAGTAACAGCCATGAGTTGTAAAAATGAATATTTTAAATTACATATGATTTACTGTCAAAACGTGGTGAAGAAAACTAGAAAAAAATAATAAATATCATTTATGAAGACAATTAACTCCCCATTAACACTTTTGGTAGTCCAATGACCATCTTACTCAAAGTATGTAACAATGACATATATATCACCATTTATAAATTTAATTTTTAATGTAATGACTTTTAAGCAATTTAATTCACATTTTTGGTGATTATTTATGTCAATTTTGTGTAATTATGTATCTTTTAAATTATCTCTCTACCGCTGATTCCTCCCAAAAAAAAAAAACATTTATGAATTTTTCCTTTCCTTAAATCTCAATACCTATACTCTCTCACCTCATAATTACTTCATTTTCCTATTACCCTATTAATCTCCATCAACGTTAGAATTGAGCAAATATCTCCACACTTCTCTCTGCTTCTTAATTACCATATGGATTGATAATTGCTTCTTCTTCTTTTTTCCCATTATGATGGGAGCTGCTGTTAATTTTCTTAGACTCAAGTAACCCTTTTTTGTTTCTCAAAAAAAAAAAAAAAAAGTAACCCTTTTTTTATTAAAAAAACATTTATATTTATAAGTTTACTCCAACCTTTCATATTTTGATACGATTGTTACCAAAACGTATGAAACCCCTACTCTTCTACAACTATTGCCATTCCTCAAAAAGATATGCAAACTCAACTCTCTATATATATTTATAAGATTTGTATTATCTCAATGATCTTTTGGAATTTTAATGGGAAAATTACAATTCCTATTCATTTTTTTTTAATCTCCACTATCAACTACTCCTCTCTCTAATTCTTGATTTGCCTTTAACCTTATTCTTTGATATATTTCATGCTCTTAGCTCAAATATTTTTTTGATATATTTTGATGTTTTTATCTCACATATTTCTTTTGTGTATTAAGAATTTCAGGTTGACCAAGTATTTTGTGGCCAAAGATTGATTGTTTCTATGAGCTTGAGAATAATTGTCATTATTTTGAAGTTAGTATCAAATTTTGATTGATATACATTGGATAAATATTTAATGGAGATTATTAGATGACATCTAGTATGGTTATTCAGTTTAATATTTGTACAATTTTAAGCACAAAAATAGTTTTAAAGGAATCAATTTATCTGTACAATTTTGTGTGTCTTTGGAATAAAATTTGTATTTGGTATATATTATTTTTGGTATGGCATGTATTAGTATTTTAGGTCTTTTTTTATATGTATTTCTTACGAGATCTGCCAAGGTTCTTATGATACCTCGTTGATCTAAGCTTAGGAAGATTGGGATGAGAAGCATGGTTCAGAAAATGATCACTCTAAATTACCATAATTAAAGTCATGTTGCCTATTGTCTCTATGGTTGTTGCTTTTAAAAGTTGTGTAAATTACCTTTACCTCTAATGCACGCACACAAGACATACACATATAATTCGTATAGTAAAAAAAGTATGTCGTAGCTTTGTTACATTACTTTTCCAAATTCTTGATTTTGTTACCTGGATGTTGATTTGTTATGTACACACAAAACTAATGTCAAGAGAAATTATTTGTGACACTACACAACCACGTCATCAAGTGTATTTGGCTTGCAATGCATGCCTGTCACTCAAAAAAATATATGTTACTGCAGATATATGTGCACTTGTAAAAATATTCCGAAAACTTTTCTCATTTAGTAATAATAAGAATATCCCTTTGTTTGTCTATTGGGGTTTTGTTTTGTTTAAATACCATGTACAGGCATATGAAATGAACATGCATCGATGCATAGTTGCTATGATGCAGTGAGGTAAGTGACGTAAGTAATACATTCACATAATTAAACATGCATTTGTTTAAATACAAGTTTGTTTTAAAATATGATATGAATATTCTTGGTTTGAATGCCATGCCTTTGATATTTGGATGTCATAACATGTTTGTTTGATTCTACCATGTGATGTTTCTGCCTTTAGAGATTTGTGTTTGCGTGCCTTGATAGATGAATGCTGGGTTTGGGAATGATTATGCCATGTTGTTTGTCTTAGATGCATGCTAGTGTGTGTGTGGTTTAGAATAACATATTAAAATTTCCTTTAATCAGATTAATATTTAGAACACAATGAGTGAAAGCCGACTCATGGGTCAGGTGGGGTTGGGTGCCTAACAACTTCTCATCCCCATAACTAAACTCCGGACACGTGCTCTAATAGAAAATCAGTCCTTCCATGAAGGGCGCTATATTTATAGTTCCTAGACCTAAACTAGGTGGCGACTTCATTTACACCCTTTGTCATGGTCCACCCTAGGCCAAGGCGTACTTCCTAACTGCGAGATGACACCACGCCGCCAGCGCTTGCACCCACATGCACCCCAGTGTTACTTTTGCTATTATGTTTAACAGAATCCTACTACATGTGAAAAGCACATGTATTTTGCTTAGGTGAAACAAACTTAAAAGACTGAAACACCATTCTTCAAAATCAATTAAAACAAAAGTCAATTTTTTTCCACATCTCTCTCTCCCTATCTCATGTGCGTGCCAACCTCTTCCCCAAACTCAGATTGTAGTACCTAAAGGATTAGAATTCAATGATACTACTGCACTTTTTATCTATAAAAGATTCTGGGACAGACTAGTTTCCATAAAGGCTTCAGTTTTTGGTGCCTAAGAAGTATTCTATGTTCACTACCCAGGTCATATACGGGGATTTAGCATTTTTCTTTTTGTTACAATCATGAAAGTTACTAAGCCCGGCGAGAAAAATAGCAGTCCACTGTATCTATCTTGAAGTTACTTTAAAAAACATTTTGTTTTTCATTTTTACTTCCAATGTCTGTATTTTTACTTCTGAATCTCTTTCATCTGTATAGGTCTTCTCCTATCTCCCTCATCAGCCCCTTCAAGCATTTTTGCAATAGATGATGGGCCATATGCTGGCCTTGGAAACAATGGAAAGATAATAAAACCTCTAGGAGATAATGTGCCAAGGAGAAAAAAAGATGGCCTTAGTGGAAGCATGATTTCTTTAATCATACTATCATCTTTCACTGTTTTGATTAAACGTGTGAGCATGGTTGTCAAAATCGCGATCTGAATCGTAAGATCGCATGATTTTGCGATCCCACCTTACCAAAACATTTAGGATTGCACTAGGATCATAAAAATTATAGGAACGTACGTAGAATCATGTAGGATTGTATAAAATCGTATGGGATCGTAAAGGATCCTATCGATCCTACCAAAAACAAAAATTTTTGTTTTTTTTTTATGGGATAAATTTTTTGTTTTAATGAAGCTTTAAGGGTTTTTATTTTTTCATGTTGTAATGGTATGACTTTTTATTTTATTTTTATAAAATTATGTTAACCTAAGCAAATGTTTTCTAGTTTCTAGTTCACTTGTAATCAAAATGAATGAATGCTTCATCATTTCTTAAAGAAGAATTTGATGTTGTCTTTGCTACCTTTTAAACTATAATATTGTTAAATTTATTTGATCAATATACTAATTTGTGTTCTAATATTACTAAAATGTTTTTTATATATAATTTTATCAGTTATGCTTGTATTTGTATATTGATTAATTGATTTTTTTTAGCATGCTCTTTAATTATTGCTAAGTGGTATAACTTGAATAGTTGAGTGTGAAATTGTATCTTGATGTCTTTTGCAGCTCTAGTATACAAATATATAATGTCTACGTAGATGATGATCAGGAATTTAGGATGGTGATTATAAAAACCTTAGAATGAGAATAATTAAATGTTCACTTTACCTTAATATTCATCTTGCTTTTGGATTTCGTATTGTAGTTAGCTAGTTTCCATTTGCTAACTTATTTTGGATTTCAAACTTGGAACTTAGAACTTGGAAAATATTTTCCATATGTTTTGATAAATATTTTGGTATTTGGTTGCTAATTAAACATTTATTGAACTTTTTAAATACACTGGATCAAAACTTAAATATATTTGTTTTGTTAGTATAGGACTTAGCGATGTATGACATGCAAATTACATCATATGATGCAAATCTTAGTTTTTTTATGAATGAATTTATAATTTACATGATTATTCAATATACAAAGTCATTATCAATGTGTTTTTTGCTTTAAATCTGAAAATATGTAGGATCTTACGATTCACGATCCGATCTTACGATCTACTATCCCACCTACCTTCAACGATCCTACATAAGATCTCGATTTTGACAACCTTGCATGTGGGACTTACTTGGCTTTTTGTGTTGAAATGTGGCTCTTGTGTTCATCATCCTAAAAAAATTCACATTCTTATAAACCCTAAATCCCCAATTCGGAAGAGGCTAGCACACATATGAGATAGGGAGAGATATGCGGAAAAAAATTGGCTTTTATTTTAGTTGATTTTAAAGAAAGGTGTTTCAGTTTTTTAAATTTGTTCCACCTAAGCAAAATACATGTATATGTCATATGCAATAAGATTCCGTTAAACATAACAATAAAGGTAACATTGGGGTACAAAATGTGATAGTGTATGGTAAAAAGTGTGCGTTCGAATAGTTTAGAGTGTAAAGTGTAATTTGATGCATAGTTTAGGGTGACAAAGTATAATTTCTCCTTACTTTTTTGCTAGGTTTATGCGACACTAGTATATATAGTATACTATATATAATAATACACAATAAAAGTTAAACGGATATAATAACAAAACATAATATAAAAAAGCAAAAAACACATGATTTAAAAAATAAAAATAAAAAACAACACCAAAACTTCACAAGCCCATAAGTAAAGTAAGCCCACAGCACAGCCACAGCCCACAAAAGTCCACGACGATGAAACAAAACAAAAAGCACGCATGAAGATTTATAGTGCATTAAGGAAAACCGAAAAATCGGATTTAAAAGAGGAAAAGAGTGAAACAAACTATACCTCAGGTCAGGTGCTTCATGAGAGAGAGAGAGAGAGAGAGATGGGTAAATTTTAGAAATTTGAGATTTTTTATTTGTTTTGATTTGTGATTGTTTTGTGTGTAATATTGTTAGATTGAATTTGTACTTTATCTAGTTGAATTTTGGTTTGGCTAGAGGTTAATAATGTTATTTTTGGGATAATTGATTTTGTTTAGACCAAAGATTTTTTTTCTTTGTTCTTTGGTCAAAAGGATGTAGCAATTTTTTGGAGTTTCATATGCAAACCAAAATTTTTTTTTTCTATTACCCCTTCTTTTTCAATTGTTTTTTCCGCTAGCCACTTCTTTTCCAAAATTTAGGGGCCCCCTTCCACTCGGGGGCCTTATGCAATGGCCTAGTTGGCCTAGTGGAAGGGCCAGCCTTGATTAAATGTATTACAAAAAAGAAATGTTATATCCACAATATTTTTACAACAAATCCTAAGTTGTAGGTTGTTATTGACTATTATTAGAGAACAAAAAAGTAATTTTAATTGTGGTTTCAAATTAGAACCAATAACAAATTACCATCTATAATTTGTTATGAAAATGTTGAGCATTGCAAATCTCCTATAGCTTGTTTCTCAATTGTTTGTTTTTTAATAGAACATTTCTCAATTGATCAAAATGATATCTCGTTTCTCAATTGTTTGTTTTTCAATAGAACATTTCTCAATTGATCAAAATGGTATCTTTGTAATATGTATGTGAAATGTTCATTTGAATTTGAATGTTAAAAGAAAATTCTCACTCTACAAAGTAAATTATGAAGTACGGAGTACTAATTACCGAGTAATTCTTACGTACTCCTTGAGCACGGAAAATTATGTTCTATTCTCTCACATTAATGGTAGGGTTTACTCATTAAATTTATGATATGATCTATCATAAATGTGAGAAGAGAACATTATTTATCCATGTTCCGAGAGTACCTAAGAATTTTCCCAAATTAGCTAGGGTCTAAAACATAGCCACTCCTTTATATTCTCATTTTGTAAATATCATCCTATCATCCCTTCCAACTTATATGTAAATAATTTCTCTAAAATAAAATAAACAAAAACGTATATGTAATAATCAGATTTCTAGCCTATAATATGATTTATTTGTTGTGTGAACTATATTACTTATCCCAAAAATTTATGCAAATAAGAAATGGTGATCAGTTTAATTTCTTAATAACTATTATATGTTTTAAATGGTTTATCTTCAGGAATACTTGTTGTCTTCCTTTTGGATTTATTAAAGCTAATGATAATTTTTTTTTTTTTTTTTTTTTTTTAAAGGTGATGTGGACTTGCAGAGCAAAGATTTTTTTTTTTTTTTTTTTTTTAAAAGACGATGTTGTATTTTATGATTTCTTTAATTATTGAGATATTCCTAATAATAATCTTGAAGCCAGTGGCTGCTCCATTTGTAAGGGTCGTCACAGCCTCTTAGAAGACCACCTCAACTTGCCCAAAAAATAATAATAAAAAAATTATACTTGCTAAAGAAAAATTCTATATAAATAATTAGTCTGTTTTTTCTACTACAAAAAGTTATTGACCACCTTGACTTGAAAATCTCAATAATTTGAGTTTAACAAAAATATAATAATGCTACGTTTATAATATATTTCACAAAAAATCTTTGGTGACAAACTGCTTTTTGTTATAAATTGGATCCACCATTGATATTACTTTTTTATCTATCAATAACAACTTGTCATTTAAGATTTGTTGTAAAAATATTGTAGAAATAGTACTTTTTACAAAAAAAATAATTTTGACCCCCAAACATAATTTTAACTCTTTAAATAAAAATAAAAGCCTAACTAATAAAAAAAAGAATTAGCCTAAATAATAGCGAAAATAGCCCAAACAACAACAAATGAACAAAATATTCCAAAAAAAAAAAACTTCTAATAATTCAAATTCGTAACTCATAAACCATTTCAAAAATAAATAAAAAATCTTTAATTAAATTTTTCCTAATATATATATATATATATATATATTATCATTTTAGACTCTCACACTTCATATGCTTAGTTCTCACTTTATCTTTCCTCACTTCCTTTTTGTCCTTTTATTTTCTTATTTGAAAGAAATTATAAAACTTCATATATTCGTGTGTTTTTTTTTTTTAATGTTCAAATTCCCTTTTTATTAGATTTTATATAATTTAAATTTCATAATGACTATCTTTAAAAAATAAATAAATAAATCCTAGAATTCCCACTACTTTGAAGCCTAAAATCTAAACCCTGATAACGTAGCGGTCAAGTTGCATGATATAAGTAATAAGAGACTTTATCATTTCCAGGTGTTAAAACAAACAACATGATGAAAATGAAGGTTGCAATCTTTAATGGAGAGCATCTTTCCCTAAACGGAATTGCTTATTTTTACTCTAGACTTTGAGGGACTGTTTGGTAATATTATTCTAGTAGCGTTGTTTTTATTTTTTAGAAATACATATGAGTGAAAAAGTGTGTAGACATACGTGTAATGTTGTTTAAACACCGAAAATTGTTACTCAAAACACCATACCAAACAGCTCCTGAATATTTCCAAGGCCAAACGAACGAGAAAAGCCAGGCGCTATTAAAATATTGGGCCAATATCGAATTGCATTTGCATGAGATGTTAGAGAAGTTAAAACATAAGAACGATCCGACATCCAGCTTTATTTGTTAACTAATCCACATAACAAGGTAATAAAAAATTGAAAAAAAAAATTAGATGTTAATAAAAAAAGGAATCAGAGAATTAAAATAATCTTAATAGGCAAGGTGCCTTGGCGCCATGGGTCGATCTAGATACTTTTGTAACTTGGAACAAGAAAAATTTAATATTAATTGCGTCCGTTGTGACTCAAGATGCTTTGTATCTATTTTTTTCTTAATAAAGTTACCTCATTTCCCATAAATAAAATAAAAGTTACAAAACCTGTACACAGGAAGAATTGGTGTCTTATTTGAATTAGTCCTCTTGTTTGGATGACCTACTACTGTGTTCAGTCATTTTTGTTTTTGTCTTGTTGCTAGATTATAATATACATACTCTATGTTATCTTCTAATCCAATTTTTATTATATATTATCACATTCAGCGTGTAAAATTGGACTGAGTTACTGCTTCTTATCCGTTGAAAAACGTGATAGGAGACTTGCAATAGACAGAGTAAAATACTTACAAATCAAAAGAACGGAAAGCATATGATGTCACATGCACATTAATTAGTATATACAATGCTGTCTAATTTTGACTTTTAGAAACAATAATTCAGGGAAAGATATCTTAAATTACAAATAGTTAATTAGAAAGAAATCAAATCGCAATCAATTAAAAAATATGATACAGACTCATACTCCACTCAATGTTAATAAATCATTAAATCATAATGCTAAGCCACTGGTTAGCATCCACGAATTTTAAGAAAACGAGGTAGCATATTGTTCATTGACGCTGATTACAAAACCAAAGGCCAAAGATAAGAGCATCTCTACTTGTCTTGTCCACAATGCTCCAAGTTCCACAGTTTCCTCTTTTCACTTGGCTCTCCTTCCTGTTTATCCTGGTCATTTGTTGGAAGAGATCTAAAGCCAAAGGCCAAATCCACAAATTGCCTCCTGGGCCATGGAAACTACCTCTTATAGGGAATTTGCACCAGCTTGTTTTCTCTCTACCACATCGATCCTTGAGAGACTTAGCCAAGAAACATGGACCCATTATGCAACTTCAGCTGGGTGAGGTGTTGGCTATAATTATTTCATCACCAAAAGTAGCTGAAGAGGTTCTGAAAACACATGATGCTGCTTTTGCAAATAGGCCAAGTGTTCTTGCTTCTGAAATTGTGTGCTATGATTCAAGCATTGTCTTTGCTCCCTATGGTGATTATTGGAGACAAATGCGAAAGATCTGTGTTCTTGAGCTCCTAAGTTCCAAGCGAGTCCAGTCATTTAAGACAATAAGAGAAGAAGAGGTATGGAATCTCATTGAATCCATTTCCTTGTCACAGGGACTTCCAATCAATCTTAGTGAGAAAATCTTCACCACCTCATATTGTATAACTTCCAGAGCAGCATTTGGGAAGAAGTGCAAATATGAACAAGAATTCTTATCATTAATCAAGAAATCGTTTAGTCTCAGTGGAGGTTTTGATGTGCCTGATTTGTTCCCATCACTGAAGTTCCTTAGCTTCCTTACTGGGATGAGGCCTGCATTGGAGAAACTGCACAAAAAGCTAGACAAGATTCTTGATGAAATAATCAATGAGCATAAGATGAAAAGAAGTACTACCATTTCAGCCAGCAAACATGAACTTGCTGGTGGTGATCATGATGATCTAGTTGATGTGCTTTTGAAACTTCAGGAGATGAGTGACCTTGAATTTGACATCACTAGCAACCAGATTAAAGCTGTAACTCAGGTATGCAAATAAGATCTGTCAATTTATAACCAACATTTCTTTTACTTTTCTTCTTAAAGTGAGCAACTTTTTAACAAATATGGGTCCCTTTAATTGGCGTCTTTGTGCACCTGTTAAGGTATAATTTTCTATTGCAAGTAATTGGTTTTCTTTATGAGTTAAGAACTTTCAATACTTTAGTAGGACCCTTATGTAACCTCATTTACATATGCACAAGAACATCCATCAACAAAAACCTAAAAATATTTTTATAAGTATTTGAGATACACATGTACGCAGCAGGAGGTCATGAACATGTATTTTGCCATTATATTCTGAGAGTGGTAGTTTGTCTAGTCAAATACACAGGATTGTGTAGTATGATGGTTTCAGAAGCAATTTATCTCTTGAATTAATTTCTTGTACAAATAATAAATCAAGATTCAGGTCATTGAATTTGGAATTCAAAAGAAAATCGTAACTAGAGACTACGGAATACCTTTTTTTTTGTTTACAAATTATGAAGCTAGCCTATTTTTCCTAATATTGTCTTATGATTCAACCTTTATTTACAGGATGTTTTCTCTGGAGCAAGTGAGAGTTCAGCATCTACAATAGAATGGGCAATGTCAGAATTATTGAGAAACCCAAGAGTTATGGCGAAGGCACAAAACGAAATGCGACAAATCCTTAAAGGGAGGAGAAACGTTGATAAAACAGACGTTCAAAAACTAGATTACTTGAAATTAGTTGTGAAGGAAACTTTGCGATTACACCCTCCTGGTGCCTTGTACCCAAGAGAATCAAGAGAAAAATGTGAAATTAATGGGTATGAGATACCAAGCAACACAAAAGTAATCATTAATGCATGGGCTATTGGTAGAGATCCTGCATACTGGATCGATGCAGATTGCTTTCATCCTGAGAGATTTCAAGGTTCCTCTGTAGATTTTAAAGGGACCAACTTTGAATTCATTCCATTTGGAAGTGGTAGGTATTGGGGAGATAAACACCTTGGGGAGCTTCCTTGAGTAATTAATATAACATATAGAGACACACTTTAACCCAAAAGGCCTAAGCCCAATAGGTATGTGCTCAATTATGTTATATTAACTACTCATTCTTCTCATCTTTATTCAATGTGGGACTTCACTCACACGTGTAACCTAACAATCTCCCCCTCACGTGTGAGTCTCTACCACTCTATGGGCTTCAAGACTTCTCTGTGGGCCATGAATAAGTCCTACTCGCTCCCCCTTGCCTAATGGACTTTTCTCTTCATCAGCGCGTCATCCATGGGTCTCTCGTACGTCATCCATGGGAACCACGTGTCAACCCTGCACGCACATCCATGGGAACCCCGCACGTTCATGTCCATGGGAACCTCGCACCATACCATTATTTAGCACCACGTGAGTCTCTGCCTCTCTGTGAGCTTTGAACAAGTCCTATTCACTCCCCTTTGACTAATGGGCTTTTCACTTCATCAATGCGTCATCCATGAGTCTCTCGTACGCCATCCATGGGAACCACGTGTCAACCCTGCACGGGCTTCAAGACTTCTCTGTGGGCCATGAATAAGTCCTACTCACTCCTCCTTGCCTAATGGACTTCTGCACGCACATCCATGGGAACCCCGCACGTTCATGTCCATGGGAACCTCGCACCATACCATTATTTAGCACCACGTGAGTCTCTGCATCTCTGTGAGCTTTGAACAAGTCCTATTCACTCCCCCTTGACTAATGGGCTTTTCACTTCATCAATGCGTCATCCATGAGTCTCTCGTACGCCATCCATGGGAACCACGTGTCAACCCTGCACGCACATCCATGGGAACTCCGCACGTCCATGTCCATGGGAATCTCGCATCACAACATTATTTATCACCATTAGTAATAGTCCAGGATCTTTATGTGTGGGCCGTTTAGGTTTTCTCTGTCCCCGTTGGGTAGGGACCATGGACACCTCACCACCTTTGCCGCACACCACCATGGGCTCTGATACCACTTATTGGGGAGATAAACACCTTGGGGAGCTTCCTTTGAGTAATTAATATAACATATAGAGACACACTTTAACCCAAAAGGCCTAAGCCCAATAGGTATGTGCTCAATTATGTTATATTAACTACTCATTCTTCTCATCTTTATTCAATGTGGGACTTCACTCACACGTGTAACCTAACAGTAGGAGGGTATGTCCAGGTATATCATTTGCTCTTGCTAATGTTGAACTTGTTCTTTCTCAATTGCTGCATCACTTCACTTGGAAGCTCCCCACTAAAATCAATCCAGAAGAACTTGACATGTCCGAGTCTTTCGGATTATCTTGCAGGCGAAAGAATGATTTGTACTTAATTGCCACTCCTTGGACAGATTAGTATTGTATAGAATTCTTAGGTAACTCTACCATGAAAGTAGATTATACTTGTTATGTTATCAATGTTTTACACAAATTTTGGTTGTCACTATTTTGTTATCTCAAAGTTGATTATACTTGTTATGTTATCAATGTTTTACACAAATTTTGATTGTCACTATTTTGTTGTCTCTTTAAAATATTGATGATATAGCAACATCCAACAACTCATTTCAAACAAATGGATAAAATTTTAGAAAATTGATTGGGGGTGAATTTTTGAACTTAAAATCTGACCATTAATGTATACCATGCCACTTCTGCCGTTTGTAAAAAAATTTGTGGTTTTTTGCATTATTGACTTTCACGTATATCTAAGAATTATTGCTTGTGTGGGTGTAAATTGGGCTTGTTTGTGGGCATTAAATATTGGACTGGGCTTCCATCCTGATCCGATAATATGGGACCGGGCTTGTTCCATTTCCAAAAAGAACCTAAAGGCCAAGGCAAACTTAGTTAAATTGACGATCATTGATTGCAAAACCCGCTAAAGACTAGCAATAAAATGTGTTTGGGGCCTTTTGCATAGCCTTAATTAAATTATACATTATTATTTTTTATGATAATTTTACTCTAATTAATTATAATCTATTTTTAATTAATAAATACGACTCAGACCCGGACCCAAATCATGATGAATTCTGTGAGTCATTTGGCAGAATACTGTTAGAAGGGAAGTTTATTACGTTGCATGTGAAGTTTTTGAGGGAAATCAGGTTACTTTCTTTACAATATGCATTAATCAAACCTTTTGAAATAACATAGAAGAGAGAGACAAAATGAGGAAAGAAACACAAATATAGATTTTTTTTGCTGTTAATGCCAAAGTAAGTTAGAGTCTCAAAGAGAGTTTTTTTTCTTTTTCTTTTTTTCTAACGAATAAGCAAAATTTTGAAACTTTTTTTTTCTTTCTCATAAAATTAAATATTTTAAGAGAAGTGCTACCAGTGCCAGCTCAATGGGTGAGCCAAATAGGCAATTGCCTAAGGCCTCCAATGAAAAAAGACACCTAAATTTTTACCAATAGAGATGTTCCTGTATCAATAGAAGTATTAATTAAGCTTTAAACATTTACCAATAAATAAAAAGTAGTTACTTTTTATCAAAGAAAAACCAGTTAAAGAAAAATATTTTCATTGGATGGTTCAATCATTTAATCTCTCACACATAAATGTTAAAAGAAATCATTAATCTTACACCAGTAAATAAATTTATACTAAAATTCTATTTAGAAATATCAAATACATAACTATATTAAAATTTTCAATCATAATTTTTTAGTATTTGGTTACTTCATTCAATAAATAGTGTTTATTTTAGTTGTATAGTCATTGAATAATGCAATGGATTTGTTTTAATTTGTAATTTTTTTCCCTAAAAAATAGATTTTAAATGGAAAAAAAAAAAAAACAAAAGTTAAATAAATATTCTATTAATAGTCAACATATAAGAATAAACTTCACTTAAAGTGTTTTCGCCTTACACCCCACAATACCTTGAGCAGGCCCTACTACTGACACAACAATTTTACAAAACAAGAGACAACATATCAATTACCTTTTATTGTGAAAATATTATGAAAGCAATATTAAAAGGATCATATTCAAACTTATTTCAACTGAGCTTAAAAAAAATTAGGATTTGTATTTCCCTAACTTTAAATCTCTGAAATTTCAAGGTTTAAAATCAAAACACTCTCAAATTTTAGGACTGTAATTTGCAATTTACTCCTATATAAATAAATAAATAAATTCTCAATTTTTTTATAAAAATAAAAGGGAAAAAATGCATATTGTTTATGCTACAGCCTCATATTGTTTATAAAAATTTTAGGACTGTAATGCATTCTTGACGAATGGACAAAGTAGCTAAAACTATACAATTTCATTTTTGCTGGTAAAATTAAAACTGTATCATTTTAAAATAGACCGCAAGCGTGATTCTAGTGTGCTCTTGTTTTCTTAAGGACCAATGGTGGACCGAAAATGTTCCTATAGCGTGACCATCGGAGAGAATCAAATTTCAATCTGTAAAGTGTAAACCCACATGCTTTTAGTAGCCGTGTAAAACATGCATCCTTATTTTTTTCTTCTTCTTAATTTTGACTGAATAAAACATGCATGCTACCCTATA
Organism: Quercus glauca; assembly: GCA_023736055.1. Lineage (NCBI taxonomy): Eukaryota > Viridiplantae > Streptophyta > Magnoliopsida > Fagales > Fagaceae > Quercus > Quercus glauca. Next base: position 74,882,694 of record CM043318.1, on the reverse strand, counting down.
TTTCACTTTACTAGATCTGCTCTAAAATGATTTTTCATTATTATTAGATTAAGATATTAATTAGTTTTTTTATATAAGTAGGAATTAAACTTTAAATTCCTCATCGACGACAGGAGACTTTTTTTGTACATCTATTCTAGTTTTTTATATTTTTTTCCTATCTAGTACCATAAAAATTTTCCTGTCATGACTTTCGGTTAGCTGTCCTTAACTCCTTGTGCCTATTCTTTTCTTCATTTTCCTTTTTAAGAATCAAACACAAAGAAAAGAGAATGAGGTTCTAACGTCATAAGGCACGTCACAAACTCCTCGTGTCTATTCAATTCAACTAAAATACTTTTCTTTCCAAAAAAAGAAAATGGTCATTAGGTTTTCCTTTATTTCGTTTTCTCCAGTTAGGGCTCTTGAACCCTGTTCCAAAAAGTTGATTAGCGTACCTTCGAAAAAATATGGACATTTGCTGTAATTTTCATGGCTTCCATAATAATTGAAACAATATCAATTCTAATCCTCTATATCATTTGTAGGCAAATAGACATTTGCTGTAATTTTTGTGGCTTCCATAACAATTGAAAAAATATCAATTCTAATCCTCTAAAGCATTTGTATGCAATTCAGACACAGACGAGCAATGGCAACTAATATCAATCTTTTTTTTTATAATTAATATCAATATTTATTCAAGTTAGACTATATATATATATATATATATATGTTCCACATTATGGGACAGGTCTGACCAAAATCAACTTTAATCTTATATATGATGCTAATTATGTTGGGCCAACCTTATTAGCCAATCGCATAAATTATAAGATTTAAATGGATTACATTCGCTTTCATAATAGTTGCTCCTTATCATAAGATTAAAACACCCATTTCAAACAGAAGGAAAACTAGGAGACTAGCTGGGAACAAATCCTAGGTAATTAAATCAATAGCAAATTCCTCTCAAGGCAAATTTTGAGTTCATAGCAAATACAATTATATCACCATTAAATAAAATTTCTCACTTTTCTTTGCCCTCTCTCATGCACATGCTGCACTCATTTTCATGCAATATAAGTTTATATCCCAAGTAGAAGCTCATGTTTTTTCTATCTAGGTTTTTGGCTTACTTCTAATCTCCTCTTCTCCCATATATAGAAGGGTTCTTAAGGCAATGCTATCAAATCCATATAGATAAGTACCAATTACTTTTTAACAAGAAATAGACTTTCATTAACACCAAAGAAATTCTAAATAAATTTTCCAATAAATTATGTACTTTGGATTCGTTAAAATTTAGAGATGATGTTGGATTTCAAACTCATTGAGAGGATCCATGACTTTGTAGTATACTTTCATTTATCTTGCTAATAAATGTATTTGTTAAGGTTCACGACCACTATAGGTGTGAAATTTGTGGGATTAAAGAGGTTCTTAGAAGACATAATTAATATTCACAAATAGGTATGGAATCATTTTTTTTTTTAAATGGTCGATTTGCAAACCCTATCACATAAGTTGATGCGATTTAAGTTTTCAACAACAAATAAAGTCATTATCATTTAAAATCTTACCCAAAAAAAAAAAAATCTGTCTCCTAAAAGTTCTTGTGGAAGAAGAAGATCCAAACGTAACATAGAGCCTATTGGCACAGTCTAAGGATGGAAAAAGGCCCATTCGAACACCAGTCCGAGCCCAACATGTGGACAATAGTTCAAGGAGGGAAGACGTAGAGACCCATTGTCCGAGGAGCCCGAGGAGGGAGTACACCTCAGGAATTCTTTAGCTAGCCACTTGCACCAAAGAACAGAGCACCATAGAAGACACTAGAGACGTGCAAGTAAGGAAGGGAGGAAATATATAGGTAAAGTAACCATCACCTCTGCATTCAATGCACTACACTAAATCAGCTGGCCACATTAATGAAGAAATGACACCTAAACAGTAATTGCACAGCTCACAACACACTCTACCACCTCCAATAGAGTCCTGATGGGACAAGCATCCAGATTACTACCTTGAGACGTAGAGGTGGAGGGCTCAAAAACAATAAGATGGACTATTTAAAGGCAAAGAATCCCCTTAGGAAAGGGGTTGAATAATTGAAGAATGATTAGAAGTGATAGAGTATCACCTTGTATCTAACACTTAAGCAGTTCTTTTATGGACATTGCCTCCTCGACTAGAACTGAGGAAGTGTTTTATCCATATTTCATGATTCTTTTAGTTACTTTATTTGCCTTGACTCCACTGATTTTATATCTGGATCATAGCAAAGTATTAAAGTTGACCTTGCAAGCCCATCCCCTAACAAATTAATTGTGTGGGGCCTGAAATGCCTAACTCCATTATTCCAATTGGACTTGGAAATTTTGGGCTCTTACAATTGGTACCGTTTGTGGGGATTGTCATCTTTGATCTTTGTGATCTAAGTTCTTGATAACAGTTGGAAAAAATGGCAAACTCTAAGCAAGATAGAGAAGAATCTGTGGGTTCTCAATGAGTAGACCAATTTGTCAACTTGGAGAGAAGAATAGATCTTAAGGCAAATCGGACGCCCAATGTTAAGGTCGAGACTATTTACTCGAACCACATTAGTCAAAGTCATTCGAGGCCAGAGAGTCATGTTTTGCACGAACAGGAGATACGAAAAGTAAGGTTGAAGATTGACCACCTATGTAAACAACTTCAACGTAAGGTGCATGTTATGGAGGATAGAACACCTCTATCAAGCCTAAGCTCTAATTCAAAAGAGGACCGTAGTTATAGGCAAGGGTCTAGAACTCCCCTTAGCAAGTCTTTCACGAAGTCCTCCCATACTGATGGTGGGGAGAGGCGTCGAAGAAGAAGAAATAGGAACTCACCCCTTGAGAATATGGGGAACAATGTTATGAGCAAGGCCTTGCACCAAATCTCTAGGTCACCTTTTACACATCTTATTGAAAAGGCCAAACTCCTCCTACATTGTTTTGCTCAACCGACCTTCACCAACTATAATGGAAGGACTAACCCAGTAGAGCACGTGAGCCATTTTAATCAAAGAATGGACATCCACTCTAGGAATGAGGCCTACATGTGCAAAGTGTTCCCCTCAAGCCTCGAACCTGTTGCCATAAGGTGGTTTGATGGGAGGAAGGCTCGATAAGTTCTTTTGAGGAGCTGACCAGGGCATTTATGGCCAAATTTGTGACTTGTATCATGGTCCCTAAGCCTCCGAACTCTTTACTATCCATGGCAGTGAGGGAGGAGGAGACATTAAAGACTTATTCTGACAGATATTAGGAACTTTTTAATGAAATCGATGGAGATTTCAAGGATGTGGCTGTCAAGACCTTCAAGGTGGGGCTCCTCCTAAATCATAACTTGAGGAAATCCTTTACCATAAAGCCTGCTCGGAATATTCGCCAGCTAATGGATTGTATTGATAAGTACAAGAGGGTTGAAGAAGATCAAGTGCAGGGCAAAGGGCAAGCCAAGGTTTTCATCCTCAAAAGGAGGGATCCTTAGCTTGACAAATATTTCCTTAACTAGTTAAGGAGAGATTTTGTCAATCAATCTTTGCAAGCCAACGATTTAGTGGTCGGCTTGATGTTCAAGGAACTCGTATATCAGATCCTTGAAAAGATAAAAAATGAGCCTTATTTCAAGTGGCTAAACAAGATGGGAGGTGACCCACCAAGCAAAATCAAAGCTTGCACTGCCAATATCATCAGGACTAGAGGTATACAACTAAGGACTACAAAACCCTGCATGACCATTTAGAGCAGTTAATCAAAGCAGGGAAGTTGAAACAGTTCATGTGCCAGTCTCTTGGGCAGGGATACCAACGAGAGGGCGTTCTATGCCCACCATTGGGAACCATCAGTGTCATCCTTATCACACCAAGTAAGGAGGCAAGCTCCTCCTCTATAATTATATCCATAGCGTCAAAGCCAAAATCAGAATCACAACCGATCTTGGGATTCTCAAACAAAGATAAAATGGGAACCTTTTAACCCCACGATGACGGACTAGCAGTTACCCTTCGGATTTGACGTGAGAAGGGTATTTGTAGTCTGAGGAAGTAGAGCTAAGATCATGTACCCAGACTTATATTATGGGCTAAACTTGAAATCTGAGGATCTAAGCAGATATGACTCACCATTGGTAGGATTCAATGGAGGAACCATGATCGCCAAAGGGATGATTAAGCTGCTTTTGCAAACAAGTAATGAAGTGATAGAAGTGGAATTCATTGTAGTATGTTAGGACATATGTGAATCATGTTAGGAACATATGTCAATATAGAATTGGCTAATCCTTTGACAAAACGCACTTTACTTGTAATTGGGTAAATCTATGATGTGTTTAATACTTCAAGAAACAAGGTTTTAAGTTCAAGTGTTAAAATAATGCAAGTTTGTCCAAGAAACAAGTGAAGAAGTGATGGATTTTAAAACTCAACAGCTAGTATCTATTAAGGTTTAAAAGGCCGTTTAAGCCCGATGCTTAACAGCTACTCAATAGATAGGATATTTATCGAGATTTAAGAAAATCATATTTTCAGTTCTGATTTTTATCTAATCCGTGTATAGATGTTTGGGATTTCCTTTCTCACAACCCTAAATATATATATATATAAGGATTGTTTTAAAGGTCGTCACTCGATGCAAAAGTTTTTCACAAGCATATTGTGAACCAAAGACATATGCCCTAGTTCATCAGAAGCTACTGTGTTTGTACACCGTAGGGTTTTGTAAGCTATTGGTGTGTAAGTCGCATATTGGGATCCGCACATCGAATTGGTTAGTCACGTACTGAGAGCCATGCATTGAAAGGAGATATTGTCACTACAAAACAAGTCCAATTAGGTATTGGGGTAAAGGTTCAACTGTAGGTTAGTATAAGGTGCTGGGATTCCTTTACTTGTAACTGCTTGTCGTGATAATAGTGAATTCTCGGAAGTGGTGACCTTAAAATCACCCGGTGGGGTTTTTGCCCTGTGTAGTTTTTCTCCATTCATAACAAATCATCATGTCAATTTATTTTCCGCTACATTTTAACTTAGTTAGTGATTTGTTTGTTCTACCACGCATATTGCATGCTAATTGAATTAATTAATTAACTTGGCTAATTAATTGGTTAATTCATCACAAGGGGTCAATATATTCTTGGTCTATCATAATCGACGCTTACTCCCTTTACACAGCAATTCTGGTGAGAGGGCTTCACACTATGGGATCTGTCTCCTTGACCCTGCATATGAAGGTGAAGTACCCCATCGAAGGACAAGTGGGGGAGCTAGTGGGAAGCTAGACAATGGCTAAGCAGTGTATGGTTCTACTATCAAGCACCGGTCAGCTGAAAAAGGGCTCTCTCAGCCAATATAATATTTCGTAGCAATCAACAGTTGAAGAGCCTGAAGACTTGGTGAGGGCTGTAAAAAGTGGTTTGAAATGTGATGAGCTAGAGAAAGTCATTATTGGGTCAGACGGGGAAAAATATTTTCAAGCCAGAACCAAATTACCCCTAGTGAGAGGAAAGAATTGCTGGTTTTCTTAAGAGATAATCTAGATGTTTTTGCATGGAGTGCATATGAAGCGCCAAGTGTAGATCCATAGTTCATATGCCACCACCTTAATATGAACCCAGCTGTCGTGCCGAAAAGGCAGCCCTCCCGGCACTCTTCCAAAGGGCACACCGAGGCAGCGAAGGAGGAAGTGAACAAGCTCAAGCAAGCTTGAGCAATCAAAAAGATTTTTTATCCCGAATGGTTGACCAGCATTGTGGTCATTAAGAAGAAGTCGGAAAAGTGGAGGGTTTGTGTGGACCTTACCGATTTGAACAAAGCCTACCCCAAAGACCCCTTTCTAGTTCCCTAGATTGATCAATTTGTAAATGAAATGTTCGGCCATCCTTGGATGAGTTTTTTGGACGCCTTCCAAGACTGTCACCAAATACAATTGGCACTACCCGACCAAGAAAAGACTGCATTCTTAACCCCTACTGGAAATTACCATTATCGAGTGATGCCCTTCCGCTTGAAGAACGTTGGATCTACTTATCAGAGAATGGTGACGAGGATGTTCAAAGCCCAGCTAGGCTAAAATGTCAAGGCTTACTTACAAAATATGGTTGTAAAGAGTAAGCAGGTTTCTGAGCTTCTAAGTGATCTGAGAGATGTATTTTCAATACTCAGAAAATATAAATTGCCCCTTAACGCTTCCAAATGTTATTCGGTGTGAGTTCGGGGAAATTCTTAGGTTACATAATCACTCATCAAGGGATTGAGGTTAACCCTAACCAAATTAGAGTTGTTAGGTTCTAAGAATTTAGGATCTAAATGTATTAGAACTTCAATGTGTAATGTTAGCAAACCATGATCAAAACATTAAATCTAGATTTAGGCTGCACGAAGTGTGTTTATATGTAAAGTTGGAATCAAGTAATTGTAGGAAATTATTATTCAATTTCTGTAAAGCTCGATTGATCGAAAATTAGACTCGATCGATCGAAACTCGTGTAGATTGTTTTTTTTGCAAAATTTCCAACTCAACCCAAACCCATATGATGTGTAGGGTTTTATGTTTTGCTTCAAGTATAAAAGGAAAAACCCTAGCCACGTTTTACAGGTTGTTGATATGCTTTATGTGTGAATCTCTTGTGAGATCTAGAGGTGTTTACCTTCATACACACTTAGGGTTAGCAAGATTGAGATTGATGTCAAGAGCTTAATGATGTCTTCAATTGTTGTTTCAAGAGTTTAAAGAAAATACAAGTGGGAGTACTTGTGGTTGCTGTGGATCAAGAAAAGAAGTAGTCCATGAACTCGAAACTATCACGTGGTCATGATAGTAAGTTTTCTACTCGATGTAGCAATAGGATGTTAATGGTCTAAGTCTTATTGTAAAAACTTCAATTCTTTCATAGTTGATCTATTTTACCTTGAGGATAGCTAGGTTAAATCCTATATAGGTTTTTTATTAGTTTGCTTTTCCTGGGTTATCATATTGTTATGTTCTTTATATTTCTGCACTATTCACATGATATGATTTGAATGTGTTTAACCTAGATCTTATTAATGAACTTGTTAATCATATTGGCTTAATATTAGATTAAACAACTTGTTTTAAGTGGTCTAAAAATGTTCAAGTAGTATCAGAGTAAGTTAGCTCTAGTATTTAGATCCTTTGATTTAAGAGTTGATCATTGACCCCTGTTGTCATGGAACACGACCACTCTCACCTCACTTTAATGGGAACAATTATGCCTACTGGAAAGTAAGGATGAAACATTCTTGAAGTCTATTAAGGAGAGAGTTTGGAATTTCGTTAAATACGGATAGGAGAAGCCAACTACTCCTATAAGCGAGTGGCAAACTTCTCAGAAAGAAGCAATCGCTTTTAATAGAAAAGTCATGAATGCTATTTTTAATACTGTATCTATGAAGGAATTCAAGAGAATCTCTAATGTTGAAGTTGCTCATACTGCATGGAATATTCTCCAAACTGTGCATGAAGGCATAAAGGCAGTTAAGATCAATAAGTTGTAACAGTTAACAACTAGATTTGAAAGTATTAGGATGTCTGATGATAAAAGTTTTGATGAATTCTATACTAAGTTTAATGATATTGTTAATTCTACTTATAATTTGGGTAAAATTTATGATAAACCTAATATTGTTAGGAAGATTCTTAGATCCTTGACTGAGAACTTTAAACCCAAAGTAACTGTCATTACTGAAAGCAATGACGTGGACTCCATCCTTGTTGATGAGCTTGTAGGATCACTCCAGTCCTATGAGCTAGACCTACCTAAGACAAACAAATCCAAATCAATGGCTCTTTAGTCAGTTAATGATGTTGATGGGAATGGATTTGATGATGAACTCTCGTCTACAGAGATTGCATATCTTGCAAAGAATTTTAGAAACTTTCTTAGGAACAACAACAGAAGGGTAAGAGGTAAAAACAATGCTAAACCTAGGAATTTTAAAATGAATGAACTCATTAAAGTGAACAATACTGATAAACCTAAAGAGAAAGTAGGTCAAACCTCTAATAATTCCGTGGGTCAACAATGTTTTGATTGTTAAGGGTATGGTCATGTGAAATCAGAATGTCCTATATTCTTGAGATCAAAGGGTAAAGGTATGGCCGTAACCCTTAGTGTTGATGAAGTTTCTGATCATGAGTCTAGTAGTAATGAGGATAGAAACTTCATTACTTTCACAGCTACTGCTGTAGTTGATAAAAGTGTTGCGGTTAATGAAAACCCTTTTGATGGGAACTCTCTAAGGTAAAAACAATGCTAAACTTAGGAATTTTAAGAGGAATGAACCCACTAAAATGAACAATACTGATAAACCTAAAGAGAAAGTAGGTCAAACCTCTAATAATTCCATGGGTCAACAATGTTTTGGTTGTCAATGATATGGTCATGTGAAATTAGAATGTCCTACATTCTTGAGATCAAAGGGTAAAAGTATGGCTGTAACCCTTAGTGATGATGAAGTTTCTAATCATGAGTTTGGTAGTGATAAGAATGGAAACTTCATTGCTTTCACAACTACTGTTGTAGTTGATAAAAGTGTTGTGGTTGATGAAAACCCATCTGATGGGGAACTCTTTGAATGTGCTGATTTGCAAGAAGCTTATAATAAGCTTTGCAAGGTTGCAGCAAAGGATGCTATGAATGTTGACATTGGTTTGAGGAAAATTGCTTCTCTTGAACTTGATAAGAAAATTTTGCTGTTGAAATTGTTTGATGCTAATGAATTGATTGATAAGGTGAAGACTAAAAACATTTTGTTGCCAGATAAAGTTAAGAACTTGGAACTAAAATTATCTGTTGCTAGAGAATAAACAAATAGGTCTGCTAGTTCTAAACTTGAACACATGTTAAGTATTCAAAAGTCTTCCTTAGACAAAACTGGTCTAGGTTTTGAAAATAGCATCTCTATGTCTGAAACTCATTCTACAAACTTTGTTTTTTCTTCTGAGCCTCCCATGAGTGAGATTGTCAAACTAGTAGAAGTTACACCTCCTAAGAAGATTAAGGTTAATCTCAAAGAGTCTAAGACGAAAACTCCTAACCCTCTTAAGAATAAGTTGCACATTCGTTCAAACTGTTTCAAGTTACAAGCTGCAAAGCGAGCAAATAAGCTAAAAGTACCTGTGCCTCAAGCACAAGATCTTATGATACTTATTGGTGAATTGGTAAAGGCTTTAAACCTTTATACCAATCCTAGAGTTTCACATCATTCTAATATGAATAATAACTCCAATGCTAAAGTTGCATCTAAAAGGTTTTGGATGCAAAAGGCTCAATCTAATTGAGTCTTTCTGACATGGTCCGTGTGCTTCATCTCCCCATTCTTTGTGACCTTTTCTTCTTTTGTTGTTTTGGTTTCTTTTTGTTTTTAGGATTTACATTGCATAAAATTCATGCATTTCATGATAGGTTGTTTTTGTTATTCTTTTCAAAATTACAAATAAAAGGGGAAAGGAAGGAAAAATGTGTTTTGCATTATTTTTCTTAGATTTGTAATCAACACTGGCCATATAATCTTTACATAACATGTTTATATACCTTGTTTAATTTGAATGAGCTTATTTTACTGCATTTTACTAATTTTTGCTTTGTAGTGCATGTTATGTGGAAGTTGTTTATAGTTTTTGACCACTTGATCTTTACTTTAAAGTCATATGTTTTTTATTGTAAGAACTAAAAAATTCTTAAGAGGAAGATATAAATAACCATCTCACCACTGTTTACTAGCCAATCATGAACACCTTAGTGCATATGATAAGATTTTATGCTCGAGAAAGTGTAGTACATGCATAAAAAGAATATAAGGTGTAGCCTCGGATTAATACTAAAATTGGTGTATACATTACTAGGCTATAATAAATTCACAATGAAATAAAATTGGTGTGTACATTATCTTGGCTATTCTAATAATTTCCAAATCAAATAAAGATGGTGTGCACATTATGAGGCAAAATAAGAAACTTACATGATTGCAAGCTTGTTTTCTAGGAGATGTGAGAGTTATATGATGTAACTCTTTAGGTGATAGTAACTTTCAAACTTATGTGATGAATTTTTTAGAAATTGTGATTGATCACTATTTACTTATCACCTCACATGTATCTCAAGCTATTACTAGTTGCACACACTACACAAATTATTATTTGCTAAACTTAGTACATGATATTGTGTGTGATCTTGTTGTGGTCATCCAAAATTAAAAATTCCTTGATTTTAATGCAAAATGTGTTAACTGTTTGAGATTTTTGAGGACAAATTGTTTCAAAAATGTGTTTTTGGAAGATCTGTGTTGAATTCATGTGTTTTTGGAAAACTTTTAAACTCGTATTCATGCATTTCATTCATAAAATATGGTGTTTTGAGTCGTTTTTGTATTAACTTGCACTGTTTTTCAAAAAATTCACTTTTCCAAATTTTTGATCGATCGAAGCTATTGCTCGACCGATCAAAAAAGTGATAAAAATTAGGTTTTAATCTCCTTGGCTCGATTGGTTCTCGATTGATGCTGAATCGATCCAATATATGATTTTCGACTAATTGAATCTAATTTTCGACCGATCAAAAATCAGTTAGTGAGTTTTTAAAAAACGTTTTCTCTCACGTATTCTCACACTTTTCAAATCTTTTTCAAAAGCTCTTTCCCTATTCTACTCTGACCGATCCACACTAAGCCTTTTTTGTCATTTTCATCCTAAAAATTCTCAAGTGTTTTTGTCCTCAAGTGCAGGTATGACCTAAATACCCTTCCTTTTTCATTAAAATCTCATTTTTCATGCATTTACATGCATTTTTCTCTAAAAATTTCGAACATGGGATTTTTTATTTTAGGGTTGTTTTTAATCATATTTGACCAATGGATTTTTGTTCTTAGATGTTGTAAACATGTTTCCCATGCATTAATTTGATTAATTTGGCGATTTGAGATCAATTGAAATTTCTAGGGCTTGAAACTTTGAGAAATTGGGGTTTTTGTTCAATTGGACTTAATTTGGTAAAATTGACTTGTGTAATTGATTGATTAGGTCATTATATGATGGTGTCTATCTAGTGTAATGATTAATTACTCAATTTGGTTAAATTTTTTAAATTGGATTTTTCAAAATTTGGGGGTTTTGTTTTAAAACTCTTTGTTCAAGTCAATTGTTGGTTCATAAAGTAAAATTGAACTGTTTTCAATGCATTAGAGCATGCATCATATGTGCATTCCTATCATGCATCATATGTGCATTCCTTTCATGCATCATATAGATTGTTATTTGTTGAATTTTTTGTGCTCTAACCCTCTATAATGCAGTCTGCCCTTGTGTTTTGTTTTTTTTTTTTTTCTGTTTTCCATTATTTCCAACCCTTAGCATCATGGTTAGGAAGTCTAGAGCCTATAGGAAAACCTCCACCTCCTCTACCTCTGTTTTCCAGAGTGATAGGTTTCTTACCCCGAAAAATCAAGAAACCTTTGCGAAACTGAATGTCTATAGGAAGGTGTGGGCTGAGCATAAAGTGATTTTAGATGAGGTTGATCCTGAGATTTGTTGGAGTTTTGATCATAGAGGTTAATTGTCTTTGTGTTTGCATCTCTCTTCCCTTAATCTTTGCCATTTAATTACTACTGTGGTTGTGATTAATTATGGTTTAGATTGTTTTACCAATTCTGTTTTAGCTTATTTTCTTATTCCGCACATATATTGTTTGATAATAGCTACAATGCCAATTGAATAAACAAAAAGGGCACTATAGCTACAGCGCATCAGGGCACCTCAATAATTGTGAAAATATTATGAAATTTATTGTGTCAGTATAACAACATATATACTAGCTCATATAAAAAAATAAAAAATAAAAAAACTTTAGGCACTGTAGCTATAGTGCTAATTAAACAAACCAAAAGGGCACTGTAGCTACAGTGCATCGAAATTTGTTATGTCAGTATACAATATATATGCCAGCTCATATAAATATTAAAAATATATATATATATTACTTCAAAAAAAAAAAAAAACTTTAGGCACTGTTACTATAGTGCCAATTGAAAAAACCAAAAGGGCACTGTAGCTACAATGCATCAGTGCATTCGCGCTTTTTATATATATAGATGAGGTGTAGCATATTGTTCATTGACTCTAGGCCTGTTCATGGATATACTAGCACCAACAGAACCAGTTTGACCGCACCACCCCCCCCCCCCCCCCCTCAAGGCTCTGCCGAAGGTTTTTGGCACGATGGTCAACAGTAGATTTTCAGTACCAACGTCGGACCGATTCGGCCATTGACGCCGAGATGTGCACATCGATGAAGACCGAACTGACCCGAGTATGTATGTATATAAATATCATACCGTTCTAAGAAGTTCTCATCCATGGACAGATCAAAAAAAAAAAAAAATTGAATTCTTATCCATGACCATGAACAGGCCTAACGTTCTTATCAAAAAAAAAAATTTTTGAATTAAAAAAGAAGTTAACATGTGTGAGTAAGGCTACCTTTCTCAGTCAAAAAACGTGCGTCAAGAGAACTAGCCGAATAGTCTCATCACTAAGTGTGAGTGGTCTTGTCTAGTAACGCTAGTGTCTAACTTGCATTTTTTTGGAAAAAATTTAAAATTTAAAAAAAAAAAAAAAAAAAAAAAAAAAAAGAAAGGCTGTATAGCCCTATAGGTTACAATCTTGCCACTTGCTTTTTTTGAAAAGAAAAAATATTTAAAAAAAAAAAAAAAATACCGCATGTATTAGTCACTGGCTCACTATCTTGCCACTTGCTTTTTTTTTTTAAAAAAATACGGAGTATTAAAAAAATAAAAATAAAAAATAAAAAACAATGCCATATTGTCACTGTTTGAGTCACTGATGGAGTCATTCACTGTGCAAGATTTCTTTTTTTCTCTTTTGATCTCAGTCACACACGTCTTTTATCTCGAGTTGTCTCCTACTCAAACTCAGCTACTCTCATAATCTCATTTCTCCTCTTTAGTCTTTAGACTTCTGCTCCTCTCACAGTCCCGCCTCTCAGACTTAGAACTCAGTCACTCATCAGTCACCAACCACCTTCATTTTTCTTCCCTCTCAATCTCAAAATCTCAAGCTCTCACCTAACCATTTTTCTCTTCTTTTCTACTCTCAGCCGCATAATGTTTCTTTTAAACCTTAATCCCGCCGAACAATTAGTAGTGTTTCCCTCTCAATCTCAGATTTTCAAGCTCCCACCAACCATTTTTCTCTTCTCTTTTGCACTCAACCACATAAGAGTCTTGCCCATATAACCGAACAAACCGCACCAAGCATCTAAGATTAACCGCACCTTGTGTAGACCAGTTTTTACCTTCCATCAGTGAGGTGCGGTCAAGTATAGGATGAAACCGCACCCAATAGGTGTGATGCAAAAAACCTCTCCAAAACCAACCGAACCAAACCATGTACACCCTAATTGACTCTATGATTACAAAACCAAAGGCCAAAGATAAGAGCAACTCTACTTTTCTTGTCCACAATGCTCCAAGTTCCCCAGTTTCCTCTTTTCACTTGGCTCTCCTTCCTGTTTATCCTGGTTATTTGTTGGAAGAGATCTAAAGCCAACGGCCAAATCCATAAATTGCCTCCTGGGCCATGGAAACTACCTCTTATAGGGAATTTGCACCAGCTTGTTTTCTCTCTACCACATCGATCCTTGAGAGACTTAGCCAAGAAATATGGACTCATTATGCAACTTCAGCTGGGTGAGGTGTTGGCTATAATTATTTCATCACCAAAAGTAGCTGAAGAGGTTCTGAAAACACATGATGCTGCTTTTGCAAATAGGCCAAGTGTTCTTGCTGTTGAAATTGTGGGCTATGATAATTCAAGTATTGTATTTGCTCCCTATGGTGATTATTGGAGACAAATGCGAAAGATTTGTGTTCTTGTGCTGCTAAGTCCCAAGCGAGTCCAGTCATTTAAGACAATAAGAGAAGAAGAGGTATGGAATCTTGTTGAATCCATTTCCTTGTCACGGGGACTTCCAATCAATCTTAGTGAGAAAATCTTCACCACCTCATATTGTACAACTTCCAGAGCAGCAATTGGGAAGAAGTGCAAATATGAACAAGAATTGTTATCATTAATCAAGGAATCGTTTAATCTCAGTGGAGGTTTTGATGTGCCTGATTTGTTCCCATCACTGAAGTTCCTTAGCTTCCTTACTGGGATGAGGCCTGCATTGGAGAAACTGCACAAAAAGCTAGACAAGATTCTTGATGAAATAATCAATGAGCATAAGATGAAAAGAAGTACTACCATTTCAGCCAGCAAACATGAACCTGCTGGTGGTGATCATGATGATCTAGTTGATGTGCTTTTAAAACTTCAGGAGATGGGTGAGCTTGAATTTGAAATCACTAGCAACCAGATTAAAGCTGTAACTCAGGTATGCAAATAAGATCTGTCAATTTATAACCAACATTTCTTTTACTTTTCTTCTTAATTAGAAAGTGAGCAACGTTTTAACAAATATGGGTCCCTGACCCACGTGAATTCTGAATAGAATTCAATGCCTAGTTTTAACTTTTATCAAAGTCACACGTTACTTTAAAAAATAATAATAATAATAAGCACAGCTTAATGGCCACACGATTCAAAAATTGCATTGAGACGCAGATTAATAGAACGAGGGCACGGTGCAGTGGTGGGCTCTGCCGAACTTGGTCATTGTGCCGTACCGGTCAGTCCAATACGAAATTAACTCTATTGCGTGGGTTAGGTGGAGTTTATGCCCTTTACACTTATTCCAAGGTTTATTGTTATTTCTGCGGATATAATAATTAGACAATTTAGATTTATATATAGTGAGCGTTTGGATTCACCTGAACAGCTGCGTTTTTAGATTTTTTTTTTTTTTTTTTTTTTGCGTGTGAATAGTAAAATTGCTGTGCAGAGACAAAAATTACTGTTTACGCACTGTTTATTACTGTTTACGCACTGTTCACGCAATAAAAAATATTAAAAATAGATCCCATAGTACTATTTACAAATTTAAAAATTATTTTGTTACAGTGTTTTCAGTTTTCAGTTTTCAGTTTCAGTAACAATAAGTTCAATCCAAACAGACCCATAATGTGTGGGTTTGGATAGCAATTAATCCAGTGTCTGGGTTTTCTTCTTTTTTTTTTTTTTTTGTCCGCATTTGTTGATTTTGAGATATAATATTTACTGTTCATGAACAATGTATGCACTATTTATGTACTGTGCATACACTGTTCACACATTAAAAAATATTAAAAATTGGTCTCACAATATTTTCAACAACAATTAATTTTCAGTAACCATAAATTATATCCATATGGACCAATGAATTGGACAAGATTTAACTACTATTACTTAAATTTTTTTCTTAAAATTTTGTGAGGTGACTTTTTTCCATGAAATGAAATAAAAGTGAATTTTTGTAGCTTTGGTAAAAGTTAAAACTAACGTTAGGCATTAAATTCTATTCAGAATTCACGTAACTTTTTTCCATGAAATGAAATAAAAGTGGATTTTTGTAGCTTTGGTAAAAGTTAAAACTAATGTTAGGCATTAAATTCTATTCAGAATTCACGTGAGTAAGGTGCAGTCTATGCCTTTTACACTTATTCCAAGGTTTATTATTATTATTATTTTTTTAAATATAATAATTAGACAATTTTGATTTATATGTAATGGACTGGACAAGACGTATGGTGTGCTTGAAATAGGATGGATAGAGAGAAAAAGAAAATTAAAACTTTTTTGAGCATACTTAGTTAGGTGGAAGGAAGAAAAATAAATAGTAGGTTTCAGGTATTTTTTTGTTTTTTTGGGCCTACTAAAAAGTTTTTTTTTCGTAGAAAGAAAATTGAAGAGAAAAAATGAGCAACTTGTGTCCAGTGCTAGTGATCACTGGATACGTTGCGATGCGAACACATGTCCGTATCCTAACGGGTCTAGTGGCCACTGGCCACTGGATAGAAGCCTTACCCAGAGAAAAATTGAACATCATTTTATTTTTTGGATGAAAATGGCCATGTGCAACGCACGTTCTTTTTCTTCACAACCTTTTCTTTTTTCTTTTTTCTTTTTTTTTTTTCCCTCCTAGTTGCCTTTTTTTTTTTTTTTTGGATTTGATTTTTTTTATGGACATGATTTTTATTTTTTTAATAAATTTAGGTGGTTGATTTTTTTTTTTTTTGTTGTTTATCACTGTGGGTGTAAAAGCCCAACGTCATGCGGTGGGCCTAAAGCCCAATTCAAATATCACTATGTGTCCGAAGAGAAGAAGGGTTTAGGAATAAGTCCTGGTGGAAAAGATGTAACTTGAAATGAGCAATAGGATCAGTCCGAAGAGAACCCTATCGGTCCGAAGACGTCATTATCCTTGGATTGCGAAGGGACCCAATCAAACAAATATCCTGAAGGTCCAAATGATCTTCCTCACTACTGCCACGACAAGGACAAACTTTGGGCATGCCGGGAGATGACAAGAGCAGAGAAATATCTAAAAGGAAAAACTGCTACCACCGCATTTAATACACTGCAGCAGTTTTCCTAGCCGCATTTATGTGGAGAAGACCCCTGAACAGTGCAATCTCAGTTACCACCACTTACGTAGGGCTGAAGCAAATATCTGACATGACATGTACTCAAGTGAAAGTTTAGATGAAAAACAAATGGACGATGATGATGGGGTAGAAGGAGAGTATATAAATGTAAGAAGCTTCTGAAGAAAAGAGAGGGGGCAAAAAAAAATCTGTAAAAGAATTCTAAGAATCTAATCCACTTTTGAAACAAGAACAATCCTCTTCGGACTTGAGTTGTTTTCAACTTTCAAGTGTGTTCTCATGTCAACTAATTATTGTTAAATTTACGATTAGCCTAGCTTTGCCACCCACTCTCTACAAATTCATTGTTCCGGATTCGTTGGGCTCATAATCCAAACCTTTTGGGCCTGGGCTACAAATTTGGACCCTACAATCACATTTTTTGTTTTAATTGGGCATCATTTTTTAATAAAGGTATATGCGTAAATTTATACAAACTCACTTTTTTCATCTCTTCATTTTTCCATTCCCAACTAAACATAAATGAGAGAAATTAAAATGTTTTCTATCCTCTCACTTTTCTATCCTTTCACCATTTTCTATCCTCCCACTTTTCCACTCCTCCAACCAAACAGACCCTTAAGTACAATATTTAGGTGTTGTTTCTTAGGTTTCCCTCTTAAAATTCTGTTATGTGGCTTTTTTCTCATAAAATGAAAGTGTATTTTTTAGTTAAATAGTCACATGGCAAAATCTTAAGATGAAAACTTAAAAAACAGCACCTAAAATACTGTAAATAAGTTTTGTTCTAATGGACTGGGCTATTATAGAAGAATAAAATTGATGATGAATTGGGCCTAATATACTCAAAGACATTGGATTTAAAATACTATAGGAAAATAAGAAAAGAAAAATTATATATATAGCGGTAACTGTGAAGCAGTACACCGGTATTAACCAGTTCCAAAATATATCGTTCCTTTGACTAAACCAAAATGGCTTCTGATATGAAATTAACTTCCTCACTCCCTTTAATTGTTGTCTTTGTGCACCTGTTAAAATATAATTTTCTATTGCAATTGATTGGTTTTTCTTATAACTAGTCGAGGCACTTTCAATACTTCCCTTCTAAAACCTCATTTACACATGCACAAGAACATACGTTAACAAAAATAAAAAAATAAAAAAAGTTGAAAACAGGAGGTCATGAATATGTATTTTGCCATTATATTCTTTGAGAGTGGTAGCTTGTCAAATCAAATACACAGGATTGTGTAGTATGATGGTTTTAGAAGCAATTTATCTCTTGAAATTAATTTCATGTACAAATAATAAATCAAAATTCAGGCCATTAAACTTGGAATTCGAAAGAAAATTAAGCGTAACTGGAGACTACAGAATACTTTCTTTGGTTTACAAATTATGCAACTAGCCTGTTTTTCCTAATATTGTCTTAGTGTGATTCAACCTTCATTTACAGGACGTTTTCGCTGCAGCAAGTGAGACTTCAGCATCTACAATAGAATGGGCAATCTCAGAATTATTGAGAAACCCAAGAGTAATGGCGAAAGCACAAAACGAAGTGCGACAAATCCTTAAAGGGACAAGAAACATTGATGAAATAGACATTCAAAAACTAGATTATTTGAAATTAGTTGTGAAGGAAACTTTGCGATTACACCCTCCTGGTGCCTTGATCCCAAGAGAATCAAGAGAAAAATGTGAAATTAATGGGTACGAGATACCAAGCAACACAAAAGTAATCATTAATGCATGGGCTATTGGTAGAGATCCAACATATTGGATTGATGCAGATTGCTTTCATCCTGAGAGGTTTCATGGTTCCTCTGTTGATTTTAAAGGGACCAACTTTGAATTCATTCCATTTGGAAGTGGTAGGAGGATATGTCCAGGTATATCATTTGCTCTTGCTAATGTTGAACTTGTTCTTTCTCAATTGCTGTATCACTTCACTTGGAAACTTCCCTCTAAAATCAATCCAGAAGAACTTGACATGTCCGAGTCTTTAGGATTATCCTGCAGGCGAGGGAATGATTTGTACCTAGTTGCCACTCCTTGGATGGATTAGTTAGGTAACTCTATCATGAAGTTCCTTAAAATTCTTATATCCTTCTATTTTGAAATAAGTAGATTACACTTGTTATGTTATTGATGTTTACATAAATGTTGTATTATCAACAACAAAAATGTATACACAAATGTTTCTTATCACTATTTTGGTATCTCTTTAAAATATTGATGATATAGCTACGTCCAACCACTAATTTCAAACAAATGGATAAGATTTTAGAAAATTGATGGGGGAGTTACTTTTTAAAACAATCAAGAACGCTAATCCTCTTTGGACTCATTTTATCGTAAGAAACTGAATAATAGGGATGAAAATATGTGATATTTTTTTTAAGGGATTGCATCTAAATTCAGTAAAGTGTACCCTACTGTTCAGCATACACAAACACACATATATAATCAAAGACATTTGATTTTTGGTTAAACTCATAATATTGTGTCACATAAACTTTTGTGCTCTTACAATTTTCGATATCATTATTTTAATATGAATTTTTGGCAAAAATGCAAAATTCATTTTTTAAGTTTCACCATAGTTCATTCCAAGTATCTAACTTTGCTTTTATTCAATTGAACCCTCTAAGTTTCAAAAGTGTTCAATCAAAGCTGTTAGGACATATGTGAATTATGTTTAGGAACATATGTCAATATAGAATTAGATAATTCTTTGCCAAAACGCACTTTACTTATAATTTGGTAGATCTAAGATGTGTTTAATATTTCAAGGAACAAGGTTTCAAGTCCAAGTGTCAAAGCCATGCAAATCTGTCCAAAAATCAAATGAAGAAGTGCAGGATTTTAAAACTCGACAGATAGCATCTATCGAGGTTTAAAATGCAGTTGTTGCCTGATGGTCAAAAGCTACTCTATAGATACTCTATCTACTGAGATTTATGAAAATCAAATTTTCAGATCTAATTTTCATCCAACCCGTGTATACATATTTGAACTTTCTTTACTCACAACCCTAAACATATATAAGAATTAATTTAAAGGCCGTCACAGCTAATGTAAGTGAGGGTAACTTGATGCAAAGGTTTTTCTTAAGCATATTGTGACCAGAGACAATTTGCCCTAGTTCATCTTTCTCTTCAAAAAGCTACTGCGTTTGTACGCCATAGGGTTTTGTAACCAAGGAATTTCGTGATCTTCGCCGTGTTAATGAACTGAAAAACTTTACAGCCAACATCCTTCTCAAGTTGGTGGTTAGTCACGTACTTGGATCCGTGCATCGATTGGTTAGTCACTTATAGGGAGCCATGCGTTGAAAGGAGAGATCGTCACTACAGAACAAGTCCAATTAGATATTGGGGTAAGGGTTCAGCTGTAGGTTGGTATAAGGTACTAGGATTCCTTTACTTGTAACTGCTTGTTGTGAAAATAGTGGATTCTCGGGAGTAGTGACCTTAAAATCAACTAGTAGAGTTTTTGCCTTAAAAGTTTTCCCCATTTGCAAACAAATCACCGTGTCAACTTTATTTTCCGCTGCATATTAACTTAGTTGGTGATTTGTTTATTCTACCACGCGTATTGCATATTAATCGGAATAATTAATTAACTTGGCTAATTAATTGATTAATATATCACAATAGGTCAATACATTCTTGGCCTATCAAGAGCCTCCCATTAGCCTCCATTAAACTGATCTATTAGACGCCCAAAATGGTGTCGTTTTGGTATTTTTCATCTCCAGAACAAGTCCAATTGGATATTGGGGTAAGGGTTCAGCTGTAGGTTGGTATAAGGTACTAGGATTCCTTTACTTGTAATTGCTTGTTGTGATAATAGTGGATTCTCAGGAGTGGTGACCTTAAAATCACCCAGTAGGGTTTTTGCCTTAGAGGTTTTTCCCATTTGTAAACAAATCACCATGTCAACTTTATTTTCCGCTACATATTAACTTAGTTGGTGATTTGTTTGTTCTACCACGCGTATTGCATATTAATTGGAATAATTAATTAACTTGGCTAATTAATTGATTAATATATCACAATGGGTCAATACATTTTTGGCCTATCAAAAGCCTCCCATTAGCCTCCATTAAACTGATTTATTAGACGCCCAAAATGGTGTCGTTTTGGTATTTTTCATCTCCTCCCTAAGTTTACCTTTGGCCAGCTTGCTAGTGACTGTCCAAAAATTATATTGAATTTTTAAAATTAAAATCTAAATATTTAGTCCAACTCATTTTTTTTTAGCTGATGTGTACTGGGCCACTCTAGTAATTTATAAATTGGGCTTGTTTGTGGGCATTGAACACTAGACTGGGCTTCCATCCTGATCTGATAATATGGGACTAGGCTTATTCCACTTTCAAAAAGAACCATGGGCCAAGGCAAACTTATTAAGCAGTTAAGTTGGCGATCATAGATTGCAAAACCCACTCGAGACATATGTGTTTGGGCATGGTCTTAAGTAAATTATTATACATTATTTTTTTATGATAATTATACACTAATTAATGATAATCTATTTTTAATGAACAAATACTTCCCAGACCCAGACCCAAATTATGATGAATTCATAGGGAGCATTTGGTTCACCGCAATGTTACATTACACTGTAATATTGCATTATTGTAATCTTACATTAATATAATCTCAATACAAGAATATAACATTATATTATTTAGGAAAGTGGTGAGATAAATGTGATGTGATATATTTTTTAATTTTAAATTATGGTAATGTTAGAAAAAAATAAAATAAACCAAAAATTTTAATGTCACATCATCGTAATGTGTATTACATTAAGGGCACATCATAGTGAACAAAATACCCCTGAGTCATTTGGCAGAATAATGTTAGAAGGGAAGTATATTATAGGGCATGTGAAGTTTTTGAGGGAAATGAAGTTAATTTTTTTTACAATATGCATTAATCAAAAGTAACCTTTTTTTTACGTCCCAGACCCAGACCCAAATTATGATGAATTCATAAGGGGCATTTGGTTCGCCACAATGTTACATTACACTGTAATATTGCATTATTGTAATCTTACATTAATATAATCTCAATACAAGAATACAACATTACATTATTTAGAAAAGTGATGAGATAAAAGTGATGTGATATATTTTTTAATTTTAAATTATGGTAATGTTAAAAAAATAAAAAATAAACCAAAAACCTTAATGCCACATCATTGTAATGTGCATTACATTAAGGGCACATCATAGTAAACCAAATACCCTTGAGTCATTTGGTAGAATACTGTTAGAAGGGAAGTTTATTATGGGGCATGTGAAGTTTTTGAGGGAAATGAGGTTAATTTTTTTTACAATATGCATTAATCAAAAGTCACCTTTTTTTTTTTTTACTAAGAAGTCACCTTTTGAAACAACATAGAAGGGAGAAAGAAAGAATGAGGAGAGAAACATAAATACCTTCTGTTGTCAATGCCAAAGTAAGCTAGAGTTCGGGAAAGTTTTTTTTTTTTTTAACGAACGAACAAAAATTTGAAACAGGTAAAAGAGTGATGTCAGTTGTGAATTTAGATAAAAACCAGTTACAGTTTGTCACTTAACCTTTATTGTAAAAATATTGTGAAAGTAGTACTAAGAGGATCGTATTCAAACTTATTGCAACTAGGCTTAAAAAAAAATTAGGATAAAAGGTGTTCATATTTTTATTGTGGGGGTCAAAACCATAAATAAATAATATTATATATATATATATATATATACTTTTTTGTTTTGGGGGGGGGGGGGGGGGGGGGGGGGGGGGAGAGAGGGGGAAGTCAGATATTCCCAAACCTCTTGCTTCTACGACCAATGACAAGAGGAACAAAGCAAGACATCAATCCATTTGGGTAGTCGAAGAGAAAAGGGGTTCTGTTTGTGTTTGTGAATCTGTTTATAATGATGTAATGAGATTTGGAAAAGAAAAATATTTTTTCTCCTCTCTATTTTTTGTTTGGTTATTGGGAAAGTGTTGGGGAGAGTTTGTCGATTTTTTTTTTTTCAAAATTTTTTTTATCAATTATATATATTTTTTTAATCATGCAAGAATTTTTTGTTGTTTTTTTATTAGTGTGTTAAATACTTAACAAAATATTCTAACGAAAGTAGATGCAAGGCCTTAATTGAAACATAAAAGATTGAATCGAATAAAAATAAAGTTAAAGACATGAAATGAATTTTGGTCCAACTTAAATAGTGCAACTTGCATTTTTGTATATATTTATAAATAAAAACTTTTTTCTTGATTTTTTTATAAAAATAAAAGAGGAAAAATGCATATTGTTTATGCTATAGCCTACGGAAGCTACTTCGTCCATTCGTCAAGAATGCATTTGTACTGAAAAGTGAAAACCATAAAATTTCATTTTGGCCAGTAAAAATAAAACTGTATCATTTTAAACCCTAATAGACCGCAAACGTGATTCTAGTGTGCTCTTTTTTTTTTTTTTTCTTAAGGACCAATGGTGGACCAAAAATGTTCCCATACCGTGACCATCAGGGAATATCAAATTTCAATCTGTAAATCCACATGCTTTTAGTGGCCGTGTAAAACATGCATCCTACCCTGTAATTCACTTTCATGGGATTCATTCTATAATGATTTTTCATTATCATTTTTTTAGCTGATGTGTAATGGGTCACTCTAGCAATTTATAAATTGGGCTTGTTTGTAGGCATTGAACACTAGACTGGGCTTTCATCCCGATCTGATAATATGGGACTGGGCTTGTTTCACTTTCAAAAAGAACCACGGGCTAAGGAAAACTTATCAAGCAGTTAAGTTGGCGATCATAGATTGCAAAACCCACTTGAGACTTATGTGTTTGGGCATGGTCTTAAGTAAATTATTATACACTAATTAATGATAATCTATTTTTAATGAACAAATACGTCCCAGACCCAGACCCAAATTATGATGAATTCTTAGGGGGCGTTTGGTTCACCACAATGTTACATTATACTGTAATATTGTATTATTGTAATCTTACATTAATATAATATTAATACAATAATACAACATTACATTATTCAGGAAAGTGATGAAATAAAAGTGATATGATATATTTTATAATTTTAAATTATAGTAATGTTAAAAAAAATTAAAAACAAAAAAAAAACAAAAATCTTAATGGCACATCACAGTGAACCAAATGCCCCTGAAGTTTTTGAGGGAAATGAGGTTTTTTTTTTTTTACAATATGTGGGGGGGAAAAGGCCCAGTGCCATATGTTGGGCCTAAGGCCCAGTCCAGATGCGACTCTCTATCCGAAGAGGATGAAAGTACCGATGCTCTGCCATCCTGGTGGAGAAGCAGCCACTAAGGGACAGACGCACCATCCGAAGATAATCTAGTCTGGCCGAAGGGACCTACCCAACGGAGCTGCCCAGATCTTCGATCAAGTGGATATGCCGAAGAATCCCATGTCAGAGCCGAGCTTCGGGCATGTCCCAGAGGCATCGCTATCATGAAATGCCTTACCAATAAAGCTGCCACCGCCACATTTAATGCACTGCAGCAACTTTCCTGGCCGCATTTATGTGGAGAAGACACCTGAATAGTGTATCTTCACCCACCACCACTCGCTGGGGGTTAAAGCAAACGGCTGATGTGACTGGCACTCAAGTAGGCGCTTAGATGGAGAGCAAGTGTGCGGTGAAGATGAGAGGAGAGGGTATATATAAAGGAAGCAAGTCTCACAGAAGAGGGAGGAGAAAAAGTGTATTTACAAATTCTTTATATAAAAATCCTCTTCGGACCAAAGACTGGACTTGTTAAAATAGCCTGTCTCAACCCCTTTTTCCTTTCGGATGATTTTTGCCGTATGAATCGTTGCTAAATCTGCTACTAGCCCAGTTGTTCAAACCCATTCTCTACAAATTTATTGTTGGGAATTCGTTGGGCTCACCATACAGGGAGTTGGTATCAGGCCCAACAAATTTGGACCCTACAATTGGCGCCGTCTATGGGGAACAGCTTGAGCGAAGGTGGAAGCAACACCTCAAAAGATGGTTGAACCAAGGCAACGACCAGCTGAGTCCAGGTCATCTAAGCACACCGACCCTTTTCTTCATCTGGAACGGAGGCAGGACCGTGAAGGAAGTGTACATACCGCACGCGGTGATCAGAACCAGTCGCATGGGGAGAGTCACACGTCCCATGCAGAGAAAAACAAGGACATGCAGAAGGAAATCGATAGGTTAAAGAGGGAGTTGCGCCATGCGAAGAGGAAACGCAGTCCCTCGTACTCTCAGGAGAATTCTGAGGACGAACAAGACGTCAGCTACGGGCAGAAACAACGAGCGCCGGTCAGCGAATCCTTTACCTTTGAGGAAATGCGTCATGGCGAAAGGAACCCCCAGAAACCCTTACTGAGGGACGCAGGGAACGACGCTATGAGTAAAGCCCTGGATCAGATCTCCAGATCCCCCTTTACCCGCAACATCGAGAGTGCTAAACTTCCTCGACGTTTCCACTAGCCTACATTCACCATCTACAACAGCCGGACTGATCCAGTAGAACATGTGAGCCATTTTAACCAGCGGATGGCTGTTCACTCCAGGAACGAAGCCCTAATGTGCAAAGTCTTCCCATCGAGTTTAGGACCAATAGCCATGAGGTGGTTTGATGGTCTGAAAACAAACACCGTTAGCTCCTTCCAAGAGCTAACTCAGGCTTTTGGATCCCGTTTCGTCACCTGCCGAAGGGTTCCTCAGTCCGTGGCATCCTTGTTGTCCGTTGTCATGAGGGGAGGTGAGACGTTGAAGTCGTATTCAGATAGGTTCTGGGAAACATATAACGAGATTGAGGAGGATTGTGAATCGGTGGCCATCAGCTCTTTCAAGTTGGGCCTCCCCACTGAACACCCCTTGAGAACTTCCCTGAAGCGTAAGCCTGCTACCAGTATACGCCAGTTGATGGACAGGATCGATAAGTATAAGAGAGTTGAAGAAGACCAGCAGCAAAGCAAGGGGAAGGAGAAGGTTATCCCTCCGGAAGGGAGGGATTCCAGGTCAGACAGGCAAAGCCACAACAGGCCGAGGAAGGACTGGGCCGGACAAAGCACAGCGAACTTCCAGGCGGTTAATGCGGTTTTTCGTGAACCGGTACACCAAGTCCTGGACAAAATAAAAGACGAACCATTCTTCAAGAGGCCGAGCAAGATGGTAGGAAACCCCGAAAGGCGCAACCACAACCTTTACTGCCAGTATCACCTTGACCATGGGCATACTACTGAGGATTGCAAGAGCCTGTGGGACCATTTGGATCAGCTGGTCAGCGAAGGCAGGCTAAAGCACCTCCTGCACCATTCACACGGCCAGGGAAATCAAACAAGTACGGGACCCAGGAGGGGCGGTTCTGTAAAACCTCCCTTGGGAACAATCAATGTTATTTTTGCCGCACCAGGAAGGACAGGGTCATGCCCATCCAGAGTATTGTCAGTTACCCGAGCACCCTCGGAGAGGGTTGGCAGAGAACCGAAGAGACTTAGAACAGATGTCCCAGTTTTGGGATTTTCGGAAGAAGATAAAACAGGCACTATACAACCGCATGATGACGCCCTAGTAGTCACTCTAAGAATAGGCGGATACGACTTGCGAAGAGTGATGGTAGATCAGGGCAGCGCCGCAGAGATAATGTACCCAGACCTTTACAAGGGGCTGAACTTGTCACCTGAAGACTTGATCCCATACAGTTCCCCCTTAGTCAGTTTTGATGGCAAAGTGATCACCCCGAAGGGACAGATCAGATTGCCTGTGCAAACCGGTTCTGAGACTGTGGAGGTAGATTTCATAGTAGTGGATGCTTACTCGCCCTACACCGCTATAGTAGGCAGACCTTGGCTTCATACCCTTGGGGCTGTATCCTCCACACTGCACCAGAAGATCAAGTACCCCTCCGAAGGGAAAGTAGAGGAGATCCGAGGAGATCAGGCCTTATCTAGGCACTGTTTAGTGGCAGCGATCCAGCACGAGCAGCGTGCTGCGCCTTCAGACTGTAACAAGGAGGGTTTATAGCAATTAAAGCCTTCGGCGCCTGAAACCGAAGCCTCGGCTGGGGAAGCAGAGTGCGAAAGCTTGGAAAAGATAGTTGTTAATGACGATCCAGAAAAGTTTTTTCAGGTCGGATCTATGCTGCCCCCACAGGAGAAGGGGGTGTTGGTAGAATTCCTCAGGGGAAACGTTGATGTGTTCGTATGGGACCCTGCGGAAGCTCCGGGAGTAAGCCCAGACTTTATTTGTCACCATCTAAATGTAGATCCCACCATAGTCCCCAGGAAGCAACCACTTCGGCGACCATCGAAAGAACACGCAGATGCGGTCAGGGAGGAAGTAGCAAAGCTCAAGCAGGCGGGGGCCATCAAGGAAATCTTTTACCCCGAGTGGCTGGCCAACACAGTGGTGGTAAAAAAGAAAAGTGGGAAATGGCGGGTGTGCGTGGACTTCACTGATCTCAACAGAGCTTGTCCGAAGGATCCGTTTCCCATGCCAAAGATAGATCAACTAGTTGACGCTACAGTTGGGCACCCTCGGATGAGCTTCTTAGACGCATTTCAGGGTTATCATCAGATACCGCTAGCTCTCGCCGACCAGAACAAAACAGCTTTCGTAACTCCTGTAGGAAATTACCACTACAAGGTAATGCCATTCGGCTTGAAGAATGCAGGGGCTACCTATCAGAGAATGATGACCCGGATGTTTGAGCCACAGCTGGGCAAAAGCATGGAGGTTTACATTGACGATATGGTGGTTAAGAGCAAGGTTATTGCGGAACACATTGGGGACCTCAGGGATATCTTCGAAATTTTGAGGGGACACAGATTGCGCTTGAATGCCTCCAAGTGTTCGTTCGGGGTGGGCTCGGGCAAGTTCCTGGGGTATATGGTCACTCACAGGGGAATCGAAGTTAACCCCGACCAGATAAGGGCCATCAACGACTTGCGAGCTCCCCGGAATCCGAAGGAAATCCAAAAGCTGACAGGAATGACTGCTGCCCTTAACAGGTTCATTTCCCGATCGGCAGACAGGTTTCGGCCCTTCTTCTCGTTAATCAATAAGTGGAAAGATTTTGAATGGACGAAGGAATGTGCTGTCGCTTTCCAGCAACTTAAGGACTACCTGGCTAGACCTCCAATCATGTCCAGTCCTCAGCCAGACGAAGTTTTGTTTGCTTACATTGCCGTGGCTCCTAATGCTGTAAGCTTGGTGCTGATCCGAACAGACTGTGGCGTGCAAAAACCAGTTTATTACGTGAGCAAGTCGCTGCAAGAAGCTGAAATCCGCCATTTGCCACTTGAAAAAGCCATTCTAGCTGTTGTGCTAGGTACTAAGAAGCTGCCCCATTATTTCCAAGCTCACACCGTCATAGTCCTTACCCAGCTCCCACTTAGGACCATACTCCGAAGCGCTGACTACACAAGAAGAATTGCCAAATGGGGGACGATACTAGGGGCTTTTGACATCAAGTACATGCCGCGCACGTCAGTGAAAGGCTAGATCCTCGCAGACCTGGTCGCCGAGTTCACAGAGCCTCAGTTAGAGGAAGTAAACCAAACCCTAGGCACGGAAGGGAAGCAAGTCAGCACGATCTCGTCACAAAGCCCCTTGCCCTGGGAAGTATATGTAGACGGCGCATCTAATCAGAGGGGCTCAGGCGTAGGGCTAGTGCTGATATCCCCCGAGAAAATTATCATTGAAAAAGCCTTAAGGCTAGACTTCTCGGCAACGAATAACGAGGCAGAATATGAGGCTCTATTGATGGGGATGAAGATGGTGCGAAGGATGGGAGGAAAGGTTGTTGAGATATCCTCAGACTCAAAGTTGATCGTCGGCCAAGTGCTTGGAGAATTTGAGGCGAAAGACGAGAGGATGAAGGGATACCTGAACCTGGTCAGGTCCCTACAGTCGGAGTTTGAATGCTTTACCCTTCGGCACGTCCCTAGAAGTGGCAACACGCATGCTGATTCTCTCGCTACACTCGCTACCTCTTCGGCGCAGAAATTACCAAGGGTCATCCTGATTGAGGACGTGCGGAGGCCTACGGAGTTAAGAAGGAAGATACTCCAAGTTCACTGCGTCGGGACTAACCCGTGCTGGATGGATCCCATCGTCAAGTTCTTGAGGGACGATGTGTTGCCCGAAGAAAAGGTAGAAGCGGACAAAATACGAAGAAAAGCTACAAGGTTCTGGCTGTCCGAAGGCCATAAACTGTACAAACGATCCTACTCGGGCCCATATCTGTTGTGTATGGCTCCCGAAGCGGCTGAACTGATGCTAGAAGAACTGCATGAAGGAATCTGTGGGAGCCACACTGGAGGGAGATCTTTAGCTCATCGAGCTATTACTCAGGGTTATTGGTGGCCAAACATGCAGAGGGAGGCTCATGAATACGTGAAAAAGTGCGACCAGTGCCAGCGGTTTGCGCCAAGCATACATCAACCTGGTGGAACCCTTAATCCGCTATCCAGTCCATGGCCTTTTGTCCAGTGGGGTCTGGACATCGTAGGCCCTTTCCCTAAGGCAGCAGGAAACAGGAAGTTCTTACTGGTCGGAATGGACTACTTCACCAAATGGGTAGAGGCTGAGCCTCTAGCAAACATCAGAGACGTGGACGTGAAGAAGTTCATTTGGAAAAACATCATCACCAGATTTGGAGTCCCATATACTCTCATCTCGGACAACGGGCTTCAGTTCGATAGCAAAGCTTTCAGAAGCTATTGCAGCAAGTTGGGAATCACAAATAGATACTCTACCCCCGCCTATCCCCAGGGGAATGGGCAGGCTGAAGCCACCAATAAAGTCATAGTTAACGGGCTAAAGAAGAGGTTGGATGATGCGAAGGGTAGATGGGTAGAGGAACTACCCCACGTATTGTGGGCGTATAGAACCACGCCTCGAAGGTCCACTGGGGAGACCCCTTTTTCAATGACCTATGGGGCGGAAGCTGTAATACCTCTCGAGACAGGGTTCCCCACCTACCGGACCAGCTCTTTTGACCCAGCCAACAATGATAGGCAGTTGGAAAAGAGTCTGGATCTGATTGAAGAACGAAGGGAAAGCGCAATGGTCCGATTAGCACACTACCAGCAGAAATTGAAACAGGGCTATGACATCAATGTGAGATTAAGACCCCTTGAGCCTGGAGATCTTGTCCTGAGGAAGGTGGTAGGGAATGCAAAGAATCCAGCATGGGGAAAATTGGGGCCGAACTGGGAAGGCCCATATCGTATCACTTCGAGGGCAGGCATTGGAGCATACTTCCTGGAAGACCTAGATAATCATGCAATGCCCCGGCCATGGAATGTAAATAACCTCAAAAGGTACTACTATTAAGAGAATTTTTCTTTCAGTCATGATTGCTCTTTTACTACACTAGTTTCCCATTTATTTCTCAAGTGTTTAAACTTAAATCCAGTCATGCCTGTAGTCCTCGGACCAGATGATTTGGGTTAGTTAACACTCCTTCACGATTTCTCAAGTGTTTAAACTTAAATCCAGTCATGCCTGTAGTCCTCGGACCAGATGATTTGGGTTAGTTAACACTCCCTTACGATTTCTCAAGTGTTTAAACTTAAATCCAGTCATGCCTGTAGTCCTCGGACCAGATGATTTGGGTTAGTTAACACTCCCTTACGATTTCTCAAGTGTTTAAACTTAAATCCAGTCATGCCTGTAGTCCTCGGACCAAATGATTTGGGTTAGTTAACACTCCCTTACGATTTCTTAAGTGTTTAAACTTAAATCCAGTCATGCCTGTAGTCCTCGGACCAGATGATTTCGGTTAGTTAACACTCCCTCACGATTTCTCAAGTGTTTAAACTTAAATCCAGTCATGCCTGTAGTCCTCGGACCAGATGATTTGGGTTAGTTAACACCCCCACGATTTCTCAAGTGTTTAAACTTAAATCCAGTCATGCCTGTAGTCCTCGGACCAGATGATTTGGGTTAGTTAACACTCCCTCACGATTTCTCAAGCGTTTAAACTTAAATCAAGTCATGTCTTAATCCTCGGACCAGATAATTTGGGTTAACACCTTTACGTTGTTAGATTTACATCTCATTAAATGCGCACACATTAGTAACCTAGTCTAATGCTTGGCGTAATGTGCAGACTCTGGCTAAATTACATCATCTGTTATTGCTATAAGACACCGTTTAAGTCATGCATGGAAGAAAACCATGGTTTTGATTTATCCTCAATTATCACTGTCATTTTTAGCCGAAATAACAACTTAACAAACACCAGAAAAGCAACGAAGAACAAAAAGAATCCATTTCGTTCATTAAAAAGGTAATTTCGTTACAGAATGAATGACAAAGGGTCCTAGCAGCTACTAAAGCTAAACACCCTAAACCTTGTCTTGAGGCTCTGGATTAAGCTTTGGTAGTTCACCCGCATCTCCAGTCTGAAGAGGCGCCTGGCTTGTTTCAGCTGGGGCTGAAGGATCCTGACCGGCCGAGGGAGCTTCCGAGGCATCTGGCAGATCGCTTATGTCAGGATGATAATAGACGCTCTCGGGTTGCCTTAGGGCAGACTCCGCGGGGACTCCAGCCGCATCAAGGCATTTGCCCCATGTTATTTCGCAGTAGTCTCTGCACACTTTGGCAAACTCCTCGGTCAGCCTTGATTGGGTCTCTTGCACCCCCAGCATGTAAGCAGCCTGTTTCTCGGCCTCAACTGCTTCTTTGGCCAACTGGGCGTCCTCCTTAGCCACTTTAGCAGCATCCCTGGCTTTGTTTAGCTCAGCCCGCAACTCTTTTACCAACACCCTCTCTGTTTCCAGATTGGTTTGGGTAACGAATAGTTGCTGTCGCTGATCCTCGGCCTGCTTCTCAGCATTCTTCAGGCCCGCCTCTACATTCCTCCTCGCTTTCCCCTCCTCCTTCAGTTCCTCGGAGACGCGGGCGTAGTCGTCCTTCGCCCTGCCCAATGCCTTCTCCACCTCCTCCCTGGAACGAGCCTCAGCTTGCACTTTAATGTCCTTGTCCTTTACCCATTCTTCGGCTACAAAAATTTGCTGGGCGATCTGCATGGCAAACAAAAAATTTTTTCTTTGCGTTAAGTCACGAAAACACACGAAGGTTACAAGATGATTACTTATCTCACCATGCCTAAATCCCTTTTTAGGGACAAAAAGAGCTCCTGTTCGGTGAAGCGCCGATAGGATTCCATGTCCTTCGGTAGGAAAAGAGGCTTCTCCAACGCTTCTGCTATGCGCCCTGCTTTCCCCCCAGCGTAATTTCGCAGGGACGCATCGTGTGGGATGGCAACACCATCCAGGGTAAGCTTCGGAGACCAATCCCGAGTCTTTCGCCGCACGTCTGCGGCCAAATTCTCTTCTCGGCTCTCCGTAGAAGACGCACGTTTGCTCCTATTGTCATGGGTCGTCTTCTGTTGCTTTGGGCCTTTCGGAGGGACCACTTCCCCCTCCTCAACATCTGTCACCTCCGTCACCACCCTTTTTTTCTTCAAATCAGGTAGCGCCTTTAGCCCAAGGTCTTTTGGGGCTGGAGGGGGAGGGGGTGGCGGTGGAAGATTGGCCTTAGGCTGGGAAGTGCCAGTGCCTTTGGCCACCTCCTTCGGCTTTTGGTTTTTCAGCAAGTTCGATAGACTCTGCATGTCTTCTTCCTCAGAATCGTCTGGCAGAGCTAGATTTAAGAGCAGAGCAGCCGAGTGCCTATCGAGCACCTCTTCGGCAGACAAAATCTCGACTTCCCTGGAGGTATCCTCTTCGAACTTAAACTGGTCTATCTGCTGATCAAGCGAAGGGGTAGAAGAGACTCTTTCCTCCTCTGCTGCCGGTTCAAGGGGAACTTGTTGAACGGGCTGAACGAACACCGGGATGCCTTGCGGATTAGGATGGGGCACGGGGGCAAGGTCGAAGGGGGCCAGAAAGGTTTTTCTTGCCACGTCAATGCGGTTTAGGCGTCTATCCCCGAGTGTTATGGCGTTGCCTCTCGGCTGGAGTTCTGACTTCGGAGTATAGCCGAGAATGAGGGGAACGAATCTGAGCTGTCCGTCTTCGCTCACAAAGATCTCCGACCGAAGAAGATAGTTCAGGGCCGCAGTGTTTGTAAGACTCAGCCGAGGAGACACGTTCCTCCTATCTGCAAACATGGCGATAGAACTGTCAGTAGGTTGCAACATGACAAAAGCAAGTCTGAACAGCTAGAAGCAAGAAAGTTAGAAAAGCTCAAGGGGGAATGTCCCACCTGGCGTTCCTAGCGTGGTTGGGCAATGAACCCCATCATGCCAGGCACCCGAGACGATCAGGTAATCGTCCTTCATCCCCTTGTTGGACTTGGGAAGACCGGAGAGGAGTCTGACGACATCGGATCGGGACCTTAAATAGTATCCCGCCCCTTCTTTGGTACGACATTCATACATGCGTACCACGTCGTGCCAGGTTAACCCCAAGCCTAGGTGGCGGTTTAGGTCATCAATTGCACCTAAGATTCTAAAAGTGTTGGGTGCGCACTGGTCAGGACTCAGCCTATGGGCGGTAAGGTAATTTCTGGTGATTGGACCCATGGGAATGGTCATACCCCCTTCCAAGAAGGCGATGATGGGGATAATGACTTCACCCACCTCCCGGTCCAATAGCAACCCCTCCGTGGAGCAATACCTCAGGCCTACTTCCTGAGGAATGCGATACGTCTCCCTAAACTTTTCTATCTGGGAAGGACTGTTCACTAGATATTCGAATCTACCCATTGTTAATGAGGACAAAGTGAGGGAAATACGGGACGGTGACTGGAGAAAATTTACAAATGGCCGAAGAGGCAGCCTGAATAGATTTCAAAAACCTCGAAGAAGGGAACTTACGTCGGACTGAATCAAAGAGTGTTTTCTGGCCTTGCGGGGAAATCACAGTGGATTCTGGGAGGAGTAGAAGCGGATGACTGGAATAGCTTTGAAATTCTGAAACGCTTGAGTTCGCCTGGGAGCTCTGAAGTTTGCAAAATGAGAAGACAGTCTTCTCTGGGACTTTATATAGGGGTAGGTAAAGTGGGGGAACTTACCCCGCCCAAAAATTTCGAGGAGAATCTCCTCCGTTGATTTGAAATGGACCGCTAGATTTTAGGGACAAGACGCCGCCTGGATCAATTAATGACGCCTCGGAAACGGCGCGACAGCAGCGGTTATAAAGAAGGCCCCCACATTTATGCGCGCACACGTGTGGGGTCAGAGTTCAGTGCCCTCATTTGTCGAAGATCAAAACCCCACCTTTTCCTCTTCGGATGCGAGGTAAAAAGTGGAATTTTGAGGGGCTATTGTGGGGGAAAAGGCCCAGTGCCATATGTTGGGCCTAAGGCCCAGTCCAGATGCGACTCTCTATCCGAAGAGGATGAAAGTACCGATGCTCTGCCATCCTGGTGGAGAAGCAGCCACTAAGGGACAGACGCACCATCCGAAGATAATCTAGTCTGGCCAAAGGGACCTACCCAACGGAGCTGCCCAGATCTTCGATCAAGTGGATATGCCGAAGAATCCCATGTCAGAGCCGAGCTTCGGGCACGTCCCAGAGGCATCGCTATCATGAAATGCCTTACCAATAAAGCTGCCACCGCCACATTTAATGCACTGCAGCAACTTTCCTGGCCGCATTTATGTGGAGAAGACACCTGAACAGTGTATCTTCACCCACCACCACTCGCTGGGGGTTAAAGCAAACGGCTGATGTGACTGGCACTCAAGTAGGCGCTTAGATGGAGGGCAAGTGTGCGGTGAAGATGAGAGGAAAGGGTATATATAAAGGAAGCAAGTCTCACAGAAGAGGGAGGAGAAAAAGTGTATTTACAAATTCTTTATATAAAAATCCTCTTCGGACCAAAGACTGGACTTGTTAAAATAGCCTGTCTCAACCCCTTTTTCCTTTCGGATGATTTTTGCCGTATGAATCGTTGCTAAATCTGCTACTAGCCCAGTTGTTCAAACCCATTCTCTACAAATTTATTGTTGGGAATTCGTTGGGCTCACCATACAGGGAGTTGGTATCAGGCCCAACAAATTTGGACCCTACAATATGCATTAATCAAAAGTCACCTTTTGAAATAACATAGAAGGGAGAAAGGGAGAATGAGGAGAGAAACATAGATACCTTCTGTTGTCAATGCCAAAGTAAGTTAGAGTTCTGGAAAGTTTTTTTTTTTTTTCTTTTAACGAATGAACAAAAATTTGAAACATTTTTTTTCTTATAAAATTAAATATTTTAAAGGTAGTGCTACTGACACAACAATTTTACAAAAAATTCACAACAAAATTTAGGTGATAAGTTATTAATGATAGGTAAAAGAGTGATGCTAGTTGTGGATTTAGATAAAAACCAGTTACAATTTGTCATTTAACCTTTATTGTAAAAATATCGTGAAAGTAGTATTAAGATGATCGTATTCAAACATATTGCTGTTAGGCTCAAAAAAATAGAATCAAGGTGTTCATATTTTTATTGTAGGGGTCAAAACCAAAAATAAATAAATAAATACTATTATATATATACTTTTGTGAGGGGTGGGGAGAAGGGGGAAGCAGGGTTGTAAACGAACCAAGCCGTTCATAAACAGCTCAGGTTTGGTTCGATAAAAAGCTCGTTCATGTTTATTTGTTTTATAAACAAGCCAAGCTTAAGCTTTAGTCTTAAGCTTGTTTAATAAACGAGCCGAGCCCGAGTAAAAAATATTGTTCATGAACAAGCTTGTGAACACCAAGGCTTGATACAAAAGTAACAAAACAAGTTGAGCCTGGGCTTATTTATGAGTTGGGTAATAAAATTGATATGAGCTTGACAAGTAAACTCGTGTCCTTCTAAGAATTTAATTAATTATAAGTTGAGATAACTCATTCAAACCAAATAGACTAGATAATAAACTTGATATAGACTTGATAATATACTTGTGTTGGATCTCAAGCTCAAAAACATGATATTGAGCTTGAGTTTGGGCTTGATATAGAGCTCGAGTTTAGCTTGACTAATGAACTAAGCCAAGCCAAGTTGAGCTCAAGCTTTTATACTTTATAACAAGCTCAAACTTGAACATTATTTGTAAGCTCATATCAAGCTCAAGCCAAGCTTGAACATTCTGCTTTTGCTGTCGAGCCAAGTTTGAACATTCACTACTTGACAAAGCTCGGCTCGTTTACAGCCCTAAGGGGAAGTCAGGGGTTTCCAAACATCTTGCTTCTACGACCAATGACAAGAGGAGCAGTGGTTCTTCGTCTAAGCAAAGCAAGACATCAATCCATCTAAGTAGTCAAAGAGAAAAGGGGTTCTATTTGTGTTTGTGATTCTGTTTATAATGATGTTATGAGATTTGGAAAGAAAAATATTTTTTTTTCTTCTCTCTATTTTTTGTTTGGTCATTGGGAAAGTGCTAAAGAGAGTTTATTGATTTTTTTTTTTTCAAAATTGTTTTATCAATTTTTTTTTTAATTATGCGAGAATTTTTATTGTTTTTTTATTAGTGAATTAAATACTTAAACAAAATATTCTAACGAAAGTAGTTGTAAGGCCTTAATTGAAACAAATTGAAACTTAGAAACTGAATTGAATGAAAATAAAGTTAAAGACTTGAAATAAATTTTGGTCCAACTTTTTATTTGAGAAACAAACACACACACACACACACACACACACACAAAGGAGAGGGAAAAGTGTTCTATCACAAAGGCACGCCACAACTCCACTCAAAAGTCATGCTAACTTTTAAAGAAATGTGGGGCAAATTATACGATACACAACACACTCTCTTATGGCCTGTTTGGATGTTTAAAAAAGGAGGGAGAGTAGAGTAGAGGGAGGGAGAGTAATCTAATTACCTTATTTGGAAGTTTTTTAAGGAAGGAGGGGGAGGGGTTTGAAGGGATTTGGAGGGGTTTCAACTCCCCCTTGCCCCCTATTTTTAATTCCCCCAAATTGGAGAGATTTGGAAGGAGAGTAGAGTACATAAACTATTGACCAAGTAAATTACATAATTTACCCTTATTATATTAACAAAATTACACAAGGAGAAGGGCTAATTACTCCCTTCCCCCTTACTAATTTTAAAAACATCCAAATAAGATGGAGGGGAATCATTTTCCTCTACTCTCCTCCCCACTACTCCCCTCCCCTCTACTCCCCTCTACTCTCCTCTCTCTCTAAACTTCCAAACAAGCCATTAAGCAATGTGAAACAAATTTTGGTCCAACTTAAATAGTGCAATTTGCATTTTTGTATATATTTATAAATAAAAACTTTTTTCTTATTTTTTTTAATAAAAATAAAAGAGGAAAAATGCATATTGTTTTATGCTATAGCCTACGCAAGCTACTTTGTCCATTCGTCAAGAATGCATTTTTACTGAAAAGTGAAAACCATACAATTTCATTTTGGCTGGAAAAAATAAAACTGTATATATCATTTTAAACCCTAATAGACCGCAAACGTAATTCTAGTGTGCTCTTTTTTTTCTTAAGGACCAATGGTGGACCAAAAATGTTCCCATGCCGTGACTATCGGGGAGTATCAAATTTCAATCTGTAAACCCACATGCTTTTAGTGGCCGTGTAAAACATGCATCCTACCCTGTATTTCACTTTTACGGGATTCATTTTATAATAATTTTTTATTATCATCCGACTAAGATATTAATTTATTTAATTTATTTTTTATGTAAGTAAGAATTAAACTCTAGTTCACTTACAAATGACAAGAGATTTTTTTTTTTTTTTTTTGTGGATAAGAAAATCATAACTTTATTAAGATGAAAATAAACACATTATATTCTGAGTTAAAGCCAACTGAGCAAAGATGTGTGCAGGGCGATTACCTTATCTTCAAAGATAAGAGATTTGCACTCCCCTCAAATCCTTTAGCTTAAGTTGTACTCCCTCAACTATATTGCCAATAATTATTGGTGGTTCACACAATCCATTCATAGCCTCAGCAACAATCTGTGAGTCACACTCAAAGATAAACCCCCACATCCCATACAAAAAGAACCCCTTTCTCCAAAACTTTTGCTTCAATCTCCAACGGCCCCAGTTGGTATGGTATATCTTTACTCAACGCTGCCTCAACTCTTCCAGCAAAATCACCGATTACTACCCCAACTCCCAAAGAATGAGAGGATTTGAAAGTTGCGCCATTAACAATAAGGAGAATTTTTTTGTGCATTAATTTTGGTTTTTCATAATCTGGTACCATAAAATTTTTCCCACCATGACTTTCGGTTAGCTGTTCTTAACTCCTTGTGCTTATTCATTTCTTCTTTTTCTTTTTTAAGAATCAAACACAAAGAAAAGAGAATGAGGTAATTCTAACATAAGGCACATCACAAACTCCTCATGTATATTCTTT
Organism: Quercus glauca; assembly: GCA_023736055.1. Classification (NCBI taxonomy): domain Eukaryota; kingdom Viridiplantae; phylum Streptophyta; class Magnoliopsida; order Fagales; family Fagaceae; genus Quercus; species Quercus glauca. Next base: position 74,844,764 of record CM043318.1, on the reverse strand, counting down.
TTTTTTTTTTTTTTTTTGGTTAAAACTCATGTATATTCAATTCTACTAAGATACTTTTCTTTCCAAAAAAATAAAGCTTTTCATGGATGTCTCCAAAAAAAAAAAAACATGCCTTTCATGGGACTGCTGTAAGTCATTAGGTTTTCCTCAATTTCGTTTTGTCCAGTTGGGCTTTTGAACGCTGTTCCATAAAGTTGGTTACCGTACCTTAGAAAAATATGGACTTTTGCTGTAATTTTCATGGCTTCCATAACAATTGAAACAATATCAATTCTAATCCTCTAAAGCATCTGTAGGCAAATAGACATTTGCTGTAATTTTCGTGGCTTCCATAACAATTGGAACAATATCAATTCTAATCCTCTAATGCATTTGTACGCAATTCAGACACAAACGATCAAGAGCAACTAATATCAATCTTTTCTTTTTTTTTTTAATTAATATCAATCTTTATTCTAGTTAGACATTATATATGTTCCACATTAAGGGACAGGTTAGACCAAAATGAATTTTAATCTTATGATGTTAATTACGTTGGGCCAACCTCATTAACCAATCTCATAAAATTATAAGATTTAAACGGATTACACTCGCTTCATAATAGTTGCTCCTTATCATGAGGTTAAAACACCCATTTCAAATGGAAGGAAAACTAGGAGACTAGCTACATGGGTGGCTCTAAGAACAGTTCAGGGGATTCAAATGAACTGCCTACTCCTGAGCTGGCCAAAAAAAAAATATATATATATATATATAAATTTTTTTTTTATTTGACCCTCCTAAAATAAAATTTTGAATCTCCTAGACCTAATTTTTTTTAAAGCCTAGCTGAAATGAACTTGATTATGATTATCTTGACAATATCTTGGTCTTTTAAAAAATAAAAAATAAAAAAACTCAATATCATACCAATTTTGTCTAAAATATGGGGGGAATAGTAAGCCTAACAACAAAAGTATAAATTTGTTCTCCTTAAATCTTAAAAAATAAATAAACAAATAAATAGATCTTACCAAATTTGAAATAAACTAATACATAAAATTTTATTGTATTTAGATCTCGCTTGGAGTTTACTTAACAACAATAATTCATATTTTTATTGTATTTAAAAACAATAGATGATTTTCAAGATTTAATCTTAGCAACAATAATTAGTATCCTCATCATATTAATAAACTATTATATAAAAAAAAATCGTATTAATAAACAATATGCATTGAACTTATAATTTATCTTATTATATGAGAAATGTTTTATGTTCATAATACTTTCACAACAAATTTTAAGTGACAGATTGTTATTAGTTGTTATTGATGGGAAAAAAAGTAATTTCAGCCGCAAGTTTAAATTAAAACTAATAACAACTTATCACCTAAAATTGTTAGAAAAGTGGTGTAAAGACTTTGTAAATGTAGCACTTTGTAATAAAGAAATCACATAAACTGCAAGATTCATTTTTTATCCAAAATGCATCTTGTTACTGACCTAATAACAACTTATCACCTAAAATTGTTAGAAAGTGGTGTAAAAATTTTGTAAATGTAGCACTTTGTAATAAAGAAATCACATAAACTGCAAGATTTATTTTTTATCCAAAATGCATTTTGTTACTGAACTCCCCTAAAAATATATATTGGAGTTGTCGCTGACTAGCTAGGCACAAATCCTAGATAATGAAATCAATTACAAATTCCTCTCAAGTTTATGTCTAAAATTTGAGTTCACAGCAAGTACAACAATATCACCATTAAATAAAATTTCACACTTTTCTTTGCCCTCTCTCATGCACATGCTGCACTCCTTTTCATGTACTATAAGTTTATATCCCAAGTAGAAATTCATGTTTTTTATCTTTATTTTATGCTTAATTCTAATCTCCTCTTCTCCCATTTATAGAAGGGTTCTTAAGGCAAAGCTATCAAATCCACGTAGATAAATACCAATTACTTTTTAACAAAAAATAGACTTTAATTAACACCAAAAAAATTCTAAATAAATTTTTCAACAAATTATGTTCTTTGGATTCGTTAAAATTTAGAGATTTTGTTGGATTTCAAACTCATTGAGAGGATCCATGACTTTGTAGAATACTTACTGTGGGGTCCAAATTTCGTAGCCCAAGCTCAAAAGGTCAAGATTATGAGCTCAACGAACCCAGAACAATGAATTTGTAGAGAGTGGGTGAAAAAGCTAGGCTGGTTGTGAATCTAGCAACGGTAAACTCTGATGTACTAGGATAAACTGATATAAAAACACGCTTGAAAGCTAAATAAATTCAAATCCGAAGAGGCTTGTTATTAATTGAAAGGTGAATACAATTCTTAGAGTTTTTCTCCAGATTTTCTTCCTCCTTTCTTTAGAGGCCTATTACATTTATATATTCTTCTTCTCCTTCATCTTCACCGTACACCTGTTCTTCATCTAAGCATTCACTTGAGTACATGTCATATCAGATATCTGCTTTAGTTTTCCATAAATGGTGGTAGCTGAGATTATACTGTTCAGGAGTCTTCTCCACATAAATGCGGTCAGAAAAATTGCTGCAGTGCATTAAATACGGTGACAGCAGCTTTTCCTTTTAGATATTTCTCTATTCTTATCATCTCCAGGCATGCCCAAAACTTGTCCTTGTCATTGAAATTGTTGGAAAGATCAATCAAACCTTCCGTATACCTACTTGATCAAGTCCCCTTGGTGTCCGAGAAGAATGACCTCTTCGGACCATTAGGGTTCTCTTCGGACTATCCTCCTCGTTCGTTTCTAGGTATATTTCTTCCATCTGAACTCCTTCCTAACCACTTTTTTCTCTTCGGACACATAATGATATTCGAATTGGGCCCTAGGTCCAACACATGATGTTGGGCTTTTACCACCACACTTACTTATACTACTAATAAATGTAGTTGTTAAGGTTCACGTCCACTGTAGGTGTGAAATTTGTGGGATTGAAGAGGTCCTTAGAGGACATAATTAATATTCACAAATAGGTGTGGAATCATTATTTTTTTAAATGGTCGATTTGCAAACTCTATCACATAAGTTGATGCAATTTCAGTTTTCAGCTATGAATAAAGTCATTATCATTTAAAATCTTACCCAAAAAAAAAATATTAATAATAAAACTGTCAACTCTATCACATAAGTTGATGCGATTTCAGTTTTCAACTATGAATAAAGTCATTATCATTTAAAATCTTACCCAAAAAAAAAAATTAATAATAAAACTGTCTCCTAAAAGTTCTAATACTTAATTATGATATATTATGGGAGTTCAACTTGTAAAATTTCATAAGAAACTTGGGTTCAAATCTTGCCTACTCTACACCAAAACTAATTAGAATCTTAACCTTTGTTTTTGTTTTCGATTTTTCTTTTTTTCTTTTTTTTTTTTTTTTGGGGGTTTATGAGATAGCATTAGTATCTTAACAGTTTGGGAAGAAATGCCTTAGTTAACTTGTTTATGGAACAATAATTATAAAGCGAATTTCACAAATTCAAATTATCTATCATTTAGTATAAAAATTATATATATCATATATGCCATTAGAATATGGTGTGAAAATTCATTAATATGTTATTATATATACAGACACGAGGGAAAATACTAATGTTATTTTGCATTGGCTTTTGAAGGTTCGATAAGAAATGCAAGAGGGTGTTGAGGATTTGCACGTATTGTCTTGCGTAAAGGCTTTTAATATTTTTATCAAATCATTAGAGAAAAAAACCACATGTCTACGTAACTTGTTAACTTCATGCATTGGTTGCGTACCAAATTAATTGTGTCTCTATACGTGGTTTGAACTTAATTTTTTGATGCTAAAATTAAAAAGATAAATATTATAAGAACAATTTATAAGAAACCTTTTCACTATCTACCAATCTCCACTGTCCAAACAGAAAACAAAAAAAAAATTAAAAAATTAAAAAAAAAAAAAAAAAGGTTTCATATTCTACTAAACCAAAGGTTACTGATTATAAAAAAAAAAACAAAAACAAAAAACCAAATGTTCATGACTGCAATCCAAGCGTGCAAGATGTTTTTGCATTTGTTTGTATTTTTTTTTTTTTTTTGCTGGTCCCATGACACTGTTTATGGACCAGCCAATACCTGTAAAACACATTAACAATATTTTGGTTTTTAAAAAATATTTTACTACAGTATTTTTAGTAATAAATTTTTAATTTTTAATAAAATAAACAATATTTGAAGATACCCAAACTTTTGATTTGCCTAAAAGAAACACAAACCAACACAAGTACACAGCTAAAATCATTGGAGCTTGTACTCAAATGCTTCCCCAAGCGCGTAATAATCAATAATTTCTTTCCATTTTTCATTTTTTTTTTTTGTTTTTTTTTTTTACTTTTCAATATTTTGATTTGAAATGATTAATTTCCTACGTGGGCTGCTTTTTGTATCAACTTTTAGCCTCCCTGACAGCTCAAATTAAAGTGAACTCACACTCACAGGTCTTTACCACCCTTCAAAAGCCTATAGAAAATTTTGGCACCTTTTCAAGTCATCTTTCTCAAACTCTCTCTCTCTCTCTCTCTCTCTCCCTCATACATGATATATATAAACTTAACCAGACTTTGAGGGAGAATCTTAAACAGGCACTACAAGTTCCTGTTTGTCTGAGAGAGAGAGAGAAAAAAAGAGTTCTGTTCTACTTTTGTTTCTTTGTTCGTTTGATGAATAACAGAATGAATGCTGCAGTTACTCCTAGCACAACAACAACAAGGTTTATCAAATGTGTCACAGTTGGAGATGGTGCTGTTGGGAAGACAAGTCTTCTAATCTCCTACACCACCAACACTTTCCCAACTGTATAAAACACTTTTTAACTTTCATATATGTTCTTTATTTTTTTTTATGTTTTTTTTTTTTTTCATTTTTCATTTTTTAGTTGTTTCTGTTAATGTGCATTTGATTTCCAATGTGGGTTTATGTATTGTATGACAGGATTATGTCCCCACTGTTTTTGATAACTTCAGTGCCAATGTTATGGTTGATGGGAAGACTGTGAATTTGGGTCTCTGGGATACTGCTGGTATACTCAATCTTTCCCTCTATAATGGTCAATTTGTTTGATGCATGGTTTTTTTCTTTTTTTTTATCTTTCAATTTTTAGTTTTCCTTCAATGATTGTTAACTTTGTTATGGTACAAGAATCATGAACTCCCTTAGGGGGAAAAAATTTTGGCCTCTGATTTGAAGCTATTGTTTATGATCAAAGTGATCAGGCAAATTGTACTTCTATGCAATTTATTTCTTTTGATGAAATGGCTTTTGTCTAAACTTCTACTCGTATGTTTTTCTAGTTCTGTGATGAAAAAAAACTTTTTTAATGGCTATAATTGATCACCATTACTACCAAAGATTCAGTTTTCATTATTTTTCAATCTTAACTGTGAGCAAGCATAAAGGATTTTTAGACATATATAGCACAAATGATAATTTCCAAAGGAAAAACACATCTTTTTTTTTTCTGTCTTATACAACAATTGGGGATAGGAAATTTAAACCTAGGTTCTCCCCATTAAGAGAACTTGATAACGTCATTGAGTTACAAAGATCATGGCAAGGAAAAAAAATACATTCTAATCGAACAGTAGTGGTGATCTACAATTCATAGGAAAATCGAATAGACTGTATCAAATGAAGCAATGGTATCATTTTTATTCATATATGAAAAAAGCATGTGCGTGTGTATGTATTTGACTAAGGCGAATCAATTAGAGCTACTTAATATTGTAGTCTTGTAGATAATAAAAAAACTATTTAGATCTCATTTTAATGATTTGGCTGATTGACAGTGAAAAAGGCAGAATTCTGTATTTCCTAAAGCATTTGATTACATGAAATCATCCAACTCGTGTAGCAATTAGGCTTACAAAAAATTTTAATATTTATTAATATGTTCCATATCTCTTAGAAACACATCAGCACTTCCATGTGACATGAAAAAAACAAGCCCATTAAGCTTTGTTTTTGAAAACCAATTATTGCAAAGCACCTTGATTAATCTTGAAATAAATAGTAACTTTCCATGTTAATATTGTGGGAACTCATATGATAATGCAAAAGTGGCTCCTAAAACAAAATTAGGATAGCTCTTTGGCTTTTAAAAGTCAATGGAATGAAAGCTTACAATGTCTGCAATTTTTGCAGGTCAAGAAGATTATAACAGGCTGAGGCCCCTGAGTTACAGAGGAGCTGATGTTTTCCTACTTTGCTTTTCTTTAATAAGTAGGCCTAGCTTTGAAAACATATCAAAGAAAGTAGGATTCTCTTTTCTTTTGATAAAATCCTTCTTTTGATTTTCTTTCATTTACAAAAAGTTTCAACCAAATGTATATACTAATCAGATTCTTTGTGCTTGTTTCTTTTTCTTCCTGCCTCTTCATATGTTGGGGTAGTGGGTTCCGGAGCTGAGACATTATGCCCCATCAGTGCCCATTGTTCTTGTGGGGACCAAACTAGGTGATAGATTCTTTCCTTCATTAATTTTTTACTTCTGTTAATGATTATTGCCAGAACTATGGCCTTGCTTTTCCATGAAGTGTCCCAATTCTCTAGATAATCGAGTATGCTCGTTGGAAAATATAAAGTGAAGAATGAAAAGTTCCTTTTATTGTCCTTCTTTTTCTTCTAAATTTTCAAAATTCTATTATACAGGAATGTACAATCAAATTAAAGTATATTGTTGAAATCAAAAGTGCAACATGGTCATCCACTCCTACAATTAATGATATTTGAATACATAAATATATACATTTCAAGTACATAAATGTAGCTAGAAATATCTGTATATGTTCTTATAGTTTTGCATCAATATTTAGTATATATGGTTTGGTATATTCACAGTTGTTTGGGACATTCTTAACTATTCATGAAGATTTTTTCTGCGTGTACGTTTGTTTGTTACTATTTTCTATTAAGCATTGTTATTTGGGATCGCAGATTTGAGAGAAGATGAAGAGTTTCACTTGAATTATCCTGGGGCATGTACCATTGCCACAAAACAGGTAGGGAGGCAACCTGCAACTTTTTTTTTCCCCCACAATCACATAAGCATTTTGCATTTGTAGCAATACAATAAATCGTATAGCAATGCTACAGAGACAATCAATCGACAAATTTTTTTTTCACAACAAATAGAGGTGGTAGATTGTTATTAATGTAACGTCACATTCATTGGAAGCACCATTAACATCACCTTTATTGCAAAAGGTATACCAATATTAATCTGCCACCTCAACAATTGTGAAATTTGTTGGTCTTTGGACTTGGTAATGTTAATCGCATGTTACACGCAGTGTACATGGGTCTATTTTCAACACCAACTGAACATGGGGCACACACTGATTGTTTCAACAAACTACAAAGCACAGTCAATTTAAATAGTGCACCCATATCTCTTTTTGGTGGAAATAATTAGCTTTCCAGGCCATGTCACATTGTGCGTATGGCCTAGTCTGATGTTGATGCACCCCTCTGCTGAGACAGACAAATCAGTGAGAAACCATCTTGTGTGGAGTTGTTTTCCTCTTCAATTATATGTATTTATATAGTACATCTTTTAATACCAGGGTGAAGAACTGAAAAACCAAATTGGAGCAGTAGCATACATAGAATGCAGCTCAAAGACACAGCAGGTATGTTTCTCATTTTTTATATATTTTCTCATAAAATTTATGAAATACTTCATCATTTAACATGAAGAAGATATCATATCAAACTTCAGTACTTGGTCTACTAGATATATTAGTGAAGTGAAAACAGGAACAAAATGGGAACATATTGATTGATTGGTAATTCATAAAGGACATGAGATTTCAGGTCAACCTTGTTGTGCAGCCAATTTATTAAAGATTGTTCCCAGTAGGGTCTCTGTGATGGTAGCCCATCATCATGGGGAAAAAAAATTCTTCTGGTTGCCACCTGAATGTTAGTTTAGTGACATATATTTCAGACATCATTATAAAGGGAAAAATATAGGTATGTGTGTCTGTTAAAAGCTCCTCTAAACTCTAACACAAGCCATTTGGAGACATCATTGTCCCAGTACGGTAATCACTTCATTAGTAAAATAAAACAAGGAATCAAATCGTTGTTCTAAGCAAAGCAACATATGCAGAATTGTAGATACAGAAGAAAGTAATGAAATAGTACTAATTGGCATCCAAATGTGTTCTTTTAACATACTTTAGACATTGTAAAGCATTGTTCCAAGTTGGTTTCAAGAACTGTAAATTGAAACTTTGTTACTGAAATTGCAGAATGTGAAGGGTGTGTTTGATACATCTATAAAGTTGGTGCTGGAACCTCCAAAGCCCAAAAAGGCAAAGAGAAAGCAGAGGACATGCGGGATTCTTTGATAATCTTCTAGTGCTCCTGATCTTATATTTGCCTATGATGATGATGATGACTCCCATCTCTCTAACAGTTGTCCATTCTTGTCTTTTTTTTCTTTGTTCTGAGAGAAAATCATTGAATTTCACGCTGGTCATTACATTGATTTGTATGAGTTTGGCATTTCTATAACTAGTATATGCTCTATTTATATTATTCCAAGTTGGGAAAGAAAAACAAAAAAGCACGTCACAGAGGTTGTGGCTTTGGAACTCAAAGCATGTTTGGATTAAAAGTATATTTGTGTTGTCTGATAAAGTAGATGATTGGATTTGATAGATTGCAGAGTGATGTACAAGCCCATTACATATGGGAAAAGTGTTTTTTTTTTTTTTTTTCAAATAATCTTACTTTTTGTTTTTTAAGAAATAAGCTAGTTTTAAGTTTTTGTCACATACTAATTTAACCTAAAAATTATCAAAAATTATATCTTTTGAAAAAAAAAAAAAAAAAAAAAAACTATGCTAATAAATAATAAGTTGTTCCTAAAAGCACTTCTGTTTTTCCTCAAATAAAATATTACTCTTTTTTTCACTTAAGTAAATGCACTAAATAAAAATAAACGAATAAGCCATTGTTTATGACAATGGGCCGCAACTCGGGAGAGTCTGCGCGTTTGGGCCATAGAATTTGGAATATTGTGTTGAATTCCCTTCCCCCCCCAACAAAAAAAGAGTAGATAGCGTGCTGGATTAGACGTGACATATTGCATTTCCATATTGATCATTATAACCCAAAATTTTCAATTTTTTTAAGGATGAAGTAAAAATATTAGTAGATTCTAAAATTACCCCCTTGAGTTAAACTCAACTATATATATATTATTCTCATGCGATGCACAATTTGATGAAGATTCATACGTAAGCTAAATTAAAAAAAAAAAAAAAAACTATTAAATAAAAAGTAATAATAAATTCTAAAATAAGTAAGTAATTTTAATATAAAAATTGCTTTTAAGGTCTGATTCTGTAAAGTTTGGACATTATCAGTATTTATCCATTTTTTATATTTTAAAATTCTCTTTATGCTTTGTGTTTGTTGGGACCAGTTTTGGGTTCGCAGCCCAAAGGTTGATGGACTCAAGCCCAAAAAGCCCAAAACAATTAATTTATAGAGAGTGAGTTGAAAAAATTAAGTTTTAATGCATCAGACAAACACCAAAATAGATTCGAATGGCAAGAGAATGAAAATAAACAAGTTTATACTAAAGAAAATCGTCCTCGGCGAAGTCCGAGGAGACCAATTCTTATATATATATCCTTCAGGTAGGATTCCAGGATTAACTCTTGATGCTACAGTCTTTTTTCTCTTAATTTTCCAATCCTTTCTTTCTTAGGGGTTCCTTACGTTATATATCCCCCCTTCATTGATCTTGACCCTCCATTTGTTTATCACCCGAGCCGTTGCTTGAATGCTTATTCCATCGGACACCCTCTCTGACCTTTTGTGAGTTGGGATAGCTTAGGCAGCACTGTTCAAGGGTCTTCTTTACATAAATGCGGTCAGAAAGTTAGCTGCAAAGCATTCAATGCGGTGGCAGCAGCTTTTCCCTAGATACCTCTGAGCCTCCACCCCTTTTGTACGTTTATAATACACGTCACTATCAATAAAACCTCCTGAAATGCCACTCAGATCGACAGGATATACCTTTGATCTGTGCTTTGCCCATTTGAGGAGATACTCCTCCTCTGACAACCTTCCCCAGGATTTCTACTTGCATCTTACCCATGGGATTCTGGGCTTAACACATTCACTACAGTTTATCCGTCATCGAATCAACAAACATCCTTGACCAAGGCCCAAGGCCTAATATACAAATTTGGGCCCTTATCCCTATAGTGTTAATTTCTTAATATGAGATTTAGAATGAGTTTGATCATTCCTATTTGAGTTATGCTATAGCCAACACAAATAATAATAAACAAAATAGTTCCTCGATACATTTTTTTTCCTAGTGATAGTCTAATTTAAAAAATTAACACACTCAAAATTTAAATATAATAATCAAAACCCAAAATCAAAATATACACAAAAGAGTTCAAAATTTGAGAATATAAAAAAAAATTAAAAATTTACATAAGAGAATCAAGAACTTAAATTGTTGTCCATTGTTTTGCTTCTTTATAGTAAACTTCCTACACAAACACCACTGAGGCATGGGAGAATGCATATGTGGTTGAATCTGGACCTTACACATGGAACGGCGGTGAGCAAAAGAAGAGGAAGCATTGGGTAAGGGATCTTGTTCTTGGTTAGTGCTAAAGGCGTGACTGCCTTGGAAAGGAAGTAAAATATGCACTGACATGATACTCAAGCACTCATAAGAAGGGAGATAGTGACTTTTTAAAGTCAGAAGCTACGAGGACACCCCTTATTGGTTGAATGCATGTTGGACCACCTCAAAGATACGTGTATCAATCACAATACTCCTAATGTCCCTCTCAATGTCCAGGATTTGATTCCCAAGCAGTGATAAAGTTACCTACCCACGGGTCCTAGTGCCCATGGTTTTGAAACCCGGACCGGACCGTACGGTTCGACGGGAAAACCCTCGAACCTCTCAATTTTGCGGTTTTTTTAGCTTCAAGAACCGTTCAATGGCAAAAAAGCAAAGACCCGTGTAAACCGTGGTCGGACCGTACGGTTCTGAGAACCGTGGCTGGTTTTTGAGGTTCGGACGGTTCCTTTTTTTTTCAGATCTAGAACCATTGATTTGTAAGGATAAAAAAAAAACACACACACACACACACAAAGAAGAAGAAGACGACAAAGAAAAGAAAGCACAAGTTCAGGCCTTTGTGGACGAAGCTAAAGTTTGGTTGCCATTTGAAACTCTTTTCTTCAAGGCTTGTGTCTCTGAACTTCTAGAGCTGATTTGAAGATAGATGATTTCAGTACCTTGTCGTTGCTTTAGAGGTTGAAATTGATTTGGAAGGTGGAGAGAAAACGTGTGCTGATTCCTGCAAGTGGATGAAGAAACTGCAGCCGTGTGCTAATTCTTGCAAATGTTAGATTTGCTTTTTCTAGTTTTTGTTCTCTTTTGATTTTGGTCAATTAGATAGTCTAGTGCTTTTGAAAAATGTGGTGGAGAGTGATGTTTTGTTTGTCAAATTTGTGGTGGTGTTGATGTGTCTGTCAGAGTGATAATGCAACCTAGGGAGTAGGTACAAGTGGGACACGCAAAGTATCTTTAGGATAATTAATTATATATACAGGACTTCAATCTAACTCGATTTTTCTAATGCCTAATTACAGTGTCAAGTTGGTCCCATTTGTCCAAAATTTTTAGTTGAATTCGGAAATAGGAATGTGGAATTACTTCTAAATTCGGTCTTTATTTTGCCAAATTAACTCTCTCTCCTCATATTTTAACAATATTCACCCCAAACACTCTACTTTTCAACAACCAAACACGGAATGACTTTTTTGAATTGATTCTTACCAAGTTACCATCACAAATAGTCTCCAATTTTATTGATTCTTACTGTCACAAATTATTGTTCATTTGTTACTACTACTACTACTATTATTATTATTATTATTGAATTGATATTTGGGCTTAGAGATTGAAATAAGAACTTAAAATTTTAAGACTATATATATATATATAAAAAACAGTAACTCTGAAATTGTAAGTCAAAATAAGAATATGTTTATTTATATTTTAGTTAATTTTTTATTTTTACAAATTTAATATATTTATTTATATTTAAATAATTATTAAATTAATTATGACGCCATCACGGTTCGACCTCGATTTGACCTTAAAAACCTTGAACCCCTCACTTTTACGGTTCAATGAACGATCTGGGTTTCAAAACCTTGCTAGTGCCACGTTGGTGCAATTCCTATCCTCTAGTCAATAAATAACATCACAACTGTGAAAAGGTCCAAAATAAAGAAATGATGACTTGACACCTATCTTTGTACTCAACCATATTCCTCAGATTATAAGAGGGACATGCAGCTGTAATTTTAGGCAAGAACCCAAATAGGTATTTTAGAGAAGAGAGTAGAAAGTTGAGATGGTAGAAAGCAAGAACATCTTTATTGTATAAGAGTGACCTCTTTTCATACATAATACAATCTGAGCAGAGTAGAAACATTCCATTCTTGCTCAAACCGTGGTTTTTTATCCCTTCTCTAGGGTTTTCCACGTACATCTCGTGTCCTTTTATGTTCTTACTATCACTTTCTTCCTCTTTTTCAAGTGTCATATCAAAACTAACATCTTTTCAAGCTTTTTCATATAGATGTACTGTTAGATAATTTGTTTTATTCCCCTACATTTATATATATATTTATATATTGATAATAGACTATTAGTTGGAGTAGAATTTAAATTTCTAAAACTTAAATGATAAAGTTTTATCTAAATTAAATTATTGTAAATCTTATCCCTTAGTCAAAAGTCTTTTAGCTTAATATACTAATAAAATATTAATTTAATAGACTTTTAGTTTCATTTAAATTAAACAGTTGTTAAATATTATCCCATAATTTCAGGAAATATATCATAAAAAATTATAAAAATTAATTTACTAATTAATTATTCTTAAATGTTGATAATAGATTTTAGTTGGAGTAGACGTCAATTTTTTTTTTTTTCAAAAAGAAAATGTAGATTGTTGTTTGGGATTCAAGTTTAGAATTTTTTATAATAGACTTTTATTTTGAATAGAATTTAAATTTGTTAAAGTTTAAAGATAAGTTTTATCTAAATTAAACAATTGCTAAATATTATCCCTTGATTTGAGGAATTATATCATAACAAATAATATAAAATTAATTTATTACTTAGTTGTTCTTAAAATATTGATAATAGAGTTTTAGTTAGATTAGAAGTCAAAACATGGGGTTTTTTTTTAGAAAGAAAACGTGGGTAATTGTTTGGGATTAAATTTATAATTTTTTATAATAGACTTTATGGGGATAAAAGAACTGAGTATGAGTATTGGGCCATGGGCCATGCCCGAGGATGCCAAGGAACCCGAGAATAATCAGACAACAGGATAAGCATGTGGGTTAATGGGCCGAGGATGAGGACAAATAGCGACAAACAAGTGGTGTCTCCCAAGGATCCGAACCTCCTCAGTATGCATTGTGGAGGGGTGGAGTCTAGTCGCCTAGAGAATACTGTGCAAGTGGTAATCATGTTTTTTAGGATAAGTTTCAGAGAAAGGAGCAGTGAATTAAGAAATATGTGAGAAAAAGGCTGCTATCACCACATTAAATGTTCTGCACCTAATCCCCTGGCCGCATTTATGTGGAAATGATGCCAGAACAGAGATATTTAGTCTTACAGTTACACCCAAAGCTTCTAGGAGGGTTTTGATGGGACAAGCATCCAAGAGATCATCAACATGATCAACAAGTGGAAGGTTAGGATGAAGGTAGAGGGGAAGACTATATAAGGGGAAAGCCTCCATGAAAGAGGGGGCATTGGGTCAGCAAAAAAGAAAAAAGAACTCTTTGTACTTAGAAAAAGTTGGAATAAAGATAAGAACTTATCTTCCTCAGATTTAATTGAGGAGTGTTTTTCTCTTCAAATTATACTTCTTAATCATTCTAACACTAAACCAATCTATTGTGGCCCACACTTGATTTATTAAGTCTTCACCTGTAAACTCCACTCTCTAACAAATTTATGTTATGGGCTTGTTGGGCCATCACTCACTTTTCTTGAGCTAACTGGAACCTACTAATCTAACATAATTAATTTCATTGAATTAGAGAATTAAAATGTTTCCACTTACATCAATTAGTATTTTTTTAGTAATATTTAAACTTAAGAAATAGTAAACAAATAGATTTATTTACTTAATTAAATCACATATATAATTAGATATAGTATAAGGGAATTATATAATTTTATATATTTTAAGATCATTATTTCATTGGTTTTTTTTAGATCATTATTTCATTTATATTTGAAAAAAAAATGGTAATGATTGATACCTTGATGCTACCGTGGTCCTCTTTCTCGTCTTGTTCTTCCTCCTAATCATTCGATCAAGCTTGTGGCAATTGTGTTGCATGGTTTATATCCGGAACTACTTGGTTTCATAAAATTTATATAAAAAAATAAAAAATAAACTCGGCTTATTTTTACTCTTTTTTCAACTTCAAATATTCTCTTTTTTTTCTTTACCTCATCCTCACACCAAAAAAAAAAAAAAAAAGTAAAGTAAATAAAACAAAACAAAATAAGGGTGGGTATACCTGACTCATATGGTGAAATCCTATATCCTTGTTAGCTTTGAAAGTTGGTTTGGAGGATCAAAGCATCAAAGATTTTAGTGCTCATAATCCCACCACCACTATTCTTTGTCTTCTTATTCTTGTTCTTCGAGTTGATTACTATTTTGAGGCATTGCATTAGGCGAAGTTAATCAACTTTTTTTTTTTGTGGGGGTGAGCTCACATAATGACTGAAATTTAAATACTAAATAGCTTGTTGTATAGTATATGATATATTATGATATGATTCGTGAGTTATGTGGTATTTAACTTTATAAAATTTAGATGATAGTCTTTTAGTTTTATTTAAATTAAATAATTTTAAGTTTAAAATAGAATTTTTTATAATAGACTTTTAGATTGAATATAATTTAGAATTGTTAAAGTTTAAATGATATGTTTGATCTAAATTAAACAATTGCTAAATATTATCCCTTAATTTGAGGAATTATATCATAAAAATAATATATTAATTATTTGTTCTTAAAATATTAATAATAGACTTTTAGTTGGAGTAGAAGTCAAAATATGACTTTTTTTTAGAAAGAAAATGTGGGTTTTTGTTTGGAATTAAAGTTTAAAATTTTTTATAATAAACTTTTGGTATGAATATCATTTAAATTTGTCGAAGTTTAAAATGATAAATTTTACTTAAATTAAATAATTTTTAAATATTATCCCTTAAATTGAGGAAATATAACCTAACAAATAATATATAATTAATTTACTAATTAGTGAGAGTAGTCATTTGGTGCAATCAAGACTCAAATTTTATTATATAGTATATAATATATATATATATATACACTAGACCTCCATTTAAATTGGGTTTGCATGGGACCCAAGTTATGTTGTGTTTTGCAAGTCTTCCGCCAATCTTCAAAGCTTAGCTTTCTAAGAAGAGATTTTTTTGCTTTGATAGAGAAAAATTGGCTTCGAATGAAGTTGACTTTCATTTGGAGATATGAACAACACAAGTTTGAGATAAGATTGGGTCGCATATTTCCAACCATCACCTCAAATAAAAGCGACATTTTGGAATTACATTACATCTTCAAATTCAGTAATAGAAAAACTCACAAGAGTGCAATAAATATGTTTGTTTTCAGAATGTATAAGATGATTTATTCTTTCTTTTTTTTGTATATTATTTTTTGTCAATATCATGAAACAAAATTTGTATGCTTTTCTTTGAACTTACGTGGATTTGAATTTGTCATTTTTTTTTTACAAAATTTGTTATTATTTAATATATATATATATATATATATATTAGTTTTTTTTTTTTGGTTACTTTATCCTAATTTTTTTTTGAACCTAAATTAGATTTTTTTTTTAATTAAGTTTACATTAATGTTAATACATATTAGCTATCATTTGATACTTTATCCACACAAAAAAAAAAAAAAAAATTAACGTTTAAATTAGGCTAAAAGTAAAATTGTTATTGTAAGGGCTCAAAATGTAATGGATCCTAGACAATAAAATTTGTAGAGAATGGGTAGGAAGGACTAGGCAGCTAATGAACAAACGACCATCTGTGTGGAGTTTCTGGTGGATCATGATAAACGAATTGGACTTTCGTCCGTCTTTCGGACCCCCTTTGTGGTCCTTTTTGTTTTTTTCTCCCAAGTCCATCTCCCCCCCCCCCCCTCTAATCGAGGGGGCTCCTTCTATTTATATAGTGTTCTCTTTAGTTAATCTTAGCCGTCCATTTGTCGGTTATCTGGGCTTTGCGTGTAGGGGTTCGTCCCATCATCTGTAGTCTACAGGCTTTATGTTAGGTTAAAGCCGCCTTTGCAGGCTTTATACTAGTTGAAGTGACTGATGCCTTGGGTTTTTAGGTCACTTTGTCATTAAAGTGGTCAGAATGTTGGCGAGATATATTCAAAGAATACGGGATATTTTCCCTTTTAATGAGGTCGGCATGCCGAGGACAGGTCATCCTCGGCGCGGCCTTTGGATGACATGGGCCTTTCCCGTTGTCCTCGGCCTTTACATTGTCCTCGGCGCGGGCCTTGGGCCATATATAGTGGGCCAGCGCGGTAAGCGTGATAGGGCCCCACAATAGCCCCTCAAAATTCTGCTGCACGTCCCCTTGGGCGGGGAGGAGGATTTTGATTTCCTCGGCGCCTTTTCTCGGCCTGTTTGGGTTTTATTATACTAATAGTATTATTGCTATTTCGGCTGTTTTTGCAGCTTTCTTTATGCGCGAAGTGTCGCTCGAGGGTGGTTAGGTTTGGGTCGTTTGTGCCATAGCACTTAATTTCTCATGGTTTTCGTCCCTGATGGGACTCGTTTATTTGGCGCCCGAAAGGGAGTTGGCTCCGCCTTAGTTTTGAGCTCATCGTGACTGGTTCCCATAAAGGTTTGGGCCTGAAGTTTGTACAAGACCTCGATTTTTCTTAGCGTTTAGTTTTTACGAGGAGATTTTCTTCCTGCTGACCTGAGGTCTTTGACCGTGCAACGCTTTAAGCTTTGTTTAGCGCTTGGTTTTCTCATTTTATGCTTGGTTTCCTTTGGGGCTTAGGTCCGAGGACCATGCAATGCCTTGGTTCTGACCAGTACCTAGTTTTCTCGTTTTCAATCATTTGAAGTATCTGGTTTCCCCAGAGGCTTGGGTCCGAGGACCATGCAATGCCTTGGTTCTGTCCAGTACCTAGTTTTCTCTTTTTTTTTAATCATCTGAAGTATCTGGCTTTATGTTAGGTTAAAGCCGCCTTTGCAGGCTTTATACTAGTTGAAGTGACTGATGCCTTGGGTTTTTAGGTCACTTTGTCATTAAAGTGGTCAGAATGTTGGCGAGATATATTCAAAGAATACGGGATATTTTCCCTTTTAATGAGGTCGGCATGCCGAGGACAGGTCATCCTCGGCGCGGCCTTTGGATGACATGGGCCTTTCCCGTTGTCCTCGGCCTTTATATTGTCCTCGGCGCGGGCCTTGGGCCATATATAGTGGGCCAGCGCGGTAAGCGTGATAGGGCCCCACAATAGCCCCTCAAAATTCTGCTGCACGTCCCCTTGGGCGGGGAGGAGGATTTTGATTTCCTCGGCGCCTTTTCTCGGCCTGTTTGGGTTTTATTATACTAATAGTATTATTGCTATTTCGGCTGTTTTTGCAGCTTTCTTTATGCGCGAAGTGTCGCTCGAGGGTGGTTAGGCTTGGGTCGTTTGTGCCATAGCACTTAATTTCTCATGGTTTTCGTCCCTGATGGGACTCGTTTATTTGGCGCCCGAAAGGGAGTTGGCTCCGCCTTAGTTTTGAGCTCATCGTGACTGGTTCCCATAAAGGTTTGGGCCTGAAGTTTGTACAAGACCTCGATTTTTCTTAGCGTTTAGTTTTTACGAGGAGATTTTCTTCCTGCTGACCTGAGGTCTTTGACCGTGCAACGCTTTAAGCTTTGTTTAGCGCTTGGTTTTCTCATTTTATGCTTGGTTTCCTTTGGGGCTTAGGTCCGAGGACCATGCAATGCCTTGGTT
The DNA here is from genome assembly GCA_023736055.1 of Quercus glauca. Classification (NCBI taxonomy): domain Eukaryota; kingdom Viridiplantae; phylum Streptophyta; class Magnoliopsida; order Fagales; family Fagaceae; genus Quercus; species Quercus glauca. Next base: position 74,826,623 of record CM043318.1, on the reverse strand, counting down.
CTGACCAGTACCTAGTTTTCTCGTTTTCAATCATTTGAAGTATCTGGTTTCCCCAGAGGCTTGGGTCCGAGGACCATGCAATGCCTTGGTTCTGTCCAGTACCTAGTTTTCTCTTTTTTTTTAATCATCTGAAGTATCTGGTTTCCCCAGAGGCTTGGGTCCGAGGACCATGCAATGCCTTGGTTCTGTCCAGTACCTAGTTTTCTCATTTAATCATCTGAAGTATCTGGTTTCCCCATGAGGCTTGGGTCCGAGGACCATGCAATGCCTTGGTTCCGTCCAGTACCTAGTTTTCTCTTTTTTAATCATCTGAAGTATCTGGTTTCCCCAGAGGCTTGGGTCCGAGGACCATGCAATGCCTTGGTTCTGTCCAGTACCTAGTTTTCTCTTTTTTAATCATCTGAAGTATCTGGTTTCCCCAGAGGCTTGGGTCCGAGGACCATGCAATGCCTTGGTTCTGTCCAGTACCTAGTTTTCTCATTTAATCATCTGAAGTATCTGGTTTCCCCAGAGGCTTGGGTCCGAGGACCATGCAATGCCTTGGTTCTGTCCAGTACCTAGTTTTCTCATTTAATCATCTGAAGTATCTGGTTTCCCCAGAAGCTTGGGTCCAAGGACCATGCAATGCCTTGGTTCTGTCCAGTACCTAGTTTTCTCATTTAATCATCTGAAGTATCTGGTTTCCCCAGAGGCTTGAGTCCGAGGAGCATGCAATGCCTTAGTTCTGTCCAGTACCTAGTTTTCTCATTTAATCATCTGAAATATCTGGTTTCCCCAGAAGCTTGGGTCCGAGGACCATGCAATGCCTTGGTTCTGTCCAGTACCTAGTTTTCTCTTTTTTAATCATCTGAAATATCTGGTTTCCCCAGAGGCTTGGGTCCGAGGACCATGCAATGCCTTGGTTCTGTCCAGTACCTAGTTTTCTCTTTTTTAATCATCTGAAGTATCTGGTTTCCCCAGAGGCTTGGGTCCGAGGACCATGCAATGCCTTAGTTCTGTCCAGTACCTAGTTTTCTCTTTTAATCTATCTTATCTATTTGTCTGTAACCGTTTAATTCTACGCGCTATAATAGACATTAAATAATCACATTCTTTAAGCAGAATAACAACAATAATAATAATAATAAATGTAGGCTGGAGTTGGTGGAGGATAAGACCTTGCCGTGTCCCGCCTCTTCGTTTGGTGGGATTCTTCAGATAACGAGGCGTCTTTTTGGTTGTCCGGGTGAGGCGTTCTGACGCTTCGGTGTCTTCTCGTTTAGTGAGGCGTCTCCTCATTAATGCTGGCCATGGATCTACGAGGATCTAACGGTTGGCAAGCCCCTTGGAAGTTGGGGCGGCATCATTGCCTCCGAAAATTTCTCCCTGGGATTTATGGCAGATGGGCGCTCATAAATATCCCACCATCCATATAAGACATTTCCAGGGCAACCTTCTCCTTCACACTCGACGAACGTCCCTATCAAATTTCTCCCAAAAATTCCTCCCCAAAAAGGCTCTGCTAAACACAGCCGCCGGAGCCCCCACGAAGGAGTTGGCCCTTGGGAAGGGCGATCCTGGGGATGCGAAGCCCCTACCAGGAGCCGAGGATGACACTACAACCTTGGCCGCCGCGTAGGGACGGGTGTATAGGAGATCCGAAGGTCTTCCTTCTTTTCAACCTAATCAGAGGAAGAGCCCTCCTCCTCGTCTGGAGGAGGATCCAGAAAGAACGTAACCACCTTCTCTTGGGTACGGGTCATTGACCCCCCGAGCCGGCTGCGTTGGGGGTGGGAGGGAAATCAGGCGGAACCCGGAGACGGAACCGTCCTGTGCCTCTACCTCTTCCGCCCCTAACGTAGCTTTCCTATCTTCAAATCCTTCTTCTCTCTTCTCTCTTTTGCTCTTCCACGAGCCTTCTTCTTTTCTTTCCTCCTCTCGTCCTTCACTTCTTTTCTGATATTTGTTCTTCATCTCTTCCTCTACTCTCTCTTTTTGTGTTCTTCTGCCATTGTTGCTCTCCACCCTTTGTTCCTCTGTCGGTTTCGTCAAGCGTCTACCTTTGTAGTTAGCTTTAGAATAAGCCCCCTGGGCATTACTTGTAAAAGATGTAATCTTTTTTCAAATATGAATAAAAGAAGTAGACTTATTTTACGTGTTGTCTCTTGTTTTTTTTTTTTTTTTTTTTTTTTTTTTTTTTGTGCTTGTTTCTTGTGGTTGTAGACTGATAGATGAATACTGTTGCCGAAAACTGTATGGACTTGCATCTGTTCTTGATTAATTTGCTGTTCCATTTTCTTCACCTCAGCCGTCGCACCGCTAACGCACAAGTCCTTCTCACAGACGGCGCCAATTGTAAGGGCTCAAAATGTAATGGACCCTAGACAATAAAATTTGTAGAGAATGGGTAGGAAGGACTAGGCAGCTAACGAACAAACGACCATCTGTGTGGAGTTTCTGGTGGATCATGATAAACGAATTGGACTTTCGTCCGTCTTTCGGACCCCCTTTGTGGTCTTTTTTGTTTTTTTCTCCCAAGTCCGTCTCCCCCCCCCCCCCCCTCTAATCGAGGGGGCTCCTTCTATTTATATAGTGTTCTCTTTAGTTAATCTTAGCCGTCCATTTGTCGGTTATCTGGGCTTTGCGTGTAGGGGTTCGTCCCATCATCTGTAGTCTACAGGCTTTATGTTAGGTTAAAGCCGCCTTTGCAGGCTTTATACTAGTTGAAGTGACTGATGCCTTGGGTTTTTAGGTCACTTTGTCATTAAAGTGGTCAGAATGTTGGCGAGATATATTCAAAGAATACGGGATATTTTCCCTTTTAATGAAGTCGGCATGCCGAGGACAGGTCATCCTCGGCGCGGCCTTTGGATGACATGGGCCTTTCCCGTTGTCCTCGGCCTTTACATTGTCCTCGGCGCGGGCCTAGGGCCATATATAGTGGGCCAGCGCGGTAAGCGTGATAGGGCCCCACAGTTACTTTATAAAAAAAATTGATACAATACTTATTGTTACTTTATCCAAATAAGTCGATAAGAACAAAAAGAATTAGAGTCTTACTTAAACTTAAACTTGTTTGTTAAATGGATTAGAGGAAGAATTTGGATTGTAATCAGATTAAAATTAAATAAGAATTAGATGGATTTGATGAAGAATTTGAATTGTAATCAAATTAAAATTTTTATCAACTTAGAAATTATAGGAGAAGAAAATTATATATTTATTTTTAAATCTAAAAAAATTTCTGCAATTAAAGATGCATTAGAATGTGGCGTGTAGTAATTAAAAAAAAAAAGTTGTTGCTTTTTTTTATAATACACTACATGTAAAAAAATAAGGATTAGATGAAGAATTTGGATTGTAATCAAATTAAGATTAAATAAGGATTAGATGGATTATATGAAGAATATGGATTGTAATCAAATTAAGATTTTTATCAACTTAGAGATTATAAGAGAAGAAAAATTTTTATATATTTTTTAAATCTATAAATCTTTAAAAAAAAATTATGCAATTTAGTAAAGTCACTTGGCGCAACCACAGCGTCTAAACCCAACTTTTATTATATAGTATATGATATACATAATAATATTATTAACTTTTCAAATAAAATAAAATAAAATAAAAATTTTAAAAATATAATAAATAAATAAAAGAAAAAGTGTTGTACCTCAATCACATAAGAAATTTGTTATACCAAAAATATTAAGGCCTATTTGGTACATGTGTTTAAAAATTGAAAATTTTTATTTAAAAATATTTATAAAAATACATGTGAATAAAAAAAAATATAAAAATACATTTAATATTATTTAAAAACTAAAAATAATTATTTAAAAACACAATACAAACACCCCCCAATGTTTTCCAAACATGAGCGGTGATATGCCCCCCAAGCGGGCACACGGCGTCGGGTGAGGTCCCAAAACCTTGTCATGTCATATAAAAACAAAAAAGCTGTTGGTACTGAACATTAATTGAGAATCATGCCCTTTAATGAATGACAATGGATCGGGTTTAATGGGCTTTTCAATCCAACCTGATTCTAATACGGTTTGAAACTTTTTAAATGAATTTGATTTCAAATTTTTAAACCCATTAAGGTTTGGGAATTTTTTTTGAATTTTACCTTAAGGTGCGTATGAATCCTATTCCTCCTTGATTGTGAATTTACATTACTAAAATGAAAAATTTTGGCTACGAGCTAATTTTCTTATTATGTCATTTATATTTGTAAAATTTTCAAAAGATTAAAAATTAATAATTATGTTGTCAATAAAATATTTAAATTTCAATTTTTGTAGTTCAAAATTATGCATAAAAAATAAGTTTATAAATCAAATAATAAATAACATTCAATTAGCATGAAGTTTGACATTCATATTCAGAATATAAAAAACATATAATCAAACGATTAGAGCAATTGCATCAATCCGGCCAAATTTGTTCGTCTATTTTACACCAAAAATCTACTTTTTCTATTTTACACTACAAATTTTTCAAAACACCCACATCAGTTCGTCTATTTTACCATCTTTTCTATTTAAATAATATTTTTATTATTATTTTATTAATATCTATCTTTTTAATATCTTTTTCATATTATCCTTATCTCAAGTCTCAACCGTGTGATTATCAAAAAGTCTCAACCGTGTTACTCCCCCTCTCTAAATTCTTCTCTGCCTCTAGGACTCCCTCAACTCTCTTCCTCTTTCATGTCTCAAACTAAAATGTCTGGTACTCTCTGAACTCTCTTCCTCTCTCATATATCAAACCCAAAACTCACACATGGCAGAAAATCCGATTAGCGGCAGCAGCAATGGTGGCAGATTCGACGGCAGCAATGGTGGCAGATCCGGTGGGTTTGGCTTGATTTTAAGTTGGGTTTTTTGATGGTTTGGTTTGATTTTTTGTTGATTTTGGGTCAATTTTGTGGTGGATTATCAACGGTTGAAAATTAGTTGCTGTGGTGGTGACTGGGTTGTGATGGGTTGGTGGTTGGGTGGTGCTCGTCTTCTTTTATTCTTCTTTTGTTGGATTGTTGTGTCCGTTGGGATGCTGTGTATATTTACACGGTTACTATAGCAAGTGAATAAATATACACATTTACACACATCTTTACACCTATTGATGTGGGCAATTTTGAAGAAAAATTGTGTCACACATTGAGCATGCTTGCAACGTCCTGCCTTTTGGGTGGCATGCTTTGCAATGTCCTTGGAGTCCCACATCGAAAGAATCTTCTCTCACTTTCTGCCTTATAAGTTATTAACTGATGGTACACTACTCCTTCACTTCAAAACTTATAAAACAGAAAGTGAGAGAAGATTCTTTCGATGTGGGACTCTAAAGACGTTGTAAAGCATGCCACCTAAAGGATAAGACGTTGCAAGCATGCCCAAAGTACCCACATTAACCATGTTAATTTTTTTTTAATAAGAATTGTAGTCAAATTACTAGCAAAACTTTGTCCTTACTAAAATAAATTTACTTCTAACAATTTTATTTATATTCAAAAACTATGATTTTTTGTTATTCCACTATAGGGAAACAAAAAGGAGCCAAAAATATTTTTTTTTTAAAATAAAAAGTTAATTTCTATACAACCATTTATGATATTTAATTATTTATTTGACTCAAACTGCTGGTAATTCATATTAATGAAATGGATTTTGATTATTTCAAATGAGATGAATTTAATTAAGATGGAATTGCTAAATTATAAACTTCAAAACTTTGACAAGTAGTGGAAAACGTGGAAATTAATACGATCTGACCAAAGATTTTATGACTCTGTTTATACTTTTGCATGTGAGATATGCACCACTAGTGTCTTGTCCTAACAGTATGCACTGTCATACTCATGTCGGTGTTGTACGACTTTCCAGCGTATTCATACTTCCATTTATATCAGGGCACTAGTACAACAAGTCTCTACAACCGCAATTCTAGAACATGTGACTTGTGTCACATGTAAATTACCACACGGAATCTTATACAAGTCATTTGTAATAGAAATCATAGATGATTCAATTCAATATCTAACGCCAATATTGTAAAATAAAAGTTTTCTTTTATAAAAAAAAAAAAAAAGGAAATTGTTAATTGAAAGTTAAAAGTTAAAAAAAAATTCTCACATAATTTTGTTCTGTTTAGTGTACAGTTGTTTTTGGTGGTTTTATATTAATGTCTCTAAGTTTTACGAATTTGTTGAAATTCTCTGCACCATCTACAATTATGCTAATTAAGCTTGTATTAGTAATGTCTATGTATAATTTAAAATTCCATATGTACTATTTTAGTGTTATTTACTTATTTATCATTATGCACACATAGGTCCATATTTATATCCTGAAATTCATAAAAATTTATATATTTCTCTGACACATATAATTCCCATAGTTGGTGGGGTGGAATGTCCTTGCAGTAAATAAGAATTTGGCCAATAAAATGAAAATTATAACTGCCACAAGTACAATTTCCTAAAGTGACTGGAATTATTATATAAGGTTTGATTTTTGCAGTTTTGGTATGAGACTATAAGAATAGACGTGTAGGTAACAAAGTACGAACTTTCTAGCTACTAGTTTCAAAGCCGTCGGCACCATTTTCAACCACAGGAAATTAAATTAATGTTTCTCGACCTCAAGCAGATTGCATAACCTTTCTATCCCCTCTCTTCCTCTTCATCTAAATTCCCTTCCAAAACTTTCCATTACATACATTCAAAGCTAGCTATCAATTTTTTTTCAAGAAGTGAGACATCGCGATGATCCAAAAACACCAAAACACACGCATGGATTATGTAAAGCACTCAATTGGAAACCCTGCTCTACTCTTATTCTTCCTCTTTGGGTTTTTTTATCTCTGTATTTGGTCCTCCTCTATCACAAATTCATTCAGTGTGTTCCAAAAGGAGTCTCTTTCTGCACTATCAAACACAGTAAGTTTCAACTTTCAAGCTTATTCCTTCATTTATTTCACAAACATGCATATGGGTTGTCTTAATTTTGTACAAAAGCCTCTAAAATCTTTTAATTCTTACAGTCCAACGTTCATGTCCTTCAAGATGACCTCGAAGAAGCTTTATCCAAAGCTTCAATGGCAGACAAAACGGTCATTATCACTATCATAAACAAGGCCTATGCAGACCAAGACATCCAAGCTGACACCACCATGCTTGACCTTTTTCTTGAGAGCTTTTGGCTAGGGGAAAACACTAGGCCACTGCTTGACAACCTTTTGATCGTGGCAATGGATCAGACGGCCTACGATCGCTGCCTGTTTCGACGGTTGAACTGCTACATGTTGAAAACGGACGGTTTGGATTTTAGGGGAGAAAAAGTCTACATGTCCGAGGATTTCATCAAGATGATGTGGAGAAGAACTCAGTTTCTCATAGAAGTTCTTAAGCGTGGCTACAACTTCATTTTCACGGTATGTTACTATTTTTTTTTTTTTTAGTTTACTGTTTAGAGTTATAAACAAGGATTAAAAAATAAGGGTTTGGTTTACTTGAGTATTCTTTTTTAATTAGAGATGTCACAAGTGGTAATGAGTTTAATTTCTGCATTTTAGTTAATAAGTAATATGACAATTTTTTATTAAAATAAAAAGAAATTTAACTTAAAAATTATTAAAATAAAAAGATATTTAAGTTAAAAATGTACTAAAAGAAAATCAAACTCAAAAAACCTATAACACATGTAATGTTACACAATATATTTATACAATCAATCATAAAAAATAAAATTAAAAAATTAAAAAAATTAAAACTAAGACTTAAAAGACGCAATTTTCGATCAAGTTATTTTTTATACTGCGTGTAATATACACTATTCTATAAACTATGGTTGAAAATGTACCATTGGCTTTATAATTACCTAAGATGTTTTAGTCTCTTAGAGTAGAAGCTAGAAAGTAATACTTTTGAAGTTAACTTAAAGTTTGCACTTGTAATAAAATTTATCGATTCCTCTCATTCTACTTAATTAATAAGGAAAAACAAAAGTTACACCATTAATTAGATAGTTTTTGGCTGATAATGCCAATGGTTGGTTGGAATTTAAAAAATAATGATTGGAATATGATATAGGAATGTGAATACGACTGTGATTGACCTTTTGGTTAGGAATATTAATGTAGGATACGTTTCTCGAAATGGTTTTTTTTTATTATTTGTTTCTTTCTATGAAAGAGATATATGTTTCTCAAAAAAGAAAAGAAAAAAGAAAGAGATATATTTTATAAGAAATGAAAATATTAGGATATGATTCTATGGCAATATTTCATATAAAAAAGTAGTACATCGATGTAACATGTATAGTACATCGATGTAACATTTATCACTTATGCCAATAGTTTGTGATGTGAACGTGGGCCTCTAAGTTTAAGCATTTCGTGAAGCCAGTTGTCATGTGAAAATAATTTTAAATGGTTTTGTACTTTTGTTTCGTTTCCTAGGTTGGGGTCATGCCATTTGGATTTTTCTGGTTTAATTTTTTGGTATGTCAAGAATTAGCAATAGACTAATTATATCCCAATATGATTCAATTAAAATTTGATTAGCCCACCTCAAAAAGTCTTAGTATTGGATTAGCTTAGCCAAAACAACCTGTCTTTGACATTGGATCGGTTAAGTGTTTGATAGAGTGGCTAATATGGCCTTTGGGGGGTCGATTTGGCTGTAAGATGTTTGATATTAGTTATTAAGTGGTTGATTTATGTTGTGGGTATTCAATCTTCATTGTCGGTAGTCAATTTTGGTTGTTACATTTGTTTGTTATTAAAATAGAATAAATAAATAGTATCTAAATAGAATAGTACAAAAATAGAAAGTAAAGTGAAAAATAGACTAACAAAATAGTAAAAAATGAGTTTTTTTTTTCAAAAAAAAACCAAAACTTAGCTTAAACTTATAAAGAGATTTATGTGAATGTTCTTATTGGAGTGTCTAAATTTAGGTTTATATGTTCAGAAAATAATAATCATAATAATTTAGGTTTATGTGAATGTTCTTATTGAGTGTCTAAGTTTAGTATTCTCTAGGGCTCTACTTTTAACAAGATGGATTATTTGAGAAGAAAGCTTAGATATTCCAGTCATCTAGGAGGGCAAAGGCCTGTGTATATAACCATATAAGACAAAAAGTTTGGTTTGTGTTCTGAAGGAATTTTCGGTAGTTGAGATTGTGATAGTAAAGAAATGTTATACAGTTAATAGAAGTCATAAAAAAAATATACATACATATATATATATATATATGTATGTATATATAAAGGTGACAACTTTTACCATTGAGAAGTATGTGAAGTCTACCACCATGGCCTTTATCATACCTTTTTTTACAACTATTATACATGGCCGATTGTGAGTAGTGTAAAAATAGTGATGGGTTTATATGTAATTAGCTGGTAGCCAATCAGGAGCATAGCTAGAAATTTATATTTGGGAGCCCGGTTTGTTGTAATTTTTTCTTAGAATCTCCACAACAAAAATTATAGTATTAATACAATAATCATAATTCAAAAATTTATAGAATACAGAATTATCAACTTTGATATATTATCATATTCTCAACAATTATTTAGTTCACTATAGATATATACAAAAATTTTCACTATTATTTTAAAAACTATCAACCCATTATTATTTGTAATATTGAAAGTTTCCTATAATTTTTTTAATGAATTATTTAGCACCTAATTTCAAACCAAAAAAAAAATCAACTTAAAAAAATGATGACATAGAAAGATAAAATATATTATAATATAGCAAGCAACACAAAAATTGAAGAACAAAATCTTGATAAACAAAACATATTCATTAAACTAATTAGAAAGGCAAAAACTCATAAACAAAAACTCAGATTCATATCATAATTAAAAAAACAAAAAACAAAACCATATGTCCGTTATCATATGTATAACAAAACTTAAATCTAAATGCTCATATGCTTGAGTTTATTTGGTTGTGTTAAGAAGTGAGTTAATGTATTGATTTGAGAGAGGGCAGTGTAGGCTAGCAACAATAGGGAGAAGCACTAAAGAGATAGCTTATTGAGATTGAGATAAATGGAAAAAAGGTTAAGTTCTTTGTTTGAAGAAGTGACTAAATGATGCTCTTTTGAAACAGTTGTTATTATCCATTGGGTACGCAACAAATCATTTGGACAACTAGGGGGCCAGCTAGTATATTATTCGAGGATTTGTAGACTTTTTTTTTTATAAGCAAGATTTGTGGACTTTGAGTCATATAAAAGCTGTGTTACTAGAATAACACGTGAGAAATTAATCAATACTAAGAACTTTCGAGTTTGGTTTATGCATTATTGGTCAAATTCTGATACACACATCATTTTGTGCACACATCCGTACACGTGTAAATTTGAACTGAAATCGTGAGCTAATTAGTGACCATAGCTTTCAAGGAATTTTATGACCTACAGCTTCACTTGATTTTAGAGTGAAACTTTCTGGATGACCACTAAAAGTGACAATTTAGCTATAGCTGGAATGCAGCATTATAATTTCTTTCACATGTTACATCTAAATATGAGCCGAAATGAGACAATGACTATACTCAGACAAGTCTCCATATTCGAGCATAAAAACTGTAACGTGGGGACATTTTATTCTCAGACCATATACTCAAAAGGTAATGTCTATGACTGAGATCATATACTATGCTAATTATTTGTGTTGCCCTCAATCATTGTACCATCCTTTTATATAATACATTCAAAATAAAAATTAAAAAAAAAAAAAAAAAAACCCATTATATAATATTATTTCTTCTATTTGTTTTCGTGTTACATGGTCACCATGACGTACAAAGTCCACCATCCTATGATTAATAATCTACGTATTTTCAAAAAATAAAATAAAAAATAAAGTATTTGTTTTTTAGTGTGTATATATATATATATATTCTTTTTCATTTGTTATCTAAATAATCAACTCATTCATCACATTATTAGACTTAATCAAGTTCAAGTTATCGTTATTTAGACTCTGTCTAACATTTTTATTTAAAATGGATTTTACATATTTCAATAAAGTAATATTATACATCTAATAATAAATAAATCATGTTTGGTAACATTTTCAGGTTTTGATTTGCATTTTCACGAAAACTTGTGTTGCATTTTTTATTTTCTGATGCATAAAATGAGAACTCCAAATTTGAGGATTCTCATTTTTGGATTTTCCTTTTTCTTTTGATTCTCCATTAAAAAAACAATTTTCTCTCTCATTGTTTGTTATTTTTCTCTCATTTCCTTTTGAATTTTTTCTCTCCTCCCATGGGCTCTGCAATCATTGCCATTACTAGCAATTGTGCACTTCAATAGTTCAAGGGGTTAAGTGTAATCGGTGTGATAGTTTAGGGTGAAAAACTATAATTTGCCAAATCTAACTCCAACACTAATCACTACCATCTCTACAATTCTATTTCATTCTTATTCCAAAGGGAAATCATCATTAAATCTTTTTGTATGACAATATTATTTTCCATTCTCATATAAATTCATGATTTTTCAATTTTTCACATATAAAACTCTTTTTAAAGATAAATCAAGGAGGGTGAGGAGAATAAGAGAGGAGAAGAAAACAAAAACAGAGAAGGAAAAAAAATGTAATCAGTTTAAACATTCATAATAAGAATCATTCACATGTGACATTAGCCACATAAAAACAAAACAAAAACAAACAAACACTTGAATGATTACCTAATCAACTCGTCTGTATTCATTGGTTTTAGAGAAGTGTCACGTTCACAATATTTTCAGAACACTTCGCTAGTAAATTATAAGTGATAAGTCCACAACTTAAAAATTACTTTTTTACGCACCCATAAAAGTTAATAACAACTTAATATTTAAGATTTGTTATGAAATTATTGTGAAATTGTTGTGAAAATAGTATTTCTCTTATTTTTTAAGGGTAATAACTAGTGCACATATATTGTTACACACAAAGTACACACAAACACGGTTTTATACTGAACTCATTAATTGAAATTATGATTTCAGTTTGGAAATCAGGACGAGTTTAATGTAAAATTGTGCATGTGTGCAATTCGTGCGAAACAAAGTGTGTGAAATAACGCCACTCTATTTTTATAGAAAATTGGTCAAAGTTAAAAATTAATAAACCAACATATATGGAATAATTTCTCTTATCCTCCACTAGAAAAAGACGAGCTCCTAAAAAGAGAGTTGAAATGTGTAACACATAACTTAGCCGATTGGGCTTTTTCTATAGAAGCCCATTGCGCTTTCTTTTCTAACACGTTGGGAAATAGATGTGTAACACATAACTTAGCCGATTAGGCTTTTTTTTATAGAAGCCCATTGGGCCTATTTCCTTTTTTTTTGGGCCTCTCTGCGGGTTTGTTGTTTGTACCCTGTAATCTTTTAGATGGAATGGAACCCATACTCTAGAAAAACTTTGATAGTCCCGTAGCCTTGTTTTTCTCTTTTCCTCTACAAGAAAGTCTTATATATTCTGGGGGAAAATGTGACTTGGCAAAAATAAATAAATCACATATTGTGTAATCAAAGTATTTTCATTTTCATATTCTCTATCTTCACTTCCCCCCAACAAACCCCCCCCCCCCCCCCCCCCACCCCTAAATCCATAATATTTTTCAGTAGAAAAAAAAATTGAGTGAAATTGCTCAAGATTAGTTTGCTAATTTCTAAGCATAATAGATTGCTCAAATAGGTAGATGTTCAATTTAGTTTGTGTCACTTAATTCATTTCATAGAGCACCATTTTATTAGCATTAAGTGAATGAAATTGCTCAAGATTAGTTTGTTAATTTCAAAGCCGAATAATAGATTGTTCAAATAGCTAGATGTTCAATTTAGTTCATTTCATAGAGCACCATTTTATTAGCATTAGGTTGGATGGGAAAAATTATCTTATGAGACTCTCATGGAGTGCTTCTCTCTAAATATATGACTCCTACTGATATATGCTAATGGGATCTACCAAATATGAGAGGAGTACTCCATTAGATGATATCATGATATTCTCTCCCTATTTAGGCCCATATCTAACAAGAGGATATCTCATGAATTTGTATTATGAGACCTTCCTTTCATTTCTAGCTTGTGAGATCCACAGATGTGGAATCCACACATCTTGTGCAAGAGAGGTCTCAAAAGACTGTCTTATATGATACTTTTTTTCATATCTAACCTCTTTTGATGAATTGAGGATAAGCAAAGGTTAAATATTGAACTTTCTAAACCAAATCAAGTCTTTGCTAGGCCATAGGCCCATAAACATAATGCGCTTTTCTTTTCTCTCTGTTTTTTCTTTTCCCTCTTTATTTGTATGTTCTTAAACATTATACTATTCTTATATGGTTGAACTTTTTGTAACAGGATACAGATGTGATGTGGCTAAGGAATCCCCTTGTTAGGCTAAGTACAAATGAAACCAAGGATCTTCAAATTAGTACTGACAATTTTTTAGGTGATTCGCAATCTGAAAAGCATCTTATCAATACTGGCTTCTACTACATCCGATCAAATAATAAGACCATCAAATTATTAGAAAAATGGTATGCCATGAAAGACAACTCAACAGGACAGAAAGAGCAAGATGTGTTATTAAACCTGATCGGAGGGGGGATAATTAGAGAATTAAATCTTAGTGTACGGTTCTTAGACACCCTTTATTTTAGTGGGTTTTGCCAAGATAGCGAGGATTTGAGGGCAGTGGCTACAGTACACGCCAATTGTTGTAGAAGTATTAGTGCCAAGGTGAATGATCTAAAGGCCGTCCTTCGTGATTGGAAGCGATTCAAGAAGTACGCTTCTTATAAACGATTGGCTAATGTAACTGCAAATTTAAGGTGGTCATTTCACTGGGGATGTCACAAATCGTGGAGAGTAGCTAATACAAATATGGGTTAATTAATGCATAGTTTGTTTTATTTGTGGCTTCAATTTTTCAAACTCAAAGTGAATATAATCTATTTGATATACATAGATTGATATATGATTTGACCGTGGAGTGTTATATTTACTTTGGCACTATTTTGATCCACATTTTCGCCTCATATGATATCTCTTATCTCTTATTCGGTTACGATGACTTTTGCACTTAGTAAATTGGTATTTAAGGTTGATAAATTGTCCTGTACCGTTTGACCAATGAAGTAAATACCGTATTAGATGCCGTTTTGGTTAATCTGAGAATCAAAATATTTTGATACCAATTAATACTGGTATACTATTTAGGATTTATCGCTAATAATTATATATATACATATAATATAGTTATTGATGAATTTATATGTTTATTGGATAAAATAAGAATAACAACTTATTAAGAATATTTAAAATTATAATCTCTCTTCTTTTATTTTTAGATTAGCTCAGATATCATTGTTTATGAAAATGTATCAATATTAGCTTTTTAATAATATTTCATGGCAATGTGTAGATTTTTTTTTTCCTTTCTTTTTTGTTTCATTTAAATATTTGTGTTGTCTGATATAGTACATGATCGGATTGGAAAGGTTACAGAGTGATCTTATGTACAAGCCAATTACAAGCAAGCTAGTAATATTCCTGAGTGTGTTTGAGAAAAGTTTTTTTGCTTTTTGTTTCAATTTTTTTTTTTTTTTTTTCAAATAATCTAACTTTTAGTTTTTTTTTAAAATAAGCTAGTTTTACCATTGCACACTCTTAATGCGATGGTCACTCCACAATTATAAGTGCTTGTGGGGTGTGGGGGGCAAAGACCGGGGTTCAAGTCTTTAGGAGGAAGTTTCACACACATATACACTTAGATTAAATTAGAGTAGAATTTCTATGTTGTATCAAAAAATAATAATAATAATAATAATCTAGTTTTTAATTTTGTGTCATATATTTAATATAAAAGTTATCAAAAACTATATTTTTTGAAGGTGAGTTTTATAAACACTATGCAAATAAGTTTTATTCCAAAAAATTTCTCTACAAAAAAGTTTGCCAAACTCACCCTCTTTTTTTTGTTTCTCAAATAAAATATTGCTCTTTTTTTTCACTTATGTAAATGCACTACAGAAAAACAAACGTAAAAGCCATTTTCATGACTATGGGCCGAAACTCCTTTCTACCAAAAAAAAAAAAAGGACTGGGCTGAAACTAGGGAGTGTACCTCACCAATGATTTTAATGGTCTAGTGACACCTCTCTTGGTACGAAGTATCAATGGGTGAGAAAGGTTAAAAAAATACAAAATAAAAGTCTTGCAACTTAATTAGTTTGGTCTCTTTTATAACAGGTTGGAATTCCCCCTCCCCACCCACCTTGTTGGAACAAATGATATAGAAGAAATGATACATTAGAAACATTAATTGAGAATCATGCCCTCTAATGAAATGATAATGGACCGGGTTTAATGGGCTTTGTGATCTAACATGATTCTAATAATAAAGGTTTGAAACTTTTTAAATGAATTTGACTTCAAAGCTTTTAAATTTGACTTTAAGGTACATATGAATTTACATTGCTAAAAGGACTAGTTTGTAATCAATAGTTACAACTTCACTTAATATCTTTCTATTTGATTTGAATTTTAAAAAATTCAAAAATTGGATAATATTTTCTTTTTATATTGTCCATTCTAGCAAAATTTCTAGAAAATAAAATATTAACAACTATGACATCAATCAAATGTTTAAATTTCAAGTTTTGTAATTTAAAATTATGCATAAAAAAAATTATGGATCGAATAGTAAATAATATCCATTTGACATGAATTTCAACATGCGTATTAAAAATATAAAGAACACGTAATCCAATAGTTATATTTTCAAAATACGTAACCATGTTATTTTTTTTTAGTGGGAATCATAGCCAATTCTACAAAGTTTGTAACCAAACTTTGTCCTTGCAAAAACACTTTCATTCCTAATAATTTTATTTATAATAAAAAAAAAATGATTTTTTGTTATTCCACAATAGGGAAAAACAACAAAGAGCAAAAAATCCAATGATTTTTTCCATAACAAAAGTAAATATATACCTATCTCTCTCTTAAAAAGTCTGTAAAAAAAAATCTTTTAAAAAAAAGTTTCTGTACCACCATTTATGATATTTAATTATTTATTACACTTAACTACTGGTAATTCACATGAATACGTTTAATTATTCAAATGAGATGAGTTAAAAGATGGAATTACTAAGTATTACTGTTTCCTTTATAAAAAAAAACTTTGATAAAATTATAAACGTTTTCAACCCCACGATCACCATTTTAAATGTTAAAACTTTGACAAGTAGTTAAAAACGTGAAAATGTTTTGTTATCTCTATCAATTGAAATTTAGATATATGTGGCATGTTTTGTTAAAACACTTATTGTTATTTTATCTAAAAAAATTAATAAGAACAAATATATTGTTGTCTTGGTTCTCAAAAAAAAAAAAAAATGTTGTTGTCTCTATCTAAAAAATATTTTTATCTAAAATATTGATGTAATTTGGTGAAGCCACTTAGGACAACCACGGTTTCTAAGCTTAACTTTTATTATATAGTATTTTGTTTAGAAACAAATTAAATGTTAAACACACACACACTTAATTACACTATCTTACCAAGCTCAAACACATTATTTAACCCAAAGTATCACTACAAAGGATCTAACTCTTGTAGTAGTAAAGTGAGACTTTAAGCAAAATTACATAGTATATGATAAAATATGATATGATATAACATTTAACTTTTCAGATATAATAAAATATAATTTTTAAAAATATAATTATTGTCTTTATAAAGTAAATATATCAAGACATTCCAAAATCAAACATGCAGCATATCCAAATAACAGAATTTGTCATGAGAAGCATCACAACTTTTTATAATAAATAAACACCAAGAGCCTTGTACCTTGCCCTATATATATATAATGATATCTCTCTTTCCTAATGTCATCTCCCTTTGGGTATGCAAAGTTAAAATAAAAAACAGTCTTCTACCTCAATTGCATGGTTTGGTCTCTTTTAATGAATTGTATATGCTAAGCATTAATTGAGAATCATGGCCTTTAATGAATGATAATGGATCGGGTTTAATGGGCTTTCTGGTTCAACCTGATTCTAACAATAAAGGTTTGAAACTTTTAAAATGAAATTGACTTCAAATTTTTAAAGCCATTAAGGTTTGGGAAATATTTGAGTTTTGCCTTAGGCACATATGAATCCTATTCCTAGTTGATAATGAATTTACATTACTATAAAAGGAAAATGCCAATGGTTACAACTTCCTTAAATATTTTTTTGTTGGATGTGAATTTTGAGAAATTCACAATTGAATAACATTTTCTTCTTATATCATTCATGCTTGCAAATTTTCAAGAAAACCAAAGATTAATAGTTATATCATCAATCAAAAGTTCAAATTTCAACTTTTGTAATTTAAAATTATGTACAAAAAATAAGTTTATGGATCAAATAATAAATAACATCTAATTGATATGAAGTTTGACATGTGTGTTAAAAATATAAAGAACAAGTAATCGAACAGTTAAATTTTTAAAATACGTAACTATGTTAATTTTTTTAATGAGAGTTGTAACCAATTTAACTAAATTTGTAACCAAACTTTGTTATTACTAAAATATCTTTATTTCTAACAATTTTATTTATATTCAAAAACTTTGGCATTTTATTATTCACTCTAGGGAAAAACAACAAAGAGCCAAAAATCCTGTACCTTCTATAACAAAGGTAAATATGTACCTATCTTTCTCTAGCTCTTAAAAACCCTTTTTTTTTAAATGTTTCTGTACCACCATTTATGATATTAATTATTTATTTGACTCAACTGCTGGTAATTCATATGAATGAATGGATTTGATTATTTCAAATGAGATGAATTTAATTAAGATGGAATTACTAACTTTGATAGCATTATAAACACGATTTCAACCATTTTAAAAGTTAAAACTTTGACAATTAGGATCCGTTTGAATAGAGTTTATTGTTGTTGAAAGTTACTAAAAACTTATTGTTGTTGAAAACACTATAACAAAATAATTTTTAAATATGTGAATAGTACCGTGAGTCTCATTTTTAATATTTTTTAATGTATAAACAGTATATAAACAGTGCCGCACGGTTCATGCACAGTACATTTAACAAAGTACGAACTTTCTAGCTGCTTAGTTTCAAAGTCGTCGGCACCGTTTTCAACCACAGGAAATTAAATTAATGTTTCTAGGCCTCAAGCTGATTGTATGACCTTTCCATCCTCTCTCTTCCTCTTCATCTAAATTCCCTTCCAAAACTTTCCATTACATACATACAAAGCTAGACATCGCGATGATCCAAAAACACCAAAACACACGCATGGATTACGTAAAGCACTCAATTGGAAACCCTGCTCTACTCTTATTCTTCCTCTTTGGGTTCTTTTTTCTCTGTATTTGGTCCTCCTCTATCACAAATTCATTCAGTGTGTTCCAAAAGGAGTCTCTTTCTGCACTATCAAACACGGTAAGTTTCAACTTTCAAAGCTTATTCCTTCATTGATTTCACAAACATGCATATGGGTTGTCTTAATTTTGTACAAAAGCCTCAAAAATCTTTTAATTCTTACAGTCCAACATTCATGTCCCTCAAGATGACCTCGAAGAAGCTTTATCCAAAGCTTCAATGGCAGACAAAACGGTCATTATCACTATCATAAACAAGGCCTATGCTGACCAAGATATCAAAGCTGATACCACCATGCTTGACCTTTTTCTTGAGAGCTTTTGGCTAGGGGAAAACACTAGGCCACTGCTTGACAACCTTCTGATCGTGGCAATGGATCCGACGGCCTACGATCGCTGCCTGTTTCGACGGTTGAACTGCTACATGTTGAAAACGGACGGTTTGGATTTTAGGGGAGAAAAAGTTTACATGTCCGAGGATTTCATCAAGATGATGTGGAGGAGAACTCAGTTTCTCATAGAAGTTCTTAAGCGTGGCTACAACTTCATTTTCACGGTATGTTACTATTTTTTTTTTTTTTTGATACGTTTACTATTTTTTTTTTTTTTTTTTTTTTTTTTATAGTTTACTATTTAGAGTTATAAACAAGGATTAAAAAATAAGGGTTTGGTTTACTGTAGTATTTTTTTTTAATTAGATATGTCACCCGTGATAATGAGTTTTAATTTCTGCATTTTAGTTAACAAGTAATATGGCAATTTTTTATTAAAACAAAGAAAAAAATTTAACTTAAAAATGTATTAAAACAAAAAGATATTTAAGTTAAAAATGTACTAAAAAAAAGTCAAACTCAAAAAACCTATAACACATGTAATGTTACACAATATATTTATACAATCAATCATAAAAAATAAAATTAAAAAATTAAAAAAATTAAAACTAAGACTTAAAAGACGCAATTTTCGATCAAGTTATTTTTTATACTGCGTGTAATATACACTATTCTATAAACTATGGTTGAAAATGTACCATTGGCTTTATAATTACCTAAGATGTTTTAGTCTCTTAGAGTAGAAGCTAGAAAGTAATACTTTTGAAGTTAACTTAAAGTTTGCACTTGTAATAAAATTTATCGATTCCTCTCATTCTACTTAATTAATAAGGTAAAACAAAAGTTACACCATTAATTAGATAGTTTTTGGCTGATAATGTCAATGGTTGGTTGGAATTTAAAAAATAATGATTGGAATATGATATAGGAATGTGAATACGACTGTGATTGACCTTTTGGTTAGTAATATTAATGTAGGATAGATACGTATCTCGAAATGTTTTTTTTAATATGATTTGTTTCTTTCTAAGAAAGAGATATATTTTATAAGAAATGAAAATATTAGGATAAGATTCTATGGCAATATTTCATAAAAAAAAGAAGAAGTAGTACATCGATGTAACATGTATCATTTATGCCAAATAGTTCGTGATGTGAACGTGGGCATCTAAGTTTAAGCATTTCATGAAGCCAGTTGTCATGTGAAAATAATTTTAAATTGTTTTCTACTTTTGTTTCCTAGGTTGGGGTCATGCCATTTGGAATTTTCCGGTGTAATTTTTTGGTATGTCAAGAATTAGCAATAGACTAATTATATCCCAATATAATTCAATTAAAATTTGATTAGCCCACCTTAGAAAGGCTTAGTATTGGATTAGCTTAGCCAAAACAACCTGTCTTTGACATTGGATCAGTTAAGCGTTCGATAGAGTGACTAATATGGCCTTTTGGGGCAAGGCCGGCTCAATAACTTTGGAAGTTAGGCAAATTTTAAGTGGAGTTTTTTTATATTTAAATATTAATTAAATAATATTTATTTTTAAAAAAATTTATACTTTTTGAGATGCAAAATTATTAATTGGTTATGACAAATTTTCTAAAATCATGATCATTTTATACTTTAAAGTATAAACTTGTATAAATAAAAATTAATTTATTATATAATTTAATAAATTAGTATCATTATAGTACAATTGAGTTAACATGATATATATCAAATTATTAGTTAGCATAATAATTTATAATAACCCATAAAGTAAAAGCTTGCAAAAAAAAAATATATATATATATATATATATATATATTAATTTGAGTGGGTATACATTGGGCGTGGGTGGGTTACTGGGTTAGTGAGTGTGTAGGTAGTGTAGCTGTGTGGGTGGGAGCTAGCTAATGGCTATATGCGGAAATCTCTTGCACTTGCACAGTAATTATGAAATTGTTTTCAACTTTTTTAGATTATAAAATATTATATTCTCAACATTTGAGTCTTATCAGCCTGTCATAATGATAGTATCATTCTATCTATCAAGTATTAAGTTGTGTGCAGTGTGCACTGTCACTGTAGGGTGTGACAGTGAGCGCATTGATTTTTGTCTTTTTTAATCTTCTGTCGTTTAGGATAGATTGAGTTTTTTTTGATGCATTTTATTAATTAATAAAAAAAATTAAAATTTTTTATTTTTGTAATTAAAATATATAAATAAATATATTATATATAATTTTTTTTTTTTTTTTAGAAGTGGGGCCTTTTTTTTATTTAGGGCTTTGACAATTGTATCAATTGTGCATCCATAGTTGATTTATGTTGTGGGTATTCCATATTGATTGTCGGTAGTCAATTTTGATCATTATATCTGTTTGTGATTAAAATAGAATAAATAAATAGTATCTAAATAGAATGGTACAAAAGTAGAAAGTAAAGTGAAAAATAGACTAACAAAATAGTAAAAAAATGAGTTAAAAAAAAAAAAAAAAAAAACTTATCTTAAACTTATAAGGAGGTTTATGTGAATGTTCTTGTTGGTGTCTAAATTTAGGTTTATATGTTCAGAAAAAAATAATAATAATAATAATTTAGGTTTATGTGAATGTTCTTATTGAGTGTCTAAGTTTAGTATTCTCTAGGGCTTTACTTTTAACAAGATGGATTATTTGAGAAGAAAGCTTAGAAATTTCAGAGTCATCTAGGAAAGCAAAGGCATGTATATATAACTATATAAGACAAAATGTTTGGTTTGTGTTTTAAAGGAATTGTCGGTAGTTGAGATAATTGTGATAACAAGAGCATTAGCATAGCAAATTCTAATTCTACTCTATTTTATCATTCCAAAAACCCACTTTATCATTATACCATACCATTTTATCATTCCTCCTACATCCCAAAACTCTATTTTTATTAAAATATTATTTCTTTTCAACCCACCCTTAAAATATTATTTCTTTCCAACCCACTCAATTCCAAACTCACACACCCGAAGAGGGAGAAAGCGTTAGAAGAAAGAGACACCCAAGACCAACAAACCCATCTTCAAGCTTCGGACCAAACCCAGATCACGCCGCCCCGCTCCCATCCACGTGCCGGTGAGTTCTCCCTTGCTTCCTCTCTTTTCTCTTTTCTTCCTCATCTACTCTTCCCTTCCATTTCCGACCTCTTCTCCTCCGTCACTCTCAAACCCAAGCCCGGACCCAATTAACTTTTTTTAATCATATTTTGTGTGGGTGGTGGTGGGTTGTGCTTGTCCTTGTTGGTGGCTGGTGGTTGGCTTGAGCTTTACAACTGCAAGTGAGTGATGGCCTGCAGACTCTGTTCCCGTCTTTTCCATTTCCATTTGCAGCAACCGTCTGTTTCTCCAAGGTCTCTGCGGTGGATCGTGGATCGTTTTTCGGTGAGTTTTAATTTTGTTGGGTTTTGATTGATTTTGGTGGGATTTTATTTTTGTGGTTGGGTTCGTGGGTTGATCGGAATGGCTTTGGGTGCTGGTTGTGGATGGGTATGGGTTATGGTGTTGGTGGCAGATTGATTTTGGGTTGGGGTTCACGGTGATGGAAGGTAGGTGGGTGATTGGCTTTTGGTTGATGGTGGGTATGGTTTATGGTGGTGGTGGCTAGTGGTGGGTTGAGAAGGAAGAAAGCAGACGGAGAAACAGAGAAGGAAGAGAGAGAAGATTTCGTGGGAAAAAACATAATAAAATATTATTATTATTTTTACAATACTACTACAGTACAATTCTAAACTTTAGAATTGTACTGTAGCAGAATGCCAAAAAAATTTGCAATTCTTACCTTTAGCATTCCCTGATGCAAGAGATTTTAAAACTTGAAATGCTAAATACACTTTACATACTAAAGAAATATTATAAAGTTAATAGAAGTCATAAAAAAAATAAAAATAAAAAGTGACAACTTTCACTATTGAGAATTATATGACAAGTCAAGAAGTCTCACCCGGCCTTTACCATACCATTTTCTACAACTATTATATATGGCCGATTGTGAGTAGTGTAAAAATAGTAACGGGTTTATATGTAATTAGTAGGCAATCAGTCATTATTTACCACATAAGATAGTTATGATAAAGTCTACTAAAAAAGCTGTTTTACTATAATAACATGTGAGAAATTAATCAGTACTAAGAACTTTGGAATTTGGATTACGTGTTATTGGTCAAATTCTGATACACACATCATTTTGTGCACACATCCGTACACATGTAAATTTGAACTGAAATCGTGAGTTAAGGGGGTGTTTAGGAGATGAGTTTGATTTATGTTGTTTTGGTGTTTTTGATATATGTGTGAGTGAAAAAATATGTGTAATGTTGTTTAAAATGTGTGAAAATGTGTTAGAACTAATCTACCAAACACCCCTTTAGTGACCAAAGCTTTCAAGGATTTTTATGACCTTCACTTGATTTTAGAGTGAAACTTTCTGGATGACCACTAAAAGTGACAATTTAGCTATAGCTGGAATGCAGCTTTATAATTTCTTTCACATGTTACATCTAAATATGAGCCGAAATGAGACAATGACTATACTTTAGACAAGTATCCATATTCTACCGTAAAAACTGTAACGTGGGGACATTTAATTCTCAGGCCATATGCTCAAAAGGTAATGTTTTTGGCTGAGATCATATACTATGCTAATTATTTGTGTTGCCCTCGATCATTGTACCAACCTTTTATATAATGCATTCAAAATAAAAATAAAAATAAAAAATAAAAAGCCCCATTATATAATATTATTTCTTCTATTTGTTTTTGTGTTACATGGTCACCATGACGTACAAAGTCCACAATCCTATGATTAATAATCTACCTATTTTCAAAAAATAAAATAAAAAATAAAGTACTTCCTCCGTCCCATTTTTTTGTCCTTTATTCCATTTTGAGATGTCCCAAAATATTGTCCTGTTTCTAAAAATAAAAGTCATTAATTTACTAATGTTCCTATTATACCCTTATTAATTTACTTATTCAATTTTTTGATAATTTTTTTTAAGGGTTGTTTTGGAAATTTATACATTTTTAAAAGGTAGACAAGACAATAAATGATGTTCCCTTAAAAAGTTTGACTTTTCAAACAGGACAAAAAAAATGGGACGGAGGGAGTATTTGTTTTTTAGTGTGTGTATGTGTAAATATATATATATATATATATATATATTCTTTTTCATTTGTTATCTAAATAATCAACTCATTCATCACATTGATTAGACTTAATCAAGTTCATGTTATCGTTATTTAGACTCTGTTTAACATTTTTACTCAAAATGAATTTTACATATTTCAATAAAGTAATATTATGTATCTAATAATAAATAAATGATGTTTGGTAACATTTTCAGGTTTTGATTTGCATTTTCACGAAAACTTATGTTGCATTTTTTATTTTCTGCAGCAAAAAATGAGAACTCCAAATTTGAGGATTCTCATTTTTGTATTTTCCTTTTTCTTTTCATTCTCCATTAAAAAACAATTTTCTCTCTCACTGTTTGTTATTTTTCTCTCATTTTCCTTCGAATTTTTTCTCTCCTTCCACGGGCTTTGCAATCGTTACCATTACTAGCAATTTTGCATTCCAGTAGTTCAGAGAGTTAAGTGTAATAGGTGTGATAGTTTAGGGTGAAAAACTATAATTTGCCAAATCTAACTCCAACACTAATCACTACCACCTCTACAATTCTATTCATGGTTTTAAAAACCGAACCGAGAGCCAAACCGTTCTTTTCAAATCACTACAACCTCTACAATTTTTCTCTCATTTCCCTTTGAATTTTTTCTCTCCTCCCACGGGCTCTGCAATCGTTGCCATTACTAGCGATTTTGCATTCCAATAGTTTAGAGAGTTAAGTGTAATAGGTGTGATAGTTTAGGGTGAAAAACTATAATTTGCCAAATCTAACTCCAACACTAATCACTACAACCCATGGTTTTAAAAACCGAACCGGTCATCGAACCGTTTTTTTTCAAATTTTCGGTTCAACCCCGGTTTTTGATCGGTTTTTGGCCGGTTTTTTGGTTGTTGACCGGTTATTGACCGGTTTTAGGGCTTTTAACTGGATTGGACTAGCTCTCGGTTCCTGGTTGAACCGGTCAGACCGGTCGGTCCGGTCCGATTTTTAAAACAGTGCTACAACCTTAACAATTCTATTCATGGTTTTAAAAACCGAACCGGGAGCCAAACCGTTTTTTTTCAAAATTTTCGATTCATCCCGATTTTTGATTAGTTTTCACCAGTTTTAGGGGGTTTTTATCAAACCGGACTAGCTCTTGGTTCCCTATTGAACCGGTCGGATCGGCCGATCCGATCTGGTTTTAAAACATAGATTCTATTTCATTCTTATTCCAAAGGGAAATCATCGTTACATCTTTCTGTATGACAATATTATTTTCCATTCTCATATAAATTCATGATTTTTCAATTTTTCACCTATAAAACTCTTTTTAAAGATAA
This sequence comes from Quercus glauca, assembly GCA_023736055.1. Classification (NCBI taxonomy): domain Eukaryota; kingdom Viridiplantae; phylum Streptophyta; class Magnoliopsida; order Fagales; family Fagaceae; genus Quercus; species Quercus glauca. The sequence continues at coordinate 74,801,415 of CM043318.1, read as the reverse complement.
ATCAAGGAGGGTGAGGAGAATAAGAGAAGAGAAGAAAACAAAAACAGAGAAGGAAAAAAAAATGTAGTTAGTTTAAACATTCATAATAATAATAATCATTCACATGTGACATTAGCCACCAAAACAAAAACAAAAAAAAACAAAAAAACAACAGCAACAAAAAAAAAAAAAACAAAAAAAACAAAAACAAAAACAAAAACATATAAACACTTGAATGATTATCTAATCAACTCGTTTGTGTTCATTATTTTTAGAAAAATGTTACATCTACAATATTTTCAAAACACTTCACAATAAATTATAAGTAATAAGTTATTATTGGTTTTAATTTAAATTTACAACTTAAAAATTACTTTTTTATCCACCTATAGAAGTCAATAACAATTTTTCATTTAAAATTTGTTATAAAAGTGTTGTGAAATTATTGTGGACAGTGTTTCTCATATTTTTAAGGGTAATAACTAGTACACATATATTATTACACACAAAGTACACACAGACACAATTTTGTACAGAATTCATTACTTGAAGTTACGATTTCAGTTTGGAAATCAAGACGATTTCAATGTAAAATTGTGCATGTGTGCAATTCGTGCAAAACAAAGTGTGTGAAATAACGCCACTCTATTTTTATAAAAAATTGATCAAGTTAAAAATTAATAAACCAACATCTATTGAATAATTTCTCTTATCCTCCACTAGAAAAAGACAAGCACGTAGAAAGAGAGTTGAAATGTGTAACACAAAACTTAGCCGATTGGGCTTTTTCTATAGAAGCCCATTGCGCTGTCTTTTGTAACACGGTAGGAAATAAATGTGTAACACATAACTTCGTCGATTGGGCTTTTTTTTTATAGAAGCCCATTGGGCTTTCTTTTGTAACACGTTAGGGCCTATTTCCTTCTTCTTCTTCTTCTTCTTCTTCCTTTTTTTTTTTTTGCCTCTTTGCGGGTTTGTTGTTTGTACCCTGTAATCTTTTAGATGGAATGGAACCCATACTCCATGAATGATACTTAGATAGTCCCGGGACTATCAAAGTTTTTCTTATACTCCGTAGCCTTGTTTTTCTCTTTTCCTCTACAAAGAAAGTCTTTTATATATTCAGGGGGAAAATGTGACTTGGCAAAAATAAATAAATCACATATTGTGTAATCAAAGTATTTTCATTCTCATATTCTCTATCTTCACTTCACCTCCCCCCCCCCCCCCCCCCCTCCCTCTAAATCCATAATATTTTTCAGTAAAAAAAAAATTGAGTGAAATTGCTCGAGAATAGTTTGCTAATTTCTAAGCATAATAGATTGTTCAATTTAGTTTGTCACTTAATTCATTTCATAGAGCACCATTTTATTAGCATTAAGTGAATGAAATTGCTCAAGATTAGTTTGTTAATTTCTAAGCCGAATAATAAATTGTTCAAATAGCTAAATGTTCAATTTAGTTCATTTCATAGAGCACCATTTTATTAGCATTAGGTTGGATGGGAAAAATTATCTTATGAGACTCTCATGGAGTGCTTTTCTCGAAATATATGACTCCCATTGATATATGGTAATGGGATCTACGAAGGGTCCGTTTGGATTGAGCTTATTGTTGCTGAAACTGAAAACTGAAAACAGCAAAATAATTTTTAAATATGTGAATAGTACCGTGGGCCCATTTTTAATATTTTTTATTACATGAACAGTGCATGAACAGTGCGTGAACAGTGCACGCACTGTTCATGCACAGTGTTTTTTTCTCTCATAGTCAACATTAGCGGCTGAAAAAAAAAAAAAAAAAAAAAAAAAAAAAAAAAAAAAAAAACCAAAACGCGAGACTGAAAACGTGCCGCAAGGATAATCTCTATCCAAACGGCCACCAAATATGAGAGGAGTACTCAATTAGATGATATCATGATACTCTCTCCCTTTTTAGGCCCATATCTAACAAGAGGATATCTCATGAATTTGTATTATGAGACCATCCTCTCATTTCTAGCTCGTGAGATTCACAGATGTGGAATCCACACATCTTGTGCAAGATAGGTCTCAGAAGACTGTCTTATATGATACTTTTTTTCATATCTAACCTCTTTTGATGAATTGACGATAAGCAAAGGATAAATATTGAACTTTCTAAACCAAATCAAGTCTTTGCTAGGCCATAGGCCCATAAACATAATGCTCTTTTCTTTTTTCTCTGTTTTCTCATTTCCCTCTTTATTTGTATGTTCTTAAACATTATACTATTCTTATATGGTTGAACTTTTTGTAACAGGATACAGATGTGATGTGGCTAAGGAATCCCCTTGTTAGGCTAAGTACAAATGAAACCAAGGATCTTCAAATTAGTACTGACAATTTTTTAGGTGATTCGCAATCTGAAAAGCATCTTATCAATACTGGCTTCTACTACATCCGATCAAATAATAAGACCATCAAATTATTAGAAAAATGGTATGCCATGAAAGACAACTCAACAGGACAGAAAGAGCAAGATGTGTTATTAAACCTGATCGGAGGGGGGATAATTAGAGAATTAAATCTTAGTGTAAGGTTCTTAGACACCCTTCATTTTAGTGGGTTTTGCCAAGATAGCGAGGATTTGAGGGCAGTGGCTACAGTACACGCCAATTGTTGTAGAAGTATTAGTGCCAAGGTGAATGATCTAAAGGCTGTCCTTCGCGATTGGAAGCGATTCAAGAAGTACGCTTCTTATAAACGATTGGCTAATGTAACAGCAAATTTAAGGTGGTCATTTCACTGGGGATGTCACAAATCATGAAGAGTAGCTAATACAAATATGGGTTAATTAATGTATAGTTTGTTTTATTTGTGGCTTCAATTTTTCAAACTCAAAGTGAATATAATCTATTTGATATACATAGATTGATATATGATTTGACCGTGGAGTGTTATATTTACTTTGGCACTATTTTGATCCACATTTTTGCCTCATATGATATGTCTTATTCCTTATTCTGTTACAATGACTTTTGCACTTAGTAAATTGGTGTTTAGGGTTGGCAAATTGTCCTGTACTGTTTGACTAAGGAAGTAAATACTGTACCAGAGGCCATTTTGGTTAGTTAGAGAATCGAAATATTTTGATACCAATTAATACTAGTGTACTATTTAGGATTTATCACTAATAATTATATATATACATATAATATAGTTATTGATGAATTTATATGTTTATTAGATAAAATAAGAATAACAATTTATTAAGAATATTTAAAATTATAATCTCTCTTTTTTTATTTTTAGATAAGCTCAGATATCATTGTTTATGAAAATGTATCAATATTAGCTCTTTAATAATATATCATGGCAATGTGTTGATTTTTTTTTTTCCCTTTCTTTTTTGTTTCATTTAAATATTTGTGTTGTCTGATAAAGTAGATGATTGGATTGGAAAGGTTACAGAGTGATGTTATGTACAAGCCAATTACAAGCAAGCTAGTAATATTCCTTAAGTGTGTTTGAAAAAAGGTTTTTTGCTTTTTGTTTCAAGTTTTTTTTTTTTTTTTTTTCAAATAATCTAACTTTTAGTTTTTTTTAAAATAAGCTAGTTTTACCATTGCACACCCTTAGTACGGTAGTCACTCCACAAGTATAAGTGCTTGTAGGGTGTGGGGGGCAAGGGCCGGGATTCAAGTCTCTAGGAGGAAGTTTCACACACATATACACTATGGAAGGCAATGGGGCAGGGCGGGGCCGAAGGATGGGATCTTTGTCCTCGCCTCGCATGATTTTGTCTTGCCCCATCCCTGCCCCGCCCCGCATGACGGGTAAAATTTTCTCACCCCATCCCTGCCCCTTGGGGCCCTGCGAAACCCCGCCCCACCCCGCAAAATTCTACTTTTTGTTAATTTGTCGTACAATTAGTACAATTTTTTTTAATGAAACCTATTTCATTAATAAAAATATACTTGAAATTATAAATAAATTTATCCCATCAAATCAAATCAATTTTTAGAAAAAATTGAATAGTATATCTAAGTGTTTAACAAGGCAATCATAAAGAAAAAAAAAAACTCATAACATAACATATAACAAAATAAATGCAGAAAATCATATTGGGGAAAATAAAATAAGCTAATATTGATATGTTATTGTTTATGAAAATGTATCAATATTAGCTCTTTAATAATATATCATGGCAATGTGTTAATATTTGTGTTGTCTGATAAAGTAGATGATTGGATTGGAAAGGTTACAGAGTGATGTTATGTACAAGCCAATTACAAGCAAGCTAGTAATATTCCTGAGTGTGTTTGAAAAAAGGTTTTTTGCTTTTTGTTTCAAGTTTTTTTTTTTTTTTTTTTCAAATAATCTAACTTTTAGTTTTTTTAAAAATAAGCTAATTTTACCATTGCACACCCTTAGTACGGTAGTCACTCCACAAGTATAAGTGCTTGTAGGGTGTGAGGGGCAAGGGTCGGGATTCAAGTCTCTAGGAGGAAGTTTCACACACATATACACTAGGGATGGCAATAGGGCAGGGCGGAGCCGAAGGATGGGATCTTTGTCCCCGCCCCGCATGATTTTGTCTTGCCCCATTCCTGCCCCGCCCCCGCATGACGGGGAAAATTTTCTCACCCCATCCCCGCCCCTTGGGGCCCCGAGAAACCCCGCCCCACCCCGTAAAATTCTACTTTTTATTAATTTGTCGTACAATTATTACAAATTTTTTTAATGAAACCTATTTCATTAATAAAAATACTTATCCAAATTAACTAGCCCATCATCCTTATGATTTTCATGTCATCCGTTGTTTGCTATATTGGTGCCTAGCCCTTTTTACCCACATCTCTACAAATTTCATTGTCAAGGGTCCATTACAAATTGAGTCCCTACAATTGGCGCCGTCTGTGGGGAGGACTTGTACACTAGCAAGTGCGACGGTTGGTGTGAAAATGTCCAGAGTAACACTTAAAAAAAAAAATTATAAATAAATTTATCCCATCAAATCAAATCAATTTTTAGAAAAAATTGAATAGTATATCTAAGTGTTTAACAAGACAATCATAAAGAAAAAAAAAACTCATAGCATAACATATAACAAAATAAAGGCAAAAAATCACATTGGGGAAAATAAAATTAGCTAATATTGATATGTTATTTAAATAGTAAGGTTTTAGGGTATGAAAATTTACAATTATAACTCTTAGCAATGTGGGCGAGGAGGAGAAGGGCAGGTCTAAAAAGTTTAAACCCATCCCCACCCTGCCCTGCCCCATGGTGTGGGGTTAAAATCTTACCCTATCCTCACCCCATCACCTTTGCGGGGCTGGAAAAACCCGCGCGGGGCGAAGCAGGGGAGAGGCGGGTTAGGTGGGGCGGGGCAAAATTGTCATCCCTAATATACACTTAGATTAAATTAGAGTATAATTTCTTTTTTGTATCAAATAATAATAATAATAATAATCTAGTTTTTAATTTTTTGTCATATATTCAATATAAAAGTTATCAAAAACTATATTTTTTGAAGGTGAGTTTTGATAAACACTATGCAAATAAGTTTTATTCCAAAAAATTTCTCTACAAAAAAGTTTGCCAAACTCACCCTCTTTTTTTTGTTTCTCAAATAAAATATTGCTCTTTCTTTTTCACTTATGTAAATGCACTACAGAAAAACAAACGTAAAAGCCATTGTCATGACTATGGGCCGAAGCTCCTTTCTACCAAAAAGAAAAAAAAAAAAAAAAAACTGGGCCGAAACTGGGGAGAGTGTGCGCGTTTGGGCCATAATATTTGGTAGATAGTGTGAGCTGCGACTATAATAGTATGATATTGTGTTGAATTCTTTTTTTTTTTTCCCCGAAAGTAGATAGTGTGTTGAATTCGACATGATATATTGCATCTTTGCATTTACATATTAATCTTGAATACCACAAAAAATTTCAATTTTCTTAGGATGAAATAAAATATTAGCAGTCTCTAAAATTACTCCCAGAGTTAAACTCAACTATATAAGATATATATAACATTATCAAATTATTCAAATTAAATAAAATATATAATTATTGAATTTTTAAAGTAAGTAACATTTCAAGACATTCCAAGATCAAATATTTGGCACATCCAAATAAGGCAATTTGTCATTAGAAGTATCACAACTATATATACTAAATGACACTAAGAGTCTTGTACCTCACCAATGATTTTAATGGTCTAGTGACACCTCTCTTGGTACGAAGTATCTATGGGTGAGCAAGGTTAAAAAAAAATACAAAATAAAAGTCTTGCAACTCAATTAGTTTAGTCTCTTTTATAACAGATTGGAATTCCCCCTCCCCACCCACCTTGTTGGAACAAATGATATAGAAGAAATAATACATTAGAAAAATTAATTGAGAATCATGCCCTCTAATGAAATGATAATGGACCGGGTTTAATGGGCTTTGCGATCTTACATGATTCTAATAATAAAGGTTTGAAACTTTTTAAATGAATTTGACTTCAAAGCTTTTAAATTTGACTTTAAGGTACATATGAATTTACATTGCTAAGAGGACTAGTTTGTAACTAGTTACAACTTCACTTAATATCTTTCTATTTGATGTAAATTTTAAAAATTCAAAATTGGATAATATTTTCTTTTTATACTATCCATTCTTGCAAAATTTTCAGAAAATAAAAGATTAACAGTTATGACATCAATCAAATGTTTAAATTTCAAGTTTTGTAGCTTAAAATAATGCATAAAAAAAATTATGGATCGAATAGTAAATAATATCCAAATTGCATGAATTTCAACATGCGTATTAAGAATATAAAGAACACATAATCTAATAGTTATATTTTCAAAATACGTAACCATGTTATTTTTTTTTTAATGGGAATCATAGCCAATTCTACAAAGTTTGTAGCCAAACTTTGTCCTTGCTAAAACACTTTCATTCCTAATAATTTTATTTATAATAAAAAAAATTATTTTTTGTTATTCCACAATAGGGAAAAACAACAAAGAGCAAAAAACCCAATGATTTTTTCCATAACAAAAGTAAATATGTACCTATCTCTCTCTTAAAAAGTCTGCAAAAAAAAAAAAAAAAGTTTCTGTACCACCATTTATGATATTTAATTATTTATTACACTTAACTGCTTGTAATTCACATGAATGCGTTTAATGGTTTAAATGAGATGAGTTAAAAGATGGAATTACTAAGTATTAATGTTTCCTTTAAAAAAAAAAAACTTTGATAAAATTATAAACGTTTTCAACCCCGTAATCACCATTTTAAACGTTAAAACTTTGACAAGTAGTTAAAAACGTGAAAATGTTTTGTTATCTCTATCAACTGAAATTTAGATGTTGTTGCATGTTTTGTTAAAACACTTATTGTTATTTTATCTAAAAAAATTAATAAGAACAAATTTGTTGTTGTCTTGGCTCTAAAAAAAATAATGTTGTTGTCTCTATCTAAAAATTATTTTTATCTAAAATATTGTTGTAATTTGGTGTAGCCACTTAGGGTAACCACGATTTCTAAGCTTAACTTTTATTATATAGTATTTTTTTAGAAACAAATTAAATGTTAAACACACACACACACACTTAATTACACTATCTTACCAAGCTCAAACACATTACTTAACTCAAAGTATCCCTACAAAGGGTCTAATTCTTGTAATAGTAGAGTGAGACTTTAAGCAAAATTACATAGTATATAATAAAATATGATATGATATAACATTTAACTTTTTAGATATAATAAAATATAACTTTTAAAAATATAATTATTGTCTTTATAAAGTAAATATATCATGACATTCCAAAATCAAACATGCAGCATATCCAAATAACAGAATTTGTCATGAGAAGCATCACAACTTTTTATAATAAATAAACACCAAGAGCCTTGTACCTTGCCCTATATATATAATGACATCTCTCTTTCCTAATGTCATCTCCCTTTGGGTATGCAAAGTTAAAATAAAAAACAGTCTTCTACCTCAATGAGTCAATTGCATGGTTTGGTCTGTTTTAATGAATTGTATATGCTAAACATTAATTGAGAATCATGGCCTTTAATGAGTGATAATGGATCGGGTTTAATGGGCTTTCCGGTCCAACCTGATTCTAATAATAAAGGTTTGAAACTTTTAAAATGAAATTGACTTCAAATTTTTAAAGCCATTAAGGTTTGGGAAATATTTGAGTTTTGCCTTAGGCACATATGAATCCTATTCCTGGTTGATAATGAATTTACATTATTATAAAAGGACAATGCCAGTGGTTACAACTTCCTTAAATATTTTTTTGTTGGATGTGAATTTTGAGAAATCTACAATTAAATAACAATTTTTTCTTATACCATTCATGCTCGCAAATTTTCAAGAAAACCAAAGATTAATAGTTATATTATCAATCTAATGTTTAAATTTCAACTTTTGTAATTCAAAATTATGTATAAAAATAAGTTTATGAATCAAATAGTAAATAACATCCAATTGATATGAAGTTTGATATGTGTGTTAAAAACATAAAGAACATGTAACCAAACAATTAAATTTTTAAAATACGTAACGATGTTAGTTTTTTAATGGGAGTTGTAGCCAATTTAACTAAATTTGTAACCAAACTTTGTTATTACTAAAATACCTTTATTTCTAACAATTTTATTTATATTCAAAAATTTTGGCCTTTTTTTTTTTTTTTTTGAGAAAATTTTGGCATTTTATTATTCACTCTAGGGAAAAACAACAAAGAGCCAAAAATCCTGTACTTTCTATAACAAAGGTAAATATGTACCCATCTTTCTCTAGCTCTTAAAAAACCTTTTTTTTTTTTAAATGTTTCTGTACCACCATTTATGATATTAATTATTTATTTGACTCAGCTGCTGGTAATTCATATGAATGAATGGATTTGATTATTTCAAATGAGATGAATTTAATTAAGATGGAATTACTAACTTTGATAGCATTATAAACACGTTTTCAACCATTTTTAAAAAGTTAAAACTTTGACAAGTAGTTAAAAACGTGGAAATGCGTACGTTTTGACATCTCCATTTTACGGCCAAAGTTTTTATGACGACTCTTTATACATTGCTGGTGAGATATGAACCACTCGTGACTCCCAACACTTCTGTGACTACAACAAGTCTCAACAACTGAACTTCTAGAACATGACTTGTCACATGTAAATTAACTCACCGAAACTTTTTTTTTAATAAGAACTCACGGAAACAAATGACTACAAAAATCAGAATTAGACATATATAGTCATTTCTATTTTCTAATAGAAATCAATGGTATTTATTCAATATCTAACACCAATATTGTAAAATAACATTCTCATACAATTTTGTTCTGTAGTGTTACAGTTTTTGGTGGTTTTATATTCATGTCAGAGTTTTACCAATTTGTTGAAATTCTCTGCACCATCTACAATTATGCTAGGCTTGTATTAATGTCTATGCATAATTTAAAATTCAATGTGTGACTATTATAGTGTTATTCATCATTAAACACATAAGAACACTCATATCAATGTTTTTTTATAATAGAAAATATACCACATTTTAGTTTACCAAGTTGAAAATTCACCCACATCAGATTACGTAAAATTGTATAAAAATACATTATTGCTATAATTGTTGTGTAAATTTATATTGACACTATTCATTTTGCATTTAGTTTTTTATTCTTTCATTACGTATCCTGAAGATGAAGGAAGAAAGCAGATGATGATTGTTGTGTATGAAGAAAAATAAATAATTTTAAAAAAATCAAAAAAATTTAATATTTTAATAAAATGTAATGTAAAATAGATAATTTAATATTTGGTGTTTTGAAATGTAAGTACGAAAAATAAAAAGGAAAAATAAAGTAGATTTTTATGCTAAAATATACATAAAATTTTGCACGAGCTAGCTATGTATGTCAATCTATATTCTGAAATTCATAAAAATGTATGTATTTCTCTAACATATAATTTCCATATTTGGTGGGCTGGACTATGCATGCAGCATGCGGTAACTAAGAATTCGGCCAAGAAAATGAAAATTATAACTACCAGTCTACCACAAGTACAATATATCCTGTAGTGATTGGAATTAATATTTAGGAAATTAATATGATGTTTCTTAAAGTCCTCAGGTAGATAGCATGACCTTTCTACCTTTTTCTTTTTTGGTGGTAATTTGGTAAATGACGGCCTTTCTATACCTAGCATGACCTTTCAATCCCTCTCTCTCCCTCTTTATCTAAAGTTCCTTCTCTATCAATTTTTTATTCAGAAATGAGACAACTTGATCATCCAAAAACCCCAAATTAAAGACACACATGGATTATGTAAAACACTCATTTGGAAATCCTGCAATACTTTTATTATTCTTCGTGGGGTTCTTGTCTCTTTGTTTTTGGTCCTCCTCCTATATCACAAATCCATTCAGTGTGTTCCGAAAGGAATTTCTTTCCACACAATCAAACGCAGTAAGTTTCAACTTTCAAGCTTATTCCTTCATTTATTTCACAAACATGCATATGGGTTGTCTTAATTTTGTACAAAAAACTCAAAAATCTTTTAATTCTTACAGACCAACATACGTGTTCCTCAAGATGAACTTGAAGAAGCTTTATCCAAAGCTTCAATGGCAAACAAAACGGTCATAATCACTGTCATAAACAAGGCCTATGCTGACCAAGACATCCAAGCTGACACCACCATGCTTGACCTTTTTCTTGAGAGCTTTTGGCTTGGGGAGAACACTAGGCCACTGCTTGACAACCTTTTGATCGTGGCAATAGATCAGACGGCCTACGATCGCTGCCTGTTTCGACGGTTGAACTGCTACAGATTGAAAACGGACGGTGTGGATTTTGAGGGAGAAAAAGTTTACATGTCCGAGGATTTCATCAAGATGATGTGGAGAAGAACTCTGTTTCTAATCGAGGTTCTTATGCGTGGCTACAGCTTCATTTTCACGGTAAGTTATGGTTTAGTATTGTATTTATAGTATATATTTGGAGTTATAAACATGGATAAAAGCTATTACACCCACTTGAAAAAACAACTATGACTTGCAATTACAATTTTCAAGTTATTCTTAAAACCATGTGTATCAGAGTAGGTGTAATAAGCACTACTCTATACATGTTAGATAGTTATTCTGGATATGGTATGGTTAGAAACTTAGAAGTTAACTGTTGGCTTTATAATTAAGGTGTCTTATAGTTGAAACTAGGAAGTAATACTTTTGAAGCAAACTTGAAGTTTGCACTTACAAACAAATTTATCGGCTCCTCTCATTCAACTTAATTAATGAGGAAAAACAAAAGCTACGCCGTTAGATGGTTTTTGGTTGATAATGTAAATGGTTGGTTGGAATTGAAACAATGGTGATTAGAATATGATTGGAATATCAATGCCCGTTTGGTTCAACTTTTGGGCTTGTAAAAAAGCGTTTTTTGGGGCTTGTAAATGCGTTTTTTCGCGTTTTCGTATTGGACTTTCGGGTCCATTTTGTTTGGCATTTTGGGATCTTTAAAGAGTGTTTTTAAACTTAAAACTCTATTTTACCATCACAATTTTCATAGTTTTTTCACAAATTCTCATTTTAAACTCAAATGATAGTTTTTGCTTATACAAACACACTCAGAGGTGCAATACCAAAATGCATTAAACACAATCCAAGGTTGGTTTTACTAGAGCCTTCATGTCAGTCATGCATAATAGAAAAAGATATAGAATTTACATAGTTTTTCCGGAAAATGACTCACGTCAATATATGTATAATTATGTAAATTTATAAGTTTGTTACAGTACGTAACTATGTAAATTTATACTGACATTATTTATTTTGGACTTAGTTGTTTATTCTTTCTTTATGTTTCTCAAGAATGAAGAAAGAGAGTGAATAGTAGTTGTTATGTGTAAAGAAAGAGAAACATAAAAAAAATTTAAAAATTGATATTTTAATGAAGTGTAATGTAAAATAGATAATTTGATGGAGGATGTTTTGAAAAGTAAGTATGTAAAATTGGAAAAAAAAAAAAAAAAAAGGAAGGTTTGTATGCTAAAATAAACATGAGTTTTTGCACGAACAAATGCGAATGCTCATTGTTGGAATTTTCGACTATTATCTCTAAATTACCCTCCTTTTTCTTGAACTCTCTATTCTACCCCTTTCTCTAACTAGAAAATACATAGCCAACGAGAAACAGAGATTTGGGTTCCAACAATAATTGTTGGAGTCTCTATATACAAACACAACTTTTAGATTTGTTGCCCTCAAAAGCTATTTTTTAGCACAACTGCATGCTATGAATCCTGCTGAAGTGAGCTAGGTCTTGATTCTTCATGAGATCGTGGACTTACCAATCAACACAACGGCAAAAAACTGCTTCAAAGGATGATAGTGAAGTGGGTCTTGATTCTTGATAAGCCATGGAGGCAAAGGCCTCATTGCGAGAAGGAATCTAAGACTCACCAAAGTTACTTTGTTGAAGAAATGACTGAGAAAATAAGGAAGAAAAAAATTAACAAGAAGAAGTAAGCTTATGAAAAAAATTAATAAATTATATTAGAGTAATGTTTTTAATTTTATAAGAATATTAGAATAATGTTACCATTGTTATTGGTTTTAATTTGGGATACCACTAGCATAAATTTTTTACAAAACAATAACAGCACTTGTCATCTAAAATTTATTGTAATATTATTGTGATAATGCTGTAGACCTAACATTATTTATTATAGTAAGCAGGAAAGAAAAATGGATACAAAAATTACAAAAGGAAAAAGATATAAGTCTTAATAAAATCATAATTTGTAGAGATTCATATTATTAAAGATTTTAAGACAATTATTGTGTATTCTATTACAATGAAAATTAAAGGGATTCAGATCTTCTAGAGTTCCTAGGTACTCTATCAATAGATTTCCTTAAATCCCAACCATTTTTTAATGATTTAATAGTCTAGATTTTGCCATATCAGCATTCTACTAATAATACTCTTAAAATAATATAATAATGTTGAAAACAAAGCAATTAAGATTATTATTAATGGAATGCTGACATGGCAAAATCTAGGACCATTAAATCATTAAATAACGGTTAAGATTTAAGAAAATCTACTTGGTAGAGTACCCTAAGAACTCTAGAGGATCTGAATCCAAATTAAAGGAGTCATTTGTTATTGAGAAGAAGTCATTAATAATCTTCTAAAAAAAGCATCAATAATAATAAATAACAACTATTATTATTATTATTATTATTAATAAAATCATAAGTAGGAAAGAATTCTCTTAATGTATATATTTTGTTATTTTTGGTAATTTATACCTCAAACTACAATTTTGATAAACGTTAGTCAAACATTCAATAATTTTTACTAAACACTTTGTTTTTTTTTAAAAAACCCAATTTTATACTACATTTTTTGAAACCACCATTTTTTCAAAAAGCAAAACATCAACAAGCTAAACTAAACTCGATGTAGGATGTATCCCGAATTGTTTTTAATTGTTATTTTTTCTTTCTAAGAGAGAGTTATAGTTTATAAGAAATGAAAATGTTAGGATATTAGCTAGTCTATGGCAATATTTCACACACACACACACACACACACATATATATATATATAGAGTACATCTATTACAAAAGTACACGGGTACATCTATCATTTATGCCAGATTGCCAATTGCTTGTAATGTAAACGTGGACCACTAATGTTGAACCCGTCACATTAAAGTTTAAGCATTTTATGAAGCCAGCTGTCATGTGAAAACTATTATATATTATATAACATAACATGTAAACGTGTTTGATAAAATTAAAAATAATCACAATTACACATATATTCAAATTATATTTAGTTTAAGCATTATAAATTTTTTATATTTAGTGTAAGAGTTCTACTTTTTTTTTTTTTTTTTTAGATATACACATAAGTTTACTTTTCTTTTTTTAAATTTAGTTTTTGATAGTTTATTTATATTTGACTCTTTGTTTTTTGTACAACATTAACTCAGTTAAAACAAAATAAATAAATAAATAAATAACTTAGATAGGACACATAACACAAAATCAAACAACAATTGAAATTCAATTTAGAATTTAATTAGACTTGCTCTTAGTTTTAGCTTTAATTTTATACATGTGTGTGAGTGAGATTTTAAATGGCTTTGAACTTTTGTTTCCTAGGATGGGGTTCATGCCGTTTGAATTTTCCTGTGTAATTTTTTGGTATGTCAAATGTCAAGAATTAGCAATAGATTAATTATCCGAATACTTCAATTAAAATTTGATTAGCCCACCTCAAAAAGGCTTAGTAAACAATACGTTTTTGACATTGGATTTGGGTGGTCAAGTGTTCAATAATTGAGATTAGGCATGCCGTAGTCGAGGTTGCCATAGGGTGGCTAATATGGTTGTTGGGGGGTCGATTTGGCTCTAAGATGTAAGTGGCTGATCTTTTTTTTTTTTTTTTTTGGTCATTAGATTTGTTTGTGAATAAAATAAAATAAATAAATAATAGTATCTAAATAGAATAGTAAAAAAGTAGAAGGTAAAGTGAAAAATAGACTAACAAAATAGAAAGAAAAAAAATGAGTTTTTTTTTTTTTTTTTTAATATCAAAACTTAGCTTAAACTTATAAAGAGGTTTATGAGAATGTTATTATTGGAGTGTCTAAATTTCGGTTTATGTGTTCAGCAAAAAAATTAGTTTAGCTTTATGTGAATGTTCTTATTGAGTGTCTAAGTATAGTGTTCTCTAGGGCTTTACTTCTAACAATATGGATTATGTGAGAAGAAAGCTTATGGGAAGACATGCAAATCAAAAGGAGCTTAGTTTGGGTTTTGAAGAAACTGTCAACAGTTGAGATTGTGGTAATAAAGAGGGTTTTGAAGAAACTGTCAACAGTTGAGATTGTGGTAATAAAGAAATGTTGGAAAGTTAATGGAAGTCATAAAAGAAGGAAGTGACAATTTTTACACTTGAGAAGTGTGCGAGAAATAAAAAATTTTACCGCCACAACTTTTACCATACCATTTTTTACAATTATTCTATGCGGTTAATTTCTAATTGTGAGTAGTGTAGAAAAAGTCGTGAGTTTATATGAAAGTAATTGGCAACTAGTTTCCTCTCATTTTTCTTTCTTGTATGGTTCTTAATTTGCTACTTGACTTCCAAGATGAAGAAGAACCCGGGAATGCTTGATGTCCATCATTGGCAATAAAATTACACCAACCATTATAAAGTTGTGTGAGCTCCCTCTCATCCCCTGTCCTCTATCTTCACTTCCCCCAATTCCATAATATTTTTGCTAATGATCTCAAATGGGTAGGAAATGTTAGGGAATGAAATTGCTCAAGATTAGTTTGTTTTTGGTCTTTTAGAAGTTTTAATATCTAAATTTTTGAGTTATTTTTTTGCAATATCTGAAACTGTTTGAAAATCTTTTTGTAAGCTGGCATCATTGCATGCTCAAGCAATGGTACATTCTATTTGTATTAGGTTGGACGGGGAAAATTATCTTAAGAGACTAACTCATGGAGCACTTCTCTTACAATATATGACTTCCACTGGTATATGGTAATGAGATCTACCAAATATGAGAGGAATACTCCATTAGATGATTTCATGATACCTTCTCGTTGGATAGGTCTATATCTAACAAGAGGATATCTTATGAAATAGTCTCATGAGACCATCCCCTTATATCTTGCTTGTGAGATCCAAAGATGTGGAACTCACACATCTTGTGCGAGAGAGGTCTCATGAAACAGTTTTATAAGATACTTTTTTCATATCTAACTTCTTTTGTTGAATTAACAATAAACAGAGGTTAAATATTGAACGTTTTAAACTAAACTAAGTCTTTCCTCATAATGCTCTTTTCTTTTTTCTTTGTTTTTATTTTTTGCCCTCTTTATTTGCATTTTCTTAAACATTATATTTATTTTTAAATGGTTGGTAACTTTTTGTAACAGGATACAGATGTGATGTGGCTAAGGAATCCCCTTATTAGGCTAAGCACAAATGAAACCGAGGATCTTCAAATTAGTACTGACTATTTTTTAGGTGATTTGCGATCTGAAAATCATCAGATCAATACTGGCTTCTACTACATCCAATCAAATAATAAGACCATCAAATTATTAAGAATATGGTATGCCATGAAGAATAGCTTTGAAGGACAAAAAGAGCAGGATGTGTTATTAAACCTAATAAAAGGGGGCATAATTAGAGAATTAGATCTTAGAGTAACTTTCTTGGACACCCTTTATTTTAGTGGGTTTTGCCAAGATAGCAAGGATTTGAGGGTAGTAGCTACTGTACATGCCAATTGTTGTAGAAGTATTAGTGCCAAGGTGAATGATCTTAAGGCCGTCCTTCGCGATTGGAAGCAATTCAAGTACGCTTCTTATAAACGATTGGCTAATGTAACAACAAATTTAGGTTGGTCAATGCACAGGGGATGTTCCAAGTCATGGAATTAAAGTAGCTAATATGACTATGGATTAATTAATGTAATATATTTTATTTGTGGCTTCAATATTTTTTATCTGTGGCTTCAATATACTCAAAAGGAATTTAATTGCTTTGATATACATAGATTGATACATGATTTGACCTTTCATGGGGCCAATTTTCATTTTACCATGGAGCGTTATATTTACTTTGGCACTACCTTGCTCCATATTTTTCTCTCATATGATATCTCCTATCCCTTATTCTATTTTGACAACTTTTGCACTTATTAAATTCGTGTGTAAGGATGATATTATGGTAAATTGTCTTATCCTATTTGACCCGTCTTGTTTGACTCCACCTTGTATGGACTTGGATCCCTGACTTCTAAAAAAGTGACGGGTCAAGAATGAGTTTTGTTTGTCCCAACCCATCTTGTCTTGACTGGCTCTGTCCATTATATATATATATATATATATATATATATATATATATATATATAAAATTTAATCTTTTATATGCATGTCCTAGTCATAATTTAAGTTTTTTTTACGCATTCTATTACCATATTCAAAACACTTTTATATCCTCCTCACTCAGTACTCTTATGGTTACCCTTTCCCCTTTTTGTTCCATCTTAATCTTATCAATGTTAGAACCATCTCATTATTGTTAATAAAACACCTTCAATCGCGCCCCGAACCCAACTTGTCTCACTCTCACCTCACACAAGTTTTTCCTATCCTAATAAAAGAAAAGGATAGGATAAGAATGAGGCACCCATGATCTAATCCCAACTTACTCCGTCGCCTTTGGTGTGAAACCCTTGTTTTAATAAAATTTTTGATAACATGTGTATGGTTCAACAATAAAGTGTGCGTGAATGAAGGATTAATACTGGTGAAACGACAGTGTGAATTTGGCAGAATAGATGGCTTCCTTTGGGTACAACTTACAAGGTTATTTCTCAACCTAAATTCCATCCAAAAATGCTTTGGTGAGGGATTTAATTGACACGGTTAATCATTGTTGGCAAGCTGATAGTCTTGAAGCTTTTATTGATTAAGTATTCCTTTGAGACAATTTAGGCCAAATGATAGTCTTCTCGGGCCGGGTGTGGGTCGGAATGATCAAAGGGATCTTTACAGTGAAAAGTGCTTATTAAACAAAAGGAGGAGAATGGTCATGAGATATTTATCGTTTCTTAATGCCAACAAGGGTTGTGGAATAAATTTGTTTTTTAGTGTTTCTGATGTATAGAGATAATAATTGATTATTACAATTATAATTATTTGAATACTTTCAACATGACTAATGTTCAACATCACATGTGCCACATGCCAAAGTGAGTAAGGGTAATTGTAAATTCATGGCACTTGATCACTTTGAGTTGTAGCTTATGTGATTCTTAAATGAGTTCGAATTTAGTAATGATGGGATGCAAAACCCATATTTGCACAATCTAATAAAAGATTTTCACATTAGCTTTTTACTTAAAAATCAATGTATCTTATCACTCTTAATAACACCACATCAGTCTTTTACTTAAAACCTAAAATATGGTGTTTATTGAGATGTTGTCCTTTGTAATATATATATATATATATATATATATATATAACAGAAATCTTTGACTTTTTGTTGACCTCTCCAGAGCTTGCCACATCATTATTAAAACTTACAAAATATAAAACAAAACTTCTTTCTACAATACTCTCCCATCGTCCCTAGACTCCTTATACTCCATCTATTAAAAAAAAAAAAAAAAACCCTAATGCAAGTTAGACTTCTAGCCAAATGTTAGGTTTTAGATCCCTGTAAACTAGATTGTTTAACATAATTAATTTAGCAAGTGAATACTTAGGTTTATTATTCAGATCTAGGTTAAAACAAAACAATCATATCATGTGAAGCAGCGGAAATTATAAAGAACATATTGATGTGATGACTCAGGAAAATCAAACTGGTAAAAAACTTAGGAAGGATTTAACCTAGTTATCCTCAAGGTAAAAAGCAAATCCACTAGAAAGAATTGAAGTTTACAATAAGACTTAAACCACTAACATCCTATTGTTGCTATACGTAGAACTTACTACTACGACTCTATGATAGCTCCGAGTTCACGGACTACTTCTTTCCCTGGCCTTTGCAACACAAGCACCCACATTTATGATAAAAAACACAAACTCTCCTGTTTATGACTCCAAGACCACCATTGAAAGTTTAGATCATCAACATCTTTGATGACTAGAGAAGGCAGCAACTTCTACAACACCAGATCTTAAGATTCTTCAAGGAATAACACTGGTAGAAGACATGAGAGAGCTTTTTGGGTACAAAACCCTATAATACAAAAGAGACATACTCTTCTCTCTCTAAAAAGCCTTATAAAAATGTGCTTAAGGTTTCCTTTATATATTAGGAGAATAGATCTGAAACCCTAGTCCTTTTTGGGCTTGAACTGCTGTTGGGCCGAACTTAAAATTTTGTAGACTCGTATTTCGATCGGTCGAGCCTGTCTTTTGATCGATCGAATCAGGCAAATTCTGAAATCTTCTTTCTGCAGCTTACTTGTTCTTGAATATTGACTTGAATCACCTTGTGCATTGTCTAAAAATACCTATAGACTCTAGGATCTACACCTAGATAAGTTTGTGTTCACAATTTGCTAATTGTTTTAAACTTTTAGAACCTAACACTAAATACAAAACACTCTCCCACGGTCTGCACTCTTTCCTATTTAAGAAAACTTCTTCTACGATTCCAACGCCACTTTATTGTACAATTTCTTGTATTGATTTTGATTCTTAGAGTTAAGTGTAAAAAAAAGCTGCAAATTTTTAGGCTTAGTGTCTATTTAGGAATAACTTATTTAGTTAAAATTGAAAACTTTTTACTAAAAGTACTGTAGATAAAGCTAAAAGGTAAGTGAAATAGTACAGTAGGACTTATAAATGATATCAAAAAATGCATTGAAACTCATGAATAATAGTAAAAAAAAAAAGTTTTTTTAAGCCATGCCAAACACACACTTAGTGACCGTTTGGATACAAACGCGTTTGCGTTTGTGCTTATACTGACATTTTTTGTATGGCTCCCGTGCACTGTTTACGGGACTTACAAATACAAATTTCAATAAATTTTTCTTTAAAATTAGGTTCTACGGTACTATTTACCTATTATATTTAAAAGTTATTTTGTTACAATATTTTTAATTTTTAATTTTTAATTTTCAGTAATAATCTATATTCAAAAAGATCTTTGTGGGCTCCTGATCTGCCCTGGTTTACCGAATTGTGGTTTGGGTGAATAGGATAAGTCGCGGTGTAGGGTTGTAGTCTGTCGAGCCAAAAAAAAAAAAAGTACTTGGTTTTGTCCTCATCTCGAAAGAGAATTAATGGTGGCAGGTGGCAGGTAAAATAATAAATAAAAGAAGAAGAAAGAAACACACGTATAGAAGAAGATGGGCCTAGGTGGTGGTCCTTTACAAATTGACTTTGACACTGTATGTAATCTATAGGCCTTATTCCTAGGAAGTAGGAACTAACGGCAGAAAATAAAGGAAATTATATTATGAATATGTGAATTTTTGGTGTGAGATAATAGTGAAAAGTTATTAAATATTTTTAGTAGTTTTTCTTTTTTGTTGGGTACTGTTATAATTTTTTTAAAATTATTTGATTATTGAGTAAATGGTACTTGAAAAATTGTTTTAGGTGATATCTAAAGATTTTAGAGGAAGAGTTAGGGAAAAATTCTTTTGTGGCCGAGGTAGGTAACCTTATTCTAATTGGTTTTATTTTGCTTAAGCTATTGTATCTTGTACGGACTCAATTTGTAATGGACCCATGACAATAAAATTTGTAGAGGGTGGGTAGAAGGGCTAGGCACTCACAAAGTAAGTAATGGGTGATATGAAATTCGCAAGAATAATAGTAAAGGAATTTGACTAAGTGTTTTTGAGGATAATCACCATGACCTTGGTTAAATGTTTATGAAGATCTTTATAACGATTTTGGTTAAGTATCTGTGAAGATCTTTGTGATGATTTTGGTTAAGTATTTGTGAGGCATGCTCGTCCTCGGCTCAGTCCGAGAACCTTTTTCCTTCGACCTGACAATCACAAGGGTTGTTCTTGAATGCCCTAAAAAATCCCCCCCTCCCCTCTTTTGGGAGTTCTATCTGTTATATATTCTCGTTTGGTTAATCCTCCGCCATTCACTTGTCGGTTATCCGAACTCTATGTCTAAAGTTTTGTCCCATCATCTGCCTTTGCAGGCTTTCTGTTAATTCTCAGCGGCCTTTGCAGGCTTTCTATTAGTTGAAGTGACTAAGGCATCTGGGTTTGCTGGTCACTTCACCATTAAAGCGGCCAGAGTGTTAGTTGTGTACATTTAATGGGTGGATGTCAGCTCCCTTTCTTTAAGGTCGACCTGCCGAGGACGTGGCCATCCTCGGCGTAGTCTCTTGATGACTTGGGCCTTTCCCACTCATCCTTGGATTTTATACTCTCCTCGGCATGGGCCTTGGGCTCGATATGGAGTTGGCCATGGTAGCCGAATCTTAGGGCCCCACATATCTTAACTACTAAAAATTATTTATAATTGTTACAATTTATTTCAATTGTATTATTGATTTAGGGTAAAGAATATATGATTATCACAAATATATTTGATTACTGAATATATGATTTTATATATGTATTTAGATGATATATATATATATATATATATATATATATATATATATATATATATATATTTGTTTGAACTTTGATTGATATGTATGATTTTGGACAATATGACTATGTTTAGACTCTGATACTTAGTCAATGGGAGTTATTCATTGGTATGTTAAGTTTCTTATCAGGTTTAATGTTAACATATACGAGAGATATTTTTATCAATAATCTGAAGAAAAAATAATAGTAATAGTGACTATGGTAGGCAGAGGGTTTAAGAGATTGTTGTTTTTATTTTTGGAATTCTTTACATTCATGTGTATGTATGTATTGGGTTTAATTGAATTGGAATTATCTTTGAAACTTTGGTTTTGATTGAATAATGAAAATGACAGAAGAAATATGTTCCAATATTTGAAGTCTTCTGTATATGTGTTGTTATAGTTTAAACTTGGTATTTGAATTGTTAAATTGTTAATTCACAGTTTCATTATTCATCTAATAGTCATGAATAATAATATTGCAACCGTCATGATATGATATCAATGATGTGATAATTCTGAATGCTTTCTTCTAAAGTTTAGATAAAGTTTATTTTATGATTAAAAAAATTTACAATTAAAATACTTTTGAAATTATTATTATTATTTTTTTATTATTGGATATGTCGGATCTTAAATGACTTCTATTAAACTTCATCTTTTATGGAATCATTAAAAAGAAAACTCATATAAATAGGTGTTGGGTTAAAATGAATTGACCCATTGCAATTAATTAATTAATTACCCAAGTTAATTAATTAGATCAAATTTCATGCAATAGCATAGCAGCACAAACAAATCACCAAATTATCTAAATGTAGCGGAAAACAAATTTGACATAGGTGATTTGTTTACGAATGGAGAAAATCTCTAAGGCAAAACCACATCGAGTGAATTTAAGGTCATCACTCCTAAGAATCTACTATTATCAATCACAAGCGGTTACAAGTATAAAGAATTTTACCAAACCTTTTGGCCTATCTCAAAATATCAACTTATAGTTGAACCCTTACCCTAATACCCAATTGGACTTATATTGTAGCGGCAATCTTTCCCTCAATGCACGAATCCTAATATGTGACTAACTAATGTGCATGGATCTCAGTACGTAACTAACTTCAGTAACTTGAAGAGGTTGTTGGTTGCAAAGTTTTTTAGTTCATCAACAATAAAGATTAGGAAACTCCTTGGTCACAAAACCCTTAGCGTAAAGACGCAGTAGCTTCTTCAGAGAGAATAATGAACTATGTCACTTTTCTGCATGTGTTCTCTATGTATAACGGCCTTTAAAATAAGTCTTATATAAATTTAGGGTTGTGAGAAAAGAAACCCTATACAAATATAGCATTGGCCGAAAATCAAATCTAGAATTTCTGATTTCGTAAGTTTCGATAGAAACAACTTGTGTCGAGCTTCAACTTTAAATCTCGATAGAAGTCTTTCTGTTGAGATTGTCGTCGAGCTTTAATGAATAGCTCTTTTTCACTTGTTTCTTGGTCAGATCTTCATGACTTTAACACTTGACTTGAACAACATGTTTCTTGAAGTTTTAAACTTATCCTAGATTTATCCAATTACAAGTAAAGTGTATTTTGACAAAAGATTAGTCAATTACATAAAATATGTCTCTAACAATAAGTATTAGGATATTATTTGGAACTATAATAATGGACTAACGTATTACATATAGTACGGATCTAACTGTAACATCCTATGTTATAAAATAAAAATTGGGCCTACGGTTATCTTCTCTTTGCAAAAAATGGTTAAATTTTCATTAATTATGATAGTTCACTTTTAGGTAAAATAGAAACTCTATTAACTAAGTTTTAAAAAATTTCCAGAACATTAGATTTTATTTTAATTATTTTAATCATCTATAATAATAATTTTATATTGTAAAAAAATAAAATCTATACATTATATACAATCATTACTCCAGATACCTTCTAAATGATGGAGGATATGAAAATGCAATTTGTAGATCTACTATCAAGATAACATAGATTAGGTTAGTGTTGGATAGTAGATTTAATTGTAGTTGAGTATTGTGTGAAGTCATCATCATAGAATAGCTCACACGCGGGATGTGTTATGTAGAACCAATGATATGAAAGAAAAAGAATTTTTCTAAACCATTATATTAAACAAAAAATTACTTATTTTCATTCATTTTCAAGTTATACACTTTTTTAAGTCAAGTCATAGACCTTTAAGTAAAATAAATACTTTTAATTTTTATTTAATTATCCAGTACATCGTACAAGTTAGTGACTAATTAAATATAATTATATTTTATTAATATAATAATGTGACATGTCCTTATTGGTGAGTATAAACCAAAAAGTTTAAACTAAATTCTTAATCTCTTCTTAAATATTGCTATCTTAAAATCATTCAACTAATCAACTGTGCGTATAATGATCAAGTGCTATGCAATATAAAAGAATCAAAACATTTTAATTTTAACATTAAAAAAAAAAAAAAACCTTATTCAATTACTACTATAATTTCAAATAAAGTGGTGTAAATGAAACAACATTATTTGACCGGTCAAAAGACATAATTTTAATTATATTTTATAAGAAATTTTTATTAAAGGACAAAACTTAAATACCATTTATTAACAGTTAGAAAGTTATCCTTTAAGTTTTCGTACTAAATTCAACCATGTGGTTATATTGGTTAATGAATCACATTATTAGTTTAATTTAATTCTTTTTATTTATTTATACAGGACATAAATTATACTCTAACCTAAACTAAGTATATATATGTATGTGAAACTCTTTCTTGGAGATTTAAACTTTGTCTCTTGCCCTCTACACCTTACAATCACTTATGGAGCCGTTTGGTAGCAATGTTTAAGTATTGTTGTTTAGTTTTTAGTGTTGTGGAAATACATATTTGAGTGTTATAGAAATACGTATCAAAAGTGTTATTGTTATTTAAAAACTGAAAATTGTTGTTTAAAAGCAAGTACCAAACAACCTCTATATTTGTGGAGTGATTATCGCACCAAGGGTGTGCGGTGGTAATTTAATTGTCCTTTTGAAAATTTTACATATTTTGTGTTGCATGGATAAATATAGCAACATGGTTGAATTTAATGGTAGAATCTAAGGTACAATGTCTAGAAATTATATTTAAGCTTTGTCAATATTTAATATCATAACACTTGTTTTAATTATTTTATAAAAATTATTATTTAATAGTAGTTCATATTATGACGTGGTAGAATCTTAGGTTCCCTCTTTTATTTAGCCCATGACAAATACATAAATTTAGCCTATGCTGAAATCATATTTTTTATTTTTTGAAGCTTTAATAGAGAATTTTCTTATATAATTATAATAATAAAAATAAAAGTTGGGTTTTTGACACGGTCACTAATTATTAATATAGGTTTAAATTATTTATTTTTATATAAAACTAATTAAATTAACTATTGTGACAATAAAACACATTAATTTTACTATATGTGTTTTATTGAGGTATTTGATGCAAGCAACGTGGGTACGTAGTGCAAATTTTATTATTGGTCTATACTTCGTTACCAACTAGATTAGGACTAGCCCTAGACATTTTGGGACTTGAGACGAGAACTAAAATGTAGTCTTTTTTATATTTATATACTAATTAAATTAATATTTATTTAATATTTTTATATTATAATATATTTCATTTAAAATATATTTTTCTTACCTTTTGAGATGCAAATTGATTAATTAAATTTTTATAGTCAAGTTCTTCTAACATCTTATTTTCAATCGATAATATAGCTAATCCACTTAATCTTTCTTGGGACATTGTATCATTTCATTATCGTTTAACTCTTTTTGGTGAATTTCTTGTTCATTTGTGATACTTTCATCTAAATTTTGTGTTATATTTTATTTATTACTAATAACAAATTTATCCATTTATCATTTTTGAGATTCAATTAATTTTTCTTCTTTTTTTTTTTTTTTAAGTTTTTTATATCCATATGCATATTTTCTAGTAGACATTTCTAATCAAACAATATATTTATAAAGACTAAAATAAAAAATAACTTTCAAGTGTAGAACAAATGAGAAATAGAATCTAATTTATATAAAAAGTATTGTTGTAGTTTCACCGAATAATATCAAGTTTTTAGCAATTTTAACCTGCATAAATAAAGATTTCTTCATTATATTACCAATCACTAAAATATATATAAAAACACAAGATTAAATTAAAATAAAAAAATTAATCACAACCATAACAAAAACAAGCCCAGCCAAGAACCTGCCAAGACCCACCCACCACAAAAAACATGAAACAAATCCTAATATCCTATTACATTTACACCTGTAACAAAAAAATAATAATAATAATAATAAATAAAAAATAAAAAAATAAAACGCAGCACGACCCATTTCCTAGCCAGAATCAAGCCCCAGCCTCCTTATAAGTTATAAATTATTTTAAAGCAAGCCTAAGCCTTATAAGTTACTAGTCGCTAACCCGTGCGATGCACGGGATAATTAAATAAAAAGACAATTAACTAACATCACGTTAAGGTAAAAGAATTAGTGAGAGACTGATTTGCCCATCAAGAATTTAAAAGAAAAAAATATTGATATAATAAAATCTAAGAAATTTAGAAATAGAAAATTTGGTTAATAATATGCATATTACAGACATTTTGCTAGTTAGCATTTAAAAAAAAATAGATCTGTCATAATTAAATAAAATACAATGGGAAGAAATATTTAACTTCTATACTTTTCTATAGTTTAGAAGTGTTGTCTAACGTAGAATGTTATTGGGTTATAAGAAAGATTTTTATAAAATGTTAATATTATATATATGTACTTATATTGTCAATGTCTTACTGCAGGTGCATAGTTACTGAAACTTACAAAGTAATTTACAATTCTTATTTAGTTGTAGTAATAACAATATAAATAATTCAAAACACGGAACATTATCAAATTTATAACACCTAATTTCATTATCTTTTACATTGAATCCAAACAAATAATTAATCAACCAAAAATCCAAGCTTTAATTAAGAAAACAAAAAATCACATGAACCAAAATAAAAATTCTCAATAAAGCAAGAACATATAAGGTAAAGAATTAAGATCAATCTACTGAGATGCAAATACTAAAAACCCCAAAACTTAAAACTTCCAAATTTTATAGAATCCCCAAATTCTACTTCAAAACCAAACAAAACCCTTCAAATTCAAAAAATTCATATATAATATACCAAATAAAAATTTACCACACCTTGGGCTGGAAGACATAGGTTGCAGTTTTGATTTTTTTCCAAAAAATAAAGATGCTTCATCTGCCATATACAATATAAAATAATTATTAGAAATTTCAACCCAAAAAACCAAACCCATAAAAACACTATCAAAATATAGAGATTAACCCAAATACTTAGAAGAAAATCAATTCTAAACATAATAAAACAATAAGATAGAATGAAAATTTCAAGCACATATGAAAGCAAATAAAAAAGACAAAATCTAAGTTTTTTTTTTTTTTTTTTTTTTACATGAGTCTCTCTCCTTCTTATTTTTTTAATCTTAAAGTGAAATTAAGTTTAGGGTTTTGAGATGGTAATTGTTAGGGTTTTAAGGAGAGAAAAGAGAGTCTGACCAGGAGTCTCTTTCTTTTTTTCTTAATCCTAAAGTTTTTTTTTTTTTGAAACCTAATTTTTGTAATTATTTAATTTTGGTATTTTTATGCAAAAAACGTTATTTTAGGTCTAGGTGATTTATTTCCTTATTTTTAGCTTCTTTTAATGTTTTTTAGGTCAAATTTGGTTTCTATTATGGTTAGGTATTAATTAGGGCATATTTTAGAATATATTTTCTTGTCCATCAAGTTTTATGGAGCCTTTAAATAGGCCTCCAAGTTTGTATACGTTTTTCAATATTATTGATATTAATAAAAATTCAAACTTTTGTCTATTTTTCTTCTGGTGGATTCTATAGAAGATATAAAACCTAAAATAAAAAGAATCTAAAATAAAAAGAAAAAGAAAATAGTGATGATGTGGAAAATTGTGAGAGTTTCAAAGGGTTCGGTTTTATATATATATATAGATTAGACTATTAGTTATACCTGAAGCAGTGAAACTCAAAAGTCAAAACCCATTACCCAGCGTCCTAGCCAGAATCAAAACGCAGCGAAAAAAAAAAAGGGCAGTTGGCAGGAGGAAAGGAAGCTTGAGCCAGGCAGTCAGGCCCAGCAACAGTGGAGAGAAAGAATGAGAGAGGCGGAGAGCAAGAGTTGAGAGAAAAAAAATGAGAAAGAGATGGTAAAAATTTTAGGGATTTGAGATTTTTTATTTGTTTTGATTAGTTATTGTTTTCTGGTTAATTTTTTAGGCCGGATTTATAGTTTATCTGAATAGATTTTGATTTGTTTAGAGGATAATGATGTTATTTTTGAGACAATTAATTTTATTTAGAACCACAAATTTTGTGGTGCTATCAATGTTTAACGGTGTATAAGTGTGTAACAAAAATTTTGTTTTTTTGGTCAAAAGAATGTTCCGGATTTTGTTAGATTCATCTGAAACTTTTTTTTTTTTTTTCTTTTTCCTCCTAACTCTTCTATTCTAAAATTTTGGGCCTAACTCGCCTAGTGAAAGGGCCGGCCCTGAACTAGACTTAGCAATACAATGACCACCCTATAACACAACTGTGTGTAGCCAACCCTAAAAATTTCACAAAACACCACCGCCACCAATACTTTCACGCGTAGTTTCGTATTTCACTATAAACTGCCAAAGTTTATAACTACCTAAACTCTAATTTCTATTCCTACAACGAATCGGAATGTTTATTACTTCCCTATATATATATATACCACACGTCTTTTCTATTTCTTCTATTCTGATTTCCGAGATAAATTGCAAGCACAAAAAAACAAAAACAAAATCCTTGTGTTTTTTTTTTTTTTTCGAGAATCTCTTTTCGGGGTTTGCTTACACTTTTACTTTACATGATGGTTAGACCAAAAGGCATGGGACGCAGCAAAATAGAGATAAAGGAAATACAGAACAAGGGAGCCATGTACTGCACCTTCACAAAGCGTCGCAATGGTCTGTGCAGCAAGGCTAGGGAGCTCCATACCTTGTGTGGTGCCCAAGTTGCTGCCATTGTCTTCTCTCCCAAGAACAAGATGTACACCTTTGGTGAGCCTTCTGTGGACTCCGTGGTGAATCGCTTTCTTCATGAACAACAACAACAACAACGACAACGACAACCCTTGAACAGAGGAGGGCAGAAGAAGAAGAAGAAGACGATACCGTTTTTGTCAGACGAGTGCATTGAAGGTTTTGAGTTGCATGAGCTAAAGTATTGCACGGCTTTGATGGAAGAGTTTGTGAAAAAGTTAGAGGAACGACTAGCAGACGTGGTGTATAGGAGGGTTCAAGTGAAGGATTTGATTAGTTTAATTAAATAAGAATAGTGGCTAGATAATTGTCTTTTAGGACATAGAGATAATTAGTTTTATTTTTTTTTTAAATTTTAATTCTGTCTTGTATTGGCAACTTAAGCCCTTTACTTTCTTAAGTTTGTGTTGTATTAAGAAAATTTTCTTTTTTACAAGTTTCCTCTCTTAACTTGATTGGTTTTAATTGACACTTGTTTATTTGTTTGGTTATTTATTTAATTTTTTTTAATGTTTAAGCATTTTTTTCGTCTTTCTTTAATAATAGAAGAGATTGTTAGAAGTAAATTAAAAAACTTATAACTCAACTAGCATCCTTTATCTTTCTAATAAAGATATTTAAGGTTCAAATTCCTCATTCTCCTCTAAATTATCAAATAATCCAAAAAAAAAAAAATTATCCAAAGTACTATTAATTACTGTGGGAACACAATCAAGTAGTAGTGGAACCCTTATGCCTTGAGCTCATGCTTATAAGGCATAGGGGGCGCTTTTCTTACCAATGTGGGACTTTTGCACAAAGTATGCCCATGTCGTTGGAGGACAAAGCCATGAGGGGATAGAACCTCGTGACATTACGCTCTAAGCATGCTCGTGGCCTGCCACCAAAGCGGACAAATAGATTGTGTTCCCACAAAAGTAGTAGTGATACCCTTATGCATTTAGCTCATGCTTATAAGGCATAGGGGGCGCTTCTCTTGCCGATATGGGACTCTTGCACAAAGCATGCCCACGTCGCTTGAGGACAAAGCCGTGAGGGGATAGAAGCTCGGGACGTTGCGTTCTAAGCATGCTTGTAGCCTGCCTCCAAAGCAGACAAATAGATTGCGTTCCCACAATTACATACCTCTATATATAATTATATATATATATATATATATATAAGATATGTGGAAATTTTGTGTGGTTGGTGAACATACTCAAACCCAAAATAAAAATCCTTTTTTACTATTTGGAATCCAAAACTAAAAATGCTTTTTGGCTATCCATATGATTAATTTAATTCAATTTTTTTTTTTTTTAATTCTTGGAAACACTTTTGAAGAATATTGAACATATTATTAATTATATAACATAATTTTTATTTGTTGAGGCTCAGTACGCAGTATCAACTATCAAACTTCTCATTTTGTTTGGATTTTCTTTAATTAACTTAACAACACTAATTAGGCTTTTTTTAGTTAGAAGGATATTTGACATATAATTAGATAATATATATTATTTTTATTTGATTTGTAAATTATGGGAAAATCAATTTAAATGTTTGTCTTTTCATGTCATGAATATGGTCAAAAGTCAATAAGAACTCTAAGGTGATGTTATCATAAACAGTTTTGGAATTATAACTCAATATTTGGGATGTTACATTGTTTTTCTAGGTAACATTTTTTAGTATAATAATTAATAATAGAACTTATGTCTAAAATAAAAATTATAGAAATAGTGAATTGTGATAAACCATATGTTAAATAAGAAGGCAAAAAAAAAAAAAAAAAAAAAATCATGAGGAAAAAATAACATAAAATAGTTATAATCATGTATTGGGGAGACCTCAACCAATTATGAAGATCTATAGGATCAACCCTGATTTATTTAATTGTGATTAAGGCTTCATTAGTTGAATTGAGTAATAAATAATGAAACTTGATTTCAAAAAATAATGAAACTTATCTTTCATATTATTTTTCTTGCCATAAATGGGGGAGGGGATTTGAAGCTAAGTGATTTTTCATTATGAGAATTGGACAATGCCACTGAGTTACAAAATTCTTGACCTATAAGATTGTGTTTATAAAAATTGCAGGCTTATATGACACTTAATGAGCACATCAACACAATATATGGATGGAAGAACCTATTTTAAAACATTACATATAACAATAGGTATAAATCTAAATTTTTAAATGTATATGGGTAAAATCAAATGATCTGAATTCATTTTCAAATGTATGGATGGAAGAACCTATTTTAAAACATTACATATTGAAACTTGGAAATTATAAATTGCAAACTATAATTATATATACAAAAATTTTTTACTCGATTTTGTTTCCATTCAATTATCTAACTAGCCTTTGTGTACATACACTCAATTGAAATTATAAACAAAATTAATAATATCATTATATTATAAAATAAAATTAAGTATAAGTTCTCTCTCTCTGAGCGGCTTTTGCTAAAACTCGAGCAATTTATTGAAAACTCACTTAAAATATAAAGCTTTGAGTATTTAGAGATGCTTTTAGTATTCCCAATAAGATAGCTTGGTAATAAATTGCTTCTTCTTTGTTCCACCCACAACAATTCAATTAGTTCTCTAGGTGAAAAAATATTAGATATTCCCTCTTCTTAAACCAACACTTTGGATGTTATTTGACGCACAATAATTTATATATGTCGATTCTAAATTTGTACCCCTTGAGATAGATAAACTTTTTGGATCTTATTAACCAAAGAGAAATAACTTTGAACTATAGTTAGCTTTGCACTTATCTTGGCTTTTTGACTCCAAATTATAGGCTGGATCTCGAAAGATATGAAAGATCTCCTTCCAAGCCGTACATACAACTTTCATCAAATATGACACTAAACCCTCTCGGGAACATGATTAAGAATAATAAAAAGGAATCCCATGTAAATACCAAAGAATAAAGTTTAATCCTGTACATGCAAGTTAGATTATCAGGTAGTGTAAGAGAGTGGGTGACAGATCCAATAGTACATTTAAGTGAAAAAGCCTAAGAACACTAAAAATGAAAGCTTTAATACTTTGATGTCAAGAGAAAGTGTAACATGGAAAGTAAAGAAGACATGAGAAGTACGTAAAAAACCCTTTGAAAGGGATGAAAAACCACAGACAAGCAAGGGGAATGGTCCTTGCTCTCTTCTGTTTTCTATTATGTAAAAAAAAAAAAAAATGAAGGTCTTGTACAATGGTGATGTTCCTTCCCAAAGGATACCTTTCTCTCTACCTCACTTTCCCATCCAAACTTTCTAACTTTTCTCTTAGTTTCTCTCTTGGTTCTTGCCTTAGTGGTTCAGCAACATGTTCCTCTTATAATCCGAGAAATGCTACCAAGTACATAAGGACAAGGTATCAAACCATGATTCCTCTATTTGAATCTTAAAACAACTACTATACTATATAGTGGTTGGAGGAGAGATAAAGTACGCCAATGTCAAGGTAGTGGGACTGAGGGCGGCTCTGCTACTACATGGGGAGCAAACCTTGGTCGAGGAAAGGGACATCAGGAATGTTAAGAGTGATACACGTGTCTTTAATAGTGGTCCAGCATAAACCCAGCCAATATGAGGTGTTCTATAGCATTTGACTATGGGGGGTTGTTATCTCCCTTTTGTGCAAGTGCTGATTGTCCATGTCAGGTGCAAATCTCACTCTTCCCCAAGATAGTCACGCCGTTGGCACAGGCTAAAGATCCCTCCTTCAACCAGCATTCCTTTTCCTTTGCTCACAACTGTTTCACGTGTATTGCTAATATTCTCACATGCCTTGGCTGGTGTAATGTACAAATCCTATTCATGGGGATTCTATAAATATTAATTAGACAAATAATTGCATTGTTTGAGCCTTATGATTCAAGTCATAGTCACCATCTCTTTCTCACTCTCATTTTATGATAAAAGTAGAAACAATTTAATTGTTTGAGGCATTTGATTTAATTCAATGTCATATATTTCAATATTTAAAAAAAAAAAAAAAAAATCTTAAATTTATGTTGTATATATAGATTATTAGAATCTTAAATTCTTATAAAAACTCACATTGAAATCACATTAATGTTAAACACAAACGTCCCATAATAATCATCACTCTCTCTCTCTCTCTCTCTCAATAGCCCCATAATCAACATTGACATCGACAACAGAAGAAGTAAGATAATTGATTGGAAAAGAGTAAGAAGCCTTTCAAACGAAACGAGCTAGAAGCATCACAATTTATATATAGATTAAACTTTGATTTTCCATGGTGAGGAATTGCCCAACACGTGTATAGGACTCTTCCAGGTTCCAACTCTACTACCTTACAGTCTCCCTACGTTTTCGATACTCGGTTTCATATTCCAATTGTGGCTTGGACTACAACGACAACAAATAATAAAATATAAAAAAACAAATTTAAATATTAAAAAAAAAAATTCAACTTTTTCTCCAACTCATCCACAAAAGCAGGAATCCAGTGCATCACCTACTACAACTCCCATGACAGCAACCTCTATTTCCACAAAAAACCCACCAATACTACAAAGCCAAGTGTCAAAAAACCCACTCACATATTACAATTTCAGTCCGAGTAAAAACACTCAATGAACCTCTCCTCTAACACCTGTATAGTAAAACCCGATGTTGTCGAATCTATCCCCAACTCGCTCTTTATATATCACTCTCTCTCTCTCTGCTAGGGTTTCATATTCGCTCTTAAGTTCTTGGTTTTTTAGATACAAATTCTCTCTCTCTTTCAATTGGTTTCAATTCTTTGCTTCAGTGATTTTCTAGGGTTTCGATTCTTTGTTCAATTTTGCTCAATTCGTTGAGTTTTATTCGAGCTAAATTAAAATTAGGGTTTTGTTCAATTTTTCAATTTTCCCAATCTTTTTTGTGTGAAAGTTTGAGTCTTTTTGTTGGTGAGACAATGCCTCCACGGACTGTGAAGAGGGGTGCGGGATCGGCGGGGCCGAAGAGGACGACGAGAGGCACAAGAGGAGCCCAGAAGGCTCAGGATCCGCCACCGGAGGAGGTGCCTGTTGTTGTTGCGGCGGCGGCGGCGGCGGTTGTCGAGGCAGAAGAGGCTGTGAAGGTTGAGGAGGAGGTTCCGGCTCCGGTGGTTGAGGAGGAAGTTAAGGTCGAGGTGAAGCCGGTTGTGGTGGTGGAGCCTGAACCTGAGGCGAAACCTGTTGCGAATGGATCGGGTTCTGTGAAAAGTAAGTTTTTCTTTTTTCTTTTGTTTTTGTTTTTTGGGGTTTATTGAATTTTGATTTGCATTGTTTTGATTGAGGAAATTGAATTTTGAATTACGGTGATTTTGGGTTATGTGTGTATGTGTGCGGCCTTTGTTTGAATTGTTCAAAGTTTGTGATTTTCTTATGGGGTTGTATCAAAAGAAGGATTCTTTTTTTCCTTGGTTAGTTTATGCAAGCTGTTTTGCGTATCGTGTCTTTGTTAATAGTTGAGAGTTTTTTTGTTAATGGATGAGTTGCGAAAAGTTATTGTGTTTTGTTTGTTGTTAATTGAGTTCTTTCTATCTATAGTTTCTTTAAAATATAATTGAAAACATGGGTTTTTGTGGAAAACATTGAATAATGAAGTAATCAGCTTTCAATGGGAATGGTTCAGTTGGTGCACTTTGGTGCTCAATATGCTTTTATGTGATCAGGGGCTGCGGCCTTTTCCCCGACTGCTGTGCATTGAATTGTAGCGAGTATGATTAGAAATTAGTTACAGTAAACAGATAATGTCCTATTGTTTTCCTTTTCGTTAGGATTTTAGATTTATTGGGAGCCCAGAATGACAGGTTTGTGGTTAGGAATTATTTATAGCTCCAATGTGATCTCAGACCATATTGATAGTTACGGTAATTACATAAATAACAAGAAGGATGAGGATAATCGTGGTAATCATGTATATAGCTTAGCTCCCCCATGTAAGTTCTAGATGGAGGATGAGGCTGTGGGTTCAAGACCCATTGGGTACATAACTTATTAAAATTAAAAGTTCGAAGAAAAGGACTTTTTGTGGGTTTTGTTAATTTTGCATTATAAGTTTCCCTGAGCCTATTTTGACTGGGGTCATCTACCCTTATTTCATGACAGAAGAAGATGAGGTGAGGGAATCTGTAGACGAATATGAAAAAGATGAACGGTTAGAACTAGATGATAATGACCCTGAATATGAACCTGAAGAAGATGGTGGGGTTGACTATGATGAGAAGGAAACAGAGCAAGAGGATGAGAAGGAGGTGGTAGAGGAAGGAGAGGAAGAAGCTGAGGAAAATGTTGGTGAAGAAGAAGAGGGTGATATGGTTGAGGAGGAAATGGAAGATGTTCATGAAGAACTTGAGGGTGAAGAGGATGATGAGCATGCTGGCGTTGAGCAGGAGCATGCAGATCTGGTTGATGCAGAGGAAGAGGAGCACCATGAAGTTGTGAAAGAGAGGCGCAAGCGAAAGGAGTTTGAAGTTTTTGTTGGTGGTTTGGACAAGGATGCATCTGAGGATGATCTTAGGAAAGTTTTCGGCACAGTTGGTGAGGTTACTGAAGTCAGACTGATGATGAATCCTCAGACTAAGAAGAACAAGGGCTTTGCATTCTTGCGTTATGCATCTGTGGAACAAGCAAAACGGGCTGTTGTTGAGCTCAAACACCCAGTGGTAATTTTTGATCTTCTAATAGTCTGATTAGGAACTATATTTCTTCACACCGTAAATTATATTTATGTTAATTACTGCAATTCCAGATTAATGGGAAACAATGTGGTGTTACTCCAAGTCAAGACAGTGACACCCTTTTTCTGGGCAACATATGCAAGACCTGGACAAAAGAAGCTGTAAGTATATTGGTTAACTTAATGTCACTATCAACTTACTAGTCATTAGCAGGAGTTGCTAAATACCTGACTGTTTGGTTATCAACTTTGGTTCCAGTTAAAAGAGAAGTTGAAACATTATTCAGTGGAGAATGTTGAGGATTTGACATTGGTAGAAGATAGTAACAATGAAGGAATGAATCGGGGTTTTGCTTTTTTGGAATTTTCATCTCGCTCAGAAGCCATGGATGCCTTTAAGCGTCTACAGAAGAGAGATGTTGTGTTTGGAGTTGATAGGCCTGCAAAAGTATCTTTTGCAGATTCCTTCATTGACCCTGGTGATGAAATTATGGCACAGGTAATCTTTTTGGGTCTAACTTTTCTCCATTATGTTGCGTTATAATTGCAACTCCTGATGGTTTGGCTCTATTTTGATCCTGTTATGTATTATGGATGTACTATTTTAAGCTTGTAGGGATCCTATTGACATTTAGCTTGAGATATATAGACTAGTTATTTCTCTTGGAGTTTATAGTTTGGATATGTGCATATCCTTTTGTAGTTATCACTAAATTAATTTTATAGTTCAATTAAAGTGATATTTGAGAAGCAGATTGAAGTTCAAATGTTTTGTTTTCAGGGCCTTTTTTTGGTATTCTAAATTTGTTAAATCTACCCTTGGGTAACTATTTTTTGGGTTGCTTTTGAGGAGAATCTTCTATAATTTCAAACAGTTCATGTGTAGTCATTTTGTAGTGATGTTATGCCCTTTCATTAAATATCTGAGAAAATATTTGGAATTGCTGATCACATATTTTTAAGTTGCAGGTTAAAACTGTATTTGTGGATGGTCTGCCTGCTTCATGGGATGAGGACCGTGTCCGAGTGCTTCTTAAGAAATATGGGGAGGTTGAAAAGATTGAGCTTGCCCGGAATATGCCTTCTGCCAAGAGAAGAGATTTTGGTTTTGTTACATTTGACACTCATGATGCTGCAGTGACATGTGCTAAAAGCATTAACAATGCTGAATTGGGTGAAGGAGACAACAAGGTTTGTCTTGGTTTTCCAAAAGCTTATTATTTTTTTCATATTTTACACGATGATATTGTTGTTGTTGGCATCAGTTGCACGGCTTTGAATTATAACCATTTTCACATTTCAGGCCAAAGTTAGGGCCAGATTGTCAAGACCACTTCAGAGAGGTAAAGGAAAACATGTTAGTCGTGGAGATTTCCGATCTGGGCGTGGGTCTGGACGAATTGTCAGGAGTTCATGGGGTCGTCCAGCGCCACGTAGTCTCCCTATTCGTGGAGTAAGAGGAATTGGGAGTCGCATCCCACCAGTCAGTATGAAGAGACCTGGTGGATTGAGAGATAGAAGGCCTATTGTGTCCATGCCAACAAGAGGCAGGCCCTTGCCTCCTCCAGCTAGGTCCTATGAGAGGAGAGCACCTGGTATGCTTATATTCATGCATCTAATTGGCTGTATACTGCTCTTTTTCCTGTATAAGTAATTATGTTGCTTTGCACTTTCTTGACAGTTCCTTCATACCCGAAGAGTAGCTTGAAAAGGGAATATGGTCGACGTGATGAGCTTCCTCCTCCAAGGAGTAGAGCTCCGGCAGATTATGGCCCTAGGGCTGTCCCTGAGAGACGCCAATCATACAGAGATGACTACTCTTCCCGTGGTCCTGGTTACTCTGATCTTCCTAGAAGTACATCCCGTCCAGCAGCAAGAAGAGCTTACGTGGATGATGGCTATGGCCAAAGGTTTGAAAGACCTCCCCCTCCTCCTCCAAGTTATCGTGAGGGACGCCCTCGTGATTATGACGCCATTTCTGGGTCAAAACGTCCATATGCTGCACTGGTTAGTAAACTGTCTGTACGGTTCTGCTGCAGTGCTATATTTTAGGATCATATTTTGTCTTCTCACTTCATATTTGAGATATTTTGTCTTCTCACTTCATATTTGAGCAAATTCTGAAGTTTATCTGATGTGTTGACAAAATTATAGGATGATGTTCCCCCACGTTATGCTGATTCGGGAGTCCGCCAATCTAGGGCTCGTTTAGACTATGAATATGGTGGTAGTGCTTCTCAATATGGGGATGCTTATGGTGACAGGTGTGTTATTGTTCTTTGAATTGAAAGCAGTTTACTTTTTCTCCCATTTTTCTGATTGATGTTGCTTTGGTTACTCACTTTTCTCTGTGATGGTTGGTAGAGTTGGGAGATCTAATCTTGGATATAGCAGTGGCAGAAGTTCCATCTCCAGTCAGGATTCACATGGAATTTATAGCAGTCGACAAGGCATGAGTTACGGAGGAGGTGTGTTATGTTGGTAGCTACCTGATTTGACATTCACCTTTGCAATTATTGTGCATTTGTTTAGGTGATATTTTTCTCCAATTTTGCATGTTTTTCAGGTTCTTTCAGTGGTAGTGACGTTGGCGGAATGTACTCGTCAAGTTATGGTGGTGATTATATGTCCCGTGGAAGTGATGTATTTTCCTAACCTGCTCCAATTGAATGACACTGTTGACTGTTAAGGCTTTAGCAATTTTGTGTAATTATTCTATTTCTGGCCTGTGTCATAGGTTGGCGGTAGCTCTTACTCATCAATGTACTCTGGTCGTGGCATGGGTGGCAGCAGTTACATGGGATCTGGTGGCTCTGGATCATATTACTGATGTAAGTTTTTATACTCTTGTTTTTATTAATAAAGTGCATAGGGATTTAGATGGATTATGTGCGTCCGTATCTTTTTATTGGAGGACGACTTTTTCCCGAAGGCATGGTATCTCTTTATTTGTCTAAGAGGTTTGCTTGGTAAATCTTGGAGCAGTCTCGTCACAAGTGAATTTGTCTATGGAACAGATCTGACATGACAAAGATGCTGCAGTAGGATGTGAACTAAATGAAGCTTAGGCATTATGTGCCTACTGTCGAGTGAATGTTGCCAAGCCTAATAGCCCTCCATATGTTGTAGGATTTTTTACGGAACAAAGGGACTGTTGGTTAAAGCCATCTTAGAAATCGACCAATGTGTAGTTTTTCAGTTGGATTTAATACTGTAAGGAAAACTAAGTTTTTCAGAAGTTGAATACAAGAAGTTCTTAGCATGTGATGTGTATTACATATTTTATTTTCTATATAAGACTCCACTTGATGGACAGATGGAGGTATGCTGCATCATCTTTTCTTCTGAACACAGAATATTCTGAGAGCTTGAGGTTTTTTCTATAATTGGTTAAGGAATTTTGGAAATCTTCTTGTGCTTGAATTCATTGGAAAAGTTTTGGCTTCTACTAGACATTTTGGTTATTTTGGACCACATTCTTTTTTCAGGGATACACAACCTTGAATGAATAAGAAAGTCAGTTAACCAGCTACTTCTTGAAGGTAGTAGAAAATGTATGAACTTGTTTGGAATAGATATGAAGTACAGGAATGAGGTCATAGAATGTTGGCCTTGATATTCTTCGGTTGGTTTATAAGCTATGTCAAAAAGTGACATGGTTGCTAAATAAGTATTAGTTGTTTTGTTTTCCATATGGAATGGGAATTGTGTTTCTTTGGTTATGGAAAATTATTGATACTTTCCAACTGATTGAGAAGATCCTAGCCAATGGGCTTTAGAAGACAAGCTTAAATGGCATGGTAATTAGTAGAGATTATATTAATATTGTTTGTGGAATATTAATTGACAAGAGCCCCGGTATACTTGTCCCGTCGTTTTTCCTGATACGTGTTGTCTTTATTAATATCATTTAACCTCGTGAGAGCTTCATTGGAAACTTGTCACTGCTAAATTATTGGTAAATTAAAATCTTTAAGTTTGTATAACTAAGGAGAAGTTAAGGGTGGAGGAGTTCAATTTTTATGATTCACAACATTCCAGATATATAACAATCCGGAGTTGGCATTTTGTTATCTATGATCATATATCAGTCGTGATATACAATTGAAGAAAAATTTGGGTATTGGTTACTACCCACTTTGTTGAGGTTTTTCCTAAGGAGGATTTTCTTCTATGAATATTTTTGCCTTTATTTGAGTTTTTCGCCTTTGTTATGGCTAGGATGAGTGATTTCATAGTCAATTTATGCTACATAGGAGTCTCAAGCTTCAGTGTCTTTTGTTTAGGACTAACTTCTATTAGCTATTCCTTCATGATTGAAGGTAGCTGTTTACCTTATGAGACTTGAGGGGCATGAAATTTGAGAATTTTCTTATGCACGCTGTTACTGATTAGGCTTCTTCAATTTCCATAGTGTAGGAGTCTCTAGTTTTAGTGTCTTTTATTGTTTTGGACTTGCCTCTATTAGGCATTAGCTAGTTCCTGATTGAAAGGTTGCTGTTTAGATTATGAGACATAAGGGGCATGGGATTTGAGAATGTATATGGAGGCTGTTACTGAGTACGCTTTATTCACACAAGTTTCTGGCTAACTATCCCACTGTTAGCCCCATGCGTTATCGATAAGTCATGCATTCTTGATTTTATAGTGGAGTGTTAAAAGTGTTCATTGCTAACCCACCCCACGCCTTATCGATAAATCATGCATTATTGATTTTATAGAGTGGAATGTTAGAAGTGTTCATTACTCATAATAGCCTCATATAAGTTCTATTCTTTGGGTTTTGTACAATATCTTTAAAAAAAAATCCAGTTGGGTCTGGCTCAGACTAGAATCTTGTAGTTGTAAATGTTTTTATAATGAAACTATTATTTTATTATTTTCCAGTGTCACGGTGTAGCTCCTGACTAGTTTTTATTTGGTTCCAGTAGCTTTTTTGCCTTTAAAAACTGTTTTCAGTTTTAGTCTTGTAATCTATTTAACAGTGTATTTTAGCTTTATAAACAATTTATGTGAAATGTAATTGCTTGAAAATTTTGTTTCTATTGTGCTCTCTCTCTCTCTCTCTCTCTCTCTCGGGTGTGCATGGAGCCAGGCTGGTTATGTTTTATTTTAAGATGTTTGGAAGGAAAAGGTTTGGCTCTAAATTTTGATTTGGAGCTATATTCTTCTAATGGTCCAACAACTTATGTGCTGATTGAAGAGATTATCTATATCTAGTTTTTGTCAATGCCTTTTTAACGAGTTTGAGTTGTTTAGATGATATACATGAATATTCTTTATAAATCGTGGGTTGAAAAAGACCGTTTGGAGCTAAATTTTGTTGTCTTCGAAAATACTGATGATATAAATGAGAGTGTAATGCTCTAAACAACAAATTTCACAAATTGCCAAGTTTGCAGGGTGATTGATTCTTATATAAAGGCTCACTACTAACATTGTTTTATCATCCACTATTAACAACCTGCCAAAATGTGAAATTTATAGTGAATTATGTCCGTGCTCTAGACTTGTATAAATTTGTTGGCAAGAGGTTTTTTCAACTTTTACAGAAGTGGTATATAAGTTTGATTGGAGGGAGATGGAGTGTTCACCTCTCCTCTATCTCTATCACTCTACGTACTTGAAAGGCAGTGAAAAAAAAAAAATATATATATATATATATTTTAAATCTTTTTCAAACAATTTACATTATTGCGACGTTAATTTCCAACATGGATTGACACTATATAATATTTATCAATGCTAACAAAATATCCACTAATAATATTTAAAAGCTCTATTAAAATATTTATCAATCCCAAAAAAATAACTGACTCAAGTATTTGATGGGGGCAACTGCGAACAAAATGTCTCACGTGCGATTGTAATTTTTTATTTATTTTTGTTGATAAAAATAATAAAGTGAAAGTCTTCCCGATAATGTCTGCCTCTACAAATCAAGATAGGGTAAAATACAATGGGTAAAATACTAGGACAGCCCTCCGTCCAAATTGCTGGTTCCTCTTAAGGCTAAAGCTTGTGAAGGCCTATTACAAAATTCCTTATGACAGGCCCTCCAATTCGTAATAATTGCTTCGGTGTGTACAAGATGCTTTATGAATTAAGGTATCCACTCTCTCTCTCTCTCTCTCAGAGTGAATATAAATGGTCTAAAGTAAGCACAAGATGCACGTTATTATTTCTTCCTAAAGTTTTCCTTAAAACGGGACTTGGAGGAATTTCCTCCCATTCATAAAGCCATTCATATGTTTTCATTTTATTTTAAAGATTTGATAAAACTTATAGTGCCAGGCCCAAGACACTAATTAGTTCTTAACGTAGATGAGGTTTGAACCTTGATTCTCTTATTTGACAGCAAGAGACGGCTAATTGGAATTTAACATTTCATATGTTTTAAATTACATAGTTCATTAAATTATTTAAAAGTCATGTGGCTCATTAAATTGATCATGTGTCTAAAAGTACGCATTGGTGGTTGTTTAAATCAGCATGAAGTGAGTTGAAGGGATTTTCCTCTAATTCGGTTTGGACAACACACACACACAAAAAAGAAAAAAAAAAGAAAAAAAGAAAAGAAAAGGAGAGGAAAGGATGTTGATATAGAAACAATAGATTGGGCTTTTCATAGATAAGTAATTGTTTAGTACTCTAAGAGCAATACTTCCTCCTTTTACATAATAGTTAGGTTCGTTAATTAAATCCATAATGGAACTTATCATTTGTGAGTGGAGGAAGTTCGGATCTCAAAATATGATTAATTTTCCTCAATAGAGAAAGCTTGTACTGGAGTTATAATTGGGCAAACTATCTTATTGAGGCTCTTAAGCAACTCAACTCAAACCCAATGTAATAGCCTTTTTGCTTGGGCTTGGGTTAATCATCTAGGATTGTATTTGATTTGAAAAGATTTTTATTTTCTTACAAAATTTAAGTAAATTATTATTTTTATAATAAAAATAAAGGAAGGAAGAAGTGTATAATATGTTATATATATATATATATATATATATATATATATATATATATATTTATATATAAGACAAAGCATTCAAATTGAACTA
Organism: Quercus glauca; assembly: GCA_023736055.1. Lineage (NCBI taxonomy): Eukaryota > Viridiplantae > Streptophyta > Magnoliopsida > Fagales > Fagaceae > Quercus > Quercus glauca. Next base: position 74,759,366 of record CM043318.1, on the reverse strand, counting down.
AGAAAACTTTTAGCCAAATTTAATCCAAAAAAATTACTTTATTTATTTTAGTCAGCCTATTTATCACATGACTCTTCATCAAACTCTTCATTCCCACTCGGATTCGACCTGCTGCCACCCGATTTGACAACTTTGGCGGTTGGATGTGGGTCTAGATCTCTCTAAACCTAACATCGGCGGGTTGGTTGCGGGTGTCCTTTCTCAAAACCCATGAAACCTGACCCGCCCGTAATAGTTATTGTTTCTAGTGATTTTTCAAGGATTTCAGACTGGATTCTGCAAGATCTTGTCGAGATCTGTTGAGATTTAGTCCAAATCCTTTGAGATTTCATCGTTATCTGACGAAACTAGGCCAGATCTCATCGGATTAGCCCAGATGTTGGCCAGATCTTGACGGATCTGGCAAGATCTCGATGGATTTTGCTAGATCTTGTTGGAATCGGCTAGATATTAGCCGAAACTTGACGAAACCGGCCCAATATCGGCCCCAGTGATAAAATCCTAGATCGACCCAATACAACCTGAAACTGACGAGACTTGAACCTGCAAATCCAATCAGATTTTCCAGGTCGGTTTAAGGTTATTTTATCATCGACCTGAATTATTTGGGTCGAGTCCGGTTGGGCACAAACCTGACCTGTGGACAGCCCTAGACCACAGAAACCTATAGCCATCACCAATTGTCATTGTCATTGCCATTGTCCATGCAAACCCTAAAATCTAAAGCCACCATCACCATCCAATCATCACCCATGCAAACCCACAAACTTAAAGTCAATCTCAATGATCATACATAGTGGTCAAATCAGTAATCCCAAATCACCCCATTCGAAACCTTGCATAACCAAACCCGCAAACCTAAGCCATGCCTCGGACAGCCCAATCCCAAAATCCAAACAACTTAAGCAAGAGCACCAAGAAGACACTCCTTGGCCAATTAACCATTACCTATAACCCATATCCTTCACCACTGAAACCCCACATACACCTAGCCACAAATCCAAATCAAACCTATAGATCAAATTCACGCAAACTCACGATTACATAATCTAGAGATCTTCTAGAGAGAGAAAGTGGAATAAGAGTGTGAAGAGGAGAGAGGTTTGGCCATGGCTAAGTAAAAAAAGTTTTAACCATGGTTGAGTTAGAGATAAAGTATGAATATGGGAGGAGTTTCGGTGATAACTTGGTGGGAAGAGAATAAGAGAGCTTTGTTTGAGAGAGAGATGTCAAAAAACAAAAATAAAGGACTCATTTTGCTAAGCTACAATCCTAGTCAAATATGACTATACATTGTAGCTAGCAATTGTTAGCTAGCTCAATGTTGATCCCGATTTTTGAGTTAGAAAGTCACATGTTAGATGGATTGATCATATTATTCCGTCTAAAATTTCTTTAGAAGCAGATTGATGTTGACTGAACTTTCCTCAAGCTGACTTGTTCGCCTTGTTTCCTTCATTGAATTTTGAGTAGTTAATTACTCTTGGTTTTGTATGTAAATTTGATCACTTCCTAACATAACAGGTAAAATTTGGACTTGTATTTACAGTACAAAACCATTTTTAGACTTGGCCGTTGTGCCTTTCCTATTAAGAAAACAATCTTAAGCATGACAAAGTTTGACTCATATTTGTAACCCGCTTAAATATAGAGGATAACAATGTATGAGTGTATTTTTTAAACCAGAGATAAAATAATGGAAAATGCTAACGAGTGCCCTAAGGGCACTCGTTAAAAATTCAGTTAAAGAAAGTTTTTATGGAAAAAGAAAAAAAAAAGCAATTAATATTTTGACAGCTTTTTCATTTCCCATAAAAGTGAATATCAAAACTTTCCTAAAATGGATTCTTAACGAGTGCCCTAAGGGCACTTGTTAGCATGACCCATAAATAATTAATGGTTATTCCATTCTCAATGTGCTACAATGATGGTCCCGTAGAGTTGACCCATTTTTAGAACAAAAAAGCAAAAATTAGTAATTTTTGTATTTAAATGGCAATCTATTGGTATTTAGAATTTAAGTAAGTTTTATTTTAATGATAATTTATTTATTTTTTTTAAAATTTAATAATTGGATTTATATTTGAAAGAGCCTAGACTTAGCCCAAAGCAAAATACGCTATTTGACATACACTTTATGTGGAAAGAGAATTAAAATTGAGCTTTTAAACAAACTCTAATAATATATATATATATATATATTTTTTTTTTTTCGTGATAAGTTCAATGCTTTATTGTGTAAAATTATATTTCACAAATATTGGCCCTATTTGGTAGCTTAGTTTTAACGCACATTTTCACATTTTAAACAACATTACACACATTTTCATACATTTTTTTATTCACACGTATATCAAAAACATCCAAACAACATTACTCAAACTACTCTATCAAACGGGCCCTTAGTTTTCAAGGAGAAACCATGATAAAATTATTAAGTCTAGACAACAAAATTTGATTTCTTCATATTATTATGCACAAATTTTGATTTTAAAACACCTATCAATCATAGAAAAATAAGTAAATATTCGAATAAAAAAAAATACATGTAAAAGTAAAAATAACTCAATAAAGAGAAATGGGATTTAGGTGAAATAAATAGTGAATAAGGGAAAAACATAAAAAAAAGCATTAAAATTCTTCTCCAAAATAAATAAATTAATATAAACAAAGTTCCTTGTTAGTCATTGCCAAATGGGATTTAAGTGGAATAGAATATGAGGAACCAGACAAGTCTTGGTTGAAGTTAACGTGTCTTTTTATCCTGTCTTGGGCTCTTTGCCATGACAGCTCTACAACATTTGACAAAGAGTTCCCTGTTCTATCTCATCAGAACAATTCCCAGATTTCACATTAACAACAGGATGAGGAAGAAGAATTAAGAGAAAAAAAAAAAAAAATACAATTTCTGGGTTTGTCAATTGGGTTCGTGGGCTCAAATGGGTCGCAAGCAAAACGACTCAGAACTCGGTCGTTGTGCAATTCTGAGCCTCTTGTTTATGGGCACAATCTCATGCTGCATGGTCTATGTTTGCCTCTCTGTGGTCTTCAACAGGCCCAGTAGGATTGCAACTGTTTCATCAGTTTCAGACGTTGTTGAAGATGGCGGTCAAGAAGAGAGTGAGTGTTGCAGAGGGATTGAGCATTTGGAGCTTTGGGGTGATGCTGTGAAATGGGGTTCTGACTTTAAGGTCAGTTCTTCAGAGGATTGTTGCATGGCTTGTAAGAGCATGTGTGGTGGTGAGGATGGGCCTTGTTTTTGCGATTCCTGGGTGTATTGTGGGGATAAGGAGGCTTGTGGTCCTAGATTTGGTGAGGTATTGTTTCTGTTTTTTTCATTGTTTTTGGTTTCAGTTTCATTTTATTGAAATCTGATATCTGATCTGGGTTGGTGGATTTTAATATTTTATCACTTTCAATGCAAATAACGAGCTGGAATGCTGGGAATTTCAATATGTGGAATTGGGTTGAGGAATATTCATCTTATTAATGTGGCTCAAGAACTTAATAATTTGTTATATGTAAATTATTTATATAATGTAAGGTAATTTGTCAACTCAATGCAGCATATATAGAAAAACATTGGGAAAAAAATAATATTTATTCTGTAATCAGTTTGAAATTTTGGCTATAGTGTATGTATAACCGGCCTAGTAACATGGATTGATAGAGTTTGAAATGTTGACTTTTGTAGTCTCAATTGGTGCTTATTACTTCAATGGAAATTCTTCTGTAGTTTGTTGATTAAAAAAGCTCATGGCTTTTTGTCATTTTCCCTTTAAATTAGCTAGTAGGATGTGATTCATTCAGCAATTAAGAGTGTGGAAATGTAAGGTTGAATTCATGATGAAGGTGTGTGGCTATTGGCTAAGCTGAGTCTTCTGTTTCCCTTAATGGTGCTATTCAATGTTTTAGAGCTCTTAACCTTCAGATCTGATCTGGAAGGACATTTGACATGATTAACAACCCCATCACATGATTCACATTTACTTATTTGTCCTCAATTACAGATAACCTAAATTCTCATGCACATATTCAGTTTAATTATATCATTAATTGTAATACCTTTTTCCACTTTATTTATATTTTAAGGAGTATGTTATTTCATTAATGAGCTATATATAATACAATAATGTGTGAATTATAGCTGCTCTGCAGTATATTGCATCCAGTTTGATATAATTGTATGGATCACTTTAAACTGTCAAACCATCTTCCTTGTTGTTCCGCTCTATTCTTTTGCCGATATTGCATATACATCCTGTATGCGTAAGCCTAAGGTAGTTCCTTTTCAATATATATATTCTTAATTTTTTGGCCACTCTGCCATCACTTTTTCCCTCGTGGATGCTTAAACCAAGATATTAAAAAGTTTTTCTAGAGTATCTGGACAACTATCCCAATAGTACCCATCCATATTGCAAAGCATATTTTTATTCCTACTGAGTGCTGCCTAACTAGAATTCTGCTCACTGTAAAGCATCTCACAACCCTCCCATTTCACATTGATATCCCTGCAGAATCTGATCAAAAACACGCACTGTGCCTGTTGTGTATTTTATTTTTATTTTTATTTAACCTCCCAGTTAGGAATTTAAAATATTAGTTGAAAAAAAAAAAAAAAAAATGTAGCCCAATAATGATATTTAAGAGAGTTGCAACTAGAAATTTTAGTGAAGAAGCAGCATATAGAGATTCTAGATAAAATGTTTTTAAAACAGTATTATGGATCAGTGGGCTTGAAGTCTGGTCAGGTTGACATTTGGAATTTGTAATATGCGTGCCTTTTGAGGCTTTTTAGTGCAAAAAGTTCAAAGTGGCTCTAGATGTAATTCCCTTCTGAAGATAATAAATATGTTTGTTTGTGTACATGCCTTAAGAGATTTCAACAAGTCTATTCACATTTCCTGATTCTCAGATTCTTGTCTTCCTGTTCTTGCTGTTAGTGTTGGCTGAAGAAACAGAAGGATACAATGGACCCTGATCGGCGAGACTTGGGTGATAAAGTCATGTGGACTTCTGGGCTTGTCTTTGGAAAAGGAAAGGTACATTATTTGTTGAACATCATTCAACTGTTGATTACAGTTTGTGAACTTCTAATTTAGTCTGGACCAACATAACTTAGTATGTATAGTTGAAGCAGTTTTGTTTCTTTCCTCTAGAGATTTCCTTGATGACATGCATCTCAGCTCAGTTTATATACTTCTGATACTGGATGTTAAACATATCTTTCGGCTAAAACCAGTTGAGTGTATAGTTATTTAGCAGGGAAAGAAAGAAAAAAGAAAAAAAAGATAGGCAACTGAGTGTATGAGGTTCTCAATGAGAAATTATAAAAAGTAAAAATTGGTTACTAGATTCTTCTGAAAATGACATAAGCAGGTATTGACTTGCAATTTCTTTTAGATTATTTATATGTCAAAAAAAAAATCTAAATCGTTTTGTGTGTGTGTGTATATATTAAAATTTCTAGGAGTTCTGTTTTCTTATTTTGTATACTGGCTGCATATGGCAGGCATGATTGACTGTCCTGCAATTACAATAGAAAATATATGGTCTCTACTTCAGAACCTGTCCCTGTAGTGAATGATTTCTCATAGATTTGAATGCACAACTCTAATTCCTATAGAAGAAAGGTTTACAAATTAATGCCACTATAAACATAAAGAGGTCCCTGTGCTTGTCATGCAGTCATCTCTTCTACCAGACAAAAAGTTCATAAACTAGTTTCCCTGTTAATTATACCTAAGTTTTTTCTGAGCCAGTGCTCATTTTAATATATTCAGCAATCTGTGGAAGGAACTGGTTGTTGTATAGCCCACAATCAAACAACAAATTTTTTGGGCTGAAAGAGTCAGTTACTTGAGTTCTGTATGAATTATTTTTTCCCCCCTGATGATACTTTTTTTTAAAGCTTTTCTTGCAGCTATCCTCGGAAGAAAATTTTATATTAAGCTGAAATGCTTGCTTTTTTTTCTTCTTCTAAAATTTATTCTGCCCGGTGTTAATTCGTACCTATTAGCTGAGATTCCATCATTAGCTACCAAAGAGAACTTAGACTACTCAGTATCAACGATAGCAGGAGTTTCACAGTTTCTGACTATGAATTTAAGAATTCTAGGGCTTATTTAGGACCAAGAGACTCTATGGTAGTTACATAAGAAGTTATCTATTTTCATGTCATGTATTAGCTATATTTGTTTATTTGATTGGTAAAGGTAACTTCAAAAAAAAATAAACACAAGAAGGGTGCAACCATTTGTACACATGTACTAACAACATATTAAGGATATATAATTCTAAAAAATATGGTGTTTGGAGAAATTTTTAAGGTTTTGTTAGTGTTCATATCACTGCTGTGTGCAATGAACTCACACTGCTCATTTTTTGTTCATATGTATTCTTTTTCCTTGTAGGGTATTTTTGGCTTGAAAACTGAATATGGGGTTATTCACATCAAAGTAAGTGCTTTTGGATTCTGGTTAAATCATGCATGTCAGCTTATTAATTCAGTTTTCCAGTTGCTTAAGAACACTTGATTGCCCCAACACATTACATTACACTTCTTTCTGGACTCCATTTTTCTATTATTTAATCTTTAGGAATAAATTATGTGAGCTGCTTTTGCTTAAATATTGGATTTAATGATTATATGAGAGAACAATATGTGAGTTGAAATTGACCAGATAGAAATAATTCACATTTAAGGACATTTTGTCATGATCACTGTGCAAGCAGATATTGACCTCAATAACTCATTCTGCTCTCTCTCTCTCTCTCTCTCTCTCTCTCTCTCTCTCTCCCTTCATATATTTCTGTGCATTGCTCTTCTATTGGTGGGGTCACACAGACTCCCAAGTACATTTCTGAAGTCAGCTGACGTTCTGTTGTTGCCTTTCATAAGCTTTTTGTGATGCCTGAGAGAAGGAATTGGCAGTTCTTTGGCCTTGCTTCATCTATGTTTTCTGCCTATTTATGTACACTATCTTTACTTTCTCTTTTTCTTTTAAATTTTTATATTTGATTCTAGATTTTTCTTAGGCTAATGTCTTTGGACCCTGACATTTGCTCTCTCATTAGTGTATGTTTACATACACATTTTTTTGGGACAAAAATATCCCTTTGAGTTACTAAATTTAAGTGTGAAGTATTAGTGTTTTTGTAAATAGAATACAAACTTCTTTTATATTTTAAGTGTGTTGAATTGTTTTAGCTGCAGCCACCACAAATCTTGTGGCAATGCATCTCATTGTTGGCGAGTCTGGATCTGCAAATGACACTTACCTCTCCCTTTCTTTCTCAAGTTCCATTCTTTGCACCAAGATATAGTGTCCAACCTGCATCGTAAACTCAACACTTGTTTTGGATTTTGCTGCTGGTCATTTTCATTCCTTACAGTGGCAACCATGCCTGTCAGTAGACATGCCAAGCTTCAGCTCTCACACTCTTCCTTCTCCCTGCCACTTCACTGCTTTTCTTGTCTAATTTACACTGCACGAGGGACTTCAATGACTAAAATGAGGATTTTATTTTTCAACGTCTATAATAAATGAAGAAAGGAGGAAAAGTTTTAGAACTCTTATTTTTAGCTATTATTGGTGAACAAGCTTCATTTCTGTTTCAAAGGATTAGAGGGTGAGCAGCATAAGTGGATTTTTTTTTTTTTTTTTTTTGGTAAGAGGCAGATGTGATGCTAGAAGCTCTCATTTTCTCCCCTCCAAATGATGGTACAGTGTGTAATGAAAAAATTACCCTCTTATCTTCAGTTGTTGCAACAATCCATCTTGTCTTTTGTAGGCTTATATGATCTGAAAAATGTTATTGATGGTTTACAATGTGAACTTGTGAAAAATTTAAAACATAGAGGCTTTGACATTTGTATATTTGCTATAGTTTAATATTTATATTATTTGAGCACACTCTATTTGCCTCAAACACATAAAAAAAGAAAGAGTTTGTAAACTTGCAAATTTTTGAAGGCCAATTTAAAGTTGTATTAGTTTTCTGTTGGCATCTCAATGACGAACGGCTTCTTTAAGGTTTCTTTTATTGAAAGTACTTTGATCTGTTTCTTAAATGTTAAACATAATAATTTTTGTCTCCAACCTCTCAACTTTGTCTTGATTTTTGATTTCTGCAGCTATTTCCTGATTGTGCCCCACATTCTGTTTCCTATGTTCTTGAGATGTTACAATTGCGTCATTTTGCGGGTTGTCAATTTTATCGAGCAGAAAGTCGGGGAAACTTTTGGGATTCAGAAGGAAATCACATAGAAAATGTAAGATATTTATGTTTATATGCCAGTTATAGCAGGTTGATACTAAGTAGACTGCTTTAGGATGCTTACCTACTAATAATAGTTCAACATCTTTTTCATTGATTCTATTAAATATTTTTTATCTTAAAGATGAAATTAATCTGGAGTAAGAGTGCTTAAGCCTAAGGCTATTTGGAAATTTTAATGGATATAAAATTACCCATTGTTTATTTTGTCACACACATACACACTACCTCTCCCCCACCCACCCACCCAAGTGCGCGCACGCACACACAGCAACAGAAGTGCTTGTGCTACCAGTGTAAATATTATTTGCAGGATGTAGAGAGACAGAAAGCTTGAATTGAAACGGAGTTAATCTTAAGGATAGTTCAGAAAAAATAAGTAGTTCTATGGTAGACGCATCAAAGTACCAATTAAAAGATTTACTTTCTTACTTTGATCTTTCAACCTATAAAATGGATTAAAAAATCTAGTTAGTCTTTATAAAATAACTAAGAAGCCATCTCTGCTTTATCAAAACATTGAACCTCCCAGACATGAGTCTCTCATGTGCTCTTGCTCCTTACTTTGCTTTGACGTCCAACCCAGCCTTTTTATTATGGAAGGTGTTTAGCATCAATTTTATTTTTATGAGTAATAAGGTAGTTTTTCACTTTTTCTTTATATAACAGTTCTTTTTGTTTTTATCAATAAGTTACATTGTCACATGCACACTTGGTGAGTCTTGAACCCACGACATCACTGTCTACCTTACTTTTTACACTGGGGGAGGTGCCATTTGAGCTAAAACTCATTGGCTTCATACAAAAATGCTATTTTTGTACTATATTTGTTTGTCTATTTGATGCATACTAAACTAAAGGCTCCAAATGTTTGAACTTCCAATATATTTGTTTGTTTACTCTCAACTCCACACCAGCTTTATTCTTCTTAGACCCAGTAAAGATAATTTCTTTAGCACGAGCTCTAGTTTCAGCAGAATGTTGCTCTGAAAACAGTTCTTGCTTTCTTTTTCTATGTTTTAATAATAGCATATTTAGATTTTGATATAACTTTAATTTCAGCAGGTAGTGTGTAGCGAATATCAATATTTGTATTTATACGGATATATTTTCTAACTCAAAAGAGTTTTACTTGAGCTATGCAGTCTCCATTTGGTCCACCTTTTGCTGTAATACAAGGTACACTTGAAGCTATTGGAAGCAGTTTTAAGGATATTCCTACGGAGACCTGCCCCACCATAAGAAGAGGATCAGTTGCATGGGTTGGTTCTGGCCCAGAATTCTTTATCAGCTTAGCTAACCACAACGAGTGGAAAAAAGCTTACACTGTCTTTGGTTCTGTTCTTCCTGAAGATATGGAAATTGTGGAGTTAATCGCACAGCTTCCTACCAAACCGGAGGTTTGGAGTAACATTAATGTCTCTGTCTTGGAGAAGCCTGTTGCCTTTCAATTCCAAAAAATCAAGACAAGTCTTGGAAACCTGAAATGATGTAAACATGGATACAGAGTCAAGTGGGTCATAGAATTTTGTTCCATTATGGTTCCAATGATTGAATACAAGTTGTGGATATTGAAATTCAATGCAAACATAGATGAAGATTCCAAATGGTATCAGAGAAACCTGCTCCATTATGGTGGCAACAAATCATCTTATGGCTCGCAGTTTAGCAGAACTTCTCAATGCCATCAGATTTTGAAATAATGTATATAAAATGCTTCGATTTCTTGGGAAATTTCTCTATAGCTCCATACTTGTAATTGGTTTTGAAAGTATTATGGATATATAGCCATTTCATTTTTTGATACCTGGGAAATCAGAAATGAAAATAAAATCAATTTTTGTCCTAATTGAACTTGTATATTAATTGTTCCAAGATTCTTATGAAAATGTGTGGCTTAATTTCATTTTCTTTAAAGCTAAGATTAGATGGACAAAGATTTGTGTACATTTTATGGATTTGATGACTTGGTCTTGCGTTTTTGTTCTATGGTTGTTAAAATGACGCATGTCTTCTATATCTTTTTTTTTGGATGAATTTCTGTATCTGAAACAGAAAGCAGTGAAAAAATTCATTCAAAAACTTGTTTAATAATTGAATCAGAAAATCCTAATGTATTTTTAAATAAGTACATCATGTTCAGAATTGCCTAAAATATGTTGTACATTGCATCACAATAGCAATGATAGCCAAGAATTTCCAAATAGCTCCAACCTGTTTTTTATATTGAGGCACATGATTTTCACATTAGGTTGTATGGGACTCCAAGACGTGTACATGTTTGTCTTTACCCTTGAATCACGTTTTATATGTACCAGTCACCCTGGGGTTGGGAGAACTGAGTCTGATCTATTAGTATGACCATTGAGTGAAACCAAAATTTAATAAAGACAGAAAAATAAAAGTGAGCATTCTTGTAAACAGTAACTAATTTCTAATTTAAAATGATGTAGCATTTTATTGACCTTTTATATTTGCGAAGGGTTAAAAATTTGTGAACTGTTAGATGTTTATTATGGAATAGACTTTCTTCATCATATAAACAAATGGAGAGAATCTTTATTCCTTTTGAAAGGGGTTTTTTTGTTAAAGACCTTTTTTGCTTTCCTAAAACGGTGTTTGCCATGTAATATGGTCAAAAGAAGTGCTATATCTACAATATTTTTACAACAAAAATTCTAATTAAAACTCACCGTTGAAATTACTTTTTTGCCCACCTGTAACAACTTAATAGTTAGAATTTATTTTGAAAGTATTGTAAAAATGTTAAAAACATAGCATTTTTCATGAATTTAAAAGCATTTATGTATGACCAACTATGAATTCTAAATACATGGTCATAAATAACAATGATAGGATAAGAATGATTCTAATGAAATGTCTGATCCATACGGTTTCTCTTATAAATTTTATAAGAGAGTTTGTCAAATAAAATTATAAATGAAAAGAAAAAAAGACTTATAATAAAATGTGGTCAAATTTGTAAAATATTTTTTGTTGACAATAAAATCCATATAAAAAGTTGTAAAACATTTTACATTTAAAATTTTGGTAAAATATTTTACAAAAACATAGAGTGACTGACTTCACCCCATCACTGGTCTGGTGGTCGGAGTTGTTGTTTTGACGATTGGTGCTGGCGTTTCAATGGATGGAGCTGTTGCATCAGTGATCGGCTCTAGGGTTCGATGCTCAGAGCCACTGCTTTGGCGACTGATTCTAGTCGTCTAATGATTGATGTTGGTAGTCTGGTGAACAGAGCCGCCATTCTAGCAACTAGCTCCGGTAGTTTAGTGGTTGAAGTCGCTATTCTGTTGACAATCCGGTCATCGGAGACACGCTTTGGTAGTGGTCGTCAAAGCCACCATTCTTACTGCTAGTTTCGATAGTTCAATCATTGGACCTCCAACACTTGTGGCTTTGATGGTTAAGCAACTGGTTTTGGTGATTTGTTTGAAAATTTTTACTTGTCATACTAATATCTAAAAATATTTAATCTCAAAATAAAATGAAATGTTAGAAAAAAAAGGGTAGTAATTAGAATGGTGATCATTTATAAATTAAAAGAAAAAAAAAAAATTAACTAAGCATAAAATAGAAGAGACATATAAAAATCATGAGGGTCATATCTAAATTATGGTGCCAACTACTGATAAGTGATAAATGCCTCTCACTATTATTTTTTATCCAAACGTGATAGGAAAATAGAAAGCTTTATTTAGCATCTAGAAAATATATTAACCAGGTTTATTTAGAATTTTAGTAAGCAATAAACACAAGAGGATCCGTGGCGCAATGGTAGCGCGTCTGACTCCAGATCAGAAGGTTGCGTGTTCGATTCACGTCGGGTTCAATTCCCCTTCATCCTCACCCTTTTTGTTGTAGCTTTCAGTTTAATATTTGGTTTACTTTTTTGTAGGTGCCCACACATTGTTCCTCTTTCAGTTTAATATTGGTGAACTGAGAATCTAACAAGCACAATATCAGACAGGGTGGTACTCCTTTAGAACCTCGGGTGTATCACACTTTATTCTTAAAAAATTACCTTTTGCCTTCTTTCATCTAAACTGGACCAATTGTATTCTTCTCTTTCTATATCCTCACATGGATATATGAAGGGAATATCTCACATAAATGCTTGCTTCACAAACATTAGTCACAACAACTGAACCCAGATTAAACTATCTTACAAAGATAGAAATTGAGAAAGGATTGCATATAAGTTATAACCAATGAGAGCAAATTTTATGGGGAAGAAGTTTTGCAGGTTAACAAGTGTTTTCCACTTTCTATAGCTCTCTAGGTTTCTGTAAAAACTAACACTTGGAGGGCCTTTAATAGCCAATAGCACATCAGTTTGGAGCAATGTGTTATGTACATTTCACTCACATGCATGATGCACTTGGAACCACTTGAAATCTTTTTCAGATCAATAAGAATAATTCACTTGGAACCTTTGCACCTTGGAAAAACACTAGGAATATTGCATTTACTATTAGAGGCACTTGGAAACACTTAAAAATAATGCTCTTACAGTTGGATGCACTTGTATACTGCCTGTACTTATACTTGCTATTGGACATTTTAGCCTTTAGTCAGCCTAAAAGATGATAAGGTGTTATTAGTTGGTGGCCTTCGACTCTCAATAGCTATGAGCGATAAATCATTTATTGTGGGATTAAGAAGTATATAAGTAAGTCATAATCTAGTATTATGGCATCATTTTTTAGATTTGATAGCTCTGCATCAAGTAGAGCTATTGGGTCACCTCAATCTAATGTGAAAAATAATGGATACAAAGAGTGATTTGAACAATTAGAATATCCCACAAAGTGCCAATTGAGATGTACATACAAGTTTGTTAAAATTCTCTCTATTATGCGATTACACAGTTAAAAGTTAAAACCATACAACAAACAACTTCTCTACAAAATGAAAAAGAAAAATTACAACTATTTTGAAAAGAAAAATTAAAAGAAACCATCAAGAACGATACTAGACATTTAAACTCTCAAAATTGCAAGCTACCATGGCAATTCATTCAATTCTCATTGTTGATGTACAAGCATAGCTATTTGGATCACAAACACCTATAAAAGAAAGAAAGAGCTTATCAGATGGCATTCATATGGTGTTGGCCATAGGTTATCCAATACCTAAGTTAGAGTGGATTTTTTTTGGTGGTAAACTCAATGAATTTTAGAGAATTATTTGTAAAATATGAGTGTGGCTTTTATGCAATGTAGAGTCCTCTTCATACATAATTGAACGAGACTTTTAGTTTAAGTGTTCTACTAGGATTATCCTTTTAAATTTACTTACCAACACACTTAGAATTCTTTAGATCAATGTTATCCCTTGTCAACTATTTATTTTTTTCTCTGGAATTAAATCTCTTTTTTCTTCATGAGTTTCAATTTTTTCTTTTTGGTTGAGTCTCTATAAGTCTCGATTGATTGGACTCTATGAATTATTTGGTCACATCTCATGTGTTTGTCAAGCTTGCCAATTGAGGTTAGATGCCATATGAGACAATACTCTTTAATTAGGCAAGTTGACTCATTTGAAATGCACAACTCAATCATCACTGATTAATTATTCTTTTATTTTTTAACCTCGGTCTTACCCACTATTGAGATAAGGTGCCAACTTTAGTATGTTTGGAACGAAAGGAGTGGGGAGGAGAGTAGAGAGGAAGGTGATTGAAACACCTCTCTCCTCATCTCCCTTCATCCAAACATAGGGTAATTGTTAAGTATATTAGTCATAATTCTAGTGACTGCTAACAGCAATTTAACTTCCAACATTTGGATGTAGTGATCAACCACATCCCCTTGAAAATTTTTACTCGGCCAAATTTTCATGGTTACAACCACCTTCCCTTTGAGCTTCAAGGAGACAGGTACTGATCCACGATATCCCATGTATCTCATATATCATACAATGGATATGTTTTACTTTCCATGATGGTAAGGGGCACTATAAGGTGCAATAGAAAACATCAACTTTCAACCAAACAGGACAAAAATTACCGCTTTCTCATTTAAGGTGTAACGATTTGATAACAATTGATAATTCATAAAATATTGTTGCACACGCTAATACACATGATACTCCCGTACACACACATTACTTTTTAATTGAAATTGTTACTTCAAGTCATGACTTCAATTAAAAATTAATGACTTCAGTTAAAAACGCATGTGTTTTTATGTGTAATTACTATTGCTCAGATAATTTTTCTTATATAAATATATAATTGAAAATATAAAATCTTCATGCATGCGTCACTTTTTTTGCTCACTTAATTCCTGTTATGCATGTTGTGAAACCACTCAAGTAACAGTGAGGTTTGCTACTTCAAGCCATAATTCTTAGGCTATGTTTGGTTGGAGTGATTTTAGGGAGTATGAAAAATGAAGAAGAGAAAAGTGGAGAAAAAAAATAATGTTTTTGATTGTTTGGTTGAGGTTGGAAAAGAGGAGAGATTTTGGTGGAACCCATAAGTTTTCTCTCCTCTCCCTCCAAAACGCAATCTCTCTCTCCAAATTGGAGAGAAAATGGAAGTGAAAAATGGACAAAAATATTTGGACAAAATTGCCCACATTTTCTTTTTACTTTTTTTTTTTTTGGGCAACTTCAACCTGGCCGAAATAAATGTGGCTTGCCTACCATTTGTTTTTTCCCTTTTTTTTCTTTTGGGTTTCACTGGACGCTGGGTTTTTTTTATTTTTTTATTTTTATTATTTATTATTTTTTATTTTTAAATTTAAATATGATGATGTGCATGAATCCGTGATTCACCGTGGTACCATACGGTGCTTTTTTTTTGGACGTTTTTTCTTTTTATTTTTTAAAATTTATTTCTTATTTTTTACTGGACATGAATTTTCCTTTTTAATAAACTTTGGATGATTGCATTTTTTGTTGGTTGGTTGTTTGCCTCTTTTTTTTTTTTTTAATTTTTTTTATTTTAATTGAGCATTATTTTTAATAAAGATATATGAGTAAATTTATACAAATTCCATTTTCTATCCTCCCATTTCTCTTTCCAACCAAACAAAAAAGTTTTTCATCCCTCCACTTTTCTACTTTTCCAACCAAACATAAATGAGGAAAACTAAAATATTTTTTATCCTCTTACTTTTCCATCATTTCTTCATTTTCTATTTTCTCATTTTTCCATTCTCTCTATTTTCTCATTTTTCTATTCTCTGAACCAAACGGATCCTTAGACTTACAGGCATGGTGTGGTAGACTATAAGAGCTTCTAAGTTGCACCATCTTGTGGGTGATATCAATTTTATGTTTACACGCATCCACGCAATGAGACCTAAGGAAATGTAATCGCCGACAAAGTTGGCAAGGCAGATAATGGTTCTTATTAATATTATTTTTTGATGGGCAGATAATGGTTGTAATCAATAAAATACAAAAGTAAATTCATACGTAAGTTCCGCTACAAATCATCACACACACGATTCCAATTTCCAAAAGTCAGAATCTCCACCGATTCATACATGACAGTTTCCTACTTGTCCTGTTCCTCTGAAATCAATGCATTTCGCTAACTTTATTAATAAATGCAAGAATATACCCAGAATAACGAGCTGTGCTTTTTTATTTTAAAAACATATATAAATAAGATAAGATAAAGCGGGCAGGATCGTAGGCTTTCTGAAATACCAATTAATTATCATTCAAGCTTGTGAACTCCATGCTTTCTGACTTTTAATATTAAAAAAAAATTATTTAAAAATTAAAAAAGAAGGTTGAGAATATTACACTTGACCTTTCAACACAACTTCGGCTTTGATGAATTGAATGGAAAAACACGAATTTGGCCCCAACACTTACTCAAGGGACCAGAGAGCTAAGGATGAGGAGGACAAAAAGAAGTGGGACTTGTGTCCATGCTTTTAAGTCATTTGTGATCACTTATTGAGTGAATGAAGAATATAACAATGTAGACTCCACATTGGTTGACAATGGAAAAAGACAGTATGAAATTTCTAATGAGGTGATAAACATTTTTCATACTTGTCAAAGTAATCATGGGTAAAAACGATAAAATAAAGTAAAAACTAGATGATCAAACTAGGAGGATCCTGCAACCCACATCCTAGTCCTGGACAGGACCATCCTAATTTTCTAGCTCATGTTGAGCTCCTGAATGAAGGAATTAACTTAGAAATAGAATTAGAGATTGTAATGTCTCATCATCAGAGATTGTAATGTCTCATCAAGTGCCAATGAAGATTTTTGAGATAATGTCATTATGCAGCAGCAGGTAGCCAACTTTAGATGGATGCATGCTTTAACAAGATACCAAACATTATCATCCCAATCAAAGTCATAGTTCTAGCTTGTAAGTTGTGAGCTACTACCAAGACTAAATATTTACGGCTTCCTGTGAATCACGCATGTAGTTCCAGCCATGAGAAATTAGTTCTCTGAGGCCTAACTAGTTTTGTATCCACTAAAATTAACATTCAAATTTAGGTCCCAGTATTATAGAAAGCAATGACAGAAACCTAACTGGAATTCCAAAGTCCAGAAGGCTTTTTAGTGAACAGATGATCTTCACCAAATGAAACAAAGATGGCATCTAGCCTCTATCAATTGAGAAGACAACATAACCTCTGGCATTAGGATAAACACTTCTTCCCACCACACAAACACCATATTTGATACCAAAAGGAACATCCTGCAGTACTAAGATAAGCAGGAACTAAACTATGTACATAGGTAAAATCCAAGTACCTTAACTAAACTATGTACATAGGTAAAATCCAAGTACCTTTTTCATGTATTAAGAATATGAAACCCTTACAGCTTCTTCTAGTATCATATCAATGAAACATCTAAACCATAGCATTACATAAGAGTATGCATGTTTCTATGAGTTTGTACATCTCCAAGTAGAGTTTAGACAGATTCATACTTCTATCAATTACCATCTCGTTTCCTACTTTTGAGAGCCACTGTTTTCACCATACCGCATTAAGCATTAAAACAAAACATAAAACCCAATTCAATTATAGTTAGCACTCCTAGGATCTTATGCATAACAATCAGGAAATAGCATTGTCAAAAGATATGTTCCAACATAAAAACTTTGTTCCTAAGCTTTGAATCAAAAAACACAAGAGTAAACACCATTAATGATTATCGAAAATAAAGTTACTACATTCACTGAAAATCAAAACTAGAACAACACAAAATTTCACATTCTGCTATCTCTAGCGGGGCATGTGGAACCAAATGAAACATTGAATCAAAAAACACAAAGAGTAAACACTATTAATGATTATCGAAATAAAGCTACTACATTCACCGAAAATCAAAGCTACAACTACACAAATTTCCACATTCTACTATCTCTAGTGGCATGGAACCAAATTTAACATGAAAACTATAAAATAAACCCTAAGCAAACTCACATAATAATCGAGTCACCAAGACTAATACCCATTTGGCCTCTTGAACTAAGCAAAGCTCCCAACTCTGCCACCTCTCAAACTACACAACAATAGACTCTTTCATAGGATAGGGGGATTAATAACAAAGACACCCCCCCACAAAGGCAAACCGAATTCACCAACATCTAAGACTCCGGTGAGGGAATTCTCTTCGGCTTCTTCTTCTTCTCCGATACCGCCTTGGCAAAGGCCTCAACAATCCTTTGCTGGGACTCGAGAATCATCTCGGTCCGCTTCATCTCCATCTCCATCCTCATCCCTTCGATCTCCCTCGCCATCTCCATCTTCATTTGCTCCACTCTCACAAACCCATCTCCCAATACTTTTATAGCAGAAACCATCTCGGCCACGGGGTCCCTCTCCCTCTCTCTCTTCCCCAAACCCGACCTCACCGCCGTGCTACACTCCCTCATAACCCTAGCCCCAAAATTCACACCAGAGCTAGAGCTAGGGTTAGGGTTTGAATTGAATTTCGGCTCAACTTTCGGATAAAACTTCGATCCGAGATGCGCTACGCTCACACCACTCGGAATCCGAATCCGAAACCCACTTCCTCCACCACTACCGCCACCACCGCCACCACCACCGCCTCCGCCACTTCCGCCGATTCCATTATTTCTATAAAATTTACTCATGTGCCTCATGTTCGACCCTCCATTCTTGAACTCTTCGTACAAATCCTGATCTTCCTCTTCGTCGTTCTCAACGTCGAGCCCTTCGTCGTTGTTGTTGTCGTTTTCATCGCTGTCGGAGTCGTTGACTCGAGGCTTAGCTGAAGGACCTTTCTCCATGGCGTCCATGCGCTTGAAATGGACCCAGGAGGAGATGAATCTCGAAACGGGCATGGATCTTGCTCTCTGCAGCTCCGTGCGGTACCGCTTCCGCAGCTTCTCCATCTTGTGACGGCACTGCACGGCGGTCTTGGGAGGAGACGCGGCGGAGCAGCGACGAGCGACCGAATCCGCCACCTCCTGCCAGTGAGTCGCCTTCAGATTCCCGCGCCGGAGCGAGTACCATTTCTCGCGATACGAGTCGATCAGCGCGACCGTCTCGTCGTGCGACCAGCACGGCGGCGGCAGGCGCCGCGAGGCGGTGGAGGGCTGGGCCTGGGGCTGGGGCTGGGCCTGGATCGGAGTCTGGGTCGGGGTCTGGGCCTGGGCCTGGATTTGGGCCGTGGGCGGAGCGGGGAGAGGGAGCGGGAGAGGGAGAGGCACGGCGGTGGGTGGGCTGGAGGGGATCGGCGGCGGGGTGGAGGCGGTGGTATCGACGGGAGAAGAGGAAGAAGCAGCAGCAGCAGCAGAAGCCATGATGTGTGTTCAGTGGTTGTTGTGGGTGAAGGATAAGAGAGGAGGCGTAAGGTAGCAAGAGAGAGAATGAGAAGTTGTGGTGGTGAGAGTGGACATAATGGGGTTGAGGAAGAGGGAGGAGTGTGCGGCTGGTTTATGAGATCTATAGAAAAGAAGGAAGGAGGCCACCGCTTAGGTGGAGGGCTAACGTGCGCCAGGGGGGGGTTGTGATAGGGTGTGGGTAGTGGTTGGCAGAGGAAGTGTAGTAGGTCCACACAAACACAAACACAAACAGAGGTGTCTGACTTTGGGGCCATTATTATCGCCATCAATTCGTCATGTTTTAACGTGTGTGCGTGATGTTAGTGTTACCCACCGTCTAGGGTGGGTGGGTGGGTATGTGGGGGCGTGGGAGCGTGAGCGTGTGGGAGTGTGGGTGTGAGTAGGGTGGGGGTGGTTCTGACTTTGGGGTTTGTGGTTGGGTGGCGGGGTTGTAAATATTTGGGTTCCCATTTTTTTTTTTTTTTAGGTTTTTGGTTTGATTGATGTTGTGGGCTTTGTTGAGTTGTTGTTGTTGTTGTGGGTGTGGGTGTTGTGGGTGTTGGGTGATGTGGTGGTGGCTCTTTGTTTCGTGTTTTGTTTGGTTTGACTGGGGGGACAAGAGATGGTGGTACTATCTCTACTAGTGGGGGAGTTTGTATTTATTGGACACAGAGAGAGAGAGAGAGAGAGAGAGTGAGTTTTTGAGACAAAGGTGAGAGCAACTTGGGGGTCTTTCTTGCGTTGGTGGCGTGTTCCTTCCAATAGATAAAAATTTAGTGAAATTCTCTCGTAGGGGTAGTCAGCCTAGCTAAGCTAAAATTAGCCAGATTTCCAAGCCTGTTTACCCATACCATAGCGGCTTTTCACAGTTATGAACCAACTTTTTAGAGTTTTTTAGTTGTGACTTTGAATGAGTTGTGTGAGCCAAACCGTCTCTGTCTCATCTCATCTCCTGGGCTTTGAGAATAAAAAGTACAAGAGGCGTACACCAGCATTGGGCCTGTGTATATTGCAAGACAAGCCCAAATAAGTAAACACTTGACACTAGGGCTGTCCATGGCTTGGTTCGGGATGGGTTTGTGCCTAACCTGCAACCAACCCGATCAAATTGGACAGAGAGTTTTTAGACCTGCATCTGACCCGTAAGACTATTGGGTTGGGCAGTTCAGGTGACTATCGGGTGAAGACAAAAATCGCATTCTCTTAAAATTTGGTGAGATTTCGTTAGATCTGTCTAAGACCCGTGAGATTTAGCCAGATTTGGCAGAGATCTTGTTGAATCTGAAAAGATTATCGTCAAATCGTGTGGAGAACTCGCCAAATCTGGTGTATCTCTACCAAATCTAGTTGTTTTAGTTGTTGAAATCCGTCACATCTAGTTGAAAAAGTTGTTGAAAAGCTTAAAATTGTTGGACTTGATGTTTTTTGGTCAGGTTGGGTTTCATAGGTTTTGGAGTATGAGATCGCAACTGACTTGTTGGCATTGGGTTTTTAAAGGTTGAGACTCATGTCTGATTGCCAAAGCAGTCGGATTAGGTGGCAACAGGTTAAGTACGGCTATGTTAGGTGGGTTGGACACCCCTACTTGACATGATTTTGGACAAAAGGGTCAAATGCTTACCAACTATTTTCAAAACCTATGATCGATAGTTAAGGGCCTGTTTGGTCATTGGATTTTTGTTTTTTGTTTTCAAAACTTTATTAATCTCTTAAATTTGAGTTTGAAACCAATTTTCAACCCACAAATTTGATATGATTTGTGTTTTGTTCCTATAATTGAAAACAATTTTTCAAGAAGATAAAAACAAGAAATGTTGTTTGGTTGATGTTTTTAGTTTCGAGAAAAAGTTGAGTTCTTAAACACTTTAAATAGTCACCGCAAATAACGATTTTATATCTCTCTCTTCCTCTCTATCTATCTTCCTCCCCTTTCATGCCTTTCTTTCTCCCTACACATGAACACAACTAGGGGTGTCCAACCAGACCCGGGACTCGCCCAACCCGCCCAATCCGGCCGACCCGGCCCGAAAACCGACCAACCCGACGCCGGCGACGGTCGGCAGCGGGTCTCCGTCCAGAAAACCCGAGACCGGCGGGTCGGTTGACGGATTTAAACCTGAAAAACCGATATTCAACTGACCCGACCGGAAAACGCATCGGAATTTGAGTTCTCCGCCGATTGGAGTGGTTAGCCGGCCTCATTTTGTCCGATCTGTCGAGATCCGGTGAGATCTCGTCGAGATCTGGCCTGATCTCTTCGAGATCTCGCCCGATCTCTTCGGCTTCCACTGAAATCTCGCCGGATCTCTTCGAGATTTGGCCTGATCTCGTTGAGATCCGGCCTAATCTCGTTGAGATCCGCCAAGATCTCTTTGAGATCCGGTCAGATCTAGCAAAAACCAGATATTTTGGCAAAATCCGGCGACGATTTCTGCAAATCCGGCGATGATTCAAACAGTGCGAAACCGACCGATACCCGACCGGAAACCGACGACATCCGACCACCCGAACCGCTACCTCCGGCGGGTCGACGGCGGGTCCAGTTCTAGGAGACCCGAAGTGATCGGGTCGGTTCTGGGTTGGGCACAAACCCGACCCGGACCGACCCGTGGACAGCCCTAAACACAACTATATATATATATACTTTTTTTTTTTTAATGATTTCTCAAATTTATTTTTATTTTTTATTTGACCCTGATATTTGACATGGCTCTGATAGAAAATAATAAGTTATTGCAACTAATCCCTTTCCTTAAAACTTTCCTACTATACTCTCTTGCTTCGATCACCGCAAAATTTCCTAAGAAACGCGATAAGCGGGCATCTTATAAACTATAAAATAATTTCACCAATCCAATATCTTAATGTTGTAAAAACCAAAAGCTCTCTTCTACAAGGATGGATCCAAGATTATTTGAGCCGGCTTCTCACAATGACATGATTGCATTTCAATCATTACTAGTTGAAGACTCTTTTACTTGACCCAGTTGTGCTGAACTTGGTTGAGAACCGTTACCGAAATCATAAAAGATATTGAGAACCTTTTCGTCTATCAAACATTTGGACAGAATTAACAAAAGAAATTAAAGAATCATCAATGGAAAGCCAAAATGCACTCGTGGTTGTTGTCGCGGAGCTCATAGCGACAGTGACATACCAAGCAATGCTTAACCCTTAAAGTGGTATTTCGCCAGTAGAGAACAGAAGATCTAGAATCAATAGAAATGTTTTAATGAGAGTGATAGCACCTGGAGAAGCTGCCATGGCCAGGAATTTTTGCTGTGTTCACTGTTTTTAATGCTATAGGGTTCTTTGCATCTGTTGGCATGATATAACTCCTCAGAAGTACTGGATTTCCTCTTAAGGCAGGCTTGTAGCTCGCCATGCTTGCGATGATTCCTACATATGTAATTGGAGTTTTTTATGTTGCTCCGACGAATCTTGGCTTGGGACTATATTTGTCGTGGTTGCATTAGTGGCAGTGATTGTTCCTGTGGAGTTTGCTCGGTTTTTACTTTGGTTGCTGAGGATATGGGGATTGGGGAGGCCTTCCTACCAAAAGAAGAAGATGTTTTACTTGCCGGAATCAATTAGGGGTTTGAGTTTTCTTGTATAGTAACTACTGAATTACTGTAGTTAATAAGCTTGCTGAAAAGTAATTTAACAAGTTGATTTACTACAAAATTATTCAATTTTTTTTTTAAAATTAATCAATTATGTAATTTAGTTTGATTTCTAGTTTATTACCATTAGCATATAAGTCACCGATTATAAAATGGTTGTGTTAACGGGTATTGCATGGTGCCCATTAACCACAAAATTTTTTAATTTTTTCCTGGCACAATTTTTGTCTTTTTTTACAATTCATGTCATTTTTTTTTTAAATTTTGTAGCACTATTTAGAATTTTTTTAAACTTTTTCTGACAATTTTTGTTTTTTGTTTTTTCTGCACTTAACCAGCACCGTGCTGGTTAACATTCTCCTAATAAACAATAAAACATGCAAATACCATAGAAAACTAGTGACGAAATGAAAAACTTAGGGACACATTCAAACCAATAGAGAGGTTCCCTAACCCGAAGAAGGAATTAACTATATAGAATTGCAGCGTTCCAAGAAGTGAGAGAATGAGAGGAAAGAACGTAGTAGGGTGAGATATTGGCACCATGACGTACAACTGAACATTTTTGGATTCTGAAAATAAAATTTTGTTCAGTCAAATACAAGCAAATTAGAGAAATTTGGGTAGAAATGATACAAGCTTGGGCAGGTGGGGAGTAAGAATTGAAAATTTTTGTGCCCAATTATGGGAGTATATATAACATTTTACGTCTTAGGGAAACTGATTTTCCAAGTGAAGTGAAAATACTTTGGTTTGACCAGAATTTTACACTATACCAAACACTTGAAGACAAGGAAACCATTTTCATTTAAATGCTTTATGCTACGCCAAATGAAGGCCTTGTAGGCATGCCGTTAGTTGTGGGAGTGACCAAGTGTGAGCATGTATGTATATGGGTCACTCACTCGCATTGATCCATGTCTTATCACAGATGAGAGTTCTCATGGGGTAAATGCTAAAATTATTTCTATCTTTGAATTAAAAAAAATTTTAAAACTAAGATATCACGCTGACTACGTCGTTTCTGTAAATTGAGTTCTAATCCTACGAATTCTAATGGTGCAGTCCACACCTTAGATAAATGGTCTCTCAAGCATAATATATTTGGTTCTTTTAATATTGGTTGTTGTCCCCTTTGTTTTGAGTCTATTATCAAGGTCGAGGCAAGCGGTCCTACTTCTCTGTAGTTCCTCTGTTTTGTTTTAATAAATTCCTCTTTTTCATAAATTAAAAAGAAAAAAGAAAAATAACAACTAACAATCACACTATTCAACAAACAATTGCAAAATCCAAAAAAAATGTTCAGAAGCACGCACTAATATCCCCAACTTACCGAAATTCGTTTTCTTATGAAGACATCATGTAGAGCAAGCAATATCTATTGTTTAACAAAAATGAGTTAACCCAATTCAAAATGTGTGTCAAATGGTTCAAGTTCTTCCAATATTAGTAGCCACGCTAAGATTAATTGTGTTGCTTTGACATTTCAAGATGGGTTAAAGTTGAAACCTCCCGGAAAGTATTAATTTGGTGATCATCGGAGTGGCTCCACTTGGAGCATGGGGGTTTCATTTAAACCCTTTGAACTGACCCAAAAAAAATTATATATAATATGTTTTACTCTTCTCTCTCTCTCTCTCTTTTTATTTTTATTTTTTTTAAACCTAGTTGAAATAAGTTTGAATATGGTTGTCTTAACAACATCTTGACCTTTTTAAATACAAAAAAAAACCCAACAAATTAAAAAAGTAGAAATTAAATTTGTTAATCTTAAACCTTAGAAAAAACTCATTTAGATCTTAATAAATTTGAAATAAATCAATCAAATGAGAGACCAATTGATGAATAATTGCTTGACTGTATACATTGAAAGAGATGTAGCTCGTAGGATTAATAATGAAGATATCATGTAACGATTTCAAAATATGAAAACATCTTAGAAAGCAATTGTAAAACTTTATGTATTTCAAAATTTTTTTTTTTGTGATATTGATATATTAAGTTCTCTTTTGTTTAAAATTTTATATAATTTATGTTTTTTATTGACTCTATTAAAAAATAATATTAAAGCCGCCACTGGTGATCATGTCCCTCACATAATGCTTTTGATTTTCATTTTGGAATATTGATTATTGCCTATATAGAGTGAAGTGTCTATATGATATATATATGCTACTTGAGATTTTTAAAGTTAATTTCTATGCGTAGAGAGATCCTTTAAAGTGTTTGGTGGCGTTGGTTCATGAAGACCAAATTTTCCATTTAGATATCTTTTTATGGTTCATGAAGACCAAATTTTCCATTTAGATATCTTTTTAAAGTGTTGCTAGCATTAATTGGTTCATGAAGATCCTCATTGCAATAATAATTGGCAAACTAGTATTTGTTTTAAAGGTTAAAATTTACGACAAAATATAATCACCTAACAATCCTTTCTAAAATATATAACTAATACTTTTGTGTTTTAGTTAAATATCAAAGAGGCTTACGGTAATTTAGCTTAGTTAGAGTTTTGTAATTCACTTCTGTTAAAAATATGGCTAAATATGTAATTTTATTCCACTTTTATATCTCATTCCTCCAAAAACACAAAAAATATAAAAATACAAGATCAAATAAGATAAAAAAAAATCTAGCAGAACACTTGCATAATAGGATTTCAAACTACAAGTAGACAACTTAAATTTTGGTCAAATCTCAGGTGAGTAAAGTGTCAAATTTCAAGTCACAGGTAAACAACTTAAATTTCGGTTAAACCACATGTGGGTAAGTTGTAATTTACCAAAAAAAAAAAAAAAAAGAAAGAATGAATGAGTAGACTTTCTAATGTAACATGACACTTCCCCATACATAAAGTGTTTGGAGGTTTAGGAAAAAAAGGGGTTCGAGTTGCAATGTCAATTACATATTGTAACTATTTCAAAAAAAAAAAAAAATAAAATAAAGGGGGAGGAAAAAAAAAAAGAACGAACCTAAGGTAACGTCTGTTTTATGGTGGGCTAGTAGAGATAAACAAAATAGAGGTCATATTCTAAGAAAGTTGGATCAGTCTGGTAATGCCTCTGCTCTTTTCCTAGTTGGGCTTTCTTGTGAAGGTTGTTGTGATCTTTTTCTAGTTGGGCTTTTCTATGGAGGTCTTTGTGGCCTTAAAAGGGTATAAGCCTTAGTTGTCTTTTTGTTACGTTCTTGGTCTTTTTTGTGTTACTGGCTACTGTTTCGCCCGATTCATTTTGTAACAAATTATCTTTTAGTATATGTAATAGTAATACTTATTATGTATTACAATATTTGGGGGAATATTTCCTTAAAAAAAAAAAATTGGGGGAAATCAACGTCAATTATGTGATTAGAAAAAGTGGAATGCAAATTGTTAGAATTAATATAATTAAGAATATGAAATTATTACTTGAGTGAATGGGCAAATGTTTAATTATTTTCATTTATTTAATTAAGCGTAAAATTATTTTGGCAAAAACACCATTTTCGAATTTCGCCTCTGCATTTTGTGGTCACAATTAATAATTTGGTACCTACATTTTAATATCAGTTAATTTGATCATTGTTATTTTCAATTTGCCATTAATTTGGTTCTTACCATTAACTCACTAATAGAAAATGCCATGTGGCAAACAGTGTGAACTAAGAAGCTTATGGCCTATAATATGACAAGTTTGGCCCAACCAAAATTAGCCACGTTAATTAAAAATCCAAGTCATATCCACGTTAGAAAAATTAACAAATCTAGTTGTCTCTTCGTTACTCATCCAACCCAAATCCCTTCTCTCTCCAAACTCAATCCCAGTCATTCCTCTGTTATTCCTCATCTTCATCTTTTTGCTGAAGCTATTGAGGCGGACACCAAGTCAAGCGAGGCAACTTGCCAGGTGCTAATCCGCACAAGGAAGAGTGTAAGGAGCCGAGTAATTGAAGGGAGACGCAACTAAAGGGGATAGGATGGTGGAGATGGTATTGGTGATTGTAGTGATGGAGGGCGGATGAAAAAGAATGGAGAGACGAGAAAGTAGTGTTGGTCCTGTTGGATGTCTAATGGAGAAAGTGGATGGTTTTGTTAAATTTGCTATCATGGATATGGCTCAGTTTTTTAATTGATATGGCTGAATTTGGTTAGGCTAAGTGTGTCATAGTGCACATCATTTGCCATGTAGGCGTTTTCTGTTAATAAGTTAATGGTAATGACTAAATTGATTGCAAGTCGAAAATTATAGGGACCAAATTGATTGCTACTAAAATGTAGGTATCGAATTAATTGTAACCAAAAAATTAAGGATCAAAATAGTATTTTTGCCAATTATTTTTTATACTCTTGAACCTAAGTTAATTTTTTGTAGGACTTTGTTTCAATTATTTCCAAATAAGTAACTAAATTTGAATAAGAATGTCATTTTTAAAATAAATTAATTCTTATTTGTGAAAAATCATTTTACATAAATAATTAAATCACCACCTATCTATATATCTATATATATAATAATAGGTGAAGCTAAAAGAAACTTAAATTAGAATTCCAAATTAGAGTTTCAATTTTGCGTTATGTGTCCTAAATTATTTATTTTTAAAGAGTTTTATTTTTTAATTTTAGAATCAATTGTGGGAACACATCATAAATATTCATCTAAGTGAGTTATTAAGTACAAAAACCAAAGAGTCTAGAATAAATGAATCGTAAAAAACAAAAAGTGCTTCACAATAATTAAAAAAAATATGGACAATTTACATTTTATACCTAATAATATCTTTACAAAATTTTTTAAAAAACTAATAAAATATAAAAATGACTATCAATAATATTTAAATTATATATATATATATATATATATGAATTATATTATGCATCTTATTGTATATTTTTAAGTGTATTTATGTATATGTACGGAGTTACAAGTTAGTAAATAATTAATACATGAAAATAAATGTATATACCCTATTAATACTTTGTTTAATTACATAGTATAAATTAGTTTATTACTTTTTTTTTTTTTTTTTTTTTGGGTAGAAAAACGATTCATTAACAACTAAAGGGAAACAACAAGATCATTGCAGATTCTATTAAAGAATCTGCCAATGCAATCCTCATCCAAAACACACCTAATATCCTCAGGTGGACTATCAAAACTAACAAAGTTTAAGACCTGTACAGTAACTAATCTAGCTAGCATGTCAGCACAGCGGTTGGCTTGACAGTAGCAGTGCTTGACTTGAACTTGCTGGAACATTCCCATCAGCTGTCTGCAGTCATCCAAGATTGGAGAAATTATGTTATTCTCATAATTTGAGTTCTGAAAAATATCAACTATTGCTTTGGCATCAAGCTCAACAATGAAGGAAGGAATATTGAGATTATAGCATAAAGAAAGTCCATCTCTAAGGCCCCATAGCTCTGCCACAAAGCTGGTAGTTGTCCCAATTCTCCTTGCAAAACCAGCCAGCCAGTTACCGTGATCATCCCTCAGCAACCCCCCACACCCTGCCAGTCCTGGGTTGCCATCAGCAGTTAAATTAGTTTATTACAATATTGGTCAAAACACGCATATACATTATGTCATCAAAGGAGTTTGTAAATGTAAATTCGTAAGAATAATAAATTAGAATATGCAATACTAGTCACACACGTATACATTACAATATTGGTCAAACACACATATACATTATGTCATCAAAGGAGTTTGCAAATGTAAATTCGTAAGAATAATAAATTAGAATATGCAATACTAGTCACACACGTATACATTTTCTATTTTTATTGAACGTGTTATTAAATTTGCCTTGTCTATTATTGATATTTTTGTTTCAATTGTTGCCAAAACAACTACATATGAGAAGGAATTTCATATTCCAAAATCAATTGTTTTTATCTTTTTATTTTTATTTTTATTATTATCATAAGTATTTCAAATACATTATTTCTTACTTAATTTTTAAAAAATCTATCACATAAATTCGTTTTATATAAATATTAGTACACCTCATGTAAGAGGGAGGACTCATGCATTCGATGCATGATATATTTTTCCCTACTAAATTTCATGTAATTTAATGCATTGACATAGATGCAAAATTTTTTATGAGGTGGAGGACTAAATGAACTAATAAAGAGAATTTTCTTTTTTTCTCGAATCTTTTCCCTCCTAGACTCTCAAACATTTTATGTATGGGAAGGTGTCAATTAAGTTACAAGGTTTTTTTTGTAACTTGAAAAATCTTGCCTCACATTATTATAGGCTATTGAAAATAATAATAATAATAATAAGATTTTCCTAGCAATTACCATCACTTTTTGTTCTCATTGAAAGACCATAAATTAAGTTCAGTTTCCAAGATAACATCAAACTATAAAAATATATCAAAATAATACTACACTTAACCAAATAATAGATGGGTGGATTTCAATTAGTTATACTAGTAAAATTAATTGTTGTCGAATATGGGATCTTAATTATTAATTCGAATTATGCTTACACTAAAAATCAACTGGTGTTTTGATTTAATGATAAAAAAAATAATTATGAGATAAACACTATAAATTCAAATCATATTGTATATTTTTTTTAAAATTTAATAATAACAAATGCAATGGACGAAAACATCAAGTTCTCACACCACCAACATTTGGTCCATAAATAATTACTAAGTTATCTCTAATGGGTGTTCCTCAAAAAAGAAAAGAAAAGAAAAAAAGAAGGTTATCTGTAATGGGTGGTAAAAAAACAGAGTAAAAGAACGATGATGAATAGCAGTTATGTTATTGAGAGTGTAAGGTTATTATTCCATTTTCATTGTAGGTCAATTATATTATATATGAACAAGTAAACAAGGGCGATTGAGCCTAGCATCATGAAGTTTCATCCACGTTTGATATTGGAAGCTTCCTCCAGCATTCAACAAAGGCGAAAGAAAAAGAGGGCTTCCCAGTGCTTGACTTGTTGGATTCATGAGCACAAGGCTGACCTGATGAGAGGCTCTTGACTTTCTCTGGCCCGCACTTGTTCGTTGTTCCAACTTCCTTGGTTGTTGTTGTTGTTGTTGTTGTTGTTTTTTTTTTTTTTTTTTTGGGTTAATGATCTTCTATTAACATTAAACAAGGGAAACATGCATGAGGATAGTCTACCTTATGAGCAGACAGGGCGTAGCTAGGATTTTTTGTTTGGAGGGGCCAAATTTTGTTATTAATATATTAGTATCAAGTCAAGATAAATCATTACACACATGCGTAAATGCACATACACAAATATAAACATTAATATTTTGATATTAGAGTAAGTCATAATTTATAAATATATTGCATATAAAATTAACAACTTTCACATATGTATATTTGCAAAATAATTTTTTAGGGAAATTTATCATCTTTTAAATTCTAATGAGTATACAAAAACTGTCTAGTTTGATATTAAACATGTACATAAAATGAATTAGAGAAAAAAAAAACTACTTTGCCTCTATAACTACTAGACCAGTTGACAAATTCTATTAGTTTTTAAGAGCATCATTGGACTAATTCAAACATTTGGGTGGGGGGGGGGGGGGGGGAACTTCTATTTTTTGTTTAGGGGTGCCAAATTTTGTTATTAATATATTAGTATCAAGTCAGGATAAACCATCACATATATGCGTAAATGCACATACACAGATATAAACATTAATATTTTGATATTAGAGTAAGTCATAATTTATAAATATATTGTATATAAAATTAACAACTTTCACATATGTATATTTGCAAGATAATTTTTTAGGGGAATTTATCATCTTTTAAACTCTAATGAGTATACAAAAGTTGTTTAGTTTGATATTAAACATATATAAAAAATGAATTAGAAAAAACAAAAACTACTTTGTCTCTATAACTACTAGACCAATTGACAAATTCTATTGATTTTTAAGAGCATCATTGGACTAATTCAAACATATGGAGGGGCCAACTTCTATTTTTGCAGCTAAATATTTAAAGTTTTAAATACTTATACATAATATAAAATATTTTTAAAAATTTGGGGGGGGGGGGGGGGGGGGGGGGCGGCAAGCCTTGCTATAGCTCCGCCTCTGCAAGCAGAGACAAGTTCTGCAGGCAGATTATCATTATTGAAATAAAAAGAATAGCAAGCTTTGCTGTGGTATGAACCATAGAGTTGCATACCTGCTTAACCCAACGAAAATTAAAACAAAGACAGAACTCAGAGATACTAATAATATTACAAATGGTGTTACTTATGGACCAATTAGATGGGAGGTCTCTGGAAATTAAGGGCTCAAAACAAACTTTAGAGTCACCGTCAAAATTGAAATAGCTCCATTTTACTTGCTAGTAGCAATTTGAACGCTCACAAGAGTGCAGCAGCTTAAGCTTGGAGAGTGGAGCACTTTCCATGCAATTTAGCCCAAACTTTCGTAATCTTACAATTAGAGTCTTTAGCTACGATAGCTATGACGATGACTGAGTCAAAGACCGATGATCTTGAGACACTATTAGAATCCTTGCTTTCCATCTTTAGATTCTTACTACAAATGGTTCAAAATTTTTTAAAAAAATAAATGTAGTTTAATAATTACTCTTATGATATTTGTTAATAAACTATTTAAAGAAAGTTTTATTATCATTTTTATAAAAAATATAAAAAACTGTTTAAAAAATCAATTACATTTTTTTTTCTCTCATAAAATATTTTTAAAAATATTTTCTATTTCTCAATATCCTTAATTAGGGCACCTATTAACTTTTCTCAATAAAAAATAATAGTAGACTTTGAATTTTAAAGGAGGACTAAACACATTGACCATGATTGGCATAGGCTCCCCAAGCCTAAATTTGACTTTTATTTTCTATATTTTTCTTTGGCACAAAATCATATTCAACAAAAGCAAACTCTTTTCGCCCCTTCTTCCTAGTTGTGTAAAATTGACTTCACTGGATAACTGAAGGCTAACTCCCAGTTTTCTCACTTTGAACTAGTAAATGTAAGGAATTAAAAAGAAATATTCCTTGAACCTTAAATAAAATTACTTTAATGGACATACATTTTGAAATAGTCATAACTGGAAATTATATATATACAGACTGATAAAACTTATCATAACAACAAAGGGCGTATAAACTCTCTCTTTGAATCCTTGACACAAGCATTGGAATATTGGTACATTGTTATTTGTTGAGGAAAATGGCTAGCCCTCCTCTTCCAACTCCAAAGAGCTGGTTCAGATATTTCCAATATGAGGAAGGAAGGGACTCGCCAAACGATGCGCGAAACGTTCTCTTAGTAGTTGTCACACTCATTGCTGCAGTGACCTTTCAAGCTGGTGTTAACCCTCCTGGAGGGGTTTGGCAAGATGATGGATATGGACACAAAGCAGGGAGAGCAATTTATGCGTCTCAAAAACAAGCCTACTATGTTTTCTTGATTTCTAACACCTTGGCTCTTTCAACATCGGTTCTTGTCATTATGTCCCTCACATATAGGTTCCCTTTCCATTTAGAAGTATGGTTTGCCACAGCTTCAATGCTTGTTACTTATGCATCTGCGGTATTTGCTGTCACGCCTGATGAATCTTTTAGATATCGATACATCTTAATAGCTTCTCTTGGGCCTTTTGCTTTACGATGTTTGATTCAAATATTCAAGAAGTATAGAAGTTTAAGTTCCAACTAGTTAAGAAATCTTCTATCATTTGCCACTTTCTTTGTTATTATGATAACCTGTCGAGGTACAGCTGCTCTAGCTATACATGCATGTTGGGGCCTGTCTGATCAGCCTTTTCGATGTGTTTTTTTTCCCTCCATGTTTAAGTAATTGTAACTTTTATGGATTTTTCACTGTAAAATGTTCATCATCTTATTAATTCAAATCAGATAAAAATAACATTTAATCATTTTTGTAATGACTTAAACCACTTGAAAAATTCAAACCAACCAGGTCCTTAATATACTTGCTGCATATGCCAAATATATTCTCTATCTTTTTTTTTTTTTTTGGTAACAAGAAAAATTTGCTTGAGATAAATATATATATATATATATATATATATATTTTTGGTGTTCTCGAGCATTTGGCCTAACTCAAGAACTATGTTAAGAACCGTGTGGCTCAATGATGCTATGTGGTTCTTTCCGTGAGGAAAAATTAGAATAGAATAGTCAAATTTCTGAAAAATGCATGCCTTTTTAATTTTAATTTTTTAATGATCATTTTATCATTTAAGAAAGTCAAGTTAGAACAGATCATCAAATTTCCGGAACACACATACCTTTTTTTTTTTAATAAATTGCAGTGTTAATGTGTTATAGGACACAAACCGGACAACAACAAAA
The DNA here is from genome assembly GCA_023736055.1 of Quercus glauca. Lineage (NCBI taxonomy): Eukaryota > Viridiplantae > Streptophyta > Magnoliopsida > Fagales > Fagaceae > Quercus > Quercus glauca. The sequence goes on along the minus strand of CM043318.1, from coordinate 74,726,329 downwards.
AAAACTTTAGTAGGAATAAGGTCACGAGTATCCAACGAGGCTGAATTTCAAAGTAAAACTATAAATATCATATGGGGGACTCTATCGTATGGGAGGATCAAACACCTAGCAAAAAAACATTTGGACAAGTAATATATTTCACAAAAGCTTTTATATATGAACGGTGCAAACAGAAACATTATGATAACGGCACAATATTATCATCACTAGGGTTTGAAACACAAGTACAATCTACAAAAGCCCTGGCCCAAATATTATGACCCTAATTGGGCCACCTATCCGGCTATTCCACAAATAAAAAAAATATTATTATGGATTAACACCCCTCGAACTAATTTGGATTTTTTTTTTGAGAAAAAATAAAAAAAGAGAGCTCGCGTGTGTTGTGTGTAATCATCGCTCCACACCCCATGGTACATTGCCATTTGAGCTTTTGGCAAGCTCATGTGTACCACCAGCATACAAGGTGTGCCACTGTTTGATCCCATTATCACAATTTCTGCATAGTAGAAAGTATGAGTCGATACTAGTACTCAAAGCAGTGACCTCTTGACACTTAGTCGTGATGAGATTTTTTCAACGCTGCCTACGACTGCACAACACTTGCCGGTGGTAAAATTTGGATACTAAGTAGTGAAGGTGAGTGGTGGATTGAGACTTTATCAAAAAAAAAAGTTTGCAAGTGTGAAGTAATGAAAGGCATGATAAGGACTCCTTCATGCATACAGTGACGAAAAATGTCATGTTATCTTGACGTGTTGGTGCGATTATGAAAGACATCATTATGCGTCGTTTAGACCATGACCTTGCTATCACAATAAAGCGGAGTAAGACTAGAAACAAAACCCCTTTATCACTTTGAGTAAACATTGAAGCCAAATAACTTTTGAAGTAGCGTAAGCTGAAGCTCAATATTCTGCTTCAGTTAAGGAGTAAACAACTACAGATTAAGCACTAAACTCTAGCTTAGATGAACAAGATAATTAATAACAGTCCTTTATGCATTATCCCACGCACAACAAAGGACAACTGTAAAATGGACTGTGCATAGTGATATCATAGATTAACTGACAACATGAACAACATATATAACACTAATGTCCTTTTTTTCCCCAACACCATAGCTTAAAAACACATAAATAGTAGCACATTTAGATAATTTTTCATTTTCAACTTTGGGGAGAAGGACAAAACAAATGGAGCGAAATTAACACAGAGAAGTTCGGAATGGTTTGGAGGAATTTTGTAGAGCATCTCAAAAGGTGAAATTCCACCAATGGCGGTTAAGGAGGGAATTCTATTCATTTCATTACATACACAATAGTGAAAGCTGCTTCACCCCAAACCTTCTTAGGAGCTAGGGATAGTATGATAACAATAAATTCCTTGGAAATTGATGTTGCTTATGTCTAAACCGGTCGGGTAAAACGGGCCAAAATCAGTAAAAATTGGAAACCTAACCCTTTTTCAATTCTTTGACATTTCTGGTTCTTAAAACATGGTTACAGTTTGATCTTACCCTATTGTTGGATGTACACACATATTGCTATGTTTTATGTCATGCAAATTGGGTACAGATTAATGTTATATCAACACAGGTGTATTGCTTCTCAAATTTTTTGCCTGGTTTATCTTATAGGCGGAAGAGGTACACTGATAGCTAATAGTCTCCTTTGGGTCGATATTGAGTTTTAGATTTAGTTCCCAAAAAGACAATTGAATTTGTCATAATTAATGATATGTGCAATTGTGATTGGTGAACCATCACTTTTATATGGAATTACCATTTTTTCTCTATTAATCATAATCACACATATTATAGGATTATTAAAAAGGTTATGGTAAAAATATGTAGGTTTCAGGTCAGTATCATATCTTGATTCATTACTAGTTCTATTTGAAGTGCGATCGTTTCCTTTTATTTTTCGTAGGTTCAATTTGATAGTTAACAAAGTTTTGATTTGAGTTATTGATGCTATAGGCCAAACATTTTTTACTCGATGGTGCTATTTGATTTTGAATTCTATATCAAATCTTATTTTGAATTATTGGCTAGGGACGCCTCAGTGTTTAGAAGGAAAACGAACCCCATCTTAAACGCTAAAAACTAAAGGAAGAGATTGAAATAAAGGAGAGAGGAAGAAAACTTACTTTGGGCTCTAGGAAAGAAAGAAATTCTGGGTTGGAGGGCAAGCGTGCAGATGAATGCATGACAGAGAGAAAACTTAGAGAATGGAGAGTGAAAAAGTGGAGGAATGATTTGGGATGGGCTATTTATAGGAGCCAAAGGGTAGTGAGCAATGATTAGTCAGCAATAATGAGGATTAATTAGCAATAATGAAACAAACCTTAAGGATACCAATGCCAATTGATGCTCGCGTCACCTCGGTTCACGAACCATCACGTAATGATGACGACTGAATCAAACGGCCAGATATAACGCGCCTTTTGAGAGTGCATTTATGAGTTTCTGGAATCACCCAACTGTACCTATTGAGCTTCTCGGATAGCGAGTGCCTTTTGGGTTCCTTGATTCTTCCTAAGAGCCGGGCATGAATCATGGAGGGGCTAATGTACGACACTCTGGTGCCCAACTCATTCAGGCCTTGGATTCTAACTCGACAGTATGGCCCATGGGCCCAACCTCTTTCTACCCAAGACCTCGGCTGGAACTCAAAAATGCCATGGACACAAGCCTCGTATTGCTCAAAAGCCTGAGTAGGCAATCTACATTAGCACGCACCTTATTTCACCACCTGATCCTTGTTCGGTGAACCACCTCGAGCAAGAAGAAGGGTGTTCGGATACGCTACCCCTCGTATGTACGGCAATGCCTTGGGGAATATCGTTGCCGAGCATATTCGTTGGAGTGGGAACCAGTTCCAAAGCCACTCCCACCTAAACACCCACCTACAATTAATGATATTGGACCTCCTATTGCATTAATTTTGAAAGCAATCATAATCCCTCCACTCACACTTGTCTATAAATATGAGAAGCCAAGGAAGGGAAAGGGGTTGGGTGGAGAGGACTCTGAAGAGGGTTAAGAGCTGAGAGCAATAGAGTCATACGAGCGAGAAGAAAACAATACAGAAGCTTGAGAGAAATCGTTGAGTTTCCTGGTTAGAATCACCCAAAGGAGGAAATCCAAAGCCCACATTATAAATATATTGTGAGCCCAAGAGTAAGCTAGCCCTTTAAGCCTGCTCTGGGGTGCGCACAATAATAATAGTTGAAATTGAGAGAAACTCAAATTAGAATTCCAAATTAGAGTTCTAATTTTGCGTCATGTGTCCTAAATTATTTATTCATAAAGAGTTTTATTTCTTAATTTTAGAATCAACCATTGGACCACATCATAAATATTCATCAAAGTGAATTATTAAGTACAAAAACCAAAGAGTCTAGAATAAATAAATCGTAAAAAACAAAAAGTGCTTCACAATAATTAAAAAAAAATGGACAATTTACATGTTATACCTACTAATATCCTTACAAAATTTTTAAAGAGTTAATAAAATATAAAAATGATTATCAATAATATTTAAATTATATATATAAGAATTATATTATATATCTTATTGTATATCTTTAAGTGTATCTATGCATATGCCTAAAGTTACAAGCTAATAAATAATAAATACATAAAAATAAATGTATATACCCTATTAATACTTTGTTTAATTACATAGTATAAATAAGTTTATTACTATATTGGTCAAACACACATACATTATGTCATTAAAGGAGTTTTTAAATGTAAATTCGTAAGAATAATAAATTAGAATATGCAATATTAGTAACACATGTATACATTTTCTATATTTTTATTGAACGTGTTATTAAATTTTCCTTGTCTATTATTGATATTTTTGTTTCAATTGTTGCCAAAACAACTACATATGAGAAGGAATTTCATATTCCAAATCATTTTCTTTTTATTTTTATCATAAGTATTCCAAATAAATTACTTCTTACATAATTTTTTAAAAATCTATCACATAAATTCATTTTATATAAATATTAGTACATCTCATGTGAGAGGGAGAACTCATGCATTCGATGCATGATATATTTTTCCCTACTAAATTTCATGTAATTAATGCATTGACATAGATGCAAAATTTTTTATGAGGTGGAGGACTAAATGAACTAATAAAGAGAACTTTTTTTTTTTCTCGAACCCTTTTCCTCCTAGACTCTCAAACATTTTATGCACGAGAGTGTGCCAATTAAGTTACAAGGCTTTTTTGTGCCTTGACAAAATCTTGCCTCACATTATTATAGGCTATTGATGAAAATAATAATAATAATAATAATAATAATAATAAATGTAAGATTTTCCTAGCAATTACCATAACTCTTTGTTCTCATTGAAAGACTATAAATTAAGTTCAGTTTCCAAGATGACGTCAAACTATGAAAATATATCAAAATAATACTACTATTAACCAAATAATAGATGGGTGGATTTCAATTAGTTACGCTAGTAAAATTAATTGTTGTCAAATATGGGATCTTACTTATTAATTCGAATTATGCTTACACTAAAAATTAATTGATTTTTTGATTTAATAGTAAAAAACAATAATTATGAAACAAAAATGTACCGTAAGTTCAAATCATATTGTATCTTTTAAAAAAAAATTTAATAATAACAAATGCAATGGACGAAAACATCAAGTTCCCACACCACCAACATTTGGTCCATAAATAATTACTAAGTTATCTCTAATGGGTGTTCCTCCAAAAAAAAAAAAAAAGAAAAAAAAAAGAAAAAAAGAAAAAGAAAAAAGAAAATAAGAAGGTTATCTGTAATGGGTGGTAAAAAACCAGAGTAAAAGAACGATGATGAATAGCAGTTATGTTATTGAGAGTGTAACTATAAGTTTATTATTCCATTTTCATTGTAGGTTAATTATATTATATATGTGTTAATTAAATTATTAGCAACGCAATGTGTTATACCATGTTGTATATGCTAGAGTAGATGCGGAAGGGAAAACATAAAATAGGAATACCGAGAACACGAGGGTTATGTGATTCAGCCTTGTCGGCCTACATCCACGGGGGAATCCCTTAAGGGCTACATCTTTATTATGTGTAAGAATGTAATACAATAACCTATGTAATGAACCCTAACATGAGTATATATAGGTGATTAAAACTTAGAGCACTAGTACAAGTAGGAGTGGGCTTGGGCCTATTATATTAGGGTAATATGTCTAATATATCTCTAACAATATGAACAAGTAAACAAGGGCGATTGAGCCTAGCATCATGAAGTGTCATCCATGTTTGATTTTGGAAGCTTCCTCCAGCATTCAACAAAGGCGAAAGAAAAAGAGGGCTTCCCAGTGCTTGACTTGTTGGATTCATGAGCACAAGGCTGACCTGATGAGAGGCTCTTGACTTTGTCTGGCCAGCACTTGTTCGTTGTTCCTTCTTCCTTGGTTGTTTTTTTTTTTTTTTTTTTCGTTAATGATCTTCTATTAGCATTAAACAAGGGAAACATGTATGAGGATAGTCTAGCTTGCAAGCAGAGACAAGCTCTGCAGGCAGATTATCGTTATTGAAATAAAAAGAAATGTTGTAGCGTATAACAAGCTTTGCTGTGGTATGAACCATAGAGTTGCATACCTGCTTAACCCAACGAAAATTAAAACAAAGACAGAACTCAGAGATACTAATAATATTACAAATGGTTTTACTTATGGACCAATTAGATGGGAGGTCTCTGGAAATTAAGGGCTCAAAACAAACTTTAGAGTCACCGTCAAAAATGACATAGCTCCATTTTACTTGCTAGTAGCAATTTGAACCGCTCACAAGAGTGCAGCAGCTTAAGCTTGGAGAGGGGAGCACTTTCCATGCAATTTAGCCCAAACCTTCATAATCTTACAATTAGAGTCTCTAGCTACGATAGCTATATATGGCGACGACTGAGTCAAAGACCGATGATCTTGAGACACTATTAGAATCCTTGATTTCCATCTTCAGATTCTTACTACAAATGGTTAAATTTTTTAAAAAAAATAAATGTAGTTTAATAGGTACTTTTATTATATTTGTTAATAAATCATTTAAAGAAAGTTTTATTATTATTTTTATAAAAAAAATAAAAAATTGTTCAAAAAATCAATTACATATTTTTTTTCTCTCATAAAATATTTTTAAAAATATTTTCTATATGGCAATATCCTTAATTAGGGCACCTATTAACTTTTCTCAATAAAAAATAATAGTAGACTTTGAATTTTAAAGGAGGACTTAACACATTGACCATGATTGGCATAGGCTCCCCAACCCTAAATTTGACTTTTATTTTCTATATTTTTCTTTGGCACAAAATCATATCAACAAAAGCAAACTCTTTTCGCCCCTTCTTCCTAGTTGTGTAAAATTGACTTCACTGGATAACTAAAGACTAACTCCCAGTTTTCTCACTTTGAACTAGTAAATGTAAGGAATTAAAAAGAAATATTCCTTGAACCTTAAATAAAATTACGTTAGTGGACATACATTTTGAAATAGTCACAACTGGAAATTATATATACAGACTGATAAAACTTATCATAACAACAAAGGGCGTATAAAAATATTACTAGTTGCTCTCTCTCTATATATATAAAATCTCTCTTTGAATCCTCGACACAAGCATTGGAATATTGGTACATTGTTATTTCTTGAGGAAAATGGCTAGCCCTCCTCTTCCAACTCCAAAGAGCTGGTTCAGATATTTCCAATATGAGGAAGGAAGGGACTCGCCAAACGATGCGCGAAACCTTCTATTAGTAGTTGTCACACTCATTGCTGCAGTGACCTTTCAAGCTGGGGTTAACCCCCCTGGAGGGGTTTGGCAAGATGATAAATATGGTCCATATGGACACAAAGCAGGGAGAGCAATTTATGCGTCTCAAAAACAAGCCTACTATGTTTTCTTGGTTTCTAACACCTTGGCTCTTTCAACATCGGTTCTTGTCATTATGTCCCTCACATATAGGTTCCCTTTCCATTTAGAAGTATGGTTTGCCACAGCTTCAATGCTTGTTACTTATGCATCTGCGGTTTTTGCTGTCACGCCTGATGAATCTTTTAGATTTCGGTACATCTTAATAGCTTCTGTTGGGCCTTTTGCTTACGATGTTTAATTCAAATATTCAAGAAGTATAGAAGTTTGAGTTCCAACTAGTTAAGAAATCTTCTATAATTTGCCACTTTCTTTATTAGTATGATAAACTGTCGAGGTACAGCTGCTCTAGCTATATACATGTTGGGGCCTGTCTGATCAGCATTTTCGATGTGTTTTTTTTTTTCCCTCCATGTTCAAGTAATTGTAACTTCTATGGATTTTTCACTTTAAAAAGTTCATCATCTTATTAATTCAAATCAGATAAAAATAAAATTTAATCATTTTTATAATGATTTAAACCACTTGAAAAATTCAAACCAACCAGGTCCTTAATATACTTGCTGCAAATGCCAAATATATTCTCTATTATTTTTTTTGGGTAGCAAGAAAAATTTGCTTGAGATAAATATTTTTTTAGCGTTCTCGAGCTTAAGAACTATGTAGTACTTATTGTTAAGAACCTTGTGGCTCTTTTTCTAAAAAAGAAGAACCTTTTGGCTCAATAATATGTTGTTTATTCCGTAAGGAAAAATTAGAATTGAATAATAAAAAATTTCCAAGACATGCTTGCCTTTTTTTAAAATGATCCTTTTATCATTTAAGAAAGTCAAGTTTAGAACAGATTGGCCTGTTTGGTACGTGTATTTAAACAACGGTTTTCAGTTTTTTTGAAAATACGTGTGTGTGAAAAAGTGTGTAAAAATGCATATAATGTTATTTAAAAACTGAAAACATGTGTCTTAAATGATGTACCAAATAGCCCCCATTTTGGAACACACATGCCTTTATTTTTAATAAATTGCAGTGTTACTTATAGGACATAAACTGGACAACTACCAAAAAAAAAAAATATATATATATATATATATATATATATATATAACCTTTAGTAGGAATAAGGGCAGCACGAGTACCCAACGAGGCTGAATTTCAAAGTAAATTTATAAATAATATATAGTCGATTCTATTGTTTTGTTTCTAAAACTAAATATTTTGATATATGAAAAAAAGTTATTTAGATCCCTATACGGGTTTACTACCAATTTTAAGATGATTGCTTGACTGCTGCTTCCAAGTTCCGAGTGGTTGAGTATGATAATCGCAAGACTTTATTACTAGGGCTTGAAACCTAATATACAATCACAATGCACTAGTATATTCTAAAAAGGCTTGAGCCCAAATATTATGAACCTATTTGAGCCACCTATCCGGCTATCCCACAAATAAAAAAAAATATATTATTAAGAATTAACACCCTCTCCAACTAATTTGGATATATATATTTTTTTGGAGAAAAAATAGAAAAGGGGATTTGCGTATATAATCATCGCCCCATGACCCATAGTACATTGCTATTTGGACTTTTTGGTTAGTCCATGAGCACTACCAACACACAAAAAGGTATGCCACTATTCGACCCCAAGTATCACAATTTTTGCATATTAGAAACTATAAAGTCAATTCTAGTACCCAAATAACTCACGAACTTTTGGCACTTGATTTGAAGTGATGAGTCTTTTTGAAAGCTTCTTTTCATTGTACCACACTTGCTTATGGTAACTAATTTGGATACTAAGTAGTGAAGGTGGGTAGTGGATTGAGACTTCATCAAAAAGTTTGCAACTTCTAAGTGTGAAGTAATGAAAGGCATGACAATGACTCCTTTGCGCACACAATGACAAAAAAAATGTCATTCTATCTTGATGTGTTTGGTTCGATCATAAAAGACACCATTATATGTTGTTTTGATCATGCCCTTGCTATATTATAAACATTATATGTTAAAACATTTCAAGAATTAACAGTATATATTACATCTTATAAAACATAAAATGATACCAGTGATGATGTCATAGACTCACAACAAGGTGATTAACTTCTGGCAAGTATGGATACTGATGGCATGAAGGAGTAACCGCAAGACAGATTTGGGTTCTTTTTGTGTGTATGTGTTTTTTTTTTTTTTTTCATGCTAGGTATTATGGTTCTCTCTCGAAGATAGAGTTGGGTTTATTTTTTACCTCTCTCTCTCTCTCTATATGTATAGGGATTGGTTAGGAGAAAAGGAATTTTGTATCGTTTTTGGGTTTGTTGTACAAACTTTAAAAAAAAAAAAAAAAATCATTTTGTACTAATTTATAAGTTTAAATTTAAGGGTCAATTATAAAACTTTAAAGACTAAAATAATTAATTTTTGATAACTAAATTTTAAATTTTGGCTATCATTTTAGCCAAAATGAAAGTCTAAATTTTGTGGCTGCCAAATTCTAAAATAGGAAATTTCAAAAGTCTAAGGGTCCCCCTCCCCCTTCCACCACCAACACCAACACCACCCCCCCCCCCCCCCCCCCCCCCCCCCCCACAAAAAGCTTCGCCACTACACATATTATATATGAACAAGTTATAAAACAAGGGCAAGCCTAACATCATGAAGTGTCACCCATGTTTGATATTGTAAGCATCCATATGTAGTTTTTATTTTATAATTTTCCTGAGTCCTTATCTAGTTAATTAATCCTAATGATTCTTTAGGGCTTCCGAGTGGTTGACTTGAGTCTCCTTGATGGATTCATGAGCACAAGGTTGACCTATTCAGAGGCTCTTGACTGAGTCTGGCCAGCAGGCCCAGCACTTGTTTGTTGTTCCTTGGTGTTGATCTGGAGACAGTATTAGAATTCTTGCCCAGTACTTGTTTGTTGATCCTTGGTCTTAATCCGGAGATACTATTAGAATCCTTGCTTCCCATTTTCAGATTCCTTACTACAAATGGCTATTTCACAGACATCGTTTAGAACATTTGTTAATAAACCAATTTAAGAAAATTTTAATATTTTTATGAAAAATATAAAAAATCTGTTAAAAAATTAATTATTTTTTTTTCTTATAATTTTTTTTATTTTTTATTTTTTATATAACTCTAGCCTAATCTAAGTATGTTTATGTGTAAAGTTTCCTCCTAAAGATTTAAGCCCCAATTCCTGCCCCACATCACAAAAATTTTGTACTTATGAAGTGATCAATACACCAATGATGTGCGGTGGTAAAAAATATTTGCTATAAAATACTGGTAGATTTTGAATTTAAAGGGAGGACTGAACACATTGGTCCTGATTGGCATAGGCTCCCCAAACCATAAATTATTTTCGGAAAATCCATGCACTGGCTTTCTTTACTTTGACTTTCTGCCTACTTTGGCCACAAATTAATCTCAATATACTTCCATCTCTAGTGCACAAGAACACAAAGTACAAGCCAAACACTCATTCAAGCTTCATTGGTATAATTATTCTCTATAAACTAGCCGTTAACCCGTGTAATGCATGGGACCTTAAATTGATTATGAAACTATACAATTGCATAAATTGCTCCTATCTGACTTGAATTTGTGTTACAATTTAATGAAGAAATCAAAACTTAAAATATTCGCAAATCGGAAGATTCATTGCCTAGGAATTGTTGAAACAAAAAACAAAATATATATGACTACACAGTAGAGAAATATAAGAGAAATATTAGTTATCTTCAAAAGAATTACCCGTGGTATAGTTGTTGAAATCAACCAAACATGTTTAGATATTGCTAAAACTAATGTAAAAGGTTAGATGTTAAAACTTCTAAAATGCCAAAAAAATAATTTAAAAAAATTAGAAGATTCTAAACCTAGAATTATTGAAAGAATAGAAAAAATTTATGACTATGGTCATTACACATAAAAGAGAAATACCAGAGAAAGGTGCTGTTGAAATATGCCACACGGTTTCATATAATGCAAAAAATAAATCCAAAAATTCAAATGAAACTAAAGAATTAGAAAATTTGGTGCCTATTGTTAGGTTTTTAGATCCTTGTAAATTAGATTGTTTAACCTAATTAATTATCCAAGTGAATACTTAGGTTTATTATTTGGATCTAGGTTAAAACAAAACAATCATATCATACAAATTAGCGAAAAAGTAAATAATACAACGATATAATGACTTAGGAAAATCAAACCGGTAAAAAACCTGAGGAGAATTTAACCTAATTATCTTCAAGATAAAAAGCAAATCCACTAGAAAGAATTGAAATTTACAATAAGACTTAGACCACTAACGTAGAACTTACTACCACGACCCTATGATAGCTCCGAGTTTACGGACTACTTCTTTTCTTAGCTTTTGCAACACAAACACCCACACTTGTGGTTTTGAGACTTCACTCAAAGGTTTATCAACACAAACTCTTCTGTTTGTGACTCCAAGACCACCCTTGAAGGTTTAGATCATCAACACATTTGATGACTAGAGAAGGCAGCGACTTCTACAACACTGGATCTTGAGATTCTTCAAGCAATTACACCGGTAGAAGGTATGAAAGAACTTTTTGGGTACAAAACCCTAGATACAAAAGATGTACACTCTCCTCTCTCTGAAAAACCTTATAAAAACTTGCTTAGGGTTTCCTTTATATACTAGAAGAAGTAGATCTGAAACCCTAATCCTTTTTGGGCTTGAACTGCGTTGGGCCAAACTTAAAATTCTGCAGACCTGTATTTCGATCGGTTAAGCCTGTCTTTCGATCGATCAAACCAGGTAGATTTCGAATTCTTCTTTTTGCAGCTTGTATATTCTTGAATCTTGACTTCTATCACATTGAGCATTGTCTAATAGTACCTATAGACTCTAGGATTTATATCTAGACAAGTTTGTGTTCACGATTTGTCAATTATTCTAAAATTTTAGAACCTAACACCTACAAATTATTGAAACAAAATATAAACAAAAAAAATATGTAACTACATATAGAGAAATATAAAAGAAAGATATTCTACTCTCAAAAGAATAATCCATTGCTATAATTGTTATAATTTGCAAGAAAATTTCAAATGTTACAAAAGATTAACCAAAAAGTTAGCAGTTAAAACACAATGGAATTATTTAGATGAAACAATCCACTGGTGGGTTGAACCTAGCGCTAAATTTACCCTAGGATAATAGCTTGTTGTTGAGACTTGAGATCGAAATTATATATATATAATGCGACTTCTTTTTTCCTCACCAATCAAGCAGTCACCACTGAGAGCAATGCTGGTGCCAATAATTTGTCCACCAAGCGGTTAGTCTCCTAAAGTTCTAATATATCATGATCTTTTAGTATTTGAAGAGTTCAATTGTTATATATACATAATTTAAAAAAAAAAAAAAAAAAACCTCTTTCAATCTGTATAATAATATGATTCAAATTTTGATGTTGGTTTTGATTTTGTTTGTTTTTACCCTTTCAACTTAGGTTTTCAATAAAGTGGTTTTTGAAGTAGCATTCAGTTTTTAATTACATCTTTAGTAAAAAACCTGATTACATACATTCTCCGTTTGTATAAATTCCCCCTTCAAAAAAAAAAAAAAAAAAAAAAAAACGTTTGATATATACATGGTGTTAACGTAGAGTTCAAGAATTTTAAGGTATTTAATTTTTACTTGGACTCCTTTTAAGTGGAGAATGTATATATATACATGGTTAGTTGGTGTATTTTTTTTAATGAAATTTTGTGATCCTTAGAACTCTACTTTGGATTGATACAATTTATGTTTGTATTTTTAAGTTGTTATTTTTTTTCAATCTAATTGAAGAAATTAAAAAATAAAATAAATTATAATGAGGTGTAAAAAATTTAAATAATTTTGTTTTAAAAAAATAATAATGATGTGGCAAGTTCTGGAGAGGTCAACAAAAAGTCAAAGGATTCAGTTTAAGTTTGAGTTTGGGTTTAAGTTGGACTTGTTAGAGAGATAGAATTTCACTCCTTGTTAAGTTTGGATTAAACAAAAATAATTTTGTTTAAAAAATGATAACGATGAGTTTGAGTTTATATTCAGGGATGGAACTAGGATTCAAACTTAAGGGGGGCTGAAGTTCTTTGTTCAAAGATTTTAAAAAATTGGAATATCAATACTAGAGGTTGACAAAGTTGTATTATTAACATTAATTTATTAATTATTATTTGTATTTTTTCTTTTGAAAAAAATTTAATAATAGGATTTTATAATCAAGAGTTTTGCAAGTTAATTGGCACGTCCTATTATTTTCAAGGTCTAATTAATGTGTGGATGAAGCGATCAATATGTGGCATTGGAGTTGTTTCTATGGCTAGCTATGAGGGTGGAGTCATTTGAGAGGGGCATAGAGCTCTCAAGTGAGAGGGAGAAATTGGTTAAAGGTTATTGAGTTTTTGTGATTTTTTTTGCTAGGATTTGTAATTGATTTATTGTTATTATTTTTGCATAAACTGGATTTTTAGCCCTTGAGTAGTTCTGTCCCTATTTAAGTTGGACTTGTTAGAGAGATAAAGTTTCACTCGTTGTTAAGTTTGGACTAAACAAAAATAATTTTATTTCACTCATTGTTAAGTTTAGACTAAACAAAAATAATTTTATTTAAATAAAATGATAATTTTATTTAAATATTGTGCTGATGTGGAAAATTGTAAAAGTTTTAGGGGTTTCGGTTTATATATATATAAGTCAAGGGCCATAAATTATTTCACAATATACCACTTTCACATGGGACTAAATTAAAGGAGGCATGTATGTTTGACCCCCCAAACAAACTCGATTCCCCTACTAATCAGATTCCTAATGATCTAAGAGAAAAGACCAATTTCTCCAACAGATGGTCCTTCTTGAGTGTCATTTTGGAAGCAAGATCCCTAAATATGATGAGAATTGCACCGATTAGCAAGATTAGACCCCAAAATGATTATCTAATTTCCGTACAACATAATCTCAAAATTGTTTTGATTGTGTTTGTCAATGACTCTTTCAGTACGCCATTAATTAGCACTATTGAGCACAAAAATATAATTTTCATGCATCACGTACACAATACTATGCACCATTGAGCATGTTTTAGACAAGTTTTTCGTGTACCACACCATTTGTCACAATTTTTACTACAATTTGATGATATGGGCAATTGTAATTGATGAATTATCATGTGCAGATAAACTCATTACTTTTTCTTTATTACTTATAATCACATATATCATGGTAATGATAAAAATTGTGTCTAATACTTTATGCCTTTAGACCGAAAAAATGGCTAAATAACCTTAATTTTTAAACTATATAACCAAATAACTCTTTTTTCAAACTATTTTAGCAAAATACCGCTCTTTTAGAACTTGACATATGTGTATTTTAAAGTAAAACTCAACATTTCTATTGTCAAATTTTGTGTAAAATTAAATTAAAAATTAAGGAGTAAAATACGCGTAGAACTTGATATTGTTAATATCGAGATCCAAGCAGAACTCAAAATCAGCAATATTGAATTAAAAAACAGGAATATTTTGGTATATAGTTTGAAAATGTGGCTGTTTAACTGTATAGTTAAAAAATTAAGGTGAAATAGTCTTCCCTCTTTAGATCAGGTGCATGCATAATTATTAGGAAACAGTAGATTCCTTTTGTTGTACTTTATAACTTTTGCTTTCCTTAGTTTAGATCGTGAACTCGTCCACTGACTATTATTTAATAGCCCACTTGTTTGTCTTTACGCCTTGTGAGTCAAATTTAGTGGTCCCTATGAATTATGCACACTAAGTTTTACCAAACAAGTGGGATGAAAAAAAAAAAAAATCCTAAAACAACGTGAACATTAACAAAGAAAGAAAAACAAAAAAAGTTAGATAAAAAAAGTTAATAAGCTTCTCTCTACCGTTTTTTCTCCATTTTGGAGAGAATTTTTGGTGAGCATAGAGAAAAAACACTTGGACTTTACCTTTTATTTTTCTTTCTCTCCACTTAACCAAATACACTCCAAAAAATATGTTTTTCTTCCCATTTTTTTTTCAAAGTTTTCCATCCATCTTATTTTATTTCCAAACAAACACACTGTTAGGCTTTCATCTTTGAGTAATGCTAGGGATACAACTTACACTTGCGTGGCAAGTTATGACAAAAGTTGTGATGAAAGTTATGTCTTGAGCATTATTCCTCTCTTTTGGCTCTATTGTAAGTGTATGTAATTGTGTTGATTAGCTCTTGTCTCCCGAGTGGGAGTGGATGGGGCTGTCACATTGGGTTGGGGTAGTGGACTAGACTAGTGGGCATTAAAAGTAAATGAACAAGAAATTATAAAAAATAAAAAATTAAACTATGTTAGGTATTGGGTTAAGGCGGGCGGATGAGGTAGTGTATTTTTAGTCTTTACAACTAAGCAGTGGGGTGTGTACTAGACTACTAGTGGTCAGTAAATAAAAATAATAAAATAACTAAATGACAATAATTAATACTTTTATTAATATTTCAAATGAACTTATAATTTATTTTTTATTCTTTTGCTAATATTATGGAGAAAAATTTTATAAGGAAGTAACGTACTCGTAGAAGAAAATTGTAAAACTTTATGCATTAACGTGTTTTTTGGTTGTTGTTGTCAATATATGAATTTATATTTTTATTAGATTATATAATTTATGTTTTATGTCACGCCAATTAGGCACAGATGATTTTTTTTTTTTGGGAAACCCACAGATGAATGTTATATCAACACACGTGTCTTGCTTCTCAAATTTTTTGCTTGGTTTATCTTATAGGCGGAAGAGGTACACCGATAGCTAATAGTCTCCTTTGGGTCGACATTGAGTTTCAGATTTAGTTCCCAAAAAGACAATTGAATTTGTCATAATTAATGATATGTGCAATTATGATTGGTGAATTATCACTTTTATATGGAATCGTCATTTTTTTTTCCTATTAATCATAATCACACACTGTAAGATTATTAAAAAAGTTATGATACAAAAATTGTGTCTATAGACTTTCTTAATAAAAATATGTAGAATTCGGGTCTATATCACATCTTGATTCATTACTATTTCTATCTGAAAAGTGTGATCATTTCCTTTTATTTTTCGTAGGTTCAATTTGATAGTTAACAAAGTTTTGTTTTGAATTATTGATGCTATAGGCCAAACATTTTTTACTCGACAGTGCTAATTGATTTTGAATTCTATATCAAATCTTATTTTGAATTATTGGTGCTAGACAGATCGATCCGTTCTAACTAGCATGGCCCATCACATGCTATCTTTTATTTGGAGCATGCCAATTGGACATTTGAATGTGAATGTTGAAGAAAATTTCACTATCCAAAATAGAGGAAGTGCTTTCCAGTTGGAAAATTTACACTCCTTTTTTTATGTCACGTTATTAAGCACATCTATGCTTTAGTTTGTTTTTTAAGAGAAGAATCTATGCTTTAGTTGATAGTTAATATATATAGATTAAACAAATATGTCCAACATTATACATATTTGCAAAAAAATATATAATATTATACGCATTTTTTTAATCTACAATATAAAAAGTATGAATTTTCCTTTATCACATGTGAGCGTGAAATAATTGTAACATGTAGGTCCAAACCCACCCGAAAAGAAAACGTTGATCCTTTTCGTCATAACGCTTATGTCACCTCCTGATGTGGCATGCTTTTGTCTTGCATTGTAAAGTATAATCAATTAAATTTGCTCTCTTCTCTCCAAATCTTATTTTTGGACAAATTTTAGGACCAAAATAAAATTGTATGAAACTGAAACACAAATAAACATGTAGAGGTATGCATACGTTTGTTATTTCGATTAAAAATGTTAGTGATTTTTTTATATATATTTATTTTGTGTGAGGTAATTAAGTTAAAATTACAGAGAAATTCTTAATTTAATTTCTTTATGTATTTTCTAACATCATAAGCTTGGCTTATGTACTATTTTTCTTAAAAAATTGAATAAGTATTATTGAGTAATTGAAAGATCTTTTAAGTGTTATATAAAGAATTGAATTTAAATTGAGAGTTTATTGATGTGTTTTGAGATTACTTTTGCTTTAATGAAACTTTTAAGCTCTTAAGCATTTTGAAATTTTATTTAGAAAGAAGTAATTTCATTTACCATTCATAATTAATAATAAAAAAACTTATGTGATACACTAATTGCTAAGAATATATAACAATTATTTGACATACAAATAACAATAAAAACTATCATTCCAATTTACTCTCTCAAAAAACTCAATTTTCTTTTTAATTGATATCTCACAGCGGCTTTGCACATTATCCTAAGGTTCAATAAAATATATTTAAAAAATAACAATAAATTGAACAAAAAAGAGTATTCAAGAAAATTATAAAAACTAAGCATATTGAAAATATAGTTTGAAAAGTGCATTATTGAGCTTGAGTTAACAAAGCCTAAACTCCTTAGATAGCATTTTTTACTCATACCAAATTGGTATTTAATTTTGAATTTGAAAATATTCCTTAGCCACATGCCTTAAATTTAATTGTATAAGAATCACTAAAGAATTATCACAATAATATTTTCACAGAAAACAATAAATTTGAGTGTAGCTTTTATAAAATTTGTATAATTTATCAATATTTCCTTCTCTTTTTTCCTCTTCCCTTCATTTCTCATTTTTGCTCCTCCACTATAGCTCCTCCTCTCTCTTTTCATCAGTCTTCACTTCTCTCACCCTCTCTCCTTAGATATTTTTCTCTCTTCCTCCACCTTGCTGACCCATCTCACCTGCCCAGTTGCCGACCGGCCCATCTCCCTTGCCCAACTCCGACCCACCTCTTCCTCCACTTGCGGCCAACCTAAGCCACCGCCCTTCTCTTCTCACTTTTATTTTTTTTTTCTTTCTTCCTCCACTTCTCGCAGGCCCAACTCCCTTGCCTAGACGCCGACCTATCTTTCTTCCTCCACTCACTATCGAACCAAGCCCTAAGTCGACCCATCTTTACCTCCATCGCCAACCCATCTTTGACCCATCTCGCTCTCTCTTCTCTCTTTGGATTTGAGTTTTATTTAGTTTTGGGTTGGAGATTCATTTTGGGTGGTGGTGGTGGTTGTGGTAGTTGTTTATAATAGTGAATATATTATTTTATTGTGTTGTCTATATTATTTTAATGTGTTGAGTGTTAAAATAAAACCACTAATGTTTGGTATTTTGTAAAGTGAGGAGGTAAAATTTCTCATTTTGTGGTGAAAGTAGTTTTGGTCATATCCCTAGGAGACATCTTGATTTGGTTATATCCCGAAAAACTATCCATGAAAGACATCAAGGCACTACCAAGTGTGTTATCCACTAAAACATCTATGCGAAGAAGAGGGAAATCATCCTTAGGGCAAGCTTTGTTCAAATCCCTAAAATCCACTCACATTCTTACCTTCTCATCTTTCTTAGGTATGCAGACACATTTTAAACCCTAACCTAGAAACAAAATGCAGAAAAACACTTGAAAGCTTAACTCTAACAACCTAACATGCTTTTAAGACATTAAAAAAAAAAAAAAAAAAAAAAAAACCTAGTCTACGTAAACATATTAAGGCATAAAACAAGTAAAGAAACAAACAAAATAGAATTAAACTAAAGAAAATAAAAGAAAATTTTTAAAATGAATACCTTAAAGCGAAAACTCCTAAGCTTAATTTTTGACCGTTTCTCATAGTTAAATCTATTCATAAATTAATAAAAATGTGATTAGAAAGCATAATCCCGACTTGGACCTGTTTTGATTGAGTTAAACACTAATTAATTGGGACTGGCTCTAAGCTAACCAAACATCCTAGCATCTAATTGGATTAAATTGACTACCTTTGAGATGAGGTTAAGATTACCTTCCCAATGCCTACTCACGGGCCACGATCAAATGTAAGATGAGCAAGATATCGCAAAATCTTTAAAGACTGGATATATATTTGGTCAAAATTACACAAGTTTAGAACCATTGGAACATAGTCTACACTATCTTTCCAACAACATTTCAGTGTAAAAAAGGAAGAAATAAAAGAACATTTGGGCCCAGTAGTAAGAAAGTTTGTGGATAGGTACGTTGAGTCTACACTCTAAAGGGAAATTACAAACTAGATGCCATCTTCAAGTCAACAATTGCTGCTCATAGGTGACAATTTTTCCACAAGATAAAGTTTTCCAAAAGCTCTGTCACATTACCTAACCAGTTAAATGTCAATTTATAAGACACGTTTGAAGTATAATACTGAATAAAATGTTGGTTGTTTTGTAAAGTAAGGTGGTAAAAATAGATAAAATAGCTTTTTGTGATATTAAAAGCTAAAATTTTTGACACCACCAATATTGATGCTCTAAAGGAGGCATGTATGTTTTACCTGATTCTCTTACTAATCAGATCCCTAATGGTCTAAGGGAAAAGATCAATTTCTCCAACAGATGGTCCTTAATTCTCGAGTCTAATTAAAAAAAAAAAAAAAAAAATCAATCGAGTATCTACTGATATTTGCATATAATAATCTCCACTAATTAGCAAAGATCCCTAAATATGATGAGAATTGCACTGATTAGAAAGATTAGATCCCAAAAGGATTATCTAATTTTCGTGCAACATAATCTCAAAATTGTTTTGATTGTGTTTGTTAACTACTCTTTCCGTACGTAATTAATTAGCACTAGTGAGGACAAAAATATAATTTTCATGCATCACATACACAATACTATGCACTAATGAGCATTTTTTATACAAGTTTTATGAGTATCATATCATTTGTCACAATTTTTGCCATAATTTGATGATATATGTAATTGTGATTGATGAATTATCACATGTACATAAACTCATTACTTTTTCTTTATCACTTATAATCACATATATTATGGTACTGACAAAAATCGTGTCCAAGACTTTCTGTCTTTAGATTGGAAACATGACTAATTAGCCTTAATTTTTAAACTATGTAGCCAAACAACGTATTTTTTTCAAACTATTATAGCAAAATGTCCATTTTTTAGAACTCAACATATGCATATTTTTAAGTAGAACTCAACATTGTTTACTATCAAATTTTGTGCAAATTTTGTAAAAAATTTAAATTGCAAAATACGAGTAAAACTTGATATTGTTAGTGTCAAGTTTCACGCAGAACTTGACATTAGCAATATCAAATTCAAAAACAAAAATATTTTACTATATAGTTTGAAAATGTGCCTGTTTAACTATATAGTTCAAAAATTAAAGTTAAGTAGTCATTTTCCCTGAGCAGTAGGTGCATGCATAATTAGAAAACACTAGATTCCTTTTGTTTCACTTTATAACTGTTGTTTTCCTTGGTTTAGATCATGAACTCGTCCACTGACTATTATTTAATGGCCCACGTGTTTGTCTGTAGGCTTTGTGAGTCAAATTTAGTGGTCCCTATGAATTATGTACACTAATTTTTACCAAACAAGGATGTCACTCCACTTATTTTTGGCAGCCGATAAATGTAACAATGATGTATTGCAGGTTTGCTTGTTAAATAAAGAGAAAAGTTTCAACTTATTGAGATACGAAAAAGAAAATAAAAGGAATGATGAACCAAAAAAAAAAAAAATCCTCTACATTCTCAATATAACGAAACAACAGAGGTAAAAACTGATGTATTGAAGGTTAATTTGCTTGTAAACAACAGTCTTTCTTTCTCTTCTTTATTTTCTATCATAGAAAGTAAATCAACTCTCTTTAATATATATATATATATATACACTTCATAGACTTCCAATATAACCCAAAGAAGGTCCGAAACATTCTCCTGGTAGCTGCAACTCTAATTGCAGCAGTGACTTTTCAAGCTGGGGTTAATCCTCCCCTTGGGGTTTGGCAAGATACCATTGAAACGAAATGCAACATTTAAAGGACATGATGCAGGGACGGCTATTTATGCGTCTTGAGAAGAGGATTTGGATACCACGTTTCCAAACCCACGTTTGCATTTCTGTCCCTTTTTTTGTGGTATCCAAACCCACGTCTGTGTTTCTGTCCCTTTTTTTTTTCAATGCATGAACAGTAATATCACATGGTTGCACTGTGTAGGAGACAATTTTTACTATAGCAGCACTGTAGCAGCACGTAGCAGTACTATTCACGCATTAAAAAATATTAAAAATAGGTTCCACGGTACTATTTATATATTTAAAAATTATTTTGCTACAGTGTTTTCAGCAACAATTAGTTTTCAGCAACAATAAATTGTATCCAAACGGACCCAATGTACCAAACATTTGGGCCCAAGGAAAAGATAAATGGATGTTAACATCACATTTTATGTCATAACTTACCCATGTGGTAAATTTTGAGTGATGAATTTTTATGCCACAATTTGTTTATGTAGTAAGTTGTGAATAATGGGTCTATGCAGGTTTATAGCTTTATATTTTATGACTTGTCACATGAATAAATTGTAGTAAAAGTTATAATTCTATTATTGCTTGTAGACATCCAGAGAGTGTGAGAGACATGCATATGACTTTCATTCTATTATATATAGAGATATAAGTCTAGGCACACAACACAAGCATTGAGACATTGTTATTGCTTGAGAATAATTAATGGCTAGCTGCTTTCTATTTAGGAGAAGCAAGAGCTGCTTCATAGACTTCCAATATAACCCAAAGACGGACCGAGCAGGCGATGTCCGAAACATTCTCTTGGTAGTTGCCACTCTAATTGCTGCAGTCACTTTTCAAGCTGGGGTTAACCCTCCTGGTGGTGTTTGGCAAGAGAATATGGAAAGGATTCCCTATTTATGTGCAAAAAAACGTGATCAAGGTTTTCCGGCAGACCCTTCATGTGATACAATACATGATGCAGGGACGGCCATTTATGCGTCTCGAGAACCCGACTTCTATGTTTTCTTGGTCTTTAACACTCTGGCACTTTCCACTTCGGTTCTTGTCATTATGTCTCTCACACATAACTTCCCTTTCCATTTAGAAGTATTGATTGCCACAGCTTCAATGCTTGGAACTTACGCATCGGCCATATTTGCTGTCACGCCTGGTGATTCTTTTAGATTTCGTTACATCCTCATAGCAGCTGCTTTTCCTTTTGTGCTGCGATTTCTGATTTATATGGCCAATTTCAAAGCATATACAGATCGAGAACAAGAGATCAAAAATTCAGAACAAGAGAATCTGTGTGACAAATGTAGAAGTGGGAATTTCTGCAGAAAATGTGGAAGTGAGATTCCAAAAAATTCAGGAAGCGTCTAAGTTTGAATTTCCATCAGTTGTATAAAAAATAAAGTTCAGAAGAAGTCTAGCATGTTCCGATTCTGTATTATTATGCCATAAAACTGTCGTGGGACAGCTGCTATATCTATGTACAAATTTGCGTGGGTCTGTTTGATTTTTCTTTTTCGTTGTTTTTCCCCCCTCTATGTATGTATCTTTAGTTATAAATATTATGGAATTTTCACATTAAAAATTATATTATCTTTTTTATTTTTTGGGTTAACCAAGAAAGATATAAATCAAGTTTAATTATTTTTATATATTTTTTTAAACCACTTGAAAAATTCAAACCCAATAGGCCATTAATATCCTCACTACATATGTTAGATTTATTCTAATAAAAAACATATCTTTTCTTGACATCTGATATTAGTTAGTGTTCTTAAGTTTTTGTTATAACACGGGCAAAACCAATAATTTTTGTTGGGAACTGAGTTATGATATTGATATATATATATATATATATATATATAAATTTAAGAGAACTTATCATTTTCCTAAACTCTAGATTGTATAAAAAAAAGTTGTATAATGTGTTGTAAACAAAAACAAATATTGCGTAAAAGAATTGGTTAATAAGGGATATTTAATGTTCTAGATAATAATGCTTGAAAAAAAATAAAAGAGAACAGAAAAAAAAAAAATACATCAAAGTTCTCTCCATTTCATATATTATACAATTAATATTTTATTATTTTTTAGATCTAATAATGTACAGACAACCACATCATTTAAAATTTAAAATAATTTGATAGTATTTATACCTTTAGATTTGTAAAATTTAATCTGAGTTATGAAATTGTTCTATTTGAAATGGAGAGAATTATTTTCCTTACATATCTCTCGCTTGTAGTATTACACTTTCTTCAAATTAAGTGGAGATGACTAACAAAAAGCTCTTTCCAAAGCATGCTATGTGAGTGTTTGGATTCACGTTTCCTCATGTTTGCATTTTTTTGCGTTTTTTTTTTTTAACGCGTAGAAACAGTAACTATACTATTCATGCATATGAATTCATTGTGCAGGAAACAAAGTGTACTGTTCATGCACAGTTTACGCACTGTTCACAGGTCTCACGGCACTATTCACACATTTAAAAATTATTTTGTTACAGTATTTTCAGTTTTCAGTTTCAGAAAAAATAAGTTGTATCCAAACGGACCCCATATAACATTTTTTTGAGTCTTTCTTTTCAAATAACTATAGCATAAATAGAAGTGTTGTATAATGGTATGTTTGGTATTGTCTCGGGCATCCTAGATGTGCTATAAATGGTCAAGAATTTTATATTTCAGTGATATACTTGATCTTTTTTTAGGAGAAACGTAATTTAAATCTTCCCTTTTTTTATTATAACAATTGAATTAACAAAAGAGATGTACCATAAATCTAAAATTTTCATCTTATTATTATTATTATTATTATTATTATTATTAACGCAAATTATTAATTATATTTTGCTATCTTGAAAAATACACGCAGTGTCTTTTTGTGTGTTAGGCATGTGTGAAGTTTATTTGGCTTACTACCATCTTACTTGCACATCATCGAAGGCTTTTGGACCATTATTACTTAGGCCCGCTTAGGGTTGTTTTTATTACATACAAATTGTTATTGAATCTAAAATGGTCGTTTGTCATCGACTCAAAGATTCACTGCAAACAATTATTTGTCATATTGACACAAAATTTCATCTCTTTTTATGCCTAGGAATATTATAATAAAATATGTCACAAGTATTATAGGCTAACTGATATTTTCTGGTGTCTCTAACGGAAAAGTTCAATGTTCAAAACCTCTTTCCTGACTCCATTGAATTATAAATAGAATATGAATTTATGGATTAAATAATAATAATATTCAATTAATACAAAATAAGTATATGTATTAAGAACAAAAAGTGTGTATAACATTAATTAAGAAAGAATTACATCAAAGTGTAAATTTATTCTAACCATACATATATAACTGTAGGGACTCAAATTATCTTGGACCCTGGACAATAAAATTTGTAGAAAGTGGACGTAAGAACTAGTTCCAGTAAGCAGAAAAAGACGTAGTTCCGGTGTAGCAGAAAGAATTTTTAGACAAATGAGAGACAGGCCTCCTCTTTCTCTTTCTTGGTTCGGTTTTTTAGTGTCTCTCCTTTCTTTTCCCAGCCGTCCCCCTCAGAGTATTTCGATTTCACCTTATATACTACTTTCTCGCCCTATTTTCGCCGTACACGTGTAAGTTCCCTTCTGGGAACTTCTTTCTGTCCCATCCAGCACGTCCCGGATCCTCCGCTTGGTGGTTATAAGGCTGCTTGGTTACTGTTCAGGTATCACCTTCACATTAATGCGGCCAGAGAGTTAGGTGGGATGCATTTAATGTGGAGGCAGCAGCTTTTAGGAGATATTTGTTACCTTTTCCGGTTCCTCCTTAGATCAATATTCATTTAGTTTAGTTTGCATGTAACTCCGCGAAATTCTCTGACAACTAAGATAGTTACACCCACTTCTAAAGCTGGTTCGTGGAATGAATCTTATCCTCGGACGGATGAGTGTCCTCGGACGAAGGAGTATCCTCGGACAAAGGAGTATCTTCGGACGGATGAGTTCCTCGGTTTGGGCCGTTGGGCCACAAGCCCACTTTTTATGGACTCTGTCAGTTTTTCGGGCAACTGGCCCCACAATAACAATAATCTGAAAACGATATATAGTCACCAAAATAGTTTGTTTTAGTATACAAATTGAAAAGGTCATCGATTTTTTTTTTTTTTTTTTTTATGAACGTCATTGATTTAATATATATATATATATATATATATATATATATATAGATCAAATGGTGATCTAAACCTAGATTCATATGCTGGTGAATCTACTGGTGGTCTTAACCTAGACTGGTCGAAACTCATCCTAACCGTACCATCGGCTAACTGTTGGACAAGGTCTAAGTCTGGGCTGAAGGCTGGGTTTTGGGTCTGCAAATGATGATTCTCATTTTCCAAAAGCCAATCTTCTGGGAAGGTGACATCAGTCCAATTAGTTCCTGTTTCTCCCTCTTCTTTAGCCAATAGGTATTTGGTTTCCACAATCCCGAAACCTAATTACCAGAAACCTTCACATGGCCAAACCAGTTACAGTTCAGCCCTAGCAGCCCCGCCTCCTAGGACAATCACCCCTTACACGGTTGATGAACCTTTTGGCCCAATCATTCCCAAAAAGCTTTCCTCCGGTAAGAGACAGACCTCTCCTTACCATAGGAAACCTTTTGTCCAGCACATCTCTTATATTGAACCCCATTTAGTTCATATAACAGATCCCCTAGCCATAGCAATGGAAGTTTTACCTTTAGGTTGGCACTTCCTCCCAAAGCACCCAGCAAAGAATATTAAATTCTATAAGAGCATACTCATTCAGGAGGACTCTGCTCGAATAGAAAATATTCCAAGCAAAACGAACCCTTCTGAAGTTCTTTATCATAAGTTCATCATCACAGGTTTCGTCAGCTGCAAAGATTGGGGACAGCATCCCTCTTTGCTCAAGTTCCACAAAGATGCAGGCTTCCATTACAGTTATTATGATTACATGGACGCTTTTGAAAAAATCTTACTATACCAGAACAAGAGCTTTGATCACTCTTGGTTCATCATGTTTGACAGAAAATTTCGTGGACCAATACCTACATGGTTCCTTAAGTGGTGGGAAATGTTTGGCTCAATTCCACAGATCTTTCCAGCACCCCTTCAGGACGCCCTCAGGTATTTCAGTTCCAGGTACCAACCATCAGCACATGGTTCCCAGTTTCCAGCCATCCTCCACATGACAGTCATGTACAGGATGGAGTTCTCAACTCAGAAGAGTTAGAGTTATCAGATCTAGATTTGAAACTAGGAGATTGGAATATCCCTGAGTTTCCAACCAGTAAGATCTATAAGTCTTCATGGTCCCTAACCAATATGTTTAGGACAGATGACCATGTTAGAACCATAGAACAAACCCCTCATCAGAGAAGGACTGAATTGTTCCATTCTCATGGCCCTTAGAGACACCAGACACATCAGATTTGATGATAGTCTCCTAGGCACCATCCAGTCTAGCCTCAGTGGTGGACCAGTTCATTTCGACTGTTTCCCCAACTTCACAGTATGCTTACATGACCCGCATATCATGAAAGCACTCACCCTGAACATCAAGACCCATGGTACCCTTTTAGTAAAAGGAGTTTACCAAATAGCCTTGATTTACAGGATCTACTACAAGTGCATCAGAACGAACCTGAATGTACAAGCACTTAACCACAGGAAGATAGGAGAAACCACTCTTATCCAAACAACCGACCCCAGTTCCAAGATCAGGGTCATGACTTATGGCAATGACTTATGGCAAAAGGATCACAGTACCCACTCCTAAATCACTTTTACCCCCTTTTGGTATCAGAGCCAAGTTGGCCGATCAGTGTTTGTAAGTTACTTTTAATTTCAATCAAGTTGGAGTGTTGTTGAACCTCCATAGTTATCAAATATACTTTGAGCATTTTCAAATTATTTTGATTATTTTCATTATGTTTATCATCTATTTTCTGATAACATTATCATTTATCCATTCTTTATTCTTCTCACCAGTGATTATCTATATGGAAGGCTGAGCCTCCTTCTAACCCTCTGTTTATCATTCTGTGTTTGATTGTCCCTGTTGTTCAATTATTTCCCAGATACTTGCTTCTTCTCGTTTCTGTGTTTACCCAGAAAGTCTGTTGCAGATGTGTACTGTTGAGAGCCGTAAGACCAGGTTACCCGTACTGTTGATAACCCAGTAAGTCCAGAGATCCTAGTTTCTTGAAAAGTGTTGGTCAGCCCGTGTTAGCCGACGGACAGGCGCTTTAGGGTGGTCCCACTGTGGAAAAAAAGGATGAAGGCAATAGGAGGTTATGGTGTACGTGATCAGGCGATTTCTCATTGTTTCACTCTGTTCTAGATCTAAGGATAGATCCAGAAGTTAGGAGTTAAAAGTATTAAGGTTATAGTTGTTTAACTAGGCTTTTAATACAAGATGATGAATAGGTTGTTTAGAAGTAACTCTACCACCAGTCATAGATCATCCCTCCCTGAGATACCACAAGAAGATGGAGTTCTCAACTCAGAAGAGTTAGAGTTATCAGATCTAGATTTGAAACTAGGAGATTGGAATATCCCTGAGTTTCCAACCAGTAAGATCTATAAGTCTTCATGGTCCCTAACCAATATGTTTAGGACAGATTACCATGTTAGAACCATAGAACAAGTTTACGGAATTAACAAAGAGTACGAGACGTGCTATTTGTTTTCTTCCCAGAAACTGAAAGCCCACAAGAAAGCAGGACACAACTACCTGCACATAGGTTTAGTCCAGATTGGAGTTAAACCCCTCATCAGAGAAGGACTGAATTGTTCCATTCTCATGGCCCTTAGAGACACCAGACACATCAGATTTGATGATAGTCTCCTAGGCACCATCCAGTCTAGCCTCAGTGGTGGACCAGTTCATTTCGACTGTTTCCCCAACTTCACAGTATGCTTACATGACCCGCATATCATGAAAGCACTCACCCTGAACATCAAGACCCATGGTACCCTCTTAGTAAAAGGAGTTTACCAAATAGCCTTGATCTACAGGATCTACTACAAGTGCATCAGAACGAACCTGAATGTACAAGCACTTAACCACAGGAAGATAGGAGAAACCACTCTTATCCAAACAACCGACCCCAGTTCCAAGATCAGGGTTCCAAGGACCCTCAAGTGGACTGATGTCACCTTCCCAGAAGATTGGCTTTTGGAAAATGAGAATCATCATTTGCAGACCCAAAACCCAGCCTTCAGCCCAGACTTAGACTTTGTCCAACAGTTAGCCGATGGTACGGTTAGGATGAGTTTCGACCAGTCTAGGTTAAGACCACCAGTAGATTCACCAGCATATGAATCTAGGTTTAGATCACCATTTGATCTAACCCAATCCTTTAGGCAGCCACCTATCCCCATTAAAGACAGACCTGCATCCCAGTGTAGTTCGTCCAGACCCCTTGCACCTTTTCCCAGATCCAGAAGAGATTTAGGATTAGACATCCAAGGCGTCCAGACCAAATCCCAGGTTAGCACACCTTGCTACACAGCCAAGCAAGACTCAGTTGTTGATCAAGATGACAACAATGAGCAAAAGATCCCTTCCCCGACAGGAACGGATATGTTGAACCCTTACCCTCATGACCTTCAGGATCCCTTTCAGCAAGAACCTGAAATAGACCAGCAGCTCATGGTTATTAGGAAAGAGTTCACCCCAGATTTAGTTGCCCTAGGCGATGAGTTTGAATCTGAAAAGAACAGACTCAAAAGAGAAGCCTATAGAGCCAACCATACTCTGGAACAAAAGAAACAAGTTTTGGAAAGCTGGAAAGAATTCATGAAGGAGATATCCAGTAATGTCCCTTTCTTTGAATACTTTGAAAACCACTTTGAATGGCATAAAAAGTCTTGTGTCATTACCAAAACAAATTGGACCAAAGTTCCAGATAAGGATGCCCCAAGTTCTAGCAAACCAGAAATTGTTAGATCCAGTCATCCACCCCAGGAAGCTATCACCTTTGAACACCGCGGTACAAGTTTAGTTGCCTCACCCTTCAAGATCCAGACTAGTCCTGAAGAACAGGTAGTCAAGAAGGTTCTAGAGCAGAACAACTACACCAACCAGTGTTTAGGAGTCATAGGAAAACAGCTTGATAGGATTGAAGACAGGATCGATAACAAGGTTATCCTCCAACCAGGAAACCCCAGTAAACCTGTCAAGACCCTAGAGAGACCTCTAGTCAAGCTCCCAACCAATAGGCAACCAAGCCTTAGATCTAAGGACTTAACAGCCTTAGAAGCAGTCAACCAAAAGCTTGAAGCACTCGTGAAGAAGGAACCAGTAACCACTTCACCAGTTAGTACTTCAACCCCAACAGTTGAACCCCGTCTAAATGTTTTAGATGAACCTAAGGAACCAACAGCCTTAGACATCGTAGAACAAAAGCTTAAGGACCTTAGCACGAAGCAGGAACAGATTCCCCCTTCGCCTAAGAAAGCTTTGACCAAGCCCAAGGAACTTAGCAAGAAGCAGAGACCAGTCATCTCCCCTTCTCCTAAAAAGAATCCCAAGCTTAGTGTCTTAGACATCCACACAGCATCTAGTAGTTCTAGCAGAACCTCCTCAGAAGTTGAAAAGGAGATAGAATATCTAGAAAACCAGTTTAAGGGTTTACAAGTGAACAAGATGATTCACCCCAAGGTAACCCCAACCAGTTTGACCAATAATTGGTATTCCAAACCTACCCCTCCTGATCTTCAGTATGAAGAAAGGAATGTTAGCAACCAGTTCTCAGTCACCTCCGGAAAACTCTATGAATGGAACATAGATGGTTTATCGGAACAAGAAATCCTAAACAAGGTACAGCATATAACCATGGTAGCTAATAACTACATCAGTGAAGGACATCCCCATACTGAGGTTGTAGAGCTCATATCCTTATGATTTACAGGAAAACTTCTGCAGTGGTGGAATAACTGCTTAACAGAAGAGTCAAAAGAAGACATCAAGAATGCTGTCCAGAAGGATGAGGAAGGACTCCCCATCTTTGACACCATTCTAGGAAGAGGAATTCCCGACGGAGTCAATACCTTGATCTACACGATCATAACCCACTTCGTAGGAAAACCCAGCAACATTACCTCTAGGATTTACGACCAGTTGAGTAATCTTAGATGTAAAACCCTTGGAGACTTTAGGTGGTATGAAGATGTATTTACTACCAGAGTCATGCACAGAAGTGATTGTAACTCTCCATATTGGAAGGAGAAGTTCATCAATGGTTTACCTACCCTTTTTGGACAAAAGGTTAAAGAAACCCTGTGTAACCCCTTAGGTGTCATAGATTATGATAACCTAACTTATGGAGACATCTCTAGCACCATTCGAAGTGAAGGAATGAAGATGTGCAGAGATCTCAAGATCCATAGCAGAGCCAACAAAGGTAAAGCCAAACACGAAGTAGGAGACTTCTGTGTACAGTACGGCTTACCTTCAGTTCTTCCCAAGAGAAAGTCCAAGTACAGAGGCAAGGAAACCTCTAAGGATTACCATAGGAAGAAAACTGCATCCAAGTATTATAGAAAGCAGAAGTTCAAGAAGGACGATTTCTATAAGAAAGGAAAATCCAAGTCCACAGGAAAACACATAACCAGAGAATCTGGAAAGTGTTACAAATGTGGAAAGAAAGGTCATTTCAGCAGAGAGTGTAGAGCTAAGGCCAAATCCCTTATCAATACCCTCATTAGTGACCAATCCAGCAAAGATGAAATCTTTAAGCTCCTAGAGTTAAACCACTCAGATAGTGAAACCTCTAGCAGTGAGATTCGTCAGATTTACCAGTCATCCTCGGAACCCTATAGGACCTCCTCTAGTTCCTCTAGTGGCCCAGATGAACCAATCCCATGCATTGACAGTTGTTGTAGAAACAAAACTATCAATGTTCTCTCTAAGCAAGAAGAGCTGCTCTTAGATCTCATAGAACAGATCGAAGACCCAGTAGCTAAAGCCCAGAGACTCAGTGAGTTCAAAAGAATCTTAGTTAGGGAACCCAGTGAACCCAAACCTAAGCTTCAAGAACCCAAAGTTGATTTGGAGAAAATCTACGATAGGTTTACCAAATCCAAGAAGGAAGTTACAGTCAACGACCTTCAGAAAGAAATCAAGGAAACCAAGTCTGAGATTAGGAACCTCAAGAGTGAGTTGACTATTCTTAGAGTTGACCAGAACCTCCTTGATCAAAGAGTTAGGAATTTGGAAGGTACTTCTCAGCAAGGCAATGAGGAAGGAACCTCATTACAGAACCCTTCTGATGAAGAAGATGAATCAGTTAATCCTACTGCAGATATGGTTCCAGAAGGACAGCAGTCTAACGACAAGTTCTTAGTAACCATCAGCAGGATTAATTTCCAGAAATGGCACTCCAAAGTCAGGATTGTCATCAACAAGGATTTTGAATTTGAGGTTGTTGCCTTAATAGATTCAGGCGCAGATCTCAACTGCATTCAGGAAGGAATCATTCCCTCTAAGTACTTCAGAAAAACCAAGGAAAGGTTAACTTCTGCAAGTGGAGGTAAAATGCAGATTGAATTCAAAATACCCAAAGCCCATGTTTGCCAAGACAATACGTGCTTTAAAACCACATTTGTTCTTGTCAAGAATATGACAGATAAGGTTATCTTAGGAAACCCTTTCATGTGTCTGTTATATCCATTCACCACGGATAGTGAAGGAATCACTACCCATCCATTTGGTCAGCCAGTTAAGTTTAAGTTTCTTAGGAGCCCTGAACCTAGAGATATTAGAACTCTCCAGGAAATTGCTGTCTCCAAGACCCTTAACCTTATTCATACCAAAGCTCTCCCATTTATGGTTACTTATAATCAAGCCCAGAACCTTGATTCATTCGTACCTACAATCCCATCCAAAATAGAACAATTCAATCAAGCCAAGAACCTTTATTCTTTTGTATACCTTACAAATAATGATTTTGTCAAGCCAAATCAGCTCACAAACTTATCAGCATATCCCAATGATGACTTTGATCAAATCCCAAACTCATCACAGTATCTTACTCCATTCATGCATTATAAAAGTATTTGTTTTAAGCCACAGCATGTTTTAAACAATAGCATTTTTGAAAAAGAAATTCAAACTATTTGTTTAAACCAATTTTGGCAGGGAAAAGGGCAAATATCTTTTAAAAGCAAACCCCACAGAATGTGGAGGAAATCAGCCCCTTCAAGGGACAAAGGGAAAGCACAGTGCTACCCTCAGCAAACCCCAACAGAGGACCAATCTCCTCAAAAGCATGAAGGTGTATCTTCTAAGGGAAACCTAAGAGGATCAACATCCCTTCAGGATTATGTCCCGGCAAAGGTGACATACTCCAGTTGTGATATGGCTGTTGTTTTGCAGGAAGTTCTAACAGAAGAATTACAATGGAAAGAAGGTGCATATACAGACCTACCATTTCCCATTAAATTCATACTTGATAATTTCCAAGCAGCCTGGACCCTATACAAAAAAGGCCTTTTCCAAAGAACCCTCAAAGCCCTAGAAATCTATCTAGTTAACCTTGAGGCGAGAAACGAAGCCATTACTAGTCAACTCTTTGGCAAAGAGGAAATCCATTCAATGGATAAGATGACTATCATGAACACTGATTATGCAAAGTTTAGCCTTAAGGCTCAAACTATCTTAAGAAGTGCTATTGCCAACTTGCCTCCAGAAATACAAACTAATATTTTTGGATGCAAGGCTATGTTCGAATCATTTGATCAATGGTGCGAGCATTTTAAGATTCTTGTCACCATCCACTTCCCCATTCCCGGTGAAGCATACGCAGATGCTGACAGAATTTCTATCCAGTCTATTTGGGAACAATACTTTGGAAGCAGCCACAGAGTTTATGAGAACCGACATCCTTTCCCTGGACTCATCATCAATTATGAAGATGGTTTAGACGATGGAACAGATGAAGGTGTTAGAACCTCAAGTTGGCTTTCCAGAATGTTCGAATATGGGTTTGTTAGATTAATCAAACTAACACACCATGACCAGGTCAAACAGTTCCCTCAGATCATTCAACAAGTTGTCAAGAAGATCAGAAGTCCATTTGTATCCATCAGATGCTGGAGCACTCTCCCACAATGGGATGGTAACAATTGGATGACGGTCACCCCGTCCAGACACCTTGTTCTCATTAATGGTTACACCTACCAAGGACCTTGGCATGAAGGAGATTCTTACTTATCGTACGAAGACCCTGATTACCTTGCAGATTGCTGGCGTAACTATTACAATAATGAAATACTCTCCATTGCCCAAGACTTATGGGCACATTACCATTTTGTTGGAACCACTGGAAGAATTTCGGTGTTCTCTACCAAACCATATTCAGAAGCGGCCATGGATCTCCAATGGATTAGCCACAATAATGATCCAAGAAGATTCATCACCAAACCCCCTGACTATGAACCACTATGTTGGTGTGGTGTCTGTAACCAGTTCACCACTTTCCATGAACATAATCATAGTCCCCCTTCAGAATACTATGATACAGACTAGCCCCCTTCCAGTACTAAGGACTGAAACCCTAAATGAAGGATCCAATAATCTTTCAAGGTTTTCACTCCTCCAGTTGTTCAGAGTCAGCAGACGGAGTCTCTCCTGCCTCACCAGAAGCTTCAGTCAACAAGTGCCAGTTTGACCCATTCCAGGATTCACAAGATCCTTATGATGGCTACAACCTGGATGAAGACTAAGTGTCCCGGATAGTCCAGATCAACTATTCAGGTCACTATGTAAGCAGTTCCAGCTTCTGCACCGGCTACTATTCATCTATAGTCCAGATCAACTGTACATGCACAGTACCCACTCCAGAACAGACAAGGGACAAGTCACTATTCATGAACAGTGCCCGACAACTTATCACGAAGTTACTATTCACTTTCGGCTGAAAAGACTTTTCACCCAAAGTAAAAGTGATTTACCTTCCGTGATTCCAGCAGCATCCAAGGCTCTCCTTCAGCAGATTGCTAGCTCCCTTCTCCTATATAAGGCAGCTCCCTCTCCAGTCTGAAGTAGGTCTAATTTTAGGAGACACTAAAATACCTCCCTCTCTTACAACGATTGTAACAGATGGCTTTATCTTTTTTATCAGTTTACACTTGTAAAGTCATGGTCATGACTAACCCAACTGTAACCTGTATCCACTTCCGCCCCCATTCTTGTTGTACCAGAGCCCCAGTAGCCTGCTACACCAATCCGTTGTAACTTACCCCCTTTTGGTATCAGTCACCTCCGGAAAACTCTATGAATGGAACATAGATGGTTTATCGGAACAAGAAATCCTAAACAAAGTACAGCATATAACCATGGTAGCTAATAACTACATCAGTGAAGGACATCCCCATACTGAGGTTGTAGAGCTCATATCCTTAGGATTTACAGGAAAACTTCTGCAGTGGTGGAATAACTGCTTAACAGAAGAGTCAAAAGAAGACAGCATTCTATAAAAGAATTACACATTTCGGAAATTGAATGATTTGAATTAAGATTCAAACTCCATCTAGATAATAATAAATAAATAAAAAGACGAAATCCAAATATCCAATAGATTTAAAATTTATACGAACGAACCTTGGGAAATGTCAAGCTGAAACCTCTTTAACAATTTTCAATCAAGGACCTCTTCTCCTTTCCTTCTTGGATTCCAACCTGAACTTGCTTGGATGTTAATGAATAAGTTCCCAATCATTAATAGTGACAACTTAGAACATTCACCAAGAACTCATCTAAGTTTTAGTTAAATTTTGGTTAGAAAGTCCTTTTTTTTTTTTTTTTTTTTCTACACCAAGTCGTTGCAATCCCCCACATCCAATAAAATAGTGACATCTAACCCTTATCTTTTCAAATTTATTATCATACCTAACTCTCGCATTTTCCTTTTCATACCTGTCCATCATCAGGTTCCACTTTCTTAAGCTTTTGTCTTTTTTCTATACTTTTTCATTCTAACTTTCTTCTCCGTCTAATCTCTTGCTTTCTACCTTTCCAAGGCTCTATTTAAAAAATAATAATAATAATAATAATGATAGAAGGATAATATAAATCCTAAATATCTCGAAATATGAAAATTTGTAAGATGAATTATAAGAATCTTAACCTTTTTTGGGCTCTATTTCGTTAGAAGAGTATAAACTTTGAGAGATGAAAGATAAGATAATTTTAAATTGAAAATTTCATAAAATTTAGGGTTGATTTGGTATCTGTTTATTTTGCTAACTTTCTTATAAAAAATAAAAATTAATTGAAATAGTACAGTGAGACCCATAAATATATCAAAAAGTGTAGTAAGATTTATAAATAATATCAAAAATAAACTGAATAGTAAAATAAACTGACTTTTTAAAATAGCTATAGAGCCAAATACATGCTTACAATAAATGATACACTGAAAAAAAAAAAAAAAAAAAAAAAAAAAGCTACTGATACTGACCCCAAATTTGCACTTAGAGCAGTTATACCATGACATTTTAATCATAATAATACAGAATTGGCAAATGCTAGAAGTTTTCTAAACATTTGTAAATCTTACTTTTACACATGTAGAACATTCGAATCAAACCTCATAGCAAAAAAGGCAAAGCAGCTGCAGTCAAGACGTACTTAAATCTATAAGATTCATGAGGTGTGACAGCAAATATGGCAGATCCATAAGTCACAAGCATTGATGCTGTGGCAATCAATATTTCTAAATGGAAAGGGAACCCATATGTGAGAGACATAATGACCAGAACTGATGTGGAAAGTGCCACAGTGTTAAAAACTAAGAAAACATAGAAGGGGTCTATTCGAGACGCGTAAATGGCACTTCCTGGTTTGTGTCCATGGTCATCATCTTGCCAAACCCCGCCGGGAGGGTTGACCCTAGCTTGAAAGGTCACTGTAACAATCAATGTAGCAACTATTAAGAGAACGTTTCGAGTTTCGGTAGTTGAGTCCTCGCCATCCTTAAATTGAAAGTGTGTAAACCAGCTCTTGCTCCTTGTAGTTGAAGGAGTAGCCATTTTCTTCAAACATTTACAATGTACCAAAGCTTGTGTTAAGGACTAGTTATATGTAGAATGAATAATGTTGTTGTAACTAGCATCTTTTTTGGGGTGGGGGGTGCAAATTCCACAAGCTTTCCATTTGATGAATTCACACTCATCCCCAAAAGTTTTAAGAAATAACATTCTCACCCTTTTGAGGTCTTATTAATGGAATATTCTGCTAGGAAAGTGAAGATGTAAGAGGAGATGGACTTATTGTTGCGTTTGTACTAAAGAAAAAGAGTGTCATTTCAAAGAAACCTCATCTAAAGTTAGTGTATAGAGTGTCATATCGGAGAAACCTCGTCGAAAGTTGGTGTCAAGTATTCATCTTAATTTTTTCCGTACCTTTTGTCGTGTCTCAATCTTTTCCTGGTAGTTAGGTTGGGTCCATCCCAAAATGAATGTCAATTGCCAAGAAGGTAGTACTGTGGTGCATGTGAATTTTCGTGATTTGTCCGTATATATAAAAATCTATCCTTCGCTGTTCGTGTTTACATTTACAGTATTACTTTAACTCTCAAAAGTCAAAAGTTCATGGAATGATGTTAGACTTGGCTATAATTTATCTTCTTAAAATTTGAGATGATTTTTATTTTATCCTCTAACGTTTAGAACTTTGGATTTAAATCCCTTACATTATGTAAAGTTAACTTTACGTGCCTTTATGATGCTGATGTGTTTATTACACGTCACCTCAACTTGAAATGATGTAATTTTGCAATTAACAACATTTTTTATAAATTACTAAAGGCTTGTGGATAGGGATGGCAATGGGGCGGGGCGGGGCCGAAGGATGGGATCTTCGTCCCCGCCCCGCATGATTTTGTCTTTCCCCATCCCCGCCCCGCTTCGCATGACGGGGAAAACTTTCTCACCCCATTCCCGCCCCTTGGGGCCCCGCGAAGCCCCGCCCCACCCCATAAAACTCTACTTTTTGTTAATTTGCCTTACAATTAGTACAAATTTTTTTAATGAAACCTATTTCATTAATAAAAATACACTTGAAATTATAACTTAATTTATCTCGTCAAATCAAATCAATTTTTAGAAAAAATTGAATAGTATATCCAAGCGTTTAACAAGACAATCATAAAGAAAAACAAAACTCATAGTATAATACATAACAAAATAAAGGTAGATAACCACATTGGGGAGAATAAAATAAGTTAATATTGATATGTTATTTAAATAGTAAGGTTTTAGGGTATGAAAATTTACAATTATAATCCTTAGTAATGTGGATGGGGCGGGGATGAGGAGGGGCGGGGCGGGGCGGGGTGGGTCTAAAAAGTCTAAAACCATCCCCGCCCCGCCCCGTGGTGCGGGGCTAAAATCTTGCCCCATCCTCGCCCCATCACCTTTGCGGGGCGGGGAAAACCCGCGCGGGGCGAAGCGGGGGAGGGGCGGGTTAAGCGGGGCGGGGCAAAATTGCCATCCCTACTTGTGGAGAGTGAATATAGTAGAGTTATTGGCCGGAAATTAAAGTGATATGACTATAATTACAATTTACTCTTGTTTGAATTGAGAGAGGGGGAGGAGTAATAGGAAAGAGTAGAGTAAAATTTGCCAAAAATAAATATATGTCCTAAGTATTTGCGTAAAAAAATATTTTAAAAAAATTTATGAGAAAAAAAATAATTAATTTTTTAAATAAATTTTTATATTTTTCATAAATATAATATTTAAACCTTCTTAAAATAATTTATTAACAAATGTCTTTCAACCAGTTGCAGTAAGGATTCTAATAATGTCTCAAGATCAAGACAAAGGAAGAAGGAACCACGAACAAGTGCTGGCCAGACCCGGTCAAGAGACTCTCATCAGGTCAACCTTGTGCTCATAAATCCAACAAGAAGACTCAAGTCAACCACCCGTAAGCTCTCTTTTTCTTTGGCCTTTGTTGAATGGTAGAGGAAGCCGTAAATGATTCAAAAGAATCATTAGGATTAATTAACTAGATAAGGACTCAGGAAAATAAAATAAAAAAATAAAAAATATATATAATTCAATGTGATCAATGGGTCTAAGATCTTGTTAAGTTGCATCAATTTCAAAGTATTAATTATTTATAGATGGTGTACTAATATTTATATAAAATGAATGTATGTGAGGATTTTTAAAAATTATATATGAAATAATTAATTTGGAATACTTATAAAATAAAAAAACAAATAAAAAAAATTATTTGGAAGATGAAATTCTTGCCAAGTGGCGTATTCATTGAAAATAAATCATCGGCCTTTCACCTCATCAAAACTTTTCATTTATGTTAATGCATTAATTATATAGCAAGTGTAAATAAGCTAATTGCATTTATTTCCATGGATTAATTATTTATAAATGATATACTAATTAATATTTATATAAATGAATTTATAAGGTCATTTATATAAGGTTATATAAGAAATAATTTATTTGGAATATATATATATATATTTTTGATGTGAAACTCATTACTTTAATTCATGCCAATACAAAACGTTACATCCTGGGACACCAATTGCTCAACACAGTCTGGTGTTTCCTCTACCCAAGCGATATGACTAGACACACCTTTAGCAAATTGGGCTAACGTGTGTGCAACCTTATTCCTTGACCGACCCACATGATAGAAGTTGACATTCCTAAACTTATAAAGTTGGGACAAAGAGCCAGCAATATTATTTGCAATAGACGAAGGTGGGTCTGTGAGGCGCAGCATGGCGTTCACCACAGTGAGGGAATCACTTTCAAATTGGCAGTCTCGGATTCCCATCTCCCACGCAAAATTGACTGCTTCCTCCATTGCCTTTGCCTCCACCTCAATAGCACCCAACGGAGCTTTTAGTTTCTTGCTTAGTGCCGCCACCACAGCCCCGTGATGGTCCCTGATCACAACTCCAACTCCGGTTTCCTTTTGCTGAGAAAAAACTGCACCATCCATGTTAGCTTTATACCACGGAGGCTTGGGAGGCTGCCATGTTGCTTCCACCAATTCTTTCAATGGCCGAGTAGAGTGGTTAGTCATCACATAAGTCTCCGAGTATTCTTTTAGCCATCGAACAAGAACAGAAGCAGGTTTTCTACTCTTCCCATGGCGTACCTCATTCCGGTTTGTCCAAATACCCCATGCCGTCATGACCATCAAAACAACATCCTCTTCCTTCCACTGTTTCACGTTGCGGGCATACCATAGCAGATCCAGGAACTCCAGGCATCTATTCATAATCTTATCCGTCTCCAAACTTAACTCCTTCCACACTTCCTTCGCACGGTAACAGTGCCAGAGCACGTGGCCTGTTGTTTCTTCAAAATTTCCACATACCTCACAGATATTGTCTGCTATTATCTTCCGACGAAAAAGGTTAGACTTTGTGGGAAGAATATTTCGGCATGCACGCCATGTGAAGTTTCGAATCTTATTAGGGATGTTCAAACGCCAAATAAATTTCCAAAACTCCTTCATGCGCGTTGAGTTTGAGCTCTCCTCAGCAACATGGCCAGCTCTCTCATCCAGTGCCAACCTGTACGCTGATTTCACCATAAATTTCCCAGACGAAGTCAGAGCCCAAATGAGACGATCTTCAGGCAGAGATGGGCTCAGTGCAATGGAGAGAGCCGTTTCAACATCTTTGGCCATGAGAGTACGTTGGAGGGCCTCCATGTCCCATTCTCCTCTTTGGTAGTCAATTAACGTAGCCACTGGTATAACAACATCATCATTCGGGCATGGAGTAACAACTCTGTAAGTGGAAGACAACGGCAGCCAGCGGTCACCCCATATTCGAACTTTGGCCCCATTTCCAATCCTTCAACGGCTCCCTTTCCGGACAATCTGTTGTGCAGCAAATATACTTCTCCAAGCATATGAGGGTTTTGTGCCCAAAGTAGCTGAGAGAAAATCTCCATTTGGAAAATATTTAGCTTGGAAGACACGATAGAATAGGGAATTAGGACAGGTTTGAAGGCGCCACCCTTGCTTGGCTAGTAGCGCCAAGTTAAATGCCTTGAGGTCCCTAAATCCCATGCCGCCAGTCTCCTTCGGAGTGCACATCTTCTCCCAGCTAAGCCAAGCCATCTTGTCCACCCCATTATTTTGCCCCCACCAAAATTTGCGAACCATACCAGCAAGCTCATCACATAAAGAATCTGGGAGTTTGAAACAACTCATAGTGTAAGAGGGAATTGCTTGGCCAACTGCTTTTATTAATATTTTCTTGCCCGCATTTGATAAAAGCTTTTCCTTCCACCCCGATAGTTTTTTGCCAAGTTTGTCTTTGAGATCATGGAAGGTGTTCTTCTTGGATCTCCCAACCAACGAAGGTAGGCCCAAGTATTTTTCATGCTGGCGTATGACTTGGGCTCCAAATCTAACTTTAATTTCTTCCTGTATTGCACGTGGAGTATTCTTACTGAAAAAGAGGGCTGTCTTGGCTTTATTGAGTTGCTGGCCTGAGGCAGCTTCATATACAGTGAATATACGTTGTAGCTCATTACATTCTTCCAATGATGCTCGACAAAAGACCAAGCTATCATCAGCAAAGAATAGATGAGAAATTCTGGGGGCTCTCCGACAAACCACCACACCATGGATAGCTTTCCTTTCTACTGCATGACGGAGAAGTGCTGAAAGACCCTTTGCACAAAAGAGAAACAAATAAGGAGATAATGGGTCCCCTTGGCGAAGGCCCCTAGAGGGTATAATTCTGCCTCGGGTTTGCCCATTGATACGGATAGAATAAGTGACAGTTGTTATACACTTCATAATCACTTCAATCATCTTTTGATGAACACCCATTTTCCTCATAATATTCTCCAAGCAAGTCCATTCAACCCTATCATAAGCTTTGCTCATGTCTAGTTTTAAGGCCATCTCTCCCACTCTCCCAGACTTCTTTTGGCTAATATGATGCATGGTTTCGAATGCTACCAATACATTATCAGTAATAAAGCGCCCTTTGGTAAATGCACTTTGATTTTCACTAACAATTATTGATAATACACTCTTCAGTCTATTAGCCACTGCCTTAGAAGCTATTTTGTAAGCCACATTACATAAGCTAATAGGCCTATATTCAGTGATTTTCCTAGGGTGTTGGACTTTAGGAATAAGAACAATATGAGTGTCATTATAGTTAGGAGGGACAATACCATGATTCAGGAAGTCAAGAGCAGCTTGAGTGACACAGGTGCCAGTAAGTGACCAGAATTTTTGGTAGAATAAAGGTGGCAAGCTGTCCTGTCCTGGTGCAGTATTTGGGTGCATTTGCTTCAACGCTTGGGCAACTTCTGAGGCCTGAAAGTCTCTAGTCAACGTCTGGTTCATTGCATCCGTTACTGTAGGTGAAATGGCATTTAGTAACTCTGTCATCTCTCCTGGTTGAGAGGAAGTAAATAATGTGGAGAAGTACTGTGTAGCTATATATTCAATTTCATCGATGCCCTCCTGCCATAATCCATTCTCATCCTCCAGTCCCTGGATCCAATTCCGTTGCTTCCTGTTCGACGCTTTGGTAAGGAAAAAACTTGTATTACGGTCCCCCTCCTTCAGATAATTGTTCCGAGATCGTTGTTTCCACATGACCTCTTCCATATCCAGCCAAAAGTTTAAAGACTGCCTGACTTGCCGAATAGAATCGATATTGTGCTCCGGGGCGGTTTCCAGTACTTGAAGTCTATTCCGAAGTGACTTGATCTGATTACCAACATGACCAAACTCCCTTTTATTCCACTGAGTGAGATATGCATTACATGATGAAATGCAGTTCTGGAGTGGATGACCTGTAGGTATACCAAGGCCAAATTCCCATGCATCAGTGACAACCTCCGCACACCTTGGATCACGAAGCCACATGGCTTCAAACCTAAAAGGTTTCACCCCCCTATTCCTCCGTCTCTCCCCATGCTTCCACCGAAGAGCTAGTATGCAATGATCCGACGCAGTGGTCGACAAATGGTGCAACCTTGCATTTGCAAAGTTTGAATACCATTCCGGAGTGGCCAGTGCTCGATCTAGTCTAATCCACCAACTATCTCCATTTGTGAAAATCTTGTTCCAGGTAAAGCGTGGACCAACATAACCCAAGTCTCTAAACCGGCATCTATTTATGGCATACCGAAATCTTTCCATCTGTTTAGGTGACCTCAGGTTACCCCCAAGCTTCTCCGCATCACTAATGATTTCGTTAAAGTCTCCCATACACAGCCAAGGAAGATGGTTTGAATTCCCTAGCCTCTCAAGAATTTTCCATGTCTCCTCTCTCCTACTTGTTTCCGGATGTCCATAGAACCCCATAAACCGCCACTTCCCTGTTCCATCCGTCCCACCCACTTCTGCATCTATATGCCACGGGCCAAAAGTTTGGATATCCACCATTACCTCCTTCTTCCATAGTAATGCTAGCCCTCCTTTACTACCATTGCTCGCCACTACCAAACCTTCTGTAAACCCAAGAGTATACTTCTTTTTGGTCATCTCTTCCCTGGACAACTTAGTTTCCATAAGGAAGACTAAGGTGGGATCTTCAGAGGCAATCACCTCTTGGAGTGCTTGAACTGTACGGAGGTTCCCAAGCCCCCGACAGTTCCAGCTTAATGCACTCATTGATCTCGGCGGCGCTGCCCTGCAGCCACCGCCGTTTCAGTGAATTCCATAGCCATCAATTTACTTACTTCAACCACTTTAGTTTCCATTTTCATCTTCTTTGCCTTGGTTCCCATATTGTTGTTTGCATGGTCTTGTGCCCCACGTTTATTTCCTGCATGGGACTCCTCAGAATATGGGTTGGTAGTCTTCGGCCCATGCATGACTCTTTTCCAAGTTCTGGAGTTTGGGTTGTTAATAATAAACCCACTAGGCCCATTACCCGAAGAGTCCATAATGTTTGGGGCTTGGTGCAATAAACTTTCCACTGTTGGTCCACCACTTCTCTCTTCTGTCAGCGTGTTGTCAGCCATTTCTGTAGTCCTGCAATCAAGGTCATCATCAATGTTATTAGTAACCGAAGAAGTAGCGTGGTCATTAATGAGCGCATCATCAATTTCCTGGATATGCGCCTGAAATTTCTCCCTGTCAGCAAGGATTTCTGTTATTTTCGCCTTTTCCCCAGATTCCGAAACGTCCTCGGGATTCGCACTTTCCTTTCTCGTGTTGTCCGCCGTCCTCGTCACCCTCATCGGATTGTTATTCACTGGCGTCGGAGTAGTATCGAAACCAATCTTCTCTGTGACGCCTCTCATTCTCCGAGCCTCCTGCCCTGCCACCAAAATCACCTTCCGTCGTGACATACTCATTTGAGGCGCACGCATCCAATCTCCGAACGGTTGTTGTTGGGAGTTAAGCGTCCCTTTGCTGCGAATCCAAACATCACAGTCCTTCGCATCATGTGTTAGTCTCCCACACCAGTAGCAGAAAACTGGGAGACGTTCGTACCGAAATGAAACCCACCCATCACTGTCAGGGCCAAACCTCACTCGTCGTCCTCTACTGAGTGGCTTTGTAATGTCCAGTTCCACGCGCACCCTCATGAACTCCCCCCCGTCGGTTTCCTCTTCATCGTTGCAGTGAATAATACGTCCTAACGATTTACAGATTCCTTCCGCCGCATCTATCGTCATCCTCCGTGCAGGAAGATCGTGCACTTGAACCCAAAACTCAGCCGTATCAAAACAAAGATCTTTGAGAGATTTATCGGTTTCGTACCGGCATAGAGCAACCAAATACTTGTCGAAACTCCATGGCGCACCAAGCAGAATCTTCTCGGCATCCAACTCATCGTC
Source organism: Quercus glauca (assembly GCA_023736055.1). NCBI lineage: Eukaryota > Viridiplantae > Streptophyta > Magnoliopsida > Fagales > Fagaceae > Quercus > Quercus glauca. The sequence goes on along the minus strand of CM043318.1, from coordinate 74,682,687 downwards.
GAAAGTGAAAAAGATGTGATGGCTTCCTAAATCCTTGATGCGAAACTCACTTTTTGTCTTCCACAATGGTCAGAGAGTCCGAGCCACAACTTCAATACTGAGAGCTCTTTTAGTAAAAAACTTAGCCGCTAACATGCTTCCTGGTTTGATGTTTTGGCTCTCAAAGTCAAACACATCTCCTTCTTGTTCTGAGAGAGACAAACGGTTCCATTCCCTAGTTAAAGAATCCATATCTCACACTGTTTCCCTGGTCCCACGAAGAAAGTACCCACTAGCCCTTTACGCAACGTTGTTACGTAAGGGAACTAAATCTTACTTGAGGAACAAATTCTACTGACGAGAAGTCTGGCACCGCCAAGACTCTAGGTCAGAGAAACTTAAAGAGAGAAAAGTTAGTTGTCCTTTTGTGGTGTAGGGAGGCAAAATTATTTGGAATATTTATTATGGGTCCGGTTAATGTGTGCCCTTAGGGCACACATTAAACTTTCTATTTTTGAAAACATTTTCTCGAGAATTGAAAAAGCTGTCATTACTTTTTCAATTCTCGAGAAAATTTTTTCCAGAAATGGAAATTAATATATGCCCTAAGGGCACACATTAGTAAAATCCATTTATTATTAATAAAAAGATCAAGAAAATTTTTTTTTTTGAGAATGTAAATATAAAACAATTGATTTAGATTATGAAATTCTTTCTCATTTATAGTTTCTTTGGAAACAATTAAAACAAAAATATCAATAGACAAGGAAAATTTAATAACACATTCAATAAAAATTGAAAATGTATATGTGTGTGACCAATACTATATATTTTAATTAATTAATTAGTCTTAATAATTTACATTTTCTAACTCTTTTTAATGACATAATGTATATATGTGTCTGACCAATACTATAATAAACTAATTTGTACTATATAATTAAACAACCTATTAATAGGGTAAATATATTTATTTTATGTATTAATTATTTCTGTAAAATGAATTTTCATTATTATTTTTCTAATATATATAACAATTAATTGATTTTAAAAATGGTATTCTAGCTCAAATTTCCTTACTTTGGAAAAAATTGAAATAAATTACTAAAAAAAAGTTATTAAGACACATTCAAGAGTATAAAATAGTTAAATATTTTACATTTAAATTAGTGAAAATAATTAAATATTTTTCAATTCACTCAGCTAATAAGTTCATATTATTAATTATATTAATTCTAACAATTTGCATTCCACTTTTTCTAATCACATGACACATAGTTGAAGTTGATTCCCCCAAATGTTGTAATACATAATAAGTATTTTACATATACTAGCATTCACATTGGGAATGACATATGCCATATGTAGGGAAAATTTAGCATAAAACCCCCACAAATCTGGACTTGTACAAAGAAATTATTGCAAAAAAAATTGTAATAGTGCTATAGTGCAATGGTAGAATTGCATTGTAGCTCAATTCTAAAAATAATAATAATAATAATAATAATATTTTATTCGCTTACTTTATCAATTCCTCTCTCTCTCTCACCAGGTTTTTAGGTTTTAGATTTTTGTTTTTATTTGGGTTTTGAGATATATTATTTTATTGTGTAAAAATATTATTTTAATATGTTGTATTGTTAAATAAAAGTTGGGATGCTGAAAATATTGTAAAATTGTATAGTATAATTGATAAACTAAGGCTCCGTTTGTTTTGGGTGAAATTCATTTCCGGAAATGGTTTTCTATATTTTCGGGTGTTTGGTTGCTCCGGAAAATTGCATTTTCCGAAAATCATTTTCAGTTGACTCACGGTCAAGGGTGAAAATGATTTACGGAATCATTTTCACTTCAAATGAGTTCCGGAAAATGGAGAGAAAGAGAGAGCATGAAGACAGAGAGAGGGAAAGAGAGAAAGAGAGCACAAGCACCCCGAACCCAGCGAGCCCAGACACGCCGGAGACGTCGCCGGCGAATCCCGAGCACCGCGCCTTCGATCACCGCGCCGGCGATCGCCTTCGATCACCTCCGCTCGATCTCGCGATCTAGCCTTCGATATCGCGACTCGCCTTCGATCTCCCACCAGCGAACCCATAAGCCGTCAAACCCAGAACCCAGCGCTCTTCGCACCGCGCCTCGCAGTCGATCGTCGATCGTCGTCGCCGCGCCGCGCCGTCGATCGCTTCCTCTTCCTCGATCTCTCAGCTTTTTTTTTTTTTTTTTTTTAAAGTTTGATTGCTGTTGTTGTTTTTTTTTTTTTTTTGATGAACTGATTATTGTTGTTGTTGTTGTTGTGGTGTTGTGGTTGCCGGAATTTGTTGTTGTTGTTGTTGTTGTTGTTGTGGCCGGAATTTACTGCCGGAATTTGTTGTAGGAAAATAGCATTTTCCTAATTGAACCAAACACATAAAAATATTTTCCACCCCAATTTTCATAATACAACCAAACACTTAAAAATATTTTCCTTTTCCGGAAAATAGCATTTCCGGAAAATATGTATTTTCCGGAAAATATTTTACGGGAACCAAACGGAGCCTAAGTTTTTGAGATAGTAAAATAAGATGGAATAGAATTTTGGAATGTGAATGCTCTAAGATAATTTGTTACAAAATGTTTCAAAGTAACACAAAAAAAAAAACCAAGAACATAACAAAGAGACAACTAAGGCTTATACGTAAGACCACAAAAACTTCCAAAGAAAAGCCCAACTAGAAAAAGACCACAAAAACCTCCACAAGAAAAGCCCAACTAGGAAAAAGAGCCGAGACATACCCAGATTGATCCAACTTTCTTAGAAGATGAGCCAGTTTATGTTCATTTCTACTAGCCCACTATAAAACAAACGTTACTTTAGGGTTTTTTTTTTTTTTTTTTCCTCTCTTTCTTTCTTTTTTTGTAACGTTACCTTAGGATTTGAGGAAACTAAGAAGCATAACCTGTTGCATTAGAAATTCTATTCATTATAGGTTTCAGTTAATTTAATTATAAAATATTTGATAAAGAGCACAATTATTAAAAACTGACGCTCAAAAAAAAAAAAAAAAAATCTCAAGTAGCTAATATAGCCGCAGCCAGAAAAATATAGCCAAAAATCTCAAGTAGACACTTCACTCCGAATCTTCTTGAACTTCTGAATCAAATACCTCATTACAAAAGGCACAGCCGCAGCCAGAAAAATATAGCCAAAAACGCACTGATTCCTTGGGCGTGACAGCAAATATAGCAGACCCATATAAGTTAAAATCATTGAAGCCGTGGCAACAAATATTTCAAATTGATCAAAGGGGAACCTCCGTGCATGTGAGTGACATGATGACCAAGACTAAAGCTGAGAGAGCCAAAGTATTAGGAATCAAGAAAACATAGAACGCTTCTTTTTCAGATGCATAAATGGCTCTCCCTGCTCTATGTCCATGGTCATTACCCTGCCAAACCCCGCTAGGAGGGTTAACACCGGCAGCTTGAAAGGTCACTGCAGCAATCAACGTAGCAACCACTAAGAGAACGTTTCGGATTTCGGTTGGTGGGTCCCGGTCTTCTTCGTATTGGAAGTACTTAAACCAGTTCCTCCAGCTACGAGTATTTTGAGATGGGTTAGCCATTTTTTTCTGTGCAAGCAATCATATAAGTCTCTGCAAAACCATACGGTCTTGCTCTTGCATGACGTTTTTTTATCATTTGTTTGCTATATATAGCTTACTTGTTTTTTTTTATAAAACCATATTAGTTGTTGTTTTGGTCAATAAAGATGTGCCATGTGAGGAAGAGATGAGGAGGTTTCATCCTTATGGAAAAGGAAAATGCAATGCAGTAAAAATATATGTATATACAATTCAGTTCCTTGGAAAAAGGATGAATTTTTTTTAATACAATAACTTTGAAATTTAATATTTTTTAGTTTAGATTTCAATAGATCTCTAATATTTCAATACATAAACTCATTAAGGGTGAACAATGTCATCTAATGGTGATTTTTTCAAGAATTAAATTCAATAAAAAGTTATCAAGTGATGAAACATTGACAAAGTTACATAAGTCTAATTTATGACTGCGCACTCTTAGTGTGATGGTTATTCCACAAATAACAATATTTGTAAGGTGTAAGAAATTAAGAACCTGAGTCCAAGTTTTTAGGAGGGAGACTCATATGCATACACTTAGATTGGCTAAACCCTACTTTAACGAGGGTTGTACTAATTTGCGAATTATGTAAGTTAGATAGCGAGTCAAGTTGTGTTTAAAGATTTCAAGTTCATGAAGAGTCGCTTGAGCAATTTCAATGGACTTCACTCTCCTTACTCGAGTGAACAGAATTTCCCATATATATCATGATCCTTCTTTAAATACAATTACCTAAACTTGAACTTATAATTACCTGCAAATACCAATCATGCACACGAATTTCAGAGTTCTTTAGAGTACAGTGTTGAAGCAAAGGACTTTGGTTTTGGAGGAAGTCCTATAGAAAAATTCCAAAATTTAGGGACCACAATGAAGCTAGTTGAGGCTATAAGCCGTGTCTAGCTGTCTACAAAGATTTTTTGAGTATAAATTTATTGTAATTGTTTTTTATTTTGTAAAAACTTTCTACGGGGTTGATCACTCCTATAGTGGTTTTTCTTCTTATGCGTTCTTCTTGAGTTTTCTACTTCATCTCCCAAAATTTGTGCATTATATTATTATTTTTACTAAGTTGTATTGTGATTGTGCTGGGACATATCAAATTATCACAACAGTTAATGTGTTAGTCATAGGTCAAAATAAAATAGCAAAATATTTTATTAGGGCCGCCACAATTAAAAACAAAAATGTTGTAAAAATTTAATAATATTTTATTGTATCCAGAGAATTTCTCATTTATTAATAGTTAACTATGACCTTTAGTAAGAGCATTTCCATCTAGTGATCTATTTTGTGTTTTTTTGTTAAATATCTCTTTATATTACACATGGCCGGCTTGTAAACATATGGGCTGCATGTAAGCCATACCCTAAATCTATAGGGTAGCCAAAAGCTACATTTTAGGAGTAGATATGTACTCCTTCAATTAATGCTTTGTCTGGAACTTTTTCTTCTGTAAAGAAATTAAATTCGGTCTGGAGCTAGCGTAAAACAATGCTTTTACGCCAGCCAATGAAATTATGCCACGTGGTTCTCCTTCAAATTATATAACATTTCTCTGCTTTCTTCTTCTTCTTTATTTTCTTTGGATTTTTTTTTTCTTCCTTTTTCATACCATCAAATACGTTGCTTTCCTTCTATTGTGGTACTTATCTTCCTTGCTAATCCATGCATCAACACAGTGGGCATTAAATCTGAAATTTTCAGAGACAGAAACAATGCTTCAAGTTGAAGGAAAAGAAAAGTAATACCAAAATGCAAATTTTGGCCTAATCCAACAATATTCAACTTGGGTCTTTTGCAAATCTTTCATAATATTCCTTAAACTAATCCAACAATGACATAAACCCATATCTCAAATTTGTAAATTTTTACATAAACACGTCACATTTCACATCATAATCAAAAGAAAATTTACATCTAAAAGAGAAATCACAAATTCTACAAAGACTATCTTTTTCCAAACTAAAATTTCACAATAAAAAAAAAGGGGAAAAGGGGTTTTGTAACACATTATAGGGCTGTAATGATGCATTGAACCACCGGCCTCCTTTTGAACCCAATTGGCTTCGGTTCTCTTAGCTCTGCCACGGCCAAGTCCATGACGCATGTTTGGTTTTGGTGGGGTTGAGATGATGGGAAAGATGTGATTATTTGCTTTTATAAATTACATAATGGAGGTGGATGAATCAATGAAAGGGAAAGTTTGAGACTTTTTGAGTGCTTGATGATTTTTGATGATGATTATGAACACAAACTGTGCTTTGGGTTGGCTGACTTTTTGTGTGTGAGAGAAAATCAGTCATAGATACTCAAATAACAAAAAAAGTTTTGTCTTTGAAAATTCAAAGAGTAAAGTAGAGAGAGTTACAGTGGGAACAGGGAGAGAAAGAAAATCCAAAGAAAAAAAAGAGTAAAGCAGAGGAATGTATATCTTAAAGGAGAATCACGTGGCCTGTTTTCATTGGCTAGCGTAAAACCAGTGTTTTACGCCAGCTCCGAGCCGAATTTAATCTCTTTTGTAAATAGATAGTACAAGAGGCATTGTGATTGTGCGTAAAAATGGTAAAATCATTGAGAGATGGATAACAAAGAAAGATATGTACATGTATAATATAATGTGGTGAAGGACCACTAGAAAAGAAGCAATTTAGATATTATCTTATTCTCATATCTCCTATTCTTGTCTTTTTATTTCCTTTAGTTTACAACACGTTTTCAGCACGAAATTCTAACCAGATTCAAAAAGAGAGTTATCATCGTTTTGCCTCTTGAAGTAAAAGATTATTTATGTGACACTCTAGCTTAATTCATATGTGTTACATAATATATATAGCACAAGTTTACGTCTATAACGTAGACTAAATATTGTATTACTTAATTAATATTTTGCATGTTATAAATACTTATCTATTGTAATTATTAATATTATTTATGTTATAAATATAAATTATGTCATACCTAACAAAACTTCAGTTTGTTACCCTTAACATATCGAGCAAAAATTATCTATCATGGATCTTGGATGTTGACATCTACTTAGAGGCAATGGCCTTTGGAGACACCATTAAAGATGTCAATAAAGCATCCTCACATAATCAAGCAAAGTCAATGATTTTCATTCGCCACCATCAATGTGAGGAATTAAAAACTAAGTACCTCACAAAAAAAGAATGATAAGAATTTGCTAGAATTTGAATATGAATTGTGGAAGAGTAATAATGGTGAATGAGTATAGTAGTTGTTGTAGGTCACTTCAAGGGGACCTAGGCCTCCAGAGAGAGAGAGAGAGAGAGAGAGAGAGAGATGCACTAAGCAATTGGTTTATTCTTTATTAATATCTAATGTTGAATTACAACCATGTATTTATAGGAGACTAACTCTAATGCCATTGGCCCACGTGACCTAAGATAATTGGCTAGTTGATTCAACATATGCTTTATGACTTAAGTCATGTGTTAAATGAGTTACATGTGCTTAATTCTTAACTAACTCATCATGATCTCAACTAACTAACAAACTAACTAACTAAAGGAAATATGACAACTATTAGGAGATTATAAGGTGTGTGGTATAATTTGGCCGGTTCCTAACAAAGATCCCTTAGTCCTATGGAAAAAAACTAAAGGAGAGATACGAGTACCATAAGAGTATAATCCTCCTAAAAGCTCGTTATGACTAAATGCACCTAAGGTTGCAAGATTTCAAAAATGTGAGTGAGTATAATTCAACACTATTTAAAATTACCTCACAATTGAGATTATGTGGCAAAAAAATCACTGAGAAAGACATGTTAGAAAAAACATTTACTAAATTTCATGCTTCAAATATGCTCCTGCAACAACAATATCGTGAGCGTAAGTTCTAAAAATATTCGGAACTTATATCATGTCTTCTAGTGGCCGAACAAAATAATGAACTTCTACTGAGAAATCACCTGTCCTAACAAACCGGCTCCACACCATTGCTTCAGATGAACATAATTTCTTTTGAATGAAATGGAGGAAATAAAAATCGAGGGCATGGACATGGTAAGAACAACCAAAACAGAGGGAGACGTACTCATAATCGTTTAAAGGGGCATAACACACCTTATTGTTAGGTTCATGTGTTTTGGTATTGTCAACCATGCCAAATTATGTGTTTTTTTATTGAGTTTTGATATGTCTTAAAGTTATAATTGAAGACCAAGTTAAAGACATAAAGTTGCTCAAGAAAAACACATTTTCAGTATACCTCAATAGCAGCTCGATACCTCTCGATAGAAGCTAAAAACTTACTGTCTCTTCAATAGAAGCTTGATAGCAGCTCGATCTATAGAGATTTTGTTCTCGATAGCAGCTTGATAGATCAAGTTTCGTGGATGAGCAAAAATCAGTTACGCGAAAAAGCCCATAACTTCTTCGTTTGAAGCCCAAATTGAGATCCATTGAATCAGTATTTAAAGGACATCATAAGCTATCTATTAGAAGGTTTTTCAGAGAAAGAAACACTTTGTTCATGCAGCTAGGGTTTTGTAACCTAGTTTTCTCTATTTTACCAAACTTAAGAGTTTCAATGTAAATCTGAAGATTCCATTGGTGAAGAAGCTGAAATCGTAGCAACCACCATAGACTTGCTACTGTGAGAAAAACCTTTAAGAGGTTCTTGAAGTCAGTTGGAGGTTCCAATTGTGATTGTGGTTGGAGTGTTCATATATTGAAGAGTTTAGAGGTTTTGAAGCGGTAGAAAGTTTCTGCTGTACGTTCATCTACTAGGATTGTAGAGTTTAGGGACAAAGGTTTAGTACTAGATCTAAAACTTCTCTTTATTATAGTGGATTGCTTTTTGGAAAGGTTTCCCCTCAGGTTTTTTACTGTAAAACTAGTTTGTTTCATTGGTTTTCCGAAGTCATCATATCTTTTCTTATTTACTATTCCGTTGTGCATGATTTTGACATGATATTAATGTTTGTTTGTTTAATTAATGATTATTCATAAATATATCTAATTAATAACTTGGGTTTAAAACTTGTTAATTCTATCAACCGGGGTTTAAATTTCCTTACACTTATAACAAAAGGTTGAATCAAAATGAGAAAAAAGTAACAAGAAAATGGTAGAGATTTGCATCATAAATCTCAAAAGGGCCATGAACGCAAATGTTATAGGTGTGGCAAAAAAGGGCATTGGTCACGTATATGTCGCTCGCCTAAGCATTTGGCAAACTTGTACCAAGCCTCCTTGAAAGAAAAAGGAAAATGAGTTGAAGTGAACCTTGCTGAAGTCGGTGATCCAGAAGATTACCTTTATACCTCAAATGGAGTAAATGTTACTCATCTTAAAGCTTCTGACTTCTTTGGGGATATAAATAAAGAGGTTGAGAATATGATTGGTGATCAAAAGATTATACATATTAAATATTTCCTCTCATTGTATCATTACATTATGCTATGTAAACTATGTTTGTGTTTAAATTAATAAAGTTTAATTTAAATTTCACATATAAGGTCTTACTAATTAAACAGTCTAAAAAGACCCTATGATTCAGGATATTACATAAATTATTCTGACACACCCATAAACCTATTCATTGTTCATGTGGATGGCTTATCAGCCATCCACCATTTGCACTAAGGGGGCAAAAATCTGAAAGCAATATACTAAGAGATTTTGTCTCACAAGTGATAAGCTTTTCCACTTTCCCCTTCCCTCTATATATATGTATGCATGCATCCATGATAAAACACATCATAAAACAGAGAGAAGATAGAGATACATATTAGCAATATGATTTTCCTTTTTTTTTCTTAGTCTTCTCCTTATGATCTTTGTGTACCTCTACATAATAGTTGTGCAATACCATTATTCTACTTTGTATTCTGATTGTAATCAATAATGAATTTAAATTTGCTTCATTATGTGTTTTATTTTCTTTCAAAGTTTTAAAATTCAATGTATATGTTTTTCATTCTTAAAGAGACATGAATCTTACTAATAGATCTAATTCTAAGATGATTGTGGAAGATTTTTGTCTAGCAGATAGTGCAACAATGCACACAATCCTTAAAGATACTAATAGATCTAATTCTAAGATGATTGGGGAAGATTTTTGTCTGGCAGATAGTGCAACAATGCACACAATCCTTAAAGATAAGAAGTATTTTTAAAACTTAACATTTATCAAAGCTATGGTCAATACCATATTTGGTTCATCAAACATAATTGAAGGCTCTAGAAGAGCATATATCATGTTGCCTAAAGGTAGAAAATTTTGTATTGACGATACTTTGTATTCTTCTAAATCTAAAAGAAATTTACTTAGCTTTAAAGATATACGAAGTAATGGTTATCATATTGAAACCAATAATGAAGGCAATGAAAAATATCTTTATATTACTTCAATGGTTTCAAGCCAAAAGCTCATATTAGAAAAACTACATATTTTCTCTAATGGGTTATATTATACTACATTGAGATCAATTGAACCAAATGTTGTAGTGCATCAGAAGTGCTATGATCCAAAGATCTTTATACTTTGGCATAATCGTATTGGACATCTGGGATCAACAATGATGCGTCAAATCATTGAAAACTCCCATGGACACACCTTAATGAATTAGAAGATTCTTTCACTAAGTGACTATTCATGTAGTGCCATCACCAACAAAAATTATTATTGAATCTCCATCTTTCTTAGAAAGAATTCAAGGAGATATTTGTGGACCTGTACATCCACCTTGTGGACCATTCAGATATTTTATGGTTTTAATAGATGCATCAACAAGACAGTCACATGTTTGTCTAGTTTCTACTAGGAATGCTTCATTTGCTAGAATGCTTGCTCAAATTATTAGGTTGAGGTCATAATTTCCATCATAAAAAATTGGTATTGAATCTCCATATTTCTTAGAAAGAATTCAAGGAGATATTTGTGGACCTATACATCCACCTTGTGGACCATTCAGATATTTTATATTGTTAATAGATGCATCAACAAGATGGTCACATGTTTGTATACTTCATTTGCTAGAATGCTTGCTCAAATCATTAGGTTGTAGTCATAATTTTCTGGTCTTCCAATTAAGAAAATTCGCTTAGATAATGCAGGTAAATTTATATTTCAAGTATACAATGTCTGCTGCATGTCAGTTGGAATTGATGTTGAACACCCTGTTGCACATACACACACTAAAAAAATGGTTTAGTTGAATCACTGATTAAAAGACTCCAATTGATTACTTATCCTTTGCTTATGAAAACAAAATTACCTTTTTTTTTTTAGGGACATGCTATATTACGTGTTGCATCATTAATTCATATTAGGCCAACTGCTTACCATAAGCACTCTCCAATGCAATTTGTTTGTGGTCAACAATCAAGTGAGAAATGTTTGATTATGTTGTATATGTTCCCATTGCACCTCCACAATGCTCTAAAATAGGTCATCAACGTAAACTTGGGTATTTATGTTGGTTTTAATTCTCCATCTATTATTAGATATTTTAAACCTTTAACTGGTGATGTTTTTAAGGCATGTTTTGATGATTGTCATTTAATAAAATAGTCTTCTTGACATTGGGGGAGAAAAGTCGTTGCTAGAAGCACAACGAGAGATAACTTGGAATTTTTTGATGTTATCTCATCTTGATCCTTGTACAAATCAATGTGAACTTGAAGTTCAGAGGATTATTCATTAGCAAAGTATTACAAACCAGTTACCGGATGAATTCACTAACAGTAAGAAAATTGTAAAATCTCACATTCCTGCTGCTAGTACCCCAGCAAGGATTGAAGTCCCTATAAGGCAATCCATCAATATAGGAAAAAAATGAGTTTAAACCACACCTAAAGCATGGAAGACCTATTGGTGCTAAAGATAAAATTCCTAGAAAGAGAAAAATACAAGAAAAACAAGTCGCAACTCCTGAAGAAGCTATACCCATGAATCATACAATAGAAATAATTGATCTATCCAAATTTCATAATTCTCCTGAAATTGAACCCTCTGAAAAAGGACTATCCTGAAGAGAAGTCACCTGAAAAGTTATCCTTTGAAGAGGATCAGGTACCTAAAAATAATGAGATCAATACATTAAGTTGGGTTAAGATAGCTTGACCCCGGTTAATTAATTCAATTACCTAAGTTGATTTATCAGGTTCAATTGCATGCAAATCATGGAGGCACCAACAAATCATCAAAAATACTAAATGCAACGAAAAATAAATTTGACACGGTAATTTGTTGATAAATAGGGAAAATCTTGCAAGGCAAAAACCCTACCGGGTGATTTTAAGGTCACTACTCCCAAGAATTCACTAATCTACAATCAAGCAGTTACAAGTATAATGAATCTTACCAACTACCCTGGCCTATCCTAAAATCCCAACCTGAAGTTGAACTTTCGCTCCAATACCCAATTGGACTTGATCTTGTAGTGGCCTTCTTTCCCTTGATGCACAAACCTCCAATTTGTGACTAACTCCTTTGTACGGATCCTAGTATGTGACTAACTCCAACAACTTGAATGGTTGTTGTTCACTGCAAAGTTTTTCACTTCATCAACAATGAAGATCAAGAAGCACTTGGTTACTGTATCCGTATATTGACAGCTTTCAAAATAAGCCTTATATATGTCTAGGGTTATGAGAAAAGAAATCCTAAACAAACACATAAGCTTGGGCTGCATTTTAGATCTGGAAATTCTGAAATCGTAATTCTCGATAGATTGAGCTGGTATTGAGCTATCTATTGTGCTTCAAATTAAGTCTTGATAGCAGCTATCTATTGAGCTATTTATCGAGAATTAATGAGCATCTTTTCTTTACTTTTTTCTTGGATCAATCTTCATGTTTTTAATACTTGACTTGAACAACATGTTCCTTGAAGAACTAAACACATCGTAAATATACCCAATTACAAATAAAGTGCATTTTGTCAAAGGATTAGCCAATTACAAAAAAATATAACCCCAACACATTATGCAAGTACAAGAGAAGAGATATATGGGATAAAAAAAATTGTTGTTGACAACGTATTTTCATTCAAAGTTGCCATTGACATTACCGGAAGTAATAATGATCATGAAATGGAACCACAATATGTTGAAGAGTGTCAATGCATAAATGATTGGCTAATGTGGTTAGAGGCAATTTAGGCATAATTAAATTCACCGGCAAAACGTGAAGTATTTGGACCTATAGTCCAAACACCTGAAGGTGTAATGCCTATCGAATATAAATGAGTATTTGTACGAAAGTGTAATGATAATGAGAAAAATGAAATTATGAGGTATAATCACTACTTCCTCTAATCACTCAAAGATTATTGCAATCCATGAAGCAAGTCGTGAGTGTGTTTGGCTAAGATCAGTAATTCAACATATTCAAGAAAAATGTGGCTTATCATCAATTAAAGATAGCCCCATGATCTTATATGAAAACAATGCTACTTGTATTGCTCAGATTAGGGAAGGATATATCAAAGGTGATCGAACTAGGTACATTTCACCAAAATTGTTTTACACATGATCTCTAGAAGAACGGCGAAAATTGATGTCATGTAGATATTGTCAAGTGGCAATTTGTCAGATCTATTCACTAAGTCATTACCAATTGTAGCATTTAATAAATTATTGCACGACATTGGCATGCGTTAACTTAAAGATCTTTGAAGATATATGTAATCATGAGAGGGAGTAAATGCCCAAATGGATATGTGATGAACTTTAAATGTACTCAAAAACTTACTAGAATACTTTACTCTATTTCCTTCGCAACTAGTTTTTTTTTCATTGAATTTTTCCTTGGCATGATTTTAAAGAGGCATATTCTTAGTAAGTCGCCATTCAAAGGTGTTAAATATATAATTATATTACACATGAGCAGCTTGTAAACATATGCACTGCATGTGAAACATAGGACATTCTGGCCTTTTGCCCTTTTGGGCAAAATAATTGGCAATATGCCCCTGTTTCGAAACTATATAGGTTCGTGCCCCTGTTTCGATACTCGACCATAGTAAAATCGAGTTACTTAAAGTACTCGATTCTCTAGTAGCTGAGTTCAATGCAGGCTCCTGCCACGCTGGCCATCCAGCGTGGATTTTGGGCAATAAAAAATTCCCGCGTTATTGTTTAGAACTCGCTGATGCGGAAATCGAGTTATACGCAGAATATATCCCCTTTTTGAATGTAACGTCTCCCAAACAGTTTGTCTTCCTCCTTCCTCAGTCCGTCTCCCAAACAGTCTGTCCTCCTCCTTCCTCAGTCCGATCAGTATCCACCCAACGCATCTTCATCTTCAAGTTCTCTTATTTCTACCCATACCCAAACCAAACTGTTCAGAATACCCTTTCCGAACCTCAACCCAAACCCACATCCAAACCCACACCTTTCACTCTCACCATAACCCTCACCATCGCCGAAGCTGATCCCAATCCATCTTCTGATTTGAAGGATTAGAAACATATTAAGGTAATTTGTAAATGCGGAGTTCAATTTTTTTTCCCTTTGCATTTAATCTGAGTTATGTGTTGCTTGTGCATGTACTCTGATTTGAGTGTGGGTGTGGCTGATTAAGTTTTTCTCTGTTAGAATTATCTCTATTCATTATTATGTTGCGGTTTTAGCTTTGCTGGGTTTGGTTTTGAACTGGTTCATTATTAGGGAAAATTGCTTGTTAATTTTGAAAGTGCATGTCACGGTTCCACAAATTATTCAAAAATTATCCACAAAGAAAGCAACCATCTGTAGGAACCTCGACTTGCCAGATGCTTTTGTATGGAAACTACCCATCCAAAGCTTCATAATAAGAATGAACTTCAAACTTACTGTCTTTTACAAGCTTCCACTCTGTTAAGTTATTATACACACAGACCATAAAATGCACATAATGGACATCCACAGTCACTGAACTAAGTTGAACTCATAAATGCCCTGTATATGTGCTGTCATTTCAGTCAGGTTTTGATGAATTATACTGCCTTGTGAACGGAATTTTTGTATTATGTATCCAAAAGGTGTTTGTCATTGTAATTTACAGCCTTTCATGGGGTTTCAGATGTTGAATTGTTGTCCTTACTCTAATAATGCTAACTTTTAGCTGTCAAAAGAAAAGATGAAATTATGCCAAGAACCTTCTAGCTAAGGCATTGCCTGCTTCTCCCAATGAATTGAACTTGGGCTCAAATTATTGGAAAACTTAATGTCAGTTGTTTAAATTGTGCTTCTCTGCCAGCCTTTCAGTGAATGAATGCACATTAGACTTATGTGGTTGCATGTGTAAGAAATTTGCTGATTGGGAACATATGTTCAAAAGCTGAAATAGGACTTTTTAACATGTTTACATAGATATTGAGTTGTAATCATAAGTCTGGAACTAGACTCTTACCTTCTTCTGCTTCTTTTCCAAGCACATTGGATTTAAATCACAGCTCTTTGTTTAATGTGTTTATCCATTGGTGATGTGATTATCCTGTGCTTAATTTTTTAGTTTTCATAGAATTATTGTAATCCTACTCTATCATTTGGACTCATGAATTTCATAATATATTTCAGAAGGATTTGTTCGTAGTTCTGTTTTATGTAATGGTTCTTTGCTAGTACTAGAATCTCAATTTCTTTTGTTATATGGAATATGTTTCTGAAACCTTATCAACTCCATTGAAAGGGGTCCCTCCTTTTCCCCTTTCCCTCGGGACCAAAACTTTGCTTTACGTTCCGACCATTTTGTAATTTTTTAAATATCCTTATCTTTTCAAATGTTGTGTTGTGCCGAAAGCTGCATTTTAGTTGTTTTGATACTTTCATAGTTAATATGTAATAAGGTTAAGTTATATTCCCTTTGAAACAAGTTCTATGTTTTTCGCAAGTCCTGGTTGTATTGGAAATTATGAATGTTAATAATTGCAAGTCCAGCGAACTTTGTTAATGTCTGCTTGTGGTCAACGGTATATTAACATGATTGCATGCGTGTCAGATATGCAGCATCTGCAAAGTTTGGAACCTGGACCCGCAAATGCTACTCAGTTGACGCAGCAGCCGGGGCATCGGTCCACGGCACTGTGGGAGACACTTGTTGGTCAGGTACATACTTGTATAGAATGTCCATCACCTTATTGCTAATTTTAAAGAATGTCATTGATCTTGAATTGATCCTATTTGCTGTTGAGGTAGAGTGAATAACCAGTGAATAACCAATGAACATCGTAATTAACCTATTGCAAAATTGAACATAACTAACCAGTTAGCATATAGTTTCTTGCATATTATTGTTATGGACCAGTCTTATATAGTTATTTCATGTGCACTATCCTAAGACAACGCTCTTTTGTGTGCAGGTAGTGCCAGGCGTGCTAAAGTGTAGACGCCGATCTTGGGAGTTACCCCAGCATGGGCTAGACCCACGGATTGCCCATTACATAGTTGAGGCAGGTTTTGAAGGGTTATCGAAGGTTCCAAACATGGAAGTTGATCATGCATTGATCACAGCTCTGGTCGAGCGTTGGCGTCCGGAGACGCATACCTTCCACTTACCGCATGGAGAGATGGGTATCACCTTACAAGACATTGAGGTGATGCTAGGGGTAGCTATTGATGGGTTGCCCATCACTGGGAGTGCGAAGGGGAATTGGCCTGCATTGTGTCGTGATTTATTGGGTCGTCTTCCTCCAGACCCAGTACCGCATCCCCATGAAAACAAGTCTATCCTTGCTGGGGCGAGGTTAAGAGTCAGCTGGCTGAAGGATCAGTTTAGAGGTCCCCTCGCTGTGGATGCTACTGACGAGGTAGTGCAGCAACACGCACGGTATCACATACTCGTGTTGTTAGGGTCCATTTTATTTATGGACAAGTCGGCAGATCGGGTGTCAGTGAGGCCTCTACTGTTTCTAAACCCGATCAGCAATGCGAAGAGGTACAGTTGGGGTAGTGGAGCATTAGCCTGGTTGTACAGGCAGCTATGCAAGGCATCGGAGACGAAGGCGATGCAGATTGGAGGTGCGCTGATGTTGGTGCAGCTGTGGGCGTATTCAAGGTTCCCATTGATATGCCCTGTTATGAGGCCACCACAACTGCCGATGGCTGCAGGTCCCCTCCCCTGTCGGTATGTTATTTGATTAGTTTGATTCAATTGTCATCGCATTTGGCATTCACCGTGCATGTCTCTATAGTTGACTTTAATAATAAATCCATTTTGTGAAACATATATTATATTTTTTAATATAATACTAGTACTTTCTTTTATATACAAATTTAATACTAGTACTAAGATCTGGAAGCTGAAGAGAAAATATTGGTATCTATTTATTCTCTCTCTCTCTCTATCTCGTATAAAAATTGGCACATAATCAGTAGATACAAACAGAATCACCCATACCTATCGGAGTGCTTTTAAATGTCGTATTAAAATCTTCCAAATCACCCTTTATGCTCTGATCACCCATTTACATTCTGACCGTAACCAAGTAACCAAATAGATATACAATATGCTTTTTTCCCTCAATTTGCAATGGTTCCCACTAAGGACTCATTCATGTTCAGATCATGAACAAGACTAATGCGAATAAGGTTGACAGGTTAAAAGTTGTTTATGATGGGCCTTCATTCGCAGTATGGCCACTCCATCATATACTCATGTGAATTATATTCTTATTACTGAGCACTAATAATGAACAAAAGTTTACGTATCAAAGACCAGTGAATACATGGCTCCTTGAAGATTTAATTCAATCAATGAAATGACTAAAGAAAAAGAAGACTTAAAACTTCATAACTCATAAGCTCCCATCACCAGTAAATACAATCATGTCATAGGTCTCAAACTCAAACCATAAGGAATTTAATAACTAATAACAGTGAATGTTACTAATAACAGTGAATGTTACAGCACTCTGCATTTGCGATATCAATACACATTAATTATCACAATCAACACCAAGAACCTTGATAATTAGACCTCAAAAACCAATTACTACTTGCAGGGAGCTCTGCATCAAACACCAAAATCAGCCCAAGAACTATGTGTGACCTTTCAATATAGTAACAAAGCATGTTAACCCACAAAAACAATAGACATTGAATAATGAACATCCAAAAAATGTGCTTCTTGACTGGATCTGTACATGAGCATCTGTATGCACGAGCGTATATGTACATAGATAGGGTCAAATCACGTTACAGCTAGCATAATTCTTCCTTACATTACATTTACAGCATCTAAAATTTTTTTATGATTTTGTTTATTTTGAAAATCCCATAGTTGTGTTACATGTTCTCTATGCTCTTAACACATTGATGTGGACAAGAAAGAGTTTAAGGAAAAACAAGATTAAATACGAAAAGAGTAAAGATTTGTGGTCTACTTTTGATGTGGGACTTTCTTGACACTTATCATTTGTTACTTTAGTTATTATCAAGTCTTGGTACTAAGGTTTTTTTTTTTGTAGGTTATAAAGTTGTTGGTTCTTAATAGTTTTACTAGAATATGGGCAATTTCGAAATTTTCAGATTTTCTTCTAAGTGTGATTGCTTAGGAAAACCATTGTATGATGGCCTAGTGTTTTATTTTTATCTATATTATTTCTTGTTCTCTTCCCTATTTTGACTCCTAACAGCCATCAACGCATTCAAGATTCAATATTTTCTTTACCCAAACCCTTAAACACCAATTCTTATTCAAGATATCATAAATAAATTTAATTTAGTGCAAACCAGTTAAAGATCCTACCTCAAAATTGGTATCAAAGCCCAATGAAGCTTACCGTCCTTCGTCACATGCACACCAATTTTCATATCAATCGGATGTTGTGTACTTTTTGATCTATAGACTCACATGCTATATTTACAAGAACAACAACAAATAAATGCTTAGTTCCAAAATGTTAGGGTCTATTATGGATCCTTGATAGATTAGTTAGGGTCGACCATATGTATTCTTTTCCTCCATTCTACCCAATCTAAAGTCATACACTCTATTACTCCCGTAATTGACATGTCCGATTTTAGTACTTCTACTAATGTGAAAAAAATTAAATTTTAAACATTTTTCAGATGTGGTACTTATTATTCTCCGATCATCTTGATATTTTGCATTATTATAGGGTATAGGGGGATAACGTAGTTCTAGTTCAACATACAAGAAAAATCCTAAACCAACCTATTTCCCCATTTCAAGAAAAACCCCTTAAAATTTGCGATCCAATAACTCTGTTTGCACGACTAAGCATCATAGAAAACAAACACCTATTACCTTCATTTTTTTTTTTTTGGATAAGTAACAAACACCTATTTCTTAGCACAAATAGCCATAAAATACTTAAACCTCATCAACCCACTTTTTGCTAATCCTCATATAGCTCCAAAGTTCAAGTCTTTTGCATCACAACGTCTCTAATTTCGTCCACAGGAAACTCATTGCCACTGTTATCACTCCTAAATGCAATATCACACGCACTTTCCCATGCTCTATTTGCCAAGATTTTACATAAACTACTCAGAAATGCAAATAAAGTCAAACAAAAAGCAAACTAAACCCTTCATACATTTCATTCAAAACCCTCAAAAATTAACCAACCCACCACTCCTTTTACCCAACTAAATTGAATAAACAGTGCCACGACAACCATAACCCATAAATTCATTCATACACATATACACCGAAAACCCAAAAAAGATCAAAACTTCCATTTGATTTACACACACACACACACACACACATCTATAAACAGAGACAGAGTCTTAGAGAGAACCTGAGGGACTTTTGATTAGTAAGAACAGATCTGCAAGAGAGAGAATAAAAAAACAAACCATATTTCCTTACTTATTTGTAATAAGTATTTTCCAACGAAAAAGTAAAAGCTAATTACTGGCTTCATTTTTTGTAAGCTTTTTACTCTTATGGCAGCATGGTTATTTGATATTAACTAATGACCATTTAACACAATTGTATGTTTACTAGATGGAAGGGGCCAAAGAGCACGACAGAGCATGCCACACATGTGCTAGCTGCGTATCGTGCGTCATTGAGCAGCATACGGGCACACCAGGTATTCTACTGCTTCATGTCACGACAATATAATTCTCCCTAGTTTTCTTGTTTCACCTGGTGGGTTGTCAACTACTGCATGTGAATAGTTAATAATGTAACGTTGGTCAAGTAGACCATATATAGACATGGAATTATTCTCTTACGATTATTTCACAACTGTGGGCAGTCAGTATAAAGTACCTTGATTGGCCTTCTTTTGAATTGATGTTTGTGGTATTTATTCCACACATATTTACCTGTGAACCCTTCAAATTTATCCCTCGGTTTCAGCTACTGCAACTAGTGGTATTCGGGTGCATCTTACCATGTAAAATCCAATAAGAGGGTCAATAATGACTTAGGATTTGTAGTGAAGTGAATCTTTTTAACATTTTTGCTCAAATTGATGATTGCCACAAATATGTACGTATTTTATTTGTTTTTTTGTTGAACATTTATTCAGGTTGTTTGGGAGCCGTATAGGGATGTCCTAGACTCACTGCCCTCATATTGCACTGCTGGCCGACATATATGGAGGGCCACAGTGCCGTTGATCTTTTTTTGGATAATAGAGGATCATCATCCCGAACGTGTCTTTCGTCAGTTTGGGATGAAGCAAGCGCCACCGGTTGTAGTGGATACGTCTGTTGAACTCCACAAAATCTCCCTCCAAGGTAAACTAGAGAGGGATTGGGTGCAAGAACATGGTATCTACATTGACCGATGGGCCCATAGAGGAGAACGTGTTGCCAACGCACCCACTTTGGATGGGGACACGACGTACCTTGCTGCTTACATGGCTGAGTACCGAAGGTCGACCAGGCGGTACATTACGCGAGAGTCGGCGTATTGGGAAATCCTGGTAAGGCAACCATTCAATGCTTCTTTTACAGATTGATATTATACGTGTGTTGCAAAGAGCATTATGAATATTAAGTTTTGTGGCACCATTGATTGATTCAATATTTTGACATTCATTGGGTGTTTACATTTCATTTCTTGCCACTACATATGCATTTGTTGCCACCAGGCATGCCATTTCAATGTTCATATATATATATGAATAAGCTCATCATGCATAATGTTTTTCCAAATCAGATCTGAATTACCTGCCAAGATATATACTCAAATATCATACGATTTGACCTGAAATCTTTATACTTTCTCAATGTTTAAAGGCACCAGAAAAGTTTTAATGCGTCTCCTTTATTCCGTAGGTTGAGTCGAATGTGGAAATGCTATTGCAATGCCAACCAGGTTCTGAATTTTACAACCAGCTAACGAAGACACTGGATCTTGTTGGGGAGTTGAACCGAGTGGCATTGGAAAATGCGCGTGCCATGGCGAGTGAGGCGACCACACAGGCCACAAGCCGTGGCGGGCGAGGTGGTGGGTCTGCAGGGCGTGGACGTAGTGGAGGCCGTGGAGGTCGTGGAGGTCGTGGACCTAGTCCTCCTGATGATGAGGATGACTTGGGTAACTTCCAACTCTAACACCTCCAATTCTTATTGACTTCCAATTCTAGTACTTTCAGTTGTAATTTTTTTAGAGGATGTATTATAGTAGCGAAGTATATTTTAATCACAGCCACACACGATATCCCATTCTTTTGATTTCACAATTTTCAATGGCTCAAACTCCACTCTATTACCAAAACTGAAACGATTCTCACTTATCTCGTTTATTTAGTGACTCAATTCCTCGTTGTCATATTAATAAATACATTGTCTTTGTACAGATGATGAGGCGTTGGAGGCTGATTGGGACACGTACATGGATGGCGCCGGGTCATCGCGATGCATGTCTGACGCCACTGCCCAGACATCCCATCTCGTTGGGCATGACGATAGTGCAGAACACACATCCCATGCTCAGGATCGCCCTCAATCCCCACTACCCACTCCGCTGGCTCCCCCATTGTTCAGCAGCTCTACCCATGAGGGTGGCTGTATATTTGTACCCACACCTGGTCGACCGACCCCACCTGTAGTTCAGGCTGAGCCCACCCAGGAACCTCCACTTCCTAACCCTGACGAACCGGCTGCACAAATTGAACAAATACGGAGTGAAAATATTGAGCCGGTCCATGGGTTGCGAAGATCACTTCGCACTGACATACATCCCCCTGATTGCGGGACCGGTCACGGTAAATACCATGCATTCCCCTGCTACCTTCTTCCAAAGTTATTTAATCAAACAATAGGATGAGAAGCACAACCAGTGAATGCATTTAATGTCACAGGGAAGATGACCCAATGTACATGTACATATAGTGCAGTTGGATATTGTCTTCATGTAGACTTCCATCCCACCAAATGTTGCATTAACGTCGAGCTAATAGTTCAAATAGATATGCCAATTGTCGTAGTTGCATATAATATTGCCAATAACTGTGAATTAATTGTGAATGACTACGGTTGTGTATATGGTTATTTAGTCAGAAATTTTACTCTGTACAAAGTACTTTTATTCCAAAACAATAATTAAACTCGGTTAAAAATATTAATAATAAGACACATACACGTACACAGTACAAAACATGGTCTATCCTCTGTTTAAACTCTATTTTGGCTGTTAGGGAATGTGTGCATTCAAGTAATGTGCTTTGCTTTCAATTTCAGGTAAGACGAGACCTGCCAAGGCAGTTCTGAGGAAACGAAAAGATCGCTGAAGCTCGGCATGATGTGGTGCATATGGGGGTAAAATTTCAACCAAAATTGGTTTGGCTTATGTTTTTGTCTTACTTTGCTAGGAATTAACAACAACGACCACCAATTCAAACTTGTTTTGCTATGTTGAAGATGGTTTTCAGTAGGTGTTCACAAGGGTTTTAAGGACCAATTCAGGGGGTGGCAGGATTTGTACTAGGTGTTGTGGTGGGTTAAGAATTGATGTTGTGTCATTGGAACTAGAGTTTATAATTTTTGGACAAAGGGTTAGGGCTGTGCTTTACAAATTTTATCTACTCATTGTGGAACTATAATTTTATCTATGCTTTGCATTGTGTAGCCCAATCTATTGCTCATATCATACAAGCAACACCCCTCTACCCGATATAAGAAGCCATTAAATAAGACTACTCAGTGATGCTATTCAATTTAAATATTAATTAGTGAGCTGAGATGGGTTTTACTAATTTATCAACTCAAACCTTTTGGGACACAACTTGCACTCAGAAATTAGGTGATCTTTATGTCTCTTTGACATTCTCTTCATAAATTCTTCCTGTTTGTATTTTTGCTAGGGTGAGGGAATCACAAATTTATTAGAGAATTTGTACATATATGTGGTTACTTCTTCTTCTTGTTTTTTACAATCATACAAAATGTCAAGAATATTTTGGAAATCCTTTTCTATAGCTGCAATGTAGTTACGCAAAATTTATCGTAGTTTCTATATGCATCTGTCTTCCAACATTAACATAGAAGGTTTTGTAACCTTTGAGCACTAATCATATTTTTGGAACAATTGAAGAAGAAATAAGATAAAGCAATTGCTATGGATTTTGATTTTGAGGGTCATTAGAAGGGGATGGAGGGGATATATGGTATCCAAGTTTTTGGGTCTCCAAGAGTTTTTAGGTCTCCAAGATTAGATTAACTGTTGGTGGTGGAGGAGGAGGAAGTGAATAACAAATAAGGTATCCAAGTTCTTGGGTCTATTATATTAAATGCAGCTGGAGGATGTGGGAAATATACGAGATGGAGTTTGAGGAAAAGGAGGGAGTCTTGGGAATGGGAAGGGCAAAGATGGAAAAGTTGGTAGTGGAGGAAAGGGTAGCGATGAACATGGTGGTAGAGGAGGAAAGGGTAATGGAGGGAATGGAAATTGAGGGGGAGGGTTAATTGTAAGGAAGAAAGCACTTTCAGGCATTCAAAGATCTTGAAAATCCCTACTGATTTCCACATAGAGTAGCATTCTTCTTCGATGGCCTATAACCCAGTGCATTCAAGTTGTTTATACAGGGATTGTCTTGCTTAGATTTCACCGTAATCACATTTGACGTTGTCTTTAAAACTGGCATGTTCCAGGTTGCAGATGAGCTCCTTATTAAGCTTACTTTGCACCATTAGCTGTTACCGCTAAGTTGACAGACCCAGATTACATACTCCATGCTTATTTGTTGTTCTGTTCACTGAGAATGTGATCTGTTCTATGGTTTTGGGTGAGTTTGCTTTGAATTTGCATTGTATTTGAACATCCGCACCTGATCAATAAAACCCCACACTTAATATCTTGGAAGAAGAGGTCTCATTTGGATCGGGTTAAAGTAAAAAATTTGACAATTACTCATTGATTTAGTTTTTTAATTCAGAATTACAATAAACCATGTTAAAGTCCTTTGTTTAGACCCATTATTTAATATTGATTTGATCCTTTTTTTTTCCCCTTGTTTGGTGACTCACTAATCCACTAAACCTATAAATGACTCTCTAGGACACATTTGTAACATGTTTATGGGAACATCAATTTTGAAGATGTTTATTTATTTTTTATTTTTGGAAGATTGAATGAAACTGTAGACTAGATGTGGATTAGGGGTTAATCCCCTGGCAAGAAGTAGCTGGGTGTTGAGAACGTGTTGCTGGAACAGATATCACAATAAACAATGCCCCCTACAGTAATTCGAGAGGGGATATTTGTTGGTTGGAATATTAGAGAAAGTGGATGAGTGAAGAGAGATGCAAGAACAAGGAGAATTATTGGATCCAAGACGGGCAAGTGTTAGAGAAGTGAGAGACACTTTTAGGAGGGCATCAATAGTTATAGCTAACACTCCATGAATGGCATGTGAAGCCCCTATAATGATGAGGACCTATATTCTATCTGCATATTATGAGCCCGTGAGTAGTTGGTGTTGTGAACTTTTTGTAAAAGTGGAGAAGGGTGCATTAAAAAGAAAGAACCAATGAATGATAACTATAGCAACAAGCATAACCATAGTCAAAGTTCAACTGTGAGGCCACTGCTAAACAGCTCACTTTCTATAAAGAAATTGGGTACATAAAGCAGATTCTTGGATTTCAGCAGCATAAAGAATACAACAATGTAAACTCTTGGAGATATGGTCATTTTATACACAGTATGACTGATCAGGTGCGCCTTAAGTTCCTCTGGTTGTTTTGTTCTTGTTTTATGCTTACAATTCTCTCTACAAGGCACACTGACAACCTTCAACAAATAAAAAATTTAACTCTAATTTTTTGTACAGGATCATGATGGTTCCCACATTAAAGGGTTGTTGATCAATTTTATTCATTCGTATATATGATCATGTTAAAAGTTTCATCTTTCTTAATTGAGTTTATCACTCCTATTGTGAAGGTTGGTATTTTCAGTTAACTACTTAAAATATTAGTATTGTTAAACTTGTTACATGTGAACCAATTACAGAACCTTTAATTTTATTATCTGTTTTCTGTCTTTTGCATATTGATTTGTTTGTCTTTTTAGGGGTTGGGAACAAGCACAGCAAAGGAAGGAAGAGAGTACTTTTTGCAATCTTAAGAAACACAGGAACGTGATAAGTGGGAAGATGAACAGCATGGGGAGGCCATTGAGCTGGCACTTAGTAAGAAGAAGATAGAAGAGAGGACGGGCTGGCTTAGGCAGTTTGAGGTCAAAGTTTTGCCATGCTTTCTTTTTGTGTTTTTAGATAAAGTGAATGAATATATATCTACTATAACATTTTCTGAATGTGCATGCTGGTACTCACCTTGATCAGACGGGCAATCTCATAAAATACAGTGACCTTGTCAACAAGGACCTTATATTGTTTTCAAGGGCAGATCTTTGGAGGTCTGTTCCCCCCATGGTTGATGGCCTGAAGCCTGGCCAAAGGAAAATTATTTTCTGCTGTTTCAAGAGGTCTGTTGCGTAGTTTTCTGGTTGTGTCTAATCACTCACCTTATCATCACGGTGAGCAGATTCTTGCGAGTACCATCATCGGAATGGCACAAGACTATGTGGCCTCCAACAACATTAACCTGCTTCAACGAAATGGCCAATTTGGCACTGGAAAGGTTGTGAGATGAACATGCCTCATGTCACTCTTTACATATTGCATCTAGTTCAGTATGCGTTTTTAGTTCTAATCTTTGAATTCACAACTGATTTGTTTGATTTCAGGGAGGAAAAGAGCATGCAATTGCTAGGTATGTCCATACGCGGCTTTCTCCAATCACGCGGTTTCTGTTCCATAAGGATGATGATGACCTTCTTGACTACTTGAATGAAGACGGGCAATCAAATTGAACCAACTTGGTATCTTTTTCCCTATTCTTCTATCTATTTTGTAGGAAGAACTCCTATATATAAATAAGGCTTATACTTTAATTTTTTTGTTATTTTAGGTACATGCCAATTATACCAACAGTTCTTGTCAATTGCAGTCAATGAATTGGGACTGGTTCGAGCTCTTACGTTCCTACTTACAACCCAAGAGACATAATAGCAAATGTTAGGTTCTTCACCAAGGTGATGCAATGGAGCCTATGGATCCATGGTATAAATGGTTTAAAGGAACTGTTGAGGAAACTGCTGCAATGGAAGGAGGGAATAGCTACACTATTTGTGGAACTATAGAGGTAGTCCATGACATGACAGTAAAGATAACAGAGCTACCAATCCGTAGCTGGACACAAGATTACAAGGAATTCCTGGAAGCTATATCTTTTAGTAATAAAGAATGCAAAGATCCCTTCATTGAGGTAAAGTTGCTGAAGTCCTTGAGAATTATTTTATCCACCATAATGTTTGTGGCTGTACCCAGTTTCTCATCAAAACTTACATTTTTGCTGGCTGCAGGACTTTGATATGAATTGTGATGGCGTAACAGTAGAATTTGATGTCTTCTTGACCCCTAAGAACTTGATTAGGGTCACAATCAGTAGGTAGTTTGCTGAAGAAATTTAAACTAACCACTACAATTAGCACAACTAATATGCACCTATTTAACCCAAGAGGCATGACTAGGAAGTATGACAACCCGGAGCAAAGTATGTGAGATACATTGGAGTTCTTTACATTGATTTTCCATTATAATTTCCATGATAACCCAGTTACTGTTTCTGATTTTTCCTTCCTGCAGTTGTTGAAGAATTTTTTCATTTAATATTCGGATTTTGCGAGAAAACAAAGGTGAGCTCAGTTATGCTAATAGCAAAAGAGTAGAGTTGATAGTCAATAATTTCGGCCATATCTTATGGAGGGAAACAATTATTAATTGCAATTTTTGTATTTTGTGCATAAATTTCTACTGAACAAACGTGAAATGGAGTTTGAAAAAGTTGGAAAGCAAGGTTAGGTTTAACCAGAACCTTCATGATGATGATGAAGCTAGTGAGATAGAAGTCGTAGTTGCTCCAGAAGCCAGGAAAAAGGGTGGGGGAAAACCGGCTGCAAATGCTAAGGCAGTTAAGGCCCCTGCAGCGACGAAGAAGTAGTTGTTCAAAATGTTTAGAAAGTGACTGATGGAATTCTTGGAATGGGAACTTAATTGCATTCCCCTTGTAATGTACTATATTACTCTTTGTTGTGAGTTTGGTAGTTTGCTTCATTGTGTTCCCTGGAAATGATCTTTGTCTATTTTGATTTGTTATGGTCAATGATTTTCTTTATCCTTCATTGCAATTCTACTGTTACAATTTACTAATATACCAGAAACTCGAATGTCTGCAATTGAAATAAGTGGAATATTTTCGAGTTGAATACATGTACCAATCTCCCTTGAAGAGATATACAGCATTTCCATGTGTGAGTTGGTCTCATTAGTCAATTAGTGTCACTAGAAGACAATATATTGCACATACACATGACAGCTAGCGGTTGAATGAGTATTATGCGCATACATTAGGTTCTATACACAGATGTTCGAACAGCTACTAAGGCACTATGATAAATTTGCAAAATAACAATTCCCTCAATTCACTCAATTCGTAGTAGAGCGGGGGCAACAATTACATTTGACAAGGACATTTATACACATGTGAGCGAACATATACATATGGTATTTGAGATCAATTTGCAAAATAAAAATTCACTCATGTGTATGATAAGCCATATTTAAATGCAAGAAAATTTCCATAAAATAAAATATTCATTATATTAACTTTATGGAGTTATAAATTTATTTACATGAATAATCCTTTTAAAATTTTAATTATAAAAAACGTTATAACTGTACTTACAAATTGAAAGATTTTTAGTTGTTAGATGGACATAAAGTTCAACTTATGTAAATTCTATTATTTTTGTAAAGCTATATGTTATATATCTATTTATTTTAGCTTAACATGCAAACTTATTTTTGAAAAGCCATCCTATTTATTAACCATTTATTTATACTACAATACCAGAAATGCATTTAAAAACTTACCAACGAAAGAGAGAAGAAAAATCAAACAATATGGGGTTATAAGTTAGACACGCATTCAAGGTATCTGTTTTTTTCTAAGACGGCAAAAGTGGGCTATGCTCCCAATCATCTCATGCAAGCAGTTGATTGTTTGTTTACAGGTTTTTAACTTTTCATTAATAATAGTTCTATTTATTTTTATCTCAAATGCATCAAGGGAAGTTAAGTAAATATTAACAATGAGTACAAGCAATTACAAGTCAATACATATTCCAAATTAAACTT
Organism: Quercus glauca; assembly: GCA_023736055.1. Taxonomy (NCBI): domain Eukaryota; kingdom Viridiplantae; phylum Streptophyta; class Magnoliopsida; order Fagales; family Fagaceae; genus Quercus; species Quercus glauca. Next base: position 74,654,442 of record CM043318.1, on the reverse strand, counting down.
TGTGCTTAGAGAAACCAAACAGGCTATTCAACAACTTCTACAGCCAATATCTACTGCAAACTTGAGGCAATATCACTCACAAACACACATGGTAATAATACTAGATTCATAACTACCACAACCAGGAGCCATAGTTTCACCTTCAGTTTGCGCTTCCTTGTTGTGTCGAATCATGAACTTCATCTCCCATAACATGGGATACCACTTCACTCAGCATGTTAGTGCTCAAGGTTGCAATCCTCCTCGCATGGTCACGCTCCTCAATGGCAACGTCTAACTGATACCTCAACAATCTGTTCCTAACGTTTCCATCGCAATAGTTGGTTCCTTCGCTTTGAGACGTCCCCCCCGGGCTTGATGTCGACATGGTAGGAGATGTCCACGATGGGGAAGCACCATACTGCACATTCCTACCATTACGTTGCATGAACTCCATGTATGCAGCTTCTGCTTCTCGTCGATCTTTGTATGACCTGTGTTTGGCATTTGCGAACTTATGAACTTGTGTACTTGCTTCTGCCCAATTGTCGTATATGCCAGGAGCACGACCAACAAAAACAACATAGTATTTGCCACCCTAAAAGAGGAACACAATAGCATTGTACGTTAAAACCGCATGAGCTGTGTTGGAGTTAGGACTTACCAACTTCTGAATCTGAGCTATTAGGTAAAACATGTACCATGTTGCTCTACCAACAGGTGCCAGTAGATTACAGCAACTAACATGCACGTTGCTTATTCCAATATCTGACAAACAGTTGCATAATCTATAATTGTATAGTGATAATTAAATAAATGTACAATTAAAACAGTAAAACATGTTGGCATGTTACCTTTAGAAGCAAAGGAGGCTTGTCTTCTCCATCCCTGACTTTTTTCCTCATAAACCCCAACCAGAATGAGAGGAAGCTGTCTTTTTATAGGAAGCGAATAATACTCGACTATTACTAAATCGAGTACTGTTCCGTATAACTCGACTAACGCAAAGACGAGTGCATATAAATACTGCCCAACGACTAGCTGTTGAAGTAAATAATACCCGATATAAATACTGCCCAACGACTAACTGGAAGTAAATAATACCCGATATCCACACAACCGAGTTCTACTGCCAAGAGTACGACGCCTTAATAATACTCGGTCTCCTTATAACCGAGTTATTTAAACTCGCTTCACGTAAAATCGAGTACTGTGGTAGATTTTCTCATTTCCTCCCCCACCTTATGGGACCATTGACCATTTGCCATTACTTCTGCATGCGGGAGCCTTCTGAGCGTGGACCGGTCTGTGCCTTCTACCATTGTGTCAACTTCTAATGCCAATTTCAACTTCAACTGACCAACTTCATGAAGTGTACTTTTTCTTCGTAACGTCATTGTCTTCCCCATTCTGTCAACGTATCACCTGATAGGTAACAACTGCTAACCATTTATAAGAACACAAACTCAGTGAATGTTATGAGACTTTAATTGGGGTATCTGAACATAATAGTGCATGAGGCTAGTAAATTCAAATAACACTAATTCTGTGATTGCTGTGGGAGGGGTTATCTGAACATGGAATTGTGGTTAAGTATTTAAGACAACACAAATTATGTGACTGTTGTGGGTCTTCAATTAGGGTATCTGAACATAACATATTCTGAATTCCATCCAGTTATGTGACCACAAATTTTGAATAATAATGTTGTGGGAAACATGGGGGGTACCTGAACATAATAATGTGGTATAGTATTTAACATAACACAAATTCTTTGAATGTTGTGGGTCTTCACTGTGGGTATCTGAACATAATGATGCATGAGTCCATTTATTATAACACAAATTATGTGACTGTTGTCAGCAGAATATACACGTACTTTAACATAATAATGCAGTACATGGTGCATACTACAAATTATTTCCCTTTTTTGCAATGCTTCAGCATTCTCATTTGATTAACAATACACATTGTGCGAACCAAATGCTGTTTTCGAATTTAGGTGTTTGATGGACTAGCTCATACGATTATTCCATAGTATGTTTTTAGCATCAATACTTTTTTCTCTGTTAGTATTTATTTTAGATAACCAAGATGGGTTTTTTTGGCATATTTTGCTTAGGTTTGTTTAGCTGCATTAACACCTAAACATAGGGCATATATAGTTAGCCTATGGTTTCATAATATTACACTTGCATGATATAACTATTATTATTTGTGGTTCAGGTCCGTTATGAGTCCTTATTACTTCTACGTTTACTACGACGGGGAGGCATATATTAATGATTCGCATGGGCTATCATACCGAGGTCCGAACCTAAAGCAGTCACCTATTGAAGTGAAACGTGGGATACACATGAGAAAGCTGAAGCGGAAGATAATGTCAACTCTGGGGTTAGACAAGGATTCCCATGACATCTCCATTGTATTTCGAGCTCCTCAGCAACTGGTGGGTACCCAAGTTTTCTACAATGCAATTCCGTTACAATGTGACCATGATGTGGACATAATGTGGGGAGTGATAAAGCGGGCTCCACAATTCATAGGTTCTGACTTGTATGTAACTGTTGCCACTGGTGGGTGTAATGTCGACAGTGGTTCACAGTATGCCAGTAGATCTGGGGAGCAAGATTCAGTTCCTGTAACCATCGAGCACCCTTCACTTACACCCGAGACGTCTTTGCCCTACAACGTTGGACCACGCAATGCGGTTGCTATGGACAATATTGAAGCCACCGAAGTGTTAGGGTCTATCCATACGTATGACGAAAATGTTTATCAAGGGTATACTGAAGAAAATGAAGATATCGAAACGCACTTGGATGAGGCAATTGAAATGGATGACACTCGAGATGTGTACGAGGAGTTCATTGATACTGATGGACCGGAGGTCAATCCGGAATTTTTAGAGGAATTGCAAGTTGAAAACAATGTGGATGCTTGCGCCAATCCAAACCCCAACCCTGACTGGTTCACATCAAACACATGGGATAACATTCATGACCCATCACCTTCCTTGGAAACAGGTCTGATGAGTTGGAGGCCGGGGGATGAACCAAGCAAGGGGATGCTATTCTTGAATAAAGCTGCGGTTCAACATGCGTTAACCATGTTCTCTGTGGGGCTTAATAAGAAATTTAAGTACATGAAGTCAGACCCCGAGAGACTGGTTGTAACATGTGTAAACGATGCATGTCCGTGGTTAGTTCGAGCTATCAATAGCAAAAGGCACAAGTTCTGGGAGATCACAACATGTAAGGGTCCCCACACTTGCTCGTCACTCCAGGTGGATCATGATGGAAGGATGATGGATTCGAAGTTTATTGCCATCACACTTGAGTCATACGTGCGGGAAGACATTTCAAGAACAATAGCAACCTTGCTTAGTCTTCTGCATGCGAAGCACGACCATTGGGCATCTCACTATAAGGTTTGGGATGCAAAACAGAAGGCGGTTGCGGCCATCTACGGGGATTTCGATGAGTCATATGCAGAATTACCTCGGTTTTTGGCGGCGTTAAAAGATGCGGATCCAACCACAGTGACACATTTAAAGTGCGACAACCGTAATGTGCTAGGGACTTGCACGTTTAACTGTGCCTTTTGGGCTTTTGGTCCGTGTATTGAAGGGTTCAAGCATTGCAGGCCGGTGATAAGCATCGATGCAACACACCTCTATGGCAAGTACAAGGGGAAGTTGTTGATAGCAATGGCAACGGATGCTAACAACGAGGCTTATCCCCTCGCGTTTGCCGTTGTTGAGAGTGAGAGCAAGGACACATGGGGTTGGTTCTTGGCATGGTTGACCAATATTACAGACCGGGCCAATCTTTGCATCATCTCTGACCGACATTCGGGGATAAAAGCCTGCTTTGATGACACAAGTATGACTTGGTTGCAGCCTCCCAAGGTCCATCATCGGTACTGCCTCCGCCATGTAGTCAGCAATGTGAACACAAAATGGAAAAGTCCAGAGTTGAAGAACTTGGTATGGAGGGCAGCAAGTGCGAATCAAGTCAGAAAGTTTGAAGCCACACTGGAATTAATTCGCAATTTCAAGCCGGCTGCACACAGGTACCTTGAATCTGAAAACAAACAAAAGTGGACACTTGCACACGACGAAGGGCGTCGATACGGAGCCATGACAACCAACCTATCGGAGTGCTTTAATGGAGTACTGAAAGGTGCACGCAGTTTGCCAATAACGGCAATGGTGAGGTTCACCTTCTTCAAAGTGAACTCGTACTTTGACGCTCGTCGTAATCTCACTCTACATCAGTTGGAAGCGGGTGAAGAATGGTGCAAGTATGCCATGGCCAAGTTTGAAAAAAATCAAGCGAAGGCAAAGGACCATATGGTGACACGGATGTCCGCACAAGCGCGGATATATCAGGTTGACACACCGGGTAATCCTCTGAATGGTGGGGGCGGACAACACACGAATAAGGTTAATCTTCGGAGTATGACATGCACGTGCGGAAAATGGGAAGCGCTCAAGATCCCATGTTCACATGTAATAGCAATTTGTGCTAAGTATAAGCACGATGCGCAGCAGTTTATTGATCCTTGCTATAGTGTGACTCATAGGTACCACAGCTACGAACCAATATTCCAGCCGTTGAAAGACAGATTAGCATGGCCGGATCCAGAAGAAACTAGACTAGTGATGCCCAACCCACGATTGATCCGGAACAAAGGTCGGCCAAAGTCCACACGTATCCGCAATGAGATGGACGAGGATGATAATGATAGGGAGTTGCCGAGCTCCTTATGGATCGAGAATGGACCAAAATCAAGATGTGGGTTGTGTCGCCAAGAGGGGCACAACCGTAGAACATGTCCTACTCGGAATGCAAAGTGAACAAGTGGTGGAGCTGCAACATAGGTAAAGCTTCCATTTGTTAACAACTCTTGTCATATAAATCGTTATGTGACTATTAACAACTGAGTAGTAGCAAATTGCTCTCTATTGCCATAGTAAGTATTTGGAGTAGTTATTTATCTTACGTTGGTGTTCATGCATGCATGGATAGGCAAATGAGTCAATTGGTATTTAACATATTATGCTCATTGGAGAGTCGTGAAATGAGGTTGTTCAATAGTTTTGTCACGTTATTCGTCCTAAGTCATGAATCTAAGCGTTGTTATGGATATGTTGCTTGTTAATATAGGTCCAATGTATATAACATATTTGAACTGTTTACAGCAGGTACGGCAGCGAAGGTGGATGGGTGATAATGGACATACGTTGTGCAGCCGGGATGATCCCTACCGCCTTAGGAAGCCCCCAAACGACACCAGTAACTCAGTATCATGACGAGAAGACAGTGTTAGCTTGGTCATTTTTTGCCTGGAACCTGATATTATGTTCTGTACTTTTGTGATGTACTTATGTGGTCATGCACTTTGTTAATGGCATTAATGTTATGTACAATATAGTAGATTTCTTTTTTGGAAAGTGGTATTTCACTAAGCTCCTCATGAAGCAAACAATGTAACATGTAGAAGCAGTAAAGTAATATGCTTATTATGATTTCCAGCTTCTCATCAAAACCAACAAGTTATTGCAATGCACAGCTGCTTCATGAAAACCGTAATACCAATTGATAGAACTGCTACAGGTTACAAGAAAGGAACGTCAGGGAGATCACAGAAGTCGGTGTTAGAAAAAACGAGTACTGCTAAATAACTCGAAACTCGAAATATCGAGTAACGTGTATGATTGTGTACCCCTTTTAGGGGCATTACCACGAGTAAGTACTCAGTGCCAGAAGTAGCGAGTTATATTATAAAACTTGATACCAAAGCATTCGAGTATAATATAAGGGAAAATCCGATCAGTCCCATCTTTTCGACCCATCGAAAAAATGCCTGATTCCATCAAATTTATCTGTACAAACCGATTGCTGTGCGATTGGTCTTCGATCGGTCAGTTGTCTGTGTAACTTGGTGTTGAACTATGGAGTACTATTAAATTACTCGATACTCCTCATATCGAGTAAAGTGTATGATTACCACGAGCAGTAAGTACTCGGTGCAGTAGGTAGCGAGTTATGTATTATAAAACTCGATATCCTACCATTCGAGTATTGTGTACGAATCCGATCAGTCCACCATCTTTTTCGACCCATCGAAAAAATCCCTGATTCCATCAAATTTATCTGTACAAACCGATTGCTGTGCGATTGGTCTTCGATCGGTCAGTTGTCTATGTAACTTGGTGGTATAACTATCGAGTACTATTAAATTACTCGATACTCCCCATTTCGAGTAAAGTGTATGACTGGAGGTCTAGCTCTACCACGAGCAATAAGTACTCGGGGCCATAGGTAGCGAGTTATATATTACAAAACTCGATACCTTTGTATTCGAGTATTGTGTAAGGAAAAATCCGATTAGTCCACCATCTTGTCGACCCATCGAAGAAATCCCTGATTCCAGCAAATTTATCTGTACGAACCGATTGCTGTGCGATTGGTCTTCGATCGGTCAAATCTGTAGGACGTTTTCCACGTAACTCGGTATTACAACTATCGAGTACTATTAAATAACTCGAACCTCTCTATATCGAGTAGTATGTATGTATAAATAAATATAACTCGGTACTCTTGTAATCGAGTACTTGAAACAAATTTACTTCGCCCTTCAGCCTTCAGCACCAGAAGTCAGGCCTCTCTCGTGCAGTGAATTCTCTTGTGTCTCTTTGTCTCCGTCGTCTTCTATCTGTGACTCTTCGACTTCTCCTGGAAACTCCAACCGTCGTGTTTCATCCACTCCATCAAAGATCCATTGTACATAACAAAGAACATAATATGTCTCTGAACCTTCTACACCCTCTTCCCCTCAAATCCCTAGCCGTCCCTTGTAATTTAGCTTCTACTCTCCCTGCCCTATTCTTTGTCTTCAGCGTTGAACTACCGAATCCACTATCAAGGTATGAAATTTTCAAGAAATTCTGGACTTTTCCCGCTGTTAGTCATTTTATGTTTGATTTTTAAAATAATTGGGCCTTGCTCTATAATTTATTTTGAAGTTACTTTGTATGTCATCTTCAAATTTCGTAGGTTGTACATCTGATCGTTTATGTTGTTCATTGCTATGACGTTGATTGCGTTTTTGGTTTTTTTTTTTTTTTTTTTTTTTTTTTGTAAACGAAATTTTGTTTTTTTGTTTTTTTTGAAATGATTCGATGGAGGTTTTATTAGATGGAATGTATGTCACTTGTAAATTACATAGAATGCTTTATCATATCACCTTCACACGGTTACTAAAATAACAAATGATTTATACCTCAGTTTCATAAATAATTTTATAATTTCACATCAATTAAAGATCTATTACAAATAATTCGAAGAAAAATCAAAATTAACAGGAATTATTTGAAATTAGTTGGGGAATAATATATCATATGTTGCATTTAATATAATAAAAGTTAGTCTTATATATTATGTTGTGTCATTGTCAAGTAATTAACATAATGTGTGAAACATTGTAATAGTTTTATACATGTTGTGTCAGTGCCATGTGACATATTAATTATTAAGATGATTACTTTATTATCCATGCAAAATTCGAGTAAATTTTTAATTTTCAAGTGGCACGCTAATGATCAAGATCATATATAACTTTGATTATATTAGGAATGAGTATTTGTTGATTCACATATAAGTTTTATTAAATTGTGTAGCGAATGAACATAATATCAGTGCACATATAAAATTAGAAATAGAATTCATAAATATCCTCACAATTGAATAAATAAAGTATTAAGAAACATGTTGTTTTCGAAACTTCATATATAACTAGTTCTTTAGTAGCATTATGTTACTGAAAATGTATTTATACTATCAATAACAAACTAGTTAGAACTTTGGTAATGGACTCAGATTTATAGTAGACTCAAAAGGTATAATGTACTTTATGGTGAGGTGAGAGATTCTTTTGGGATAAGAGGTCTTATTTGTTGTATAAAATGATTGGGTAAAGATTGTCCGCATGGTTATTTGCTTGATTAACTACAGAGAATGCTTAACGTTTTGGTCATTTCTGTTGTTCCCATCTTGGCTCTATGACTTCTTCTAAAGTTTTTCATGTTTCTGACATCTTAATTGGGTATAATTGAAGATCCATAATCACTGTAATGTTGGCTGTGTAGTAGTAATAGTAGATTTGTTTGTTTGTTTTCTTGTGTTTTGAAATTCATTTCTCATTCTTTAAGTGTTCGTAGAATTACAAAATTCCTTATCAGTCAGTTTTCTGTAAATTGGTCTAGATGGAAAGTGATAAGACGATTCCTACTGCCAGTAAGCGTGAAGGAAAAGACATTGAATTAGATGCCCAGCCTGATGAAGTGGCTGAACTGCCTCTGGCAAAGAAGGCTAAGACTGAGCTCAAAGTCTACCAAAGGAGGGGGAGTTCAACTGCTTGGAAATGCAAATGCAAGAAGTGTGGAACGGAATTTATTGCTGCCGGAGCAGATGTTACTGAAAATATGAAGCGCCATTTGGAGTGGGCCTGTCCAAGGAAATTTGATGTGCCATTGAGCATTCCTGTTTCTGCAGAGGCAGATATAGGTAAGGGATATTTTTATTTATATGTTGATTCAATGAGTTCTAAGTTTTATGATGATTTTTTAAAATTAAAATAACATATATGTGAAAAAGGTTATGGATTTCCCATAAAATGTCAAGATTTCAATCCTTTAAATAGTAATCATGACAAGGTGTAATAAAACTTTAAATGGCAGAAAAGTTGCTCTATTGACAAAGGATTTGAGTTATCTAATTAGAACATATAGAATATGCACAATATTGTTGAGGTTTTAAATGGAATAAATTGAGTTGAATGATGCATGATGGTATGGTTGACCAATGTAACACAAGTTATATTCATGCATATTCAGAATGTAATAGTTCATAGATTTTGTTGGCAGACTTGGTAGACAGTAGACACTACCAGATGTTGATAGTAAATTTTGTTCTTAGTACTATGCAAATGACTTATTTCAAATTATAACTGCTTCATAGATAACTTTTTAATGTGGTGAGAAACAATCTATTTGATGTAGCACAATCACATTTGGAAGATGTCACTGGAGAGAAAATTAGCATGAATATCAAGGACGATGAGCACAAGAAAGGCAGGGGGTCTTCAATGGAACCGTCAAAATCGGGATGATCCTAGCGCATAATCAGTGATCATTTGATATGCCATGTAATCACATTGGTTTTTTATTGCCCCAATCTGTAATGTCTTTTAGTTGTTGGATCAGTCGAACTGTTTTTCTATGTAATAATATTTGGGGTATGAATTATGGAACTTTGACATATTATTAAATTTGATAGTATGGAGGGTGGACCCTTTTGGACTAGTAAGTTGACTCTTTATGGTTTAATGAAATAAGTATTTGCTTTTGTTGATGGGGATGAATTTTTATTACTTGAGTTGTGGTTGAATTATGTATTTATGTGTCAGAGAGTTGATAATAGGTGATACGAGCTAAGTTTATTGTTTAAGTAAATAGGTTGATTTTATTCTAATCAAACCGCTTGTTACTCGGTTATTCTTAGTTACATTTGAAACTAATATTTTTGACAATGTGCTGACCAATTATATATACGGATCCCATAAAGTAAACAAAGTCTGAATAATAAAAAATGTTTTCTAATTTTCATCCTTGCGGCCATATATATGATAGTGTATGACAAAGAAGATTATGGTTCAGCATCTAGGATTAACCCTTCCAAATGTTTCAGAAGAAGCAATTTCAATATATCCATACTAAAGTGTTTGGATAATCAAATTGAATGGTTACTAAAATATACTCAGAATTATCTATATCCTAACTTGTAGTATCAAATGACAAAATATTAAAAATAAGCAAGGGAATATTATAAGAAATAATACAGCTTGAATATAATGCAACATAAAAATTGAAAAGAATTTTCACATGACAGAAATAAAATAATAAAAAAAAAGGGTATTTGACATTTATTAGTAAGGGAAAATGTAAACAAAATGATCGAGTGGCACAACCTATGTGTTGAGTTCCATTGAATTTCTTACGAAATCAAAAGAGTAATAATCATTTGAGGAATGCTTTGCATATTGAGGATATAACATGACAACTTAAACAAAATATAATAAAATGTGGATATTTTTACTTGAGGAGTTAAAGAGAAGTTAATAGTTTCAAAATATAATAAAATGGACTCTATTATTCGTGCATTCTGGTGGGGGCATGATTATGGAGAAAGGACGTTGCATCTCATTAATTGGGATAGGATTAGTCAGCCCAAGAGAATGGGTGGTTTGAAGATAAAGAAATTTAAAACCATGAACCAGGCTATGCTTAACAAGCAATATTGGAGGTTATGTCAGAATCATAACTCTCTCCTTGCTAAAACTGTAAAGGCTAGATATTTCCCTAATAGTTCAAGTCAGGACTATAGAGCTAAACCGCGTCATTGTTGGACGTGGAGAAATATCATCAAAGTTGATCACCCTTTTCTGAGAGAAGGGAAATGGAGGGTTGGGAATGGGTATAATATTCCCCTAAACCATAAGGATTGGTTTCCCTGTTCAAACTTGAGTGCACATCAGCCACACCTCCCTACTGGCACTGTGGGAGATTTGATAGATCATGATACTAGGGCGTGTTGGCATGGAACCACTCTACCTATCCGTACTTCAGATTTTTCTGACTTGTCTGTTCAACATTGGCTGAAACCAATTATTTCAAGACATGATTTGAGGAATTTGGACTCATTATCTTACTTGCAGGATGTTTTCATTACTCTTTGGGCTATTTGGAACCATCGGAACAGAGTAGTGCATCAAGGAATCATACCTAATCCTATGGAAGTTATTCTAACTGCTCAAAACTTCTCTTGCAGGTATAAGGCCTCCCTCTCAACTTGTCGAACCACAAGAAGAAGAGATAACAACTATTCCAACACTTGGCAGCAACCTACAGCCAGGAACTGGACCCTAATCATCAAAATTGCAGCTGCTAGAAAGAGGAGGCAATGTAGAAATGGTACTGCATATGAAGCTCTAACTTTGCAGGGACATAAGGTCTTTTTTGGAGTAACAAGTACTTCTGCTACAACTTCCACTGGAGCTCTTTTGGAGGCTGTTATTGAAGCTGGATTGGTAGCCAAAGACCAAGGTTTTCACAATGTTGTGTTCCTCATTGATAGCAAAGGCCTCATGCAGACAATTAGGAAGAAATGTACCAAGGCTTGGATGGATAGCATTAGGCTTGCGGACTACTGCTTCCTGAATCAATATGGCATGTTTTGTGATCTTTTTTGGGTTCCTAATGTTGTAGTGAAAAAAAAAAAAAAAAAAACGTTAGTACTCGGTTTTACAAGAAGCGAGTTATATAATTCTCGATACCACTGTAGTCGAGTATTGCTGATCAGTCGAATGGCCATCGATCCAACTAAAAAAACACCAGTTCCACCCAGCAATCTCTGTACAAATAGATTGCTAAACGATTGGTGTTGGATCGGTCAGGTTTTTATATAACTCGATTTTGTGCTAAGCGAGTATTATATAACTCGCTGACTGTATTATCGAGTTATTTGGATTTGGTTTATTTACGTCAGTCTTATTTCTGGTGTTGGATTGCTGTACTCGACTCCTCAGTTGTTTTTAGAAGCAGCACTTCGATTGCTCTCGATTCGTCAGGCTCGAAAGCGACTTCTCCTGCTGCAAACAACGATCCTCACCTGTAGTAAGACTCTTTTACCCTTGCTTTCCATTCAAATTAAATGAAAATGCTGCATTATTCTCCCTCCTCTGCGGAAATTTTGAACTTTGCAAGTTTGGGGATTTTCATGATTTTGGGTGTTGTGGTCTGAAGTGGGTCATGGGTTTTTACATAGGCATGTTGTTCATACGATTTGTACCATTTAATTACATAAACATAACTGCTTTGTAAAGGAACACATGAATTTAGGGTTCATGTGTTCATATGGAATTTGGGGATTTTCGTGGGTGTGGTGTTTTGACGTGAAATATGTAATGGGTTTTTTGAATGGATGGTGTACACACGTTTTGTACCCTTTAGTTGCAAAGAACTCATGATTTGTGAAAAATTGGATATTTGGGTTCATGTATTCATATTGGGAAGTTGGGGATTCTGATGAATAGGACTAGTTTTGATCTGAAATGGTTTATGGGTTGTTGTTTACGCCTGTTGGTGACGCATTCTGTATCATTTATAATGGGTTTTTTCACATCGTGCATGTTGGTTCATTCCCCAATCTTTTGATAACAGCTTATATTGGGGTTTTGTAGAATAGGGTCTAATTGGGTCAAATTGATAAACATTGCAAATTTGATGGATTGGTAGGCACTGGTGGGTTAGCATGTTATGTTGAATTGGGTATAATTGCTTGAAATTACACCCGCTGCACAATGTATAGTGTGGGTGTCGCATGTTTTTCAAATAAGTTGACTACATGGGTCAATGTTCATATATTTCCAAGGAATTGATCATTTCAACGCATTCATTCATGCCCCAATTGTATCCATGCATCATGCAGTCTATTCCTCATGCATATGTATTTTGTTGGTTTCTGTGTCTCTAACGCAATTTTGAATATTGGTTTTCTATTGTGCTTTTGTCCCGTCTCTATAGATTAGTAGACCATGGCTCCTAAGAAGTCTAAAACCATTAAAACCAAAGCCAAAAGAGTGTCTGCCTCCTCAACTAAGCCTGCAACCGCGTTTGATGAAATAAGATTTGAAACAGTAATCTACGAGCAAAGGTTTGAAAATGTAATTCAGCATTGGAATATTTGGCCAGAACGACAAATCAATCTAGATGAATTACCTCTTTCTGTCCATAGGAATCTACAGTGTAGGAACTGGTTGTCTCTGTGTAAAGTTGTAGAACCCCCTCCAGGTGCCTTAATTCGAGAATTCTATTCCAATCTCCATATCCTTTCTGATGGTGATCTGGGTACTTGGATTCGAGGTCAAAGTTTCATCATAAGTAAGGATGATGTATCAGAGGCTCTTGATGTACCTCAAATTCATAGCCCTACTTATCCATACTCAGAGCAGCCTAATATATCTGATGTCATGACTCTTCTTTGCGGAAGATTAGTGACATGGGGATCTAACCCAAGAATTAACTCGAGTGAGTTAACCGAGCTTCATTATATCTTCTTTAGGATAGCTTGTCACAACATCTTCCCAATCTCCCATGTCCATACTATTCCTATAGAGAGATGTTACTTTTTGTACGCCCTTGTGACTGGTGCCTCTATCTGTTTTCCATCCCTGTTCATTCAAACGATTGTTGAGGCGCATAGGAGCAAGTGTAAGAAGCATGGTCTATTCTTTCTAGTTTTTGTCTATAAGGTTCTAAAGCATTTAGAGTTAGAAAACTTTCCTTCCCTAGAGTTGATCCACATCACAGCCCCTATAGGAGCCACCTTTCTCAAACAGCGGAGTGCACAAAAGAAGAATGTTGGACCGAGTGTTGGTTCATCAAAAAGACCACGACTACAGTCCACTACTGGAGATGTTCATGCTGAGGAGAGTCCTGTTGATCCTACAGCTGCTGTTACTGACGATGGTGACGATGAGGTACATGTTGACAGCGGAGCTGCGGAGCCCACCATTCTGCCTCCTCGCTCTCTTCGTGCTATGATGGAGACCTTTATGACAACTCAAGCAGCTCATGGACAGCTTTTAGATGGGCTTATTGCTGAGGTTGCTGCTTTGAGAGCGAAGTTTTCAGAGTATATGAGTGCTTTTCCACCTCTTCCACCCTCTGACCCTTAATGTTTGCCTTTGGCAAAGCATAACAGACAGGGGAAGTAGGGATTGTAGTGTAGGGGGGAGAGTTGTTTTTGTATCGATCGCGTAGATTATATGAAAGTAATTTAATGTGATTTACCAGTATTTGTATATTATTATATTTACTATTCAAGGTCCACAAACGTGGTTTTAATTTTAGATTGAATTATCATTTTCTTTGTTTTTTTCCTTTAACTGGAATGTGGATAAGGTAACCTAACTAATAACATATGCATATTTGAAGAAAACCTACAGTCATTGAAATGATAACAGAAAGGGACCTGCCTCGTCATTGCATTATCGATTAGTTCTGCAATGGCTATACCAAAAAAAGAAAAAAAATATCATAAAAGTAGAGTAAATAGATACTAGCCTTTACAGTTAAAGTTATATAGATTATACTTGCCGTACTCATACACGTCTATACAGTTAAAGAGAAGTTATATAGATTTATTTTAATAATTAACACCTCTGTTTCCTGTTTCATATCACTTATTATCCAAACATATATATATGTTGCCACTTCTCCATCCATACCCTTCTATTTAGGCACTAACATATGTGATTGTCCAAGAAAATAAAAGGCTACAATATTTTTGTAGGGAAATTTAAAAGATGAAGGTGGGGAATTGGTGTGACCCTATTCTTATTTAAAACTAAAAAATGTAAAAAGAAAAACTACACTTTTTACAAAATCCCACTTACTACGCATCCATAACAAAAGTGAAAAAGAGTTGAAATTTCGGATATAATTACTTTACGGTGAAAGGATCATACTGGGATTAGCCACTTACTACACATCCATAACAAAAGTTAAAAAGATATTACATTTCAAACATGTCAAAAATGTACGTAACGTTGGTTATGGAGCAGAAAAGTAATAATTAAAAACAAAATTGCAAATTGAATTTGACATAGAAGTTGCTCATTAAATGAGACTGTAACTGTAAGGGTAAGGGTAATTCAAAACTTACAAACCAATGTTGAGTTCCCTACTTGTTTTCCTTGCAATCTATAAAATGATTTGAATTATTTTTAACTGACCTTCCTCTCCCTCCAATCACTTACGAACCACACTTCTATAATTTTGTTTTTCTTTTTTTTTTTTGTTTTCTTTTTTTTTGTTTGTCTCAATAAGTAGATGCCAATTCTTATGATAGAGTCATAAAATAATTGGCCACAAAGTAAACTATGTTGAACATCATATTTGTGGATTACAATTTTCTCCCAAACATGCCTTCACAAATATTAAATTGTCTCATATTCATTTTGTACGTGTGTGTGACTTTTTTTTTTTTTTTTTTTATAACCAATTCAATTGCTTAATTTTACTTCAGCTCAAGTGAGTCTGATTCTGTAACTTTGGATTTGGTTTTCCAGTCCTCTCTAAAGCTAATGTAAGTTTCTAGGTATTCAGATCTCCACAATGATTATAAAATAAAAAACTGTTTTTGGCTGCCAAGGATTATGCAGTAAAATTATGCAGAATTATGCAGAAAGCTGATAGCAAAAATTGAAACACCAAAAATAAGTTGCAAAGATTTTAATATCAATTGTTGGAAGTGGACATCAATCTAAATGATGTAGTATACAATGGACGTATTAATGACAACTACAATCTGATCAATTCAAGAAACGGAATCTTACATGTTGAAATACGTTGGAAGGTGATTTGAGATGTGCCACCAACACTTTATACTTCGCTACTTCAGAGTCTTACATTCTTCCAATAAGCCACAACACATTAAAAAAATGAGACCCGAGAAATTTCCAAATAAACCAAAGTAAAATAAAATAGTTTTTTTTTTTTTTTGCTGTAAAATTGTAGCACTATTGAATTGTCATTCAAGCAATCTCACAAAGACATCAATGGCATGCCAATTATGCTCATCTAATATAAACACAAACACAAACAAACGAAAAAAAAAGGTCTCATATAATAGAGCACCAAAAAAAAATTTTTTTTTTTGAGATGTAGAGATACCTCAGCTAAAGGAGGGAGGTTTTGTCAATATTTATAAACCGTGTGGAAAGGAATAAAGGAGGAACGAAATCAAATAGGCAACCGTTATTGCGAAACGATAGAGCATGACGGTGGGTAGCTTTCAAACTCTCAGCTGACCCACCTAAAGGCTTCAACACAGTTTTTGTCGTCCCTTTAAACTTCCCTCTACGTTACAATATTCAAGCTCTCTCTCTGCTCACCTTTCCATTTGGTCACGCAACACCCTGAACGCGTCCCTGTTTTTTTTTTTTTTGTTCCCTTTCTTCCAAATCGGCTAGCACGTTTTGTATTTGTAATTTCTTTTTCCTTTAAGCTGAACTGAAAAGGCTTTGGGTTGGGCTGAGTGGTACTAAATAAATAAGAGGTGGGCTGAATTAATTATACAAATTTATTATTGGGTGATAGCGGAACTAAATAAAAAACTAGCGAGCTGCATGTATAGGGTTAGGAGTTATGGAAAATTATTGTGTACTCCCGGAGTACCATAAATGCGTACTCCATCCTCTCACATGAATGGTGGGTCCTACTAATTAAATAAATGGTGTGGCCCGCCATTAATGTGAGAGGAGGGAGTATGCATTTATGATACTCCGGGAGTACCTAATAATTTCCCAGGACTTATAGGGTTGAATTTTTTTAAAAACCATTTTCAAATTGAAGAAAACATTTTTTTTTTTTTCTAAGAAAAGGACGTCGCAGCTGATGCGGCACAACGTGAGAGCAACAGCATTAAACGCTACGCTTCAGCTTTTAGTAATATACATGAAATATGCGTTGGACAACAAACATTTTGCTTAATTGTTTGGTACTATTGTTTGCTAGATTATATATATAAATCCAAAGATTTTTAGTTACAAATGATGGTTCTAATTTCTCATTTAGCAAACTTTATTAGAAAATGCAGATGATTCAAATTTTATGGGATGAAATTAGAGTATAGCTAAAATCTTAAAAAGGAATTTAGTTTGGTTTTCATATTCAATGAGACGTAAGTACAAATTTCTGATAATCACAAGGATAACAATTCATTACGCTTTCAATTGTCTACAGTTGGTAATCGTTCCTTTTGGCAAACCATTAAGGAAATCATAATTGTAAAACTTTTGCAAAGCTTAACAAACAATTAATAAAAAAAACAGAAGATTGCATCTTATTATTTAAGTGATGCTACAATGAGGGAAAAGAAATAAAATAAATAGGGTTAAAGAAGCCTATTCACCAGCTTAAACATTTTAAGGTCGATTGAGCATCTTTTGCACGTAACCACAAATTTTGCATAACTGTAAGAATAAGGTTGATATCGGTTCCAATGTCCCACTCCAATTTTGTGGGATGCTTGAAAGTTTGGAATTTGATACAAGCCTATTCATGCAGCTACGTGTCGATGCATATTTCGTCAATTTACAAGCCACTGCTTCCCATGTTCATCATTTAAAAAGGTTATCAATTTCAAAGCCAATGCTTCCAAAAGGTTATCAATGCATCCATGATTTGAATGCCAAAGTAGCCTGATTCCATGTATATAAGCTACAATAAAATTATCACATGGCGTCGTGTTTCAATTATTTTTTTTCCTTCAACAACTTCTTCATTCAAAAAGTATTCCGAACTTCCCACTATCAGTAGCGCATCGGGATTTTCTCCTTCATAGTACTGAAAAATTAGGGTTTTTTACTTGTCGTGTACTAGAGCTGGGTGATTGAAAAATTGGGTCAATTGAGTTTGTTGGAGGACAAGTTCGCTTTCTGTTAATTTGTTCAAGCGTTTACAACTAATTAAGAAAGATGAAAAAATTAAATTAATAGACTAAATAATTTATATAGAGGGAAATAAATAAGTAGATACAAATTAAGAAGATAGTTTTTTATACCTTAACTTAATGTTTCCCAAGAGTGTTGCCTAATCTTTGCCTACTTTCGAAAAGATTTCAACCAATATGTCAGTATGATATATATATATATATATATATGTTTTTTTTTCTTTCAATAGTGTTATAACATTTCAGTTACTACTTATAATAAAATGATTTGTACTAGTTCATAGTATCATATTATTGGAATGATTATACAAGAATTTGATGGTGAAATGGTTATACAAGAAAATGAAGACAGGTTTGTATGTTAAGATGCCTAAATCGGTGCGGTAACTGGGAACATGTTACTGAAAATTGGGTAGGAGAGGAACGATTTTGGGTTTTGATTGTTGTAGAAGGGGAGGTGAACCTAAAAATACGCGAGTGTGAGAAAGGGAAAAAAAATTGAGCACAACTAACTTTCACTGTGACTCTTCTATGTGAAGGTGAATGTAATTACAATCCCGGTTAAATTTAGACGGATGGAGGAAAATTTATTATATTTCACATTTAAATTAGTGTGGTCCCCATATGAATCTAGACAGAAGACATTGGGAACATTTAAAATCCTGTTCATATAGTGTTTTTCCAGCCTGTATTGACATGACAAGCCCTAATAACTGAAATTATAATGCTTGGACCACGAAATGAGGTTATAAATGCACCACAATAATTATCTTTTTTCTATCCACTGACTTCATAGATTGACTAAGCTATGAGTCGCAATGCCTCAACGTCAAATCGTAAAATGCGAAACAAGTTTGGAACTACTTCAACATGTGGATCTTCACAAGTTCCAGCAGATCAACAACTACAGACATACACAGATCACTATGGAGGAAAATGGGTTGGAAAGAAGAGAGATTTCGTCAATATGCCAATATACACGTATGAGAGTCTTGGAAGCGTCGGGCACATCATGGTTGGCAAACCTACAAAACTAAGTACAGATAGCACCGCAATAGAGTTTTCCGTATCAGAACCACCATGGTCAACCCTATACGAGAAGAGGTGTGAGTTGGAGGTGTATTGTCGATGGCATGGGTTGCGAGTTCCTAAGGCACGCTCAGCTGAGTTACCTAGAGATGAACCTGCCAACATACTTGCTCGTCTTCAACAAGAGAACAATCAAATGCAAAGGCGACTAGATCGTTTTCACGCAATCCAAAAAGCTAGGAAGCATCTAAAGGGGAAGGCACAAGAGCGAGCCATGAAGTCTATTAATGAAATTATTGCGTTAGATGATGATAGAGATATTTCAGACTTCTCAGATTCAAGCAATGATGATTTTCAAAAATTTCTACCTACGAACATTAGACGTTGTTGTTAATGTCTACACATTTTGTGGAAGACAAACTGTTGTTCTTAATGTCTGACAAATGATGATTATGTGCGTTAAACTTTTGCAAATCTAAAGATTAACTATTCATTAGTTTTGGCTAAGGTTATCTGAAATCAGTTTCTACTTTTTCCCCTGCTGTTATTTGTTGCTACATATGAAAATTTAATATGAATAACTTACATGCCACACTATTGGAATTGACTCTAGAACACTGACTAATCTAACACATTATTTCAAAAAAATATTTTTTTTCTTAGAAAAAGAAAAATAAATCTAACATATGTACTAGGATATTAAAGGCCTACTTGGTTTAATTTTTTCAAGTGGAGTAAATCCAAAGATAAGATTTATTTTACACGAGAAGAATCTATAAGAAATTAGAATTACATACACTTGAAAATTAAATAAAAAAATCGAAAATGCTAATCAAATTAGATGCCGCCAATTTGTACATATAGCAGATGTACCACAACAGTTTATGGCATAATATTAATAATAAAGAATTGGCAAATGATAGATGGTTTCTTATCAATTTGAAAAAGCAATTTTTTTTTTTTAAACATTTCATGTCTCTGTAATTGAATATTTTTTTATGGGTTTTCACCTAAAAATTAATGTTATATTATTTTTGGGCTAAGCAACAAAATAAAAATCAAATTTAATCCTTTTTAGGATTTAAACCACTAAATATTAAACCAAATAGGCCTGTAATATCTGTTCATGATGTATTTTTTTTCAAGCTTTAAGACCCAAGTCATGAAATGCCTAAATCAACGTGTAGCCAGAGCTGGGCCATTGCCACATCGCGAAGAAAAGAGACCCAGTGTGACTGATTAATGAAGGCCCATATTGTAGAAGCAACATAAGGTGGACCCAATGACCTCCAAATATGTCGCAATAGAATAAAATCCAAGCCCTGCTGCAAACGGGCATGCATAAGTTCTTTTGTTCTTGAACAGAGTGGCCCAACTCATGGTTCCAGCACGCGATGGCCTAATGGGTCAAACCCACTGAAACTCAGTCCATGGAGAATCAGTTTGTTGTTTTTAGAAGAGGTAAGTAGTTTCAATTCATAGCGTACTGCTTAATGATTATTGCTTTTTTATTATTAAGTCAAGATATTAATTGATTTTTGGTATAGGTGAGGTTCAAATTCAAATTTCTTATTTGACGACAAGAGACTTTACTAATTAAATTAACTAAAAGTGTAAAACTCACATGATTAGTTTGGTTAAATGGAGAGTGGAAACTAAGTAATTGGTTGTCTTTTGCACCTCTTAACTATGTCGGTTAATAGACACATGCACCTTTGGTCTTTGGGTGGATCCTTCACCAACAGTCAAAGCCACGACCACTATGCAAAGTCTATTCCAATGGTGGTTCTTCCACTGGAGGAGCAAACGTATTTTTTGTTTGATGGGATTTTATTTTCTAAAAAGGGTGTTAATGAAATAAGTATTGTGTGTGGTAGGCTCTAATCTTTAGGGAGAGAGACATATAGTAGAACTGTGCAGAGTTCATAGAAACTACAAAAGAGAAGCCAAGAGATATGTGTGGTGAAGGACATTAGAGGGTAGGTGAGACACATTAAACAATTGAGGGCAATTTGGTATTAAGTTGGCAAACATATTTTCACGTCTATTTTCCTTCAATTTGAAGAGATCAATTTTTAGTAGGTCTGGAGAGAAAATTTCTGAACCCCACCAAAAATCATCCATCTTTTCTCCCCTTACAAAACAATACTTAATCCTCTTCTCTCCTTTCCTTTCTTTTCTATCCTTCTCATTTCACCTCCAACAAATGCACCCTTAAAAATCAAGCCCAAGGTAGCCAAAGCATGCATGTTCGATCTGGCCTTTGTATCTCTCCTCAAGCCTATAGTCAATAGGAGTTATCAATCGTGAGCACTTATTACCCTCAATTACACTCCTCCTTTCTAAAGATGTCAACTTCTTAGTTCTGAATTCTGCCGTGACTTTGTTCAAATTTTCGGATTAAAGGAATCTTTTCTCTCACAATTAGGGCCATACGCTCCTTTTCCTTTGCTAATTACTAAACCCAGTAATAATTTAAACTCAGTTTGGTTAAATGGGTTTTCATAGGAAGAGCTTCGAAATGTGTATATATATATATATATATATATATATTGAGAAACAAGCTTTGGAATGTCGGTTTGAAGAGTCCCAATGGTGTGTTTTAGTAGCTCTAACGGACCATTAAACTGACGATGCACATGAAAGTTGTCCTACCGAAATGATCACTTGGACTTCAGAAAGGCTTAAGCACAATGGATCTTTCACTAGCTAATATTTTTCCAACAAAACATAAAAATTGGCATTTTGCCTTAATAAGAGTCTACATAATTAAATCCCTAGTCGTAAGCACAGACGAGCATCCTTAGGAAAGAACACCAAATGGCTTAAACCCTCTGTTCTTACCTTCTTCTTTCTTTTTTCTTTTTTCTTTTTTTTCTTTTTTTTTTTTTTAAATTTTAATTTTTATATTATGCAAAGACCAAGTATTTGCCAAAAATCACTGACCTAATAAAGGAAGGATACTTATACATATTGCATTTTCCCTTTCTTTTTCTATTCCCCTTGTTTTCTGTTATTTGCTTGCTTTGTTTTGAAACTTAATATGCTAATTATTATTTAAAGGAGCCCAAATACATTAACGGCAACAAACTATGTAAAACCTTGAATAACCTTACCATAACCGCACAAACTGCAAAATGGTATAATCGCACCGCAAATAACAGTGCGCCGCACCACATGGTATAGTGTGGTTTATAGTTTTATAATAAGAAAACCACACAAACCGCACTGCATTGCACCCTTTCTATATATTAATATATTTATTTATTTATTTTTAATATTAAATATATTATTAATAGTTTAATAATCCCAGTTTAAAAAAAAAAAAAAAAAAGTTTGATAACCCTAGCAAGTGTTGACTAGGAAAGCTAGCCTAAAATAAAGAAAAACTAGCTCAATAGTTTAAAACTTGGCCCAAAACAAAGGGAAAAATTAGTTTCGGGCTGGGTAGGAAAAACCCAAAATTTGAAAAATACCATTCAAATCACATCTTATACATAGAACTGCACATATGACAACAAAAATGAGGTGCGGTGCGGTTATGGTTTTAGCTAAACTCTAAACCGCACCATATCACACATGTGACCGCAAAAATAAGGTGCGGTGTAGTTATGGTTTTAGCTAAACTGCGAAAAATAGCCCCAAACCACACTGCACCGCAAACACCCCTACTTACTCCAATACAATAAACTGATAAACCATTCCAAAAAATAATTTAGTCCTTTCTACTATCATAACCTACACTCATAAACACCTCAGAAATCCTCACACAATGGCGGAGGCAGGATTTGACCTTAAGGAGGGCAAATTATAACTAATATACATGTGTTTTCACAAACAAACTTAGATATACATATTGTGTATGCAGCATACAACACATGCATCATATATACAAAATATTAACCAAACTTGACAATTAAATGCCAATAATATGAATAGTAAGTGATCATTCAATATTAAAAAATCCCCTAAAATCATTGCATATCATTAGATTGTGTATATTTTATTAGTTTTTTTAAAAAAATATATATAGCTAAATTATATTGTAATTATTTATGTTAAAATTTCATTTATAATTTTCATGTAATGATTTTTTTTTATAGGATCATATAATGATTTTTAATAAATCAATAAACCTAAAATACAGTTTTTGTAAAACTTATAATATGATTAGATTATAACAATTTTAAACCACATAATGACTATTTGTGCAACTACATTTTTAGAGTTTAACTTTAAAATAATATCAAATTA
The DNA here is from genome assembly GCA_023736055.1 of Quercus glauca. Taxonomy (NCBI): domain Eukaryota; kingdom Viridiplantae; phylum Streptophyta; class Magnoliopsida; order Fagales; family Fagaceae; genus Quercus; species Quercus glauca. The sequence continues at coordinate 74,631,598 of CM043318.1, read as the reverse complement.
TGGAATTTGTCATGTAATTGTTAATTTCCAAATTTTATTGCTTAATACTTTTGAAAGGAAACTTTTTTCGTTTTTATTTTGGAGTAATGTTACAATTACAAACTATTTTATAACATTTTTACAAACCGTTGATATTACCAACTTCTTATTGGTTTTCACCTAGACTCACCGTTAACATCAATTTTTCAATTACCAATAACCACTCACCACATCAGTAGTTTGTAAAAAAATTTGTATTTCTAGCATTACTCCTTTTTTATGGTATTTTCGTCTCTTCAACTAAGACTTTTTCTTCTTTAATTTAGTTTGTTTTATTATTTTTCTTTTTATAAATTTTGAACTTTAAAAAATATTGATAAAGTAAAAAAAGATATGAAGATATAAAATATATCAATTGAGTTTGGCTTATAAAAAAGATACCGAGATATATACGCACCCATAAAAAACAAAAAATTGGACGTACTTGGTTGCTTACTATGACTCCACCACTTTTACATTTTTGTTTTGAAACGTGTAGCTAAAGGGGTTTTCAATACATCTCAATTATTCACGCACTATTTATCACAGTTTATATCTCCACCTTTTATAGCAACACATTAAAAAAATAAAAAGGAAATTTTGGGCAGGGTCCTTTATTAAAAGAAGCCTTATCTTTCCCAAACGTGATAAGAGAACTTGGCTAATCATAGCTGTGCAGAGTTGATCACTACACTCCAAGTTTATTTCACCAATTTGAGGGCATCATGGAAGGACTTAAGTAATATGAGGAATCACATGAAAAAGCTCAAAGTCCATACCACGTTTCATATAATAAGGTCAAAGGTTTTTAATTTTTAAAATTTCTTATTATGAAAGTCCAGTTTCATATTTGAAGCCCATGTCCATTTCCATTATTTATTTATATTATTTTGAACAGCAATAGAGCAGAGAAAACGAAAACTTTTTATTAAGCTACAGTCATCAGGGGCTAATTCATAAATCAATTTCACAGAAAATAAAGAAAGTAGGTAAAGAGAACAGAACTTTATTTAAAATGATTTTTTTTTTTTTTTTTGCTTTTGCTTAGAGTGAGAAAGTGATTGCCAGAAAATTAAAACTAGTTTGCTATATGAAATACAGAGTTTTATTAATGGTTTCCTTTTACCTCTGCACTGTTACTTCCCAGAATAACGAAATATGAAATAATAGAGATGTACAAGGACTTCAAACCTTTAGTAAATTTAGGAATTTAAGTGATAAAATTAAAAATTTGGGATCTAATTTGAAATTTGGAATCTTTTCTTTAGTTTATAGTTTTACTACTACTGAATTTATTATTTTTGTTAGAAGTTTAACATTTTCGTTTTCCCTATCTTTGGCTCTTCATTGTCTTGCTCACCTCTCATTGTTGGATGTATACACATATTGCTCTGTTTTATGTCATGTCATTGTACACAAATTAAAAGCCAATCAACACTTGTCTCACTTCTCAAATTTTGTGTTTGGCTTATCTTGGGTCTACGTTGTGTTCCGGATTTACCTCTCAAAACAAATTGATTTAGTAAGATCGACTGTTTATCGATTCACATGTGACAAAAAAGGGTTTGATTTTTTCCATATCCACTATTTTACCCAAAATAAAAACATTTTTACATCTAAATTTATGTGTTAAAATTTGGTGTGAAATAATAAATGTAAATAAGTGTGAAAACAATTTAGCCAAAAAAGAATAAAAAACTGACAATACTGCACCTCAGTTTTTAACATTTGTGGTGCCTAAACATGCAAAAATTTGGTGTGAAATAATAAATGTAAATACGTGTGAAAACAATTTAGCCAAAAAAGAATAAAAACCTGACAATACTGCACCTCAGTTTTTAACATTTGTGGTGCCTAAAACATGCAAGAGGTTAGGTTTATAATTGAAATTTTTTGGAAGACGGAACTGTATCATATGTTGATTCATTGCTATTTGAAGTGTGATTGTTTCACCATTGCACACCTTTAGTGTGATGGTTATTCTACAAGTATAAGTGTTTGTGGGATGTGAGGGGTAAAGGCCGGGGTTCAAGTCTTCAGGAGAGAGTTTTACACACATTAACTTACATTAGGCTAAAGTAGAATTTTTATCTTGTATAAAAAATAAAAAAAATGGTGTGATTGTTTCCTTGTTTTTATTTGCTCATCTTTTTTTTTTTGGGAGGATGCGAATTGGACAAATTGAATATGAATGTTTGTAGAAAGAGTTATGCTGTTATCACAACTTGTATCATAACTCGGCCATGTGGTAAGTTGTAAGTGATGGAAGGGTGTCCCCACATGGACCCATCATCACCCTTTTACCATTCACAACTTACCATGTAAACAAGTTATGGCACCAGCATAACTCTCGTAGAAAATTTCACTGTCCAAAACAGAGAAAGTACTTTCTCTGAGTGGCAAAAATACGGTCGCTTTTTTTTTTTTTTTTTTTTTTTTTTAATTTTATTTGCTGAATATACAATCACTCCTTTATGTCGTCACTTTATCACTCCTTTATGTTGTCACTTTATATAGTTTTTTGCTGAATGTCACTTTATATAGTTGATTAAACATATTTGTCACATTTGAGCATCGGATAGGTATAATTATAAGTTCCAAGACTGCTTCGAAAAAAAGTACCATGACTTTTAAGTTATATATTAGGGACTAATAAACATGGTTGTCAAAATTTCAATTTAGATCCTACGATTTTACGATTCCTCCTGCCCAAAACGATCCGAATCTTTCAAGGATCTTTGAAATTGTTCAAGATCGGTAGGATCGTACAATTCTAATGATCCTAAATGAAATGATTTTGGTTTCTTATAATCTTCTCTAACTTGACAGAAGACACAATTAGACTCAAATGAAAAATAATATCCCAATAGACTAAGTTTTGTTATTCTAATGTAGAGAAATAAAGTGTTAGTTACACCCAAATAAAAAATAACATTCCAATAGTGTTACGTTTTGAGGTTTTTGATCTCTTTAAATGATTCTTACAAATGGATATAGTGATGTATGATAATTACATCAAATATATGCAAATTTTTTATTTTTGATGAATAAATATATAATTTATGTAATTATTTAAAATGCCAATGTGTTTTTTTTTTCCTTAAATAATATAAGATTTTACTATCCACGATCTGATTATGAAAACTCACTTAGTGTGTAAAACACTTGTGATTGTTTAGACCCCCAAATTCAAGTTTTCCAATCCAAAGCTTATATTCAAACAATTGATGTACGGAATGATAAATATAAACAATACCCAAGTTGGCAAAACACTCTAATCCATAATTAATCACAAACACAGCAGCAATTAAAAGGAATAGAGTAGGGAAGAGAAAAGCAAATACAAAGATAACACTGAAACGTGTTATCAAAGAGGAAATAGAAGAACTCGGCGAAAAACTTCTTCGCCGCCCTCCAAGCGGTAAATAATCCACTAGAAAGTCAGTTGGGATATATAAATAGCAATAGACCATCTGTGGTGGGCATTTTTGTGATTTTGAGCTGGACTGCCTCTTGTTGTACTGAGGCCCAAGGTTCTGGATAAGAGAGTTGGGACCGATTCAATTGCAATTCACCTTGGTCCGACCTATGCACAAGCTATGCCCCGTTTGCCGAAACTTCAGTCACATACCCATGGCAGGCGAAGTTGTTACAAGAGGGTTATGGCAGACACATACAATATGACAATAAAGGCACTATACTTCTTGTTAAATAGAACAAATGAGGAACCCTTCAGCAAAGTAGGAAAAAGAACAGCATAAGAGACACGTTATAAGTGAGATTATAAAAGCAAGAAAGGAAATAATCTTGATAAACGACGAAATCAAAAGGAAAAAGTTAGTCTGCCATGTTCAATTGTGTTACAGGACTAAGGCCAAGGAGGAGACCACTCCCTCAACGTGGATAACCTTGTCTGCTTTAGAAATTATCCACTTTGAGGGAACGGGCCTGAATGGCTCGTGCCCAAATAAAATCTTTTATCCTTAACAAAAGGTAGGCTTTTAGAGAAAGAGAATGGATTAGCCTATTGGTGTATACCTGCCATTCTACACTCTCTGTTTTTTCTTCCTGATTCTCTCTTTCTTCTCCATTTTTGTTATTTTTTATTCTTTCTCTCTTCTTTTATTTCTTTCTTAGTGTTTACTCATGTAGCGATGTTGTGATCATCTCTTAGTGGTCACTATGGCCTTGATGATGATACCGTGAACGGCAAGGGTCCTTTGTATACTCCCTGCTGTGACTGGCTTTTCCCATTTTAGCCTTTAACTACTTTTGTCTAGTTTGTGGTGTTCCTCTCGACCACCCACTAGTTTGTCAGTTGTCCAGCCACTACCACTTACCTATATTGGCTGTGCCATTCTCCATTACTAGACAAAGAAGGTTATTTTGTTTGCTTACTCACCGTGGCATTCTTATCCACCACTGTATGGGTATTCTCTCTTGCAATCTTTCATGGCATGCACCTAGTAGTTCTAACTCATCCTTTCTTTTTTTGGGTGGTATGTCATTCCAGCAGGATATTTCCTCCAAAAGAACTAGAGTAAGAACCCCAGAATAGGCTTTCCCTTCTCCCTACCGCCAGACCATATCCTCTCTTACCTCTGGCCCATGACCCACCACTCTTGTATTAGCTAGGTACAGGTTGGTAGTGCTTGGGCCTTGCGTGTGATCCACTTCCTGTGTACATTGAAAGCTTGTTTGCTGCTCATGCGTTTGCAATGGTCTGAAGGCTCATTTGTGCATTCTGCCGCTTATCTTTAACCTCTTATGGCGTAAACTGCTTTCTGGTCTTTTATTCTTTATTGGCTTGCTCTTTTCAAGGGCTGAGCCTTGCTTGATCGTGGGTTTTTTCCCTTTTAGCCCATTCTTTGCTCCTTCCGTAGTCTTTTTGTTATTCTTGCCATACCACTCTGTCATTCCTGCCGTGGTGTTATTTGACCCGTCCTTGCTGGGCCTTTTTAAGTCTGCTGCCTATTCTTCTCTCAATGACTCAATATGGTTATTAGATTTATACTCATGCTACTTTGGGCTTTCTTAACCCATTACATTGCTCGTAGGCTCCTTTGTCCCATTTCTTTCTTCTCAAGCATCCTTGGCCTATTTGCTTTCCTTGGGCATCCTTGGCTCATTTTCTAACTCTACATTCCCATGGGTTTTTACTAACTCTTTTGGGCTTCCCTGGTCCAATTACCTTATTCTTCATCCTTGGGGTTCATAGGTTTTCCACTAACCCCTTACTTTCTTGCTTCACTACCTCGGGCTTGCCGTGGCCCATGGGTTTACTACTTCTCTCTTTGGGCTCCTCTAGGCCCATTTGCTTTCCTCAAGACCCATTTATTTACTTTATGGGCCTATAAACCATTGTTTCCCCCATTTGAGCTTAATGAGTTTTTTTCTATCAATCCACTAACTTTACGCTGCCTATATTATTGGGCTTCTTCCTGCTACTAGGCTTCCAAATCGAGCATCAACACCCTCCAAGCCTAATCTACCCAATGCACCTAAGCCTCTAAGCTTCTTACTCCAACAAGGTTACGCCGAATAGTGTCTTCTCTAGTTTTCCGGATCCCGTAATAAGCTTTATATTGCATCCCCCATCCTTGGCATCTTCCAATGCTTCCCAAGCTCCAAAAACACTCTCAATACTTTGAATGGGTGTAGGTAGTATTTGGGTACAAATCTTCTCTCAATGGGTATAACAATGAGAGAGGAAAGGAGAAGAGACTACAAAGTTTTCTCTCTAAAAATGAGTAACTCTCTCTATTAAGGTGGGTGTGTTGTAGAAACCTCTTTTAGGGCTCTTCTCTCAATAGGCTCCTACACAATTTCTTTAGGTAATGAAAGTATATATAGTAGGTGTGAGGAGAATACGAAAAGTCTCAATTTTCAGTAAAACAGAGGCACTTCGCGGGTCACTCATGACTAGTGCAAGTCGCAAATTCAAGTCGCGAGTTACCCTCCTAGACAAGCTATACTGAGCTGGACACTTAGCCTGTCTATTCACCTTCCTGCATATGCTTCTCATGTGACCTTCAACTGTGAAGTCGCAAATCTTCACCACTTAATACTAAACTCATTACAAATAAATCCCACAAAAATACAAGGAAATAAATTTATGGAAATACAACACTTTTTGTCATGGAATAAGTCAACACTAATGTTATGAGAAAAATCATAACTTAACAAATTCTATGTTTCACGATTCCACTTAAATCTCACAATCTTATGTAAGATCTTGATTTTGACAATCTTGCTAGTAAAACTAAAGACACGACTTGTGCAATAATGCATTGTACACGGTGAGATGTGGCCAATATGCATGTGCTGTCTGTCCTTCCTATTTTAATCTGTTCATCTTTATTTTTGGAGGATGCGAATATTAGTCTTTATTTTTGGAGTATGTGAATGGCGGAGCCACGTTGTGGCCGAAGGAGACCCTGTGCCCTCAAATTTTTTTGAAAAAAGTTGAAATATATGGACTTCTATACAAGTTATCCCAATTTTTTAGAAAGAAATCAAGTAGATATTCTTTTGACCCCCCCCCCCCCCCCCCTCCTCATCCGGTTAGTTTTATTTTCTTTTTAAAGTAAATATTCTATTAATGATTAGTGATAGATTTTAAATATTAATAACTTAAATTAACTGGATATTCATCAACTTATGATAAACATATAAGTTTTTAACAATTATCTAAAGAAAAAATTCAAAATTTTGCTCATTCCTCATTTAAACGAAAAAAAAAAAAAAAAAAAAAAAAAAAAAAAAAAAAAAAAAAAAAAAAAAAAAACCCATTCCCTCTTGCTTACTTTGGTGTTGATGGCAAAGATGACTGTGTTTCTATGCATTCTTCTTCATACTTAAAAAATTACACCACCATAACACCACCAGTAAATCTACAACTGAACTAATATGCAACCCACCTTGAGCCCACAAATGAGTCTTTGACTCTTTTCTCAGTTTTAGTCCTTCCTTTCTTCTCTTTTTGCATTCTATATTTTCTTAGTTTATCTCCTTCATCTTTGTTTGTTTGATTTTTTTATTTATTTTTTATTTTGGGGTAAAACTCTTTTTCTTCTCACTTCAAGTTGTTTAAACTAATTTCTCAACTATTGTAGTGCCCTTAAGTCCTTGCTTCAATTCCAAGAAGGGTACTTTCCATGTGTATGGTTAAAAAAAAAATTCAAAATTTTGCTCATTCCTCATTTAAAAAAAAAAAAAAAAAAACCATTCCCTTTTGCTTACGTTGGTGTTGATGGTAGAGATGACTGTATTTCTATGCATTCTTCTTCATACTTAAAAAATTACACCACCACAACACCACCAGTAAATCTACAACTGAACTAATATGCAACCCACCTTGAGCCCACAAATGAGTCTTTGACTCTTTTCTCAGTTTTATTCCTTCCTTTCTTCTCTTTTTGCATTCTATATTTTCTTAGTTTATCTCCTCCATCTTTGTTTGTTTGATTTTTTTTTTTTGGGGTAAAACTCTTTTTCTTCTCACTTCAAGTTGTTTAAACTAATTTCTCAACTATTGTAGTGCCTTTAAGTCCTTGCTTCAATTCCAAGAAGGGTACTTTCCATGTGTATGGTTGAAAACCATACACTTAGAGCAACCCATCAGTAGGTGTATAATTTCTGTCTATTTTGTACAAAAAACACACTTTTTCTATTTTATATAATCACTTTTACAAAACATTCACATCAGTCTATCTATTCTAAACATTTATTCAATAAAATATATATTTTTTTACACTATCTTCTCTCTCACATACCCAGCACAGCCCACCTAGCCACCATCGTCAACCCACCAGCCTCTATCATCAATCTACTCAACCACCATCATCAAGCAACTAGCCTCCATCATCAACCCACCCAAATACCCATTCAACCTAGCCACCACCAATGAAATCCAAATACCCATTCAACCCAACTACCATCAATGAAATCCAAATATTCTTCCAACCCAACCATTGTGCAACAAGATCGACGCCTCCAATTGTCCAGCCATGGAAGCTCCGTTAAAGCCCAAGTGCGTCTAAACCCAATACCCATTCAACCCAGCTCTAATCGACGCCTTCAACCTAGCTTTGATTGACGCCTTCAACCTAGTTCTGATCAACGCTCATGATGCATAACTCCGCTGATTTGTGGGTCTGGCCATGGAAAAGGAAGCTTATGAGATGAGAGAAATAGAGAGCTGAGAGGGTTGATGTGAAAGGAGGAAAAAAAAAAAAAAAAAGAGAAAAGAAAGAGTGAGGTGAGAGTTAGAGGATCGGTGAGAAGGAGAGAGAGAAAAAATATTAAAACACAAAGTGCAAAACTATAGTAACCGTGCATATATGCATGGTTACTGTAGCAATTGTGCATAAATGTACAACTTTACACTCACTGATGTGGGTGTTTTTTTGGGTCAAAATGTGTAAAATAAGTAACTTTTTTCTATTATGCAAGACTTTGCATCTTCTAATGTAGATGCTCTTAGCAATGTTAAAAAACCCCATTAAAATCACAGTTTTCAAGCAATCTGATACAGTCATACATGGTTTTCCAAGCAATCTGATATACTCCTTTTTTTTTTTTTTTTTGTTAATTTTTTTTATGAGGATAAACTCCTCTTTCTAGTCCTTTACTTTGTCTTCCCAACCCACTTCTCAATTTTCATCACTCTCAATTGCTTGGAAGACTTGATTGATTTATTTGATTTTTTTTTTTTTTTTTTTATCATTAAATGACTATTATTTGTCTATTTTTTAGCAATCTGATAAACTCCTCTTTCTAGTCTTTTATTTTGTCTTCCCAACCCACTTCTCAATTGCTTGGAAGACTTGATTGATTTATTTGATTATATTTTTTTTATTGTTAAGGTCCCGTTTGGTACATCCACTAAAATACATGTTTTCAGTTTTTAAACAACAATATTCGTATTTTCACACACTTTTTCATTCACATATATTTCCACACATGTTTTCAAACATATGTTTCAGTTTTTAAGTGCATGTACCAAACATCTCCTAAGTGACTATTATTTGTCTATTTTTTAGCAATCTTTAACCTATTAGTAAATTTTTATTTTAATTATAATACTTAATAGATTGTAATTTAATTTGATAATCTAGGTCTATTGACAAATTAAAAACTATTGAGTTATAAATCACTTAAGTATTGAAAATCTCAAAAATATATGTTTATAGTAGTAAAAAGTCAACTTTTTTTTATTTTTTATTTAGCTTATTTGTGCTACTATTTATGGGTTTCATTGCACTTTTTAGTACTATTTATGGGTCTTACTATACTATTTTAGCTACATTTTAACTTTATTTACAATACTTTCAATAAAAAAATTTTAATTTTAGCTAAATAAGCTATTCTAAATAGACACATATCATATGGATAAAGTATATAATTACCTTCTTTTTTTTTTTCTTTTTTTTTTTTTTTTTCTTATTTAGCTCTTCAAATATAAATTCCTGTCTCTTGCGTTCCAAAAGAGAGGAAGGAGTTTCTCCAAGTGGCAATAATGCGATCACTCCTTCAGGCTTTACACCTCTGACTCTAGTATGGGGCTATGTTACTTGGTGACATCACACGTACATTACCTGCTGATGATGGCATGCTTTTATATTGTGAAATCAAGTAAATTTGCTCTTTTATTCAAGATATCAGAAATTTTGTTTTTGGGTGCAAATCTTTAGAACCAAAATGAAATGGTACGCGTTCTCAAAAAAGAAAATGAAATGGTTTGAAACTCAAATCGCACACACGCATATTGTACATAAAATATGAGAGCATGCTTGTGAATTATAAAAACTAAGCATATTGAACGTAGAGTCTGAAAGGTGCATAGTTGAAACTGGACAAAACCTAAACTCCTTAGACAACATTAATGGTATTAGAACATGTAATGGTATTAGAACCACTAAAGAATTGTCACATATTATCTTCACAAAAATAATGAATTAAGTAGAACTTTTATAAAATGTGTATGAGTATATTATCTTATTCTTCTTCTTCTTAGCCTCGATATGATGAGAATTGTACTGATTAGCAAAATAAACTTGATTAGCTCATAATTCTAAAACGATCATCCAATTTTTTAACAGCATAATAATGATTTTTCCATACACAATTAACACAATTCAGCATAAAAATAAAATTTTCTTTCATTGCACATGGAAAATTTGTAGGTATTCTCGAAGCATGAAAAAATGATGTTCTTTCCTCTCACATTCATAGTAGACCTCACCATGAATTTAATAAGTAAAACCCACCATGAATGTGTGAGAAAGGATCACTATTCTCCGTGCTCTAAAAATACCTAAGAATTACTCATTGCATATACAATTCTATGCATTATTGAGCATTGTTTAGACTTTAGACCAGTAAGTGCAGGGTCGGAGCTAGCCTTGGACAATGGGGGTCAATGGCCCCCCAAATTTGTTTTTTTTTTTAAATTATTAGTATGTGTGTGTATATATATATATAGGTATTAATTTTAGCAATTTGTTCTATAAAATTACATTTTATCCCCCTTAACAATATTTTTAATTTTTTCCGTGAGTAATGTTACAACCATAAAACGTTTCTACAATATTTTTACAAATTGTTGAGGTAGCAGATTCTTATTGGTTTGCATCTGGGCTCACATTTTACATCAATTTTTTAACATAACAATAACCACTAACCATATCATTAATTTATAAAAAACATTTGTAACTCTAGCATTTTCCTCCTTTTAAATGTTGTAAAAAATTTATAAATCTAAAATTTAAAACAAAATATACAAGGCCATAAAAATTAGTCCATCAACAAAAATTACCAATAGCCAAAAAAAAAGAAAAAAAAAAAAGAAAAAGAAAAAGAAAAAGCCCAATCAACCAATTTTACCCAAAACAAACAACCCGGTCTTTTAAAAAATTTTAAACAAAATAATTTTGTCTTTGCCCAGCAGTGCGCACTAAAGAAACTGAAAAAAAAAAAAAAATTTTTTTTTTGAAGCAACTAAACAGCAGAGTTAGAGGTTGAAGTTGTCACATGCAATCAACAACAAAGCCGCCCCCAATTCTAAGTCCTAGCTCTATCCCTAAATAAGTGTGCATGCATATTTAGGAAGCACTAGATTCCTTTTTTTCGCCCTTTATACCTATCGTTTTCTTGGTTTTAGTTCATGTAATGGTCACCAGCTATAATTTTGTAGCCCACTTGCTTGTTTTAACGATTAAAGAGTCAAATGTAGCAAGTCTTTTTCTTTCTATTTTTTTTTTTTTGAAAGATTCTTTATCTATATAAATTTATAAAAAATGTTATATTTACTTTACATTTACAATAAATTTTAAGTAACAAATTATTATTGGCCGTTATAGGTGGACAAAAAAGTAATTAAAAAAATAAATTCAAATTAAAACTAAAAACAATTTGTCACTTAAAATTTATTGTAGGACTATTGTAAAAAATTTGTAGATGTAACCGTTCTCAAAATTTATATATAAAGTAGATTACTCTAATAATAATGAAAAGAGGCCTATGTTATATTCAATTTCAATTTCATCCTTCAACTTTCATTTTATATGAATTCGATCATTCTATCCACTTTAATAAAGTGAATTGTTGTGTTTTTTTAGTATTATTTGTTGTTGTTGTTGTTGTTGTTACTGTTGTTGGGTTTTACCCCATCCTTTTGAGTAAAACTAAAAAGAGATGGGGTTTTCTTCTGCTTTTTCTTTTTCTTTTTCCTTTTTGTTTTTGTTTTTTCAATTTCTTGACAACCAAACATACTTTAGAGTGTTTCGTGGTCACGGCGTGGTGAAGCAGAGGAAAACGGCGAGAACCTTTTTTTTTTTTTGGGAAATCATTTTGTTTCTCTTTTCTGTCAGGATTTAAGTGATGAGTGACGTGGCGAAGGATTATTGGATGGCGTAAAACCAGTGTTTTACGCCATCGCCTGACCTAATGTTTTCTCTTTCGATAATGGACAAACATTTTGGTCCAATTAGCAGGAAAAGGTAAGTGTACAGTCAGAGAGTGAGAGAGACAAGCATATAACTTTCATTCTATTATATATAGACATAAGTCTAGGTACACAACACAAGCATTGATACATTGTTATTGCTTGAGAAAAATTAATGGCTAGCTGCTTTCTATTTAGGAGAAGCAAGAGCTGCTTCATAGACTTCCTATATGACCCAAAGAAGGACCAAGCAGGCGATGTCCAAAACATTCTCTTGATAGTTGCTACTCTAATTGCAGCAGTGACTTTTCAAGCTGGGTTAACCCTCCTGGTGGTGTTTGGCAAGATAATATGACAAGGTATCTCACTTTACGTGCAGAAAAACCTGATTAAGGGAATTGGACAGACCCTTCATGTGAAACACATGTTGCAGGGACGGCCATTTACGCGTCTCGAACAGACCCCTTCTATATTTTCTTGGTTTTTAACACTGTGGCACTTTCCACTTCGGTTCTTGTCATTATGTCTCTCACATATAACTTCCCTTTCCATTTAGAAGTATTTATTGCCGCAGCTCAATGCTTGTAACTTACGGATCGGCCATATTTGCCGTCACGCCTGGTGATTCTTTTAGATTTCGTTACATCCTCATAGCAGCTGCTTTTCCTTTTGTGCTACGAGTTTTGATTTATATAGTCAAGTTCATAGCAAATCAAGGAAAAGAGAATCTGTCTGACACATGTAAAGTTCAGAAGACAAGTGGGAATTCTGAAGATAATTCATGCAGAAAATGTGGAAGTGAGATTCCCAAAAATTCAGAAGGCGTCGAAGTTTGAATTTCCATCAGTTGTATAAAAAATAAAGTTCAGAAGACGTCTAGCATGTTCCGATTCTGTATTATTATGCCATAAAACTGTCGTGGGACAGCTGCTATATATATGTATAAATTTGCATGGGTCTGTTTGATTTTGCTTTTTTGATGTTTTTTTCCCTCTATGTATCTTTAGTTATAAATATTATGGAATTTTCACGTTAAAAATTATATTATCATTTTTTGTTTTTTGGGTTAACTAAGAAAGATATAAATCAAGTTTAATTATATATATATATATATATATATATATATATATATTTTAAACCACTTGAAAAATTCAAACCCAATAGGCCCCTAATATCCTCACTACATATGTTAGATTTATTCTAATAATAATAATAATAAAAAATCTTTTCTTGATATTTGATATTACTTAGTGTTCTTAATTTTTTGTTATAACTCAGGTGAAGCCAATAATTTTTGTTTGGGAACCCAGTTATGGTATTGATACAATAATCAAGAGAATTAATTAAGATAAACTCAAAACACATATCTAACTAAGTGTGTGTATATATATATATATATATAATTTAAGAGAACTTATCATTTTCCTAAACTCTAAATTGTATAAAAAAAAAGTTGTATAATGTGTTGTAAACAAAAAAAAAATATTGCGTAAAATAATTGGTTCATAGAGGATATTTAATTAACGTTATAGATAATAATGCTTGAAAAAAATAAAAGAGAATAGAAAAAAATTACATCAAAGTTCTCTCCATTTCATCTATTATACAATTAATATTTTATTATTTTTTAGATCTAATAATGTATAGACAATCACATCATTTAAAATTTAAAATAATCTGATAGTATCTATACTTTTAGATTTGTAAAATTTAACCTAAGCTATAAAATTGTTCCATTTGAAATGGAGAGAATCATTTTCCTTTCATATCTCTTGCTTGTAGTATTACACTTTCTTCAAATTAAGTGGAGACGACTAACAAAAAGCTCTTTCCAGAGCATGCTATATAACTTTTTCTGTATCTTTCTTTTCAAATAAATACAGCATAAAAAGAAGTGTTGTATAATGTTATGTTTGGTATTGTCAATGGCAAAAAATCACTAAGGAAGACATGTTAGAAAAAACATTTACTAAATTTCATGCTTCAAATATGCTCTTGCAACAACAATATCGTGAGCGTAAGTTCCAAAAATATTTAGAACTTATATCATATCCTCTAGTGGCTGAACAAAATAATGAGCTTCTACTGAGAAATCACTTATCCCAACAAACCGGCTCCACACTATTGCTTGAAGTGAACGGAATGTCTTTTGAATGAAATGGAGGAAATAAAAATTAAGGGCATGGACATGGTAAGAACAACCAATAAGGGGGAGACATACTCATAATCCTTTAAAGAGGCATAACACACCTTATTGTTAGTGTCATGTGTTTTGGTATTGTCAACCATGCCAAATTATGTGACTTCTATCATTTGCCACTTTCTTTATTATTATGATAACCTGTCGAGGTACAGCTGCTCTAGCTATATACATGCATGTTGGGGCCTGTCTGATCAACTTTTTCAATGTGTTTTATTTTTCCCTCCATGTTTAAGTAATTGCAACTTTTATGGATTTATCACTTTAAAAAGTTCATCATCTTATTAATTCAAATCAGATAAAAATAAAATTTAATCATTTTTATAATGACTTAAACCACTTGAAAGATTCAAACCAACCAGGTCCTTAATATCCTTGCTGCACATGCCAAATATATTCTCTATTTTTTTTTTTTTTGGTAACAAGAAAAATTTGCTTGAGATGAATATATATATATATATATATATATATATTGGTGTTCTTGAGCATTTATCCTAACTCAAGAACTATGTGAAGAACCATGTAGCTCAGTGATACTATGAGTCTGTTTGGATAACGCTTATTACTGAAAACTGAAAAATCTGTAGTAAAATAATTTTTAAATGTGTGAATAGTACAGTGGGACCTAATTTTAAAGTTGTTTTTTTGAAAAAAAAGTACTTATGGGTCCCGTGAATAATGCACGGGACCCACCAAAAAACGCTGGACATTAGATGCACTATCCAAACTCAACCTATGTGGTTCTTTCCGTGAGGAAAAATTAAAATAGAATAGTCAAATTTCTGAAAAATACATGCCTTTTTATTTATTTATTTATTTTTTAATGATCCTTTTATCATTTAAGAAAGTCAAGTTAGAATAGATAATCAAATTTCCGGAACACACATGCCTTTTTTTTTTTTTAATAAATTGCAGTGTTAATGTGTTATAGGACATAAACCGGACAACAACAAAAAAAACTTTAGTAGGAATAAGGTCACGAGTATCCAACGAGGCTGAATTTCAAAGTAAAACTATAAATATCATATGGGGGGGGACTCTATCGTATGGGAGGATGAAACACCTAGCAAAAAAAAAAAAAACATTTGGACAAGTAATATATTTCACATAAGATTTTATATATGAACGGTGCAAACAGAAACATTATGTAACGGCACAATATTATATCATCACTAGGGTTTGAAACACAAGTACAATCTACAAAAGCCCTGACCCAAATACTATGACCCTAATTGGGCCACCTATATATCCGGCTATTCCACAAATAAAAA
This sequence comes from Quercus glauca, assembly GCA_023736055.1. Lineage (NCBI taxonomy): Eukaryota > Viridiplantae > Streptophyta > Magnoliopsida > Fagales > Fagaceae > Quercus > Quercus glauca. The sequence continues at coordinate 74,616,162 of CM043318.1, read as the reverse complement.
AATATATTATTAAGAATTAACACCCCTTGAACTGATTTGGATTTAAAAAAAAAAAGAAGGGGCTCGCATGTATTGTGTGTAATCATCCCCCCACACCCTATGATATATTGTCATTTGAGCTTTTGGCAAGCTCGTGAGTACCACCAACACACAAGGTGTGCCACTATTTGATCTCATTATCACAATTTCTGCATATTAGGAAGTATGAGTCAATACTAATACTCAAACCAGCGACCTCTTGACACTTAGTTGTGATGAGATTTTTTCAAGGCTTCCAAAGACTGTACCACACTTGCTGGTGGTAACTAATTTGGATACTAAGTAGTGAAGGTGAACGATGGATTGAGATTTTATTAGAAAAAAGTTTGCAACTTGTAAGTGTGAAGTAATGAAAGGCATGGCAATGACTCCTTCACGCATGCAGTGACGAAAAATGTCATGTTATTATCTTGACGTGTATAGTGCGATCATAAAAGACAGCATTATGTGTTGCCTAGACCGTGACCTTGCTATCACAATAAAGCGGGAGTAAGACTAGAAACAAAACCCCTTTATCACTTTGAGTAAACATTGAAGCCAAATAACTTTTGAAGTAGCGTAAGCTAAAGCTCAATATTCTGATTCAGTTAAGGAGTAAACAAATACAGATTAAGCATTAAACTCGAGCTTAGATGAACAAGATAATAATAGACCTTTATGCATTATCCCACGCACAACAAAGGACAACTGTAAAATGGACTGTGCATAGTGATCATGTGATGTCAGAGATTAACTGATAACATTAACAAAATATATAACAATAATGTCCTTTTTTTTCCCCAATACCATAGCTTAAAAACACATACATAGTAGCTCATTTAGATAATTTTTCACTTTCAACTTTGGGGAGAAGGACAAATTTTTCAAGGCTTCCTACGACTACACCACACTTGCTGGTGGTAACTAATTTGGATACTTAGTGAAGCTGAACGGTGGATTGAGACATTATCAGAAAAAAGTTTGCAACTTGTAAGTGTGAAGTAATGCAAGGCATGGCAATGACTCCTTCACACATGCAGTGACGAAAAATGTCATGTTATTATCTTGACGTGTATAGTGTGATCATGAAAGACAGCATTATGTGTTACTTAGACCGTGACCTTGCTATCACAATAAAATGGGAGTAAGACTAGAAACAAAACCCCTTTATCACTTTGAGTAAACATTGAAGCCAAATAACTTTTGAAGTAGCGTAAGCTAAAGCTCAATATTCTGATTCAGTTAAGGAGTAAACAACTACAAATTAAGCATTAAACTCGGGCTTAGATGAACAAGATAATAATAGACCTTTATGCATTATCCCACGCACAACAAAGGACAACTGTAAAATGGACTGTGCATAGTGATCATGTGATGTCATAGATTAACTGACAACATGAACAAAATATATAACAATAATGTCCTTTCTTTTCCCCAATACCATAGCTTAAAAACACATAAATAGTAGCTCATTTAGATAAATTTTCATTTTCAACTATGGGGAGAAGGACAACTTTTTCAAGGCTTCCTATGACTGCACCACACTTGCTGATGGTAACTAATTTGGATACTAAGTAGTGAAGGTGAACGGTGGATTGAGACTTTATCAAAAAAAAGTTTGCAATTTGTAAGTGTGAAGTAATGAAAGGCATGGCAATGACTCCTTCACGCATGCAGTGACGAAAAATGTCATGTTATTATCTTGACGTGTATAGTGCGATCATGAAAGACAGCATTATGTGTTGCTTAGACCGTGACCTTGCTATCACAATAAAGCGGGAGTAAGACTAGAAACAAAACCCCTTTATCACTTTGAGTAAACATTGAAGCCAAATAACTTTTGAAGTAACGTAAGCTAAAGCTCAATATTCTGATTCAATTAAGGAGTAAACAGCTACAGATTAAGCATTAAACTCAAGTTTAGATGAACAAGATAATAATAGACCTTTATGCATTATCCCACGCACAACAAAGGACAACTGTAAAATGGACTGTTCATAGTGATCATGTGATGTCATAGATTAACTGACAACATGAACAAAATATATAACAATAATGTCCTTTTTTTTTCCCCAATACCATAGCTTAAAAACACATAAATAATAGCTCATTTAGATAATTTTTCACTTCCAACTTTGGGGAGAAGGACAAATTTTTCAAGGCTTCCTACGACTGCACCACACTTGCTGGTGGTAACTAATTTGGATACTAAGTAGTGAAGGTGAACGGTGGATTGAGACTTTATCAGAAAAAAGTTTGCAACTTGTAAGTGTGAAGTAATGAAAGGCATGGCAATGACTCCTTCACGCATGCAGTGACGAAAAATGTCATGTTATTATCTTGACGTGTATAGTGCGATCATGAAAGACAGCATTATGTGTTGCTTAGACCGTGACCTTGCTATCACAATAAAGCGGGAGTAAGACTAGAAACAAAACCCCTTTTATCACTTTGAGTAAACATTAAAGCCAAATAACTTTTGAAGTAGCGTAAGCTAAAGCTCAATATTCTGATTCAGTTAAGGAGTAAACACCTACAGATTAAGCATTAAACTCGAGCTTAGATGAACAAGATAATAATAGACCTTTATGCATTATTCCACGCACAACGAAGGACAACTGTAAAATGGACTGTGCATAGTGATCATATGATGTCATAGATTAACTGACAACATGAACAAAATATATAACAATAATGTCCTTTTTTTTCCCCAATACCATAGCTTAAAAACACATAAATAGTAGCTCATTTAGATAATTTTTCATTTTCAACTTTAGGGAGAAGGACAAATTTTTCAAGGCTTCCTACAACTACACCACATTTGCTGGTGGTAACTAATTTGGATACTAAGTAGTGAAGGTGAACGGTGGATTGAGACTTTATCAGAAAAAAGTTTGCAACTTGTAAGTGTGAAGTAATGAAAGGCATGGCAATGACTCCTTCATGCATGCAGTGACGAAAAATGTCATGTTATTATCTTGACGTGTATAGTGCGATCATGAAAGACAGCATTATGTGTTGCTTAGACTGTGACCTTGCTATCACAATAAAGCTGGAGTAAGACTAGAAACAAAACCCCTTTATCACTTTGAGTAAACATTGAAGCCAAATAACTTTTGAGGTAGCGTAAGCTAAAGCTCAATATTCTGATTCAGTTAAGGAGTAAACAGCTACAGATTAAGCATTAAACTCGAGCTTAGATGAACAAGATAATAATAGACCTTTATGCATTATCCCACGCACAACAAAGGACAACTGTAAAATGGACTGTGCATAGTGATCATGTCATGTCATAGATTAACTGACAACATTAACAAAATATATAACAAGAATGTCCTTTTTTTTCCCCAATACCATTGCTTAAAAACACATAAATAGTAGCTCATTTAGATAATTTTTCATTTTCAACTTTGGGGAGAAGGACAAATTTTTCAAGGCTTCCTACGACTGCACCACACTTGCTGGTGGTAACTAATTTGGATACTAAGTAGTGAAGGTGAACGGTGGATTGAGACTTTATCAGAAAAAAGTTTGCAACTTGTAAGTGTGAAGTAATGAAAGGCATGGCAATGACTCCTTCACGCATGCAGTGACGAAAAATGTCATGTTATTATCTTGACGTGTATAGTGCGATCATGAAAGACAGCATTATGTGTTGCTTAGACTGTGACCTTGCTATCACAATAAAGTTGGAGTAAGACTAGAAACAAAACTCCTTTATCACTTTGAGTAAACATTGAAGCCAAATAACTTTTGAGGTAGCGTAAGCTAAAGCTCAATATTCTGATTCAGTTAAGGAGTAAACAGCTACAGATTAAGCATTAAACTCGAGCTTAGATGAACAAGATAATAATAGACCTTTATGCATTATCCCACGCACAACAAAGGACAACTGTAAAATGGACTGTGCATAGTGATCATGTGATGTCATAGATTAACTGACAACATTAACAAAATATATAACAATAATGTCCTTTTTTTTCCCCAATACCATTGCTTAAAAACACATAAATAGTAGCTCATTTAGATAATTTTTCATTTTCAACTTTGGGGAGAAGGACAAATTTTTCAAGGCTTCCTACGACTGCACCACACTTGCTGGTGGTAACTAATTTGGATAAAAAGTAGTGAAGGTGAACGATGGATTGAGACTTTATCAGAAAAAAGTTTGCAACTTGTAAGTGTGAAGTAATGAAAGGCATGGCAATGACTCCTTCACACATGCAGTGACGAAAAATGTCATGTTATTATCTTGACGTGTATAGTGCGATCATGAAAGACAGCATTATGTGTTGCTTAGACCGTGACCTTGCTATCACAATAAAGCGGGAGTAAGACTAGAAACAAAACCCCTTTATCACTTTGAGTAAACATTGAAGCCAAATAACTTTTGAAGTAGCGTAAGCTAAAGCTCAATATTCTGATTTAGTTAAGGAGTAAACAGCTACAGATTAAGCATTAAACTCGAGCTTAGATAAACAAGATAATAATAGACCTTTATGCATTATCCCACGTACAACAAAGGACAACTGTAAAATGGACTGTGCATAGTGATCATGTGATGTCATAGATTAACTGACAACATGAACAAAATATATAACAATAATGTCCTTTTTTTTCCCCAATACCATAGCTTAAAAACACATAAATAGTAGCTCATTTAGATAATTTTTCATTTTCAACTTTGGGGAGAAGGACAAATTTTTCAAGGCTTCCTACAACTACACCACACTTGCTGGTGGTAACTAATTTGGATACTAAGTAGTGAAGGTGAATTGTGGATTGAGACTTTATCAGAAAAAAGTTTGCAACTTGTAAGTGTGAAGTAATGAAAGGCATGGCAATGACTCCTTCACGCATGTAGTGACGAAAAATGTCATGTTATTATCTTGATGTGTATAGTGCGATCATGGAAGACAGCATTATATGTTGCTTAGACCGTGACCTTGCTATCACAATAAAGCGGGAGTAAGACTAGAAACAAAACCCCTTTATCACTTTGAGTAAACATTGAAGCCAAATAATTTTTGAAGTAGCGTAAGCTAAAGCTCAATATTCTGATTTAGTTAAGGAGTAAACAACTACAGATTAAGCATTAAACTCAAGCTTAGATGAACAAGATAATAATAGACCTTTATGCATTATCCCACGCACAACAAAGGACAACTGTAAAATGGACTGTGCATAGTGATCATGTAATGTCATAGATTAATTGACAACATGAACAAAATATATAACAATAATGTCCTTTTTTTCCCCAATACCATAGCTTAAAAACACATAAATAGTAGCTCATTTAGATAATTTTTCATTTTCAACTTTGGGGAGAAGGACAAATTTTTCAAGGCTTCCTACGACTGCACCACACTTGCTGGTGGTAACTAATTTGGATACTTAGTGAAGGTGAATTGTGGATTGAGACTTTATCAGAAAAAAGTTTGCAACTTGTAAGTGTGAAGTAATGAAAGGCATGGCAATGACTCCTTCACGCATGTAGTGACGAAAAATGTCATGTTATTATCTTGACGTGTATAGTGCGATCATGAAAGACAGCATTATATGTTGCTTAGACCGTGACCTTGCTATCACAATAAAGCGGGAGTAAGACTAGAAACAAAACCCCTTTATCACTTTGAGTAAACATTGAAGCCAAATAACTTTTGAAGTAGCGTAAGCTAAAGCTCAATATTCTGATTTAGTTAAGGAGTAAACAACTACAGATTAAGCATTAAACTCGAGCTTAGATGAACAAGATAATAATAGACCTTTATGCATTATCCCACGCACAACAAAGGACAGCTGTAAAATGGACTGTGCATGTGATCATGTGATGTCATAGATTAACTGACAACATGAACAAAATATATAACAATAGTGTCCTTTTTTTTCCCCAATACCATAGCTTAAAAACGCATAAATAGTAGCTCATTTAGACAATTTTTCATTTTCAACTTTGGGGAGAAGGACAAAACAAATGGAGCGAAATGAACACAGCGAAGTTCAGAATGATTTGGAGGAATTTTGTAGAGCATCTCAAAAGGTGAAATTCCACCTATGGCTGTTAAGGTGGAATTCTATTTGTTTCATTACATACACAATGGTGAAAGCTGCTTCACCCCAAACCTTCTTAGAAGCTAGGGATAGTATGATAACAATAAATTCCTTGGAAATTGATGTTGCTTATGTCTAAACCGGTCGGGTAAAACGGGCCAAAAGCAGTAAAAATTGGAAACCAGACCCTTTTTCAATTCTTTGACAATTCTGGTTCTTAAAACATTGTTACAGTTTGAACTTACCCTATTGTTGGATGTATACACATATTGCTATGTTTTATGTCATGCCAATTGGGCACAGATTAATGTTATATCAACACATGTGTATTGCTTTTCAATTTTTTTGCTTGGTTTATCTTATAGGCAGATCGAAGTGGTACACCGATAGCTAATAGTCTCCTTTGGGTCAATATTGAGTTTTAGATTTAGTTCCCAAAAAGACAATTGAATTTGTCATACTTAATGATATGTGCAATTGTGATTAGTGAACTATCATTTTTATATGAAATCTCCATTTTTTCTCTATTAATTATAATCACACATATTATAGGATTATTAAAAAAGTTATGGTAAAAATAGGTAGGTTTCAGGTCTGTATCATATCTTGATTCATTACTAGTTCTATTTGAAGTGTGATCGTTTCCTTTTATTTTTCGTAGGTTCAATTTGATTGTTAACAAAGTTTTGATTTGAGTTATTGATGCTATAGCCCAAACATTTTTTACTCGACGGTGCTATTTGATTTTGAATTCTATATCAAATCTTATTTTGAATTATTGGTGCTAGACAGATCCGTTGTAACTAGCATGGCCCATCACATGCTATCTTTTACTTGGAGCATGCCTGTTGGACATTTGAACGTGAATGTTGAAGAAAATTTCACTATCCAAAATAGAGGAAGTGCTTTCCAGTTGGAAAATTTACACTCCTTTTTTATGTCGTCACGTTATTAAGCATATCTATGCTTTAGTTTGTTTTTTAAGAGAAGAATCTATGCTTTAGTTGATAGTTGATATATATAGATTAAACAAATATGTAATAACTTGATACACATTGGCAAAAAAATATATAATATTGTACACATTTTTTTAATCTATAATATAAAAAGTATGAATTTTCCTTTATCACATGTGAGTGTCAAATAATTGTAACATGTAGGCCCAAACCCACCCGGAAAGAAAATGTTGATCCTTTTCGTCATAACGCTTATGTCACCTACTGATGTGGCAAGCTTTTGTCTTGCATTGTAAAGTAGAATCAATTAAATTTGCTCTCTTCTTTCCAAATCTTATTTTTGGACAAATTTTAGGACCAAAATAAAATTGTATGAAACTCAAACACAAATAAACATGCAGAGGTATGCATATGTTTGTTATTTTGATTAAAAATGTTAGTAATTTTTTTATATATTTTTATTTTGTGAGAGGTAATTAAGTTAAAATTACAAAGAAATTCTTAATTTAATTTCTTTTATGTATTTTTTAACATCATAAGCTTGGCTTATGTACTATTTTTCTTTTAAAATTGAATAAGTATTATTGAGTAATTGAAAGATCTTTAAGTGTTATTTAAAGAATTGAATTTAAATTGAGAGTTTATATAGTATTTGTAACATATTCTTAACTTTATTGATGTGTTTTGAGATAACTTTTGCTTTAATTTCATTTACCATTCATAATTAATAATAAAAAACTTGTGTAATACACTAATTACTGAGAATATATATCAATTATTTGACCAACAAATAACAATAGAAAACTATCATTCCAATTTAGTCTCTCAAAAAACTAGATTTTCTTTTCAATTGATATCTCATGCGACTTCGCACATTGTCCTAAAGTTCAACAAAATACTATAAAATATATTTTAAAAAATAACAATAAATTGAATAAAAAAGAGTACTCAAGAAAATGATAAAAACTAAGAATATTGAAATATAGTCTGAAAAGTGCATTATTGAGCTTGAGTTAACAAAGCCTAAACTCCTTAGACAACATTTATTACTCATACCGAATTGGTATTTAATTTTGAATTTGAAAATATATTTTCCTTTGCCACATGCCTTAAATTTAATTGAATAAGAACCACTAAAGAATTATCACAATATTATTTTCATAAAAAAAAAAAAAAATTTGAGTTGAGCTTTTATAAAATTTGTATAATTTATCAATATTTAATGAGATACTACAAATTTTTTTTAGAGTTCAAAAGATCTCTCTCTCTCTCTCTTCTTTGGGGGGGGGGGGGGGGGGGGGGGGCGCGGGGTGATTCAAATTTTTTGGGAGGCAAAATCCTTTTTTTTTTTGTTGTTGAAATCTCTTAAAATTTTTAATAATGATAAATAATAAATAATACATATAGAATATTAATTTTGGGCGGGAGGGGTTAGTATCAGTATACTTCCATCTCTAGTGCACAAGAACACAAAATACAAGCCAAACTCATTCAAGCCTCATTGTTACAATTATTCTCTATGAATAAGTCAAGGGACATAAATTATTTCACAATATACCACTTTCATATGGGACTAAGGGTTTGTTTTGGTGAGGAGTGGAAAAGTGAGAGGATATAAAATAGTGGGAGGATGTAAAAGTAGGAGAATAAAAAATATTTTAATTTCCCTCATTTTTGTTTGGTTGAGAGTAAAAAAGTAGAGGGATGAAAAAAGTGAGTTTGTAAAAATTTACTTATATACCTTTGTTAAAAAATGACAAACCACAAAAAAATAAAAAACCCAAATTTATTAAAAAATAAAAACCCCGTCTTAAAAAAATAACGTCTAAAAAAAAAAAAAAAAGGAAGACTGAAATGAGAACAAAAGAAACACTTAACAAGGGTATTGAAGCCCAACAAAGCAAGTGAAAAAAAAAAATGAGAACAAAAATCATACAGTTATTAAAACTGGAATTTAAATATATAATAATATAAAATAAAAAAACACAACACAACACATCACGCACTGAAGCCCATGTGCAACTTGCACGTGCGCATTTTTGTCATTCATCCATTAGATATTTCTCACCAAGTTTTCTCCTCATTTTAGGGAGAAAACTTTTTGGTTGGTCCAAGTGAGCCCTTTTTTTTAGAATACTAAATATTTTTAACACACACACACGGGAAGAGGGGAGAAAGTTTTTAAAAAAAAAAAACTTATAGTGATGTATATCCAAAATGGCCTAACTCTTGGATACACAGCACGGTCTTTAAACCTTTTTAACTCACATTCATTTTTCAATGTGGGATTAACCTACTATTTTTTCTTTTGAGAATACTATGGTCCAAGTGAGCCCTAAAGGAGGCATGTATGTTACTTTTACCCCCAAACAAACTCGATCCTCCTACTAATCAGATCTCTAATGATCTAAGAGAAAAGACATATATCTCCAACAGATGGTCCTTGCGTGTCATTTTGGAAGCGAAATTTTTTTTTTTTTTTTGATTATCTACAAATATTTGCATAATAATCTCCAATCATTAGCAAAGATCCCTAAATATGATGAGAATTGCACTGATTAGCAAGATTAGATCCCAAAATGATTATCTAATTTCCGTACAACATAATCTCAAAATTTTTTTGATTGTATTTGTTAACTACTCCTTCCGTATGCAATTAATTAGCACTATTGAGCACAAAAATATAATTTTCATGCATCACATACTGCACTATTGAGTATTTAGACAAGTTTTTCATCTACCATATCATTTGTTACAATTTTTGCCACAATTTAATGATATGTGTAATTGTAATTGATAAATTATCACATGCAAATACACTCATTACTTTTTCTTTATCACTTATAATCACAATTATCATGGTAGTGACAAAAATTGTGTCCAAGAATTTCGGTCTTTAGACAGAAAAAATGGCTAAATAACCTTAATTTTTAAACCATATAGCCAAATAATTCCCTTTTCAAACTACTTTAGCAAAATACTACTTTTTTGGAACTCGACATATGGGTATTTTAAAGTAGAACTCAACATTTCTATTGTCAAATTTTGTACAATATTTTCAAAAAAATTTAAGTAGAAAAATACGTATAGAACTTGAAATTATTAATATCGAGTTCCACGCATAACTTGACATTAGCAATGTCAAACTAAAAACAAGAGTATTTTGCTATATAATTTGAAATATAGTTCAAAAATTAAAGTTAAATGTCATTTTCCCTGAGCAGTAAGTGCATGCATAATTAGAAAACAGTAGATTACTTTTGTTGCACTTTATAGCTGTTGTTTTCCTTGGTTTAGATCATGAACTCGTCCACTCACTATTATTTAATAGCCCACTTGTTTGTCTTTACGCCAATTGTGAGTCAAATTTAGTGGTCCCTATGAATTATGCACACTTATTTTTGCCAAACAAGGATGTAACTCCACTAATTTTTGGCAGCTGATAAATGTGACAATGATGTATTGCAGGTTTGCTTGTAAAAGAAGGAGAAAATTTTCAAGTTAATGAGATACGAAAAAGAAAAGAAAAGAAGAAAGAGTGAACAAAAACAAAAACAAAAAAAAATTCCCTCTACATATTCAATATAACGAAACAACAGAGGTAAAAAAAAAAAAAAAATGATGTATTGCGGGATAATTTGCTTGTAAACAACAGTCTCCTTTCTCTTCTTTATTCTCTATCATAGAAAGTAAATCAACCCTTTTTTTTTTTTTTTTTTTTTTTTTTATAGATTTCTAATGTTACCGTACAGTTAATAACATTATGCAATAAACTTTTGACTAGTAGGATAATATGTTTTTGAACACGTAAGCCACCGAATAGATATGGATGGACACGCAACCCACGTGAATCACGTCTACCAATCTACAGCATGCGCCTTCTGATAGTGTACCAAACATTTGGGCCAAGGAAAAGATAAATGGACTATCAGAAAATGCTAACACAATAAATTTTGTCACAACTTATTCATGTGTTTAGTCATGAGTGATAGAGTTGTGGCAAAAATCTATCATGATAGTAAGAGGGACAAGCATATAACTTTCATTCTATTATAAATAGATAAGACTAGAGACACAACAGAATCATTGATACATTGTTATTGCTTGAGAAAAATTAATGGCTAGCTGCATTCCACTTTGTCAACTCAGGAGAAGCATGAGCTGGTTTATAGACTTCCAATATGACCCAAAAAAGGACCGGACAGGCGATCTCCGAAACATTCTGTTGATAGTTGCAACTCTAGTTGCAGCAGTGACTTTTCAAGCTGGGGTTAACCTTCCTGGTGGTGTTTGGCAAGATAATAAGGATCATGTTGCAGGGACGGCCATTTACGCGTCTCAAACAGACCCCTTCTATGTTTTCTTGGTTTTTAACACTGTGGCACTTTCCACTTCGGTTCTTATCATTATGTCTCTCACATATAACTTCCCTTTCCATTTAGAAGTATTTATTGCCGCAGCTTCAATGCTTGTAACTTACGGATCGGCCATATTTGCCGTCACACCTGAATCTCATAGATTTCGGTACGTCCTGACTGCAGCTGCTTTTCCTTTTGTGCTGCGAGTTTTGATTTATATGGTCAAGTTCAAAGCATGTGCAGATCAAGAACAAGAGATCGAAAATTCAGAACAAGAGAATCTGTGTGACAAATGTAGAAATGGGAATTTCTGCAGAAAATGTGGAAGTGAGAAAACCAAAAATTCAGGAAGCGTCTAAGTTTGAATTTCCATCAGTTGTATAAAAAATAAAGTTCAGAAGACGTCTAGCATGTTCCGATTCTGTATTATTATGCCATAAAACTGTCGTGGGACAGCTGCTATATCTACGTACAAATTTGCATGGGTCTGTTTGGTTTTGCTTTTTCGATGTTTTTTCCCCCCTCTATGTATGTATCTTTAGTTATAAATATTATGGAATTTTCACATTAAAAATTATATTATCTTTTTTATTTTTTAGGTTAACCAAGAAAGATATAAATCAAGTTTAATTATTTATATATATATTTTTAAACCACTTGAAAAATTCAAACCCAATAGGCCATTAATATCGTCACTACATATGTTAGATTTATTCTAATAAAAAACATATCTTTTCTTGACATCTGATATTAGTTAGTGTTCTTAAGTATTGTTGAAAACAAGAAGAAACACACTCAGGATCAAACTAACCATGCCTACAGAGCTAAAGGGATGAACACTGATCAAGCAAATCAAATAGACAAGAGTCAAGGGGACTGAGCTAGTACAGAGTTACTTGACATGATAGAAGCAGTCCCTTACCATGAGTATTTCATCCATGCCATTGATGAAGATATGCCACGTGGATAGAAGCGGTTTATCAGATGATGATCAGTGTACACGTGGACAAGTAGTTAGGATTGATTGTAACTGTTTTCCCTTAATTTCCGGAATTAGTTTTCTTCCTCTGTTTTGGTACTGAATGTATATATATAGGTGTAGTTATGTATTACATTTGATTCATTCTTTTGTACTCCAACTTTCTCAATCAATAATACGAGAGGTTCTATTTAGAGAGAGGGTTTCGGAATTTTACAATTTGTTATAACACGGGCAAAACCAATAATTTTTGTTGGGAACCGAGTTATGGTATTGATACAATAATCATGAGACTTAATTAAGATAAACTCAAAACACATATCTAAAAATATATATATATATATATATATATACATATATAAATTTAAGAGAACTTATCATTTTCCTAAACTCTAGATTGTATAAAAAAAGTTGTATAATGTGTTGTAAACAAAAACAAATATTGCGTAAAAGAATTGGTTAATAAGGGATATTTAATGTTCTAGATAATAATGCTTGAAAAAAAATAAAAGAGAATAGAAAAAAAAAATTACATCAAAGTTCTCTCCATTTCATATATTATACAATTAATATTTTATTATTTTTTAGATCTAATAATGTACAGACAATCACATCATTTAAAATTTAAAATAATTTGATAGTATTTATACCTTTAGATTTGTAAAATTTAATATGAGTTATGAAATTATTCCATTTGAAATGGAGAGAATCATTTTCCTTACATATCTCTCACTTGTAGTATTACACTTTCTTCAAATTAAGTGGAGATGACTAACAAAAAGCTCTTTCCAAAGCATGCTATGTGAGTGTTTGGATTCACTACAACAAACTTGAGTTTTTTCAACATATTATTATCTACGGTCACTAAAAAATGTTAATAAAAATCTTAAACTTCTACAATTATATACAACTGTTGAGGAAAGCAAAGAAATTCACATATTTATTTCCACAGTTAGTATAACTGTTAAAACATGTGTTAAAAAAAAATTCACAGTTAGCATAACTGTTGAAATAGGTGTTAAAAAAATAAAAAAAATAGGAAAAAGTTATACCAACAGTCAGATAAGTGTGGAAAAAAATAAATTAAATATTTTAATTTCATTTATTCTCTTCTTTGCTTTTTGCAATTGAAATTTTAAATAATGCCCACTGTAGTTTTGTTTATTAACCGTTGATTAGAGGCTATTAAATTTCCGATAAATTATTTGCAAAGGTTAATTTCATGGTTTTATATATATATATATATATATATTTGAAAATTTCTTAGGAACCAAACAGTATAATTTTTACAATTTAATTGACCTAGAATCTGATTTTATTAGTTATATTCTAGGGCTTCTATTTGATTGCAATATTACGTTTAATAATCATTCTTTTATGTTTTTGTTTAATCTCTCAGCCAAAAGAAAAGGGAATTTTTTCTATTGCCCGTGGATTAAGCAAAAAAGTGTTTCTTAATTAGGTATATGTTCGTTAGTGTTGAATCTTGTATTTGTTTGAAGAGTACAGTATCTGATTTTATTATTTGTTTGAATTTGTGGTTTTGTGTATTGCGTGCTGTCAATGTGATTGCAGGTACATTTGCATTTGTATTTCAGCTCAATGAATGGTCAAGGAGAGTTCAAAATTCATTATCTGTGGGATTGAAAGCAAGAACGTCAGTTGGTGAGTAAGTGAGTGAGTTGCAGGTTCTTTGATAAATTTCATTACTATTGTTTACATTTGGGTATTTTGTTTTTAACAGTGTTATTTATTTATTATTGTAGTTGTAAATAGTTAGTTTTGTATTGGTTCAGTTTTTTTTTTTTTTTTGGCATATGCTGATTTAGCATAGAAGAGGACTGTGAGAGCATTATAATAGATTTACTTTTGAATCACGAAATGTTTTATATGTTTGAGAACTCCCATTTCCCCTTTATTATTCTGTGGACTCTTTTCGGGTTCGATTGGGGATTAGTTTGTCTATACTTTTTTGGGGATTGGATAAGAACTTCATATGGTTGAATCAAGAGATATGGATGTGAATGTGGGATAAGAATGTGTATGTTTGGTGTAGAATATATGATTATCATGCCCTGTTTTGTTGATAATTGACTTGCAAGTTCATGTCGAAAATGTTTTGCAATTTGTTTTTTTTTTTTTTTTTGCCAGCCTAATTTAACTTGCTGATTACTATGAGTTTCTGCACATTTTGGTTGCATTATTATGAGTTTCAGATGTTTGGTAAAGAATACATGATCATCATGTCCTGTTTTGTTGCTAATTTAGGTCGAAAATGTTAACTAATTGTTTTGCAATTTGTTATGTATTTTTTTTGCCAACCTAATTTAACTCACTGATTGTTTCAAGTTTCTGCGCATTTCGGTTGCATTGTTGTGAATTTCTGATGTTTGATGGAGAACACGTGATTATTATGTCCTGTTTTGTCAACAATTTGACTTGCGAGTTTGGGTTGGAAAATGTTAACTAATTTTTTTGCAATTTGATATGTTTTTATTGCCAGCCTGATTTAAACAAATTCCTAGCTTTGGGACGTCCAGCTTCAAAGGAAGCTCGTGCTACACTTCAAAAGCTGTTGTCAGGTATGCTAATTATCAGTTGAATTCTTCTCTTGGTTTGGCATCTATTTTTTGTATTAAACTATATGAGGCAAAGTTTAACGAGGAAAAAAAAATACTGAATTTATGTAAATTGCAACTGTTTAGTAAAGAGACTGAGGAATTAACACGTTTTGTATAATGGCAATAAAGAAACTCATTCCAAGTCAAATTTGAAGGAAGTAACGGAAGTTTATTTATCCTCTGATGCAGCTACTGAGCCAGCATTATTGCAATTGTAGAACTTTTATTGTAAAAATTAGTAACAACTTTAGCTTCTTCTTTTTTCCTTTTTGGTTTTGAAATTGTGGGGTTGATGGATGAGGTTTAATGGTTCCAGAATTCCAGTGCAGGTCAGAAGAGGAGCTAGCTGAACTTCAAGGTTAGTGTATGTTTTGAAGTTCTTATTTTTTATTTTATTTCCGGCTTAAGCTTATGTACAAACTTTTAAAGCATTAATTTTTCTAGCTATAGTTGTACTTGTGACCAGCTTATTTTTTAGGACAAAACTTTGGTTGAAGTACCTTAGGTTCTCCGATAGAAATAAACCTTATGGTTGTAATGGCCAATGCAACAGAAACAGTAATGTATTTTCCAAGGACAATTAAATTCAACCATACAATACATTATTCAATACAATCACATAGTTGAATTTAATTGGAGAACCTACAGTACAAAATCTTAAGAACTGTACCAAAGTTATATTTGTTAAGCCCAATAAATCAATGAAAATAATCAAATGAGAACTAAGGTTTGGATCTAACAATGGAGTGGTTCTCAATATTTAATTTTTTGGTATTTCCAACTTTGGTTAGTGGGCTAGTTTGGCTTGAACTAATTTTGTTGGTGTGAACAATTTGATGGTGGCCTTAAACTAGAAAAATAATGCTAGTGCAAATTGCTTACTCAGTTTGAGCTTATGGATAGGCTTTATAATGTGTATACACACATATGGTGATGATGACTATAAAATCACATTCAAAATGGTAATATTTGCCTCTTACGGATCCTCTATTCAAAATATAAGTGCATTGGTATGACACTCTAGATAAAATTTATGCTGTGAGGGTTTTTTTTTTCCTTTTTCTTTAGGAATTTTGATTGTTAATTGACAGAGGGAGGTGGATGGTTAAAACAGTTTTTTTTAAGCTCCTTGGGGAACTTGAATCTTTTGCAGGAGTGATTCAGGCCTTTGTAGCTAAACTAATGGCGTCTTCTAAGTTGTAGAGACTATATTATATTCATTGGAAAATTTTCCTTCTCCTATAACACTGGATGACTTCTTTTGGGCATTTGGTATACTCAGATCAAGGGCATTTTCACGCTTATGTGGTCAAAACCTTGTTTTGATCCCCTTTGCAGACTTGGTGAAGTATTTTCCCCTCTTCGTATAAGTTTTCAGTGGCAATTACTCTGATTTATGAATTGTTAATTACACTAATCTATTGGAAAAAGTGAAGAAAGTCTTACCCTACAATATGTTATGGACTCTTAGATGGAGATGAAATAGAATTCCAATATTCTTTGGACATGGAAGTGGAACTCTAATTTCTTTTTGGCACTTTGGATCTTCTTTGGGTGATTATTTCCCTTCCATCTTTTCTTACTTTTTAATCTACTTTGGCTTTTCTATTTTTTTAATATTGAATAAAAGTCACAAAGGCTAATTTCAACCTTGTCAGTGCGTGACCTGACCGTTGAATTGCTCTTTGACGCCAAAAGTGAATATTTTGTGATACCTTTTCCCAATTTGTCCTCAGTGAAATCACATGTCAATGTCATTTTGTGACCCCGAAAATTATGTTTATTTTTTCTTTGGTGACTTCTCCTAGTTTGTCATATGCTCTTATTTGCTGTTACCTTGTTGTATGAGATGTGCAACTCAGAACTTCTAACTCTCTCTGTGTCACGCACACAAACACACACAGTGACTAGTCAGCTAATTTGTCAACTAGTAGAAATATGGATAGCCAGATAGGTATTGATGCACCTGAAGCTGAAGGGTCAATCAACTAATAAGATGACCTTTTTCGGGTTAGGGTAATTCATCAGAGAACAACCACTGTCCAAGTAGCCTGCCTTGCACACCATGTGCGGAATACAAACTCATAGAGTAGATAAAGATAAAGAAACCAAAATGAATTAATGGAATTAAATGTTTCAAAATGAAGGTTTGGTTTGAACTATTTCTGTACTTTGGATAAAGTTGTTGACCATTTGCTTTATTTTCCAATATCTACACTCAATACCATACTTTGAAGGCTTTTATTCAGTTAGTATGTTTTGTATCTATTCAAATGTTCTTTGCCTTTTCTTCCTAATGATATCCAAGAGTTTGGGATAGAGACTTACCTATTGGTTTCATCCTTCTAAAAGCTATTGATTTTTAGATTTGAATTCTTTGTACTAGTTTAATGTTTGGATTAAAATGTTTGGCAGGTCATCCTGCTCTGATTGCATGCCACCGACCATTCCCTGTCACGCATCGAGCTGCAGAGAGGTGGTTACATCACATGCAACAAGCATTGGATGGCACCACGGATATTGATGCTGACTCAAAAGTTAGAATGATGAACTTTTTCAGGTATAAAATTTTCTAACTTAAAACTTTCTCTCATATATATTTCACATCTTGTAATATTCAATTTTCTCTTTTTTGAGTTCAAATTTCATTACACTTTATGCCTATCTTTATGTTTTTCAGGCACACAACATTCTTTCTTGTAGCTGGAGATGAGTTGAAGAGTCAAAACCAACAACCTCAATGTAAGCATGGGACCAGCAACCAGACTCCGTGTAAAAATTTTTAACAAATATTTCCTTACTCAGTTATGAGAAGCAACAAAGTTACTATTATTCATCAAACCTCTTTAATGCAAAAGGAATATGTCCTTACACCCTTTTTCTCAATAAATCTTATAATGTCTACATTCGCTCAACTGTTTCGTTATTATGCAAAATTCTAGTGTTTATATTTGCTTCATGGTGGTGAGCTCATGAAGTTGGTTCCCATTTCCCAGCAGTGAAAACTTGAAATTGCAACAACACACTGACAGTGGGAGTTGTGTAGTCTGTAGACAAATCTTTCCACCCAATGAGTTGCAAATACTTCAATATTCACATATCACAGTTAGATATTTGATTTCCAGGGGGAATCAATTGTTTATTTATTTTTGAGAAAAGGCAAAGACCATTTGAATAGATACAATGGATAAGCAGAGATTATCCATTGTATTTGTACAGTTTTTATTTTTATTTTTTTATTTTTTTTTTATTGTGTTAAAAGAGTAGTTGATTGGTTGTTGTAAATTTAATTAGGAATTGCACAATTGTGTTTACATTATATTTTGAATTAGGTTATTAAATTTTGATCAATGTAAAAAGTGCATCCAATTTTTTTTTTTAAAGAAAATACTTATTTCAACGTTTACAAACCGTTGAAATTTATCTTAAGATACTCTTTATTGATGGTTAAGTACATGTAGAAGTAAGTAATAAGCATTTTTATGTGTTTATGTTTCAACGGCTTTTAATAATACTTCGACGTTTATTAACCGTTGATAAAAGTGTAACATTTATTTCAACGGTTGTATAGGCCGTAGAAAAAAAATTTCGACATAGTTTTTAATGGCGGTTCTCGAGGGTTACTTTAACCGTCGAAAATAGTATTTTCAATGGTTTTTAGTACTTTTTTCAACGGTTTCAACCGTTGAAAATAACCAAATTTCTTGTAGTGATTCACGTTTCCTCATATTTGCATTTTTTTTGCGTTTTTTTTAATGCGTATGAATAGTAATTGTACTGTTCATGCATATGAATTCATTGTGCAGGAAACAAAGTGCATTGTTCATGCACAGTTTACGCATTGTTCACAGGTCTCACGGCACTATTTATACATTTAAAAATTATTTTGCTACAGTATTTTGAGTTTTCAGTTTCAGAAAAAATAAGTTGTATCCAAACGGATCCTATATAACATTTTTTTGAGTCTTTCTTTTCAAATAACTATAGCATAAATAGAAGTGTTGTATAATGGTATGTTTGGTATTGTCTCGGGGATCCTAGATGTGCTATAAATGGTCAAGAATTTTATATTTCAGTGATATACTTGATCTTTTTTAGGAGAAACGCAATTCAAATCTTCCCTTTTTTTATTATAACAATTGAATTACCCAAAGAGATGTACCATAAATCTAAAATTTTCATCTTATTATTATTATTATTATTATTAACGTAAATTATTAATTATATTTTGCTATCTTGAAAAATACACGCAGTGTCTTTTTGTTTGTTAGGCATGTGTGAAGTTTATTTGGCTTACTACCATCTTACTTGCACATCATCGAAGGCTATTGGACCATTATTACTTAGGCCCGCTTAGGGTTGTTTTTATTACATACAAATTGTAATTGAATCTAAAATGGTCGTTTGTCATCGACTCAAAGATTCACTGCAAACAATTATTTGTCATATTGACACAAAATTTCATCTCTTTTTATGCCTAGGAAAAAAAAATCATCCTTTTTTCAAGGAACTGAATTGTATATACATATATTTTTACTGCATTGCATTTTCCTTTTCCATAAGGATGAAACCTCCTCATCTCTTCCTCACATGGCACATCTTTATTGACCAAAACCACAGCTAATATGGTTTTATAAAAAAAACAAGTATGCTATATATAGCAAACAAATGATAAAAAACGTCATGCAAGTGCACAAACGTATGGTTTTGCAGAGACTTATATGATTGCTTGCAAAGAAAAAAATGGCTAACCTACCTCAAAATACTCGTAGCTGGAGGAACTGGTTTAAGTACTTCCAATACGAAGAAGACCGGGACTCACCAACTGAAGTCCGAAACGTTCTCTTAGTAGTTGCTACGTTGATTAACGCTTTGGCTCTCTCAGCTTTAGTCTTGGTCATCATGTCACTCACATGCACTGATGCACGGAGGTTCCCTTTTTATCAATTTGAAATATTTGTTGCCACGGCTTCAATGATTTTAACTTATGGGTCTGCTATGTTTGCTGTCAAGCCCAAGGAATCAGTGCGTTTTAACTATATTTTGCTGGCTGCGGCTGGGCCTTTTGTAATGAGGTATTTGATTAAGAAGTTCAAGAGGATTAAGAGTGGAGTGTCTATATAGTATAGTTTAGCTACTTGAGGGTTTTTTTTTTTTTTTTTTAATAGAGTGTCAACTTTTGATGATTGTGTTTTTAATCAGAGATTTTGTTAACTAAAACCTATAATAAATAGACTTTCTTACGTAAAGCGTTACGTTTCTTAGTTTCCTCAAATCCTAAGGTAACCTTACACAAAAAGAAAGAAAGAGAGGGAAGAAAAGCCCTAAAGTAACATTTGTTTTATATAACCTGGCTTATCTTCTATGAAAGTTGGATCAGTCTGTTAATGACTCTGGCTCGGTTTCACAAACACTTCTACAGTACCCACAGGAGTGTAGGCGTGACAGAATTGACGGAAGCCAAGCAGCGTCAACACCAGGTACAGGAGTGTAGGCTCTGTTGATGACTCTTTTCCTAGTTGAGCTTTTCCTTTGGAGGTTTTTGTGGTCTTTTCCAGTTGGGCTTTTCTGTGGAAATTTTTGTGGTCTTACAAGGGTATAGCCTTAATTGTCTCTTTGTTATGTTCTTGGTCTTTTTGTGTGTGTGTGTGTGTGTGTGTTACTTTGTAACATTTTGTAACAAATTATCTTATAGTACATATAAAATACTTATTATGTATTACAACATATGGGGAATCAACTTCAACTATGTGATTATAAAAAGTGGAATGCAAATTGTTAGAATTAATATAATAAATAATATGAACTTATTACTTGAGTGAATTGAAAAACATTTGATTATTTTCACTAATTTAAACGTAAAATATTTAATTATTTTATACTCTTAATTGTGTGTTAATAATTTTTTATAGTAATTTATTCCAATAGTTTTTAAAGTAAGTAAATTTGAGCAAGATTGTCATTTTTAAAATCAATTAATTGTTATATATATATATATATATATTAGAAAAATAATAATGAAAATTCATTTCACACAAATAATTAAATTATGAAAATAAATATATTTACCCTATTAATACATTGTTTAATTACATAGTACAAATTAGTTTATTATAGTATTGGTCAGACACATGTATAAATTTTGTCATTGAAAGGAGTTAGAAAATGTAAATTATTAAGACTAATTAATAAATTAAAATATACAATATTGGTCACATACACATATACATTTTCTATATTTATTGATTGTGTTATCTAATTTGCCTTGTCTACTGATATTTTTGTTTCAATATATGAGAGAGAATTTCATAATCCAAATAATTTTTTTTTTATCTTTTTATTAATAATAAATATTCCAAATAAATCATTTCTTATATCAATTTTATAAAAATGACCTTATAAATTCATTTATATAAATATTATTTAGTATACCATTTATAGATAATTAATTCATGAAAATAAATGCAGTTAGCTTATTAACACGTGATATATAATTAATGCATTAACATAAATGAAAAAAAAATTTGATGAGGTGGAATGCTAACTAAGATTATGTTTGGTAACAGTTTTTATTTTCTATTTTCAAAAACTTATTTTTGAGAATATAAAGAAAAATCAATTTTCTTGTATTTTTGAAATCAAAAACATGTTTGGCTAATTGAAATTTAAAAATAGTTTTTTTGAAAAAAAAAAAAGAAAATAATAAAATATATTGTTACTAGGATTTGATCTCTAATACTAACTCATTACTGAGATAGATTTATTAATTCAAATGTGTGTTTTTATTGACTTTTGAAAAATAGAAATTGAAAACAGCCTTTTGCATATTTTCAGTTTCCTTCACAAATTGAGTTTTAATAACAATTTTTGTTTTCTATCCATTTTGGGTTGGCATACAGGTTTTTTAACCTCAAAAATAGAAAACTGTTTTTGGAAACAGAAAATAAGGGAAAAAAATTAGTTACCAAACATACCCTAATTCTTTTCCAATGAATGCAACACTTGGCAAAAATTTCATCTTCCAAATCAATTTATTTTTTTATTTTTTATTTCATAAGTATTTCAAATAAATTATTTCATATATAAAATTTTAAAATCCATTACATAAATTCATTTTATATAAATATAATTAGTACACCATCTACAAATAATTAATACTTTAAAATTAATGCATTTATGCATTAGCACGTGACAGGTAATTAATGCAATGACAATAACATAGATGCAAATTTTTGATGAGGGGTGGAGGACTTAATGAACTAATAAAGAGAATTCTCTTTATTTCTCGGTGCAACTTGACAAAATGTTAGATTCATTCGTATAATTGAATTTAGGACAAAACTTAGGTACAGTACTTTAAGTGTTGTTTTTTAAGTTTTCCTTTTAAAATTCAGCCATGTGGCTATTTAATTAAAAAATACACTTCCATCTCATGAGAAAAAAATACACATGGTAGAATCTTAAAAGGAAAACTTAAGGAATAACATCTAAGTACTATACTTAAGTCTTGCTCTTGAATTTAATATATAAATATATATATATTTTAAAAATTTTCCTGAGTCCTTCTCTAGTTAATTAATCCTAATGATTCTTTTGAATCATTTATGGCTTCCTCTACCATTCAACATTCATCAAAGGCCAAAGAAAAAGAGGGCTTACGAGTGGTTGACTCGAGTCTTCTTATTGGATTCATGAGACACTATTAGCCCGTGCAAATCGTTTTAAAAGAAATCAGCTTTAACAGTGATTTTAGGATATTTGTTAATAAATTATTTTTAGAAAGTTTTAATACTACTTTTATATGAGAAGTATAAAAAATTGTTTAAAAAATTAATTACTTTTTTTCTTATAAAATTTTTTAAAAATATTTTCTTACTCATTCTCTAAGGGCATCCATTCATTTTTTGCAAATTCTACTATACTCATTACTCTCTTCTATTACTCCTTACTCCCTCTCAATCTAAACAAATGTTAAGATAGTAAGTTGTAACTATAGTAATATCATTTTAATTTGCAGTCAATTCTTCTCTA
This sequence comes from Quercus glauca, assembly GCA_023736055.1. Taxonomy (NCBI): domain Eukaryota; kingdom Viridiplantae; phylum Streptophyta; class Magnoliopsida; order Fagales; family Fagaceae; genus Quercus; species Quercus glauca. The sequence continues at coordinate 74,593,148 of CM043318.1, read as the reverse complement.
CTAACTTTCGACAAGCTTTTAATAATATGTAAAAACTATTGTGAATTGCAAAACTACATCATTTCAAGTTGAGGTGACATTTAACAAACACATCAGCGTCATGTACGCACATAAGGTTAACTAACATAACTTTATATAACGTAAAGAATTTAAACCCAAAGTTCTAAACGCCATAGGATAAAATAAAAATCATCTATAAATTTTAAAAAGATAAATTATAGTCAAGTCTAACATCATTCCATGAGCTTTTGACTTTTGAGAGTTAAAGTAATACTATAAATTTAAACACGAACAGCGAGGGATAGATTTTTATATATATGGACAAATCGCGTAAATTCATATGCACCACAGTACTACCTACTTGGCAATTGACAAACATTTTGGGATGGACCCAACCTAACTACCAGGAAAAGATTGAGACACGACAAAAGGTATGGAAAAAATTAAGATGAATACTTAGCACCAACTTTCGATGAGGTTTCTTCGATATGACACTCTTCTAATTCTGTAGATATAAACACTCTACACCAACTTTAGATGAGGTTTCTCTGAAATGACACTCTTTTTCTTAAGTGTAAACGCAACAAATAAGTCCATCTCCTCTTACATCTTCACTTTCCTAGCAGAATATTCCATTAATAAGACCTCGAAAGGGTGAGAATATTATTTCTTAAAACTTTTGGGGATGAGTGTGAATTTCATCAAATGGAAAGCTTGTGGAATTTGCCCCCCAAAAAGATGCTAGTTACAATAACATTATTCATTCTATATATAACTAGTCCTTAACACAAGCTTTGGTACATTGTAAATGTTTGAATAAAATGGCTACTCCTTCAACTAAAAGAAGCAAGAGCTGATTTACACACTTCCAATTTAAGGATGGCGAGGACTCGACTACCGAAGCTCGAAACGTTCTCTTAATAGTTGCTACATTGATTGCTGCAGTGACCTTTCAAGCTGGGGTTAACCCTCCCGGCGGGGTTTGGCAAGATGATGACCATGGACACATACCAGGAAGTGCCATTTATGCCTCTAGAAAACAAGCATACTATGTTTTCTTGGTTTTTAACACTGTGGCACTTTCCACGTCAGTTCTGGTCATTATGTCTCTCACATATAGGTTCCCTTTCCATTTAGACATATTGATTGCCACAGCTTCAATGCTTGTGACTTATGGATCTGCCATATTTGCTGTCACACCTCATGAATCTTATAGATTTAAGTACGTCCTGACTGCAGCTGCTTTGCCTTTTCTGCTACGAGGTTTGATTCGAATGTTCTACATGTGTAAAAGTAAGATTTACAAATGTTCAGAAAATTTCTAGCATTTGCCAATTCTGTATTATTATGATTAAAATGTCATGGTATAACTGCTCTAAGTACAAATTTGGGGTCAGTTTGATGAAGCTTTTTTCGAAGTGTTTTTTTTTTTTTAATTTTTAATTTTTTATTTATGTATCTTTTACTATAAGCGTGTGTTTGGCTCCAGCTTAAAAAGTCAATTTATTTTACTATTCACCTTATTTTTGGTATTATTTATAGATTTTCACTGCACTTTTTGGTACTATTTATGGATCCTACTGTGCTATTTCAGCTAACTTTTATCTTTATCTATAATGCTTTAAGTAAAAAGTTTTTAATTTCAGTAAAATAAATGAATACCAAATCGACCCTAAATTTTATGGAATTTTCAATTTAAAATTATCTTATCTTTCATGTCTCTAAGTTTTTACTCTTCTAACAAAATAGAGCCCCAAAAAGGTCGAAAGCCTTATAATTCATCTGACACATTTTCATATTTCGAGATATTTAGGATTTATATTATCCTTCTGTCATTATTTTATTTATTTTTTTAAATAGAGCCTTGGAAAGGTAGAAAGGAAGAGATTAGACGGAGAAGAAAGTTAGCATGAAAAAGTATAGAAAAAAGGCTAAAGCTTAAGAAAGTGGAACCAGATGATGGATAGGTATGAAATGGAAAATGCAAGAGTTAGGTATGATAATAAATTAAAAAAAAAAAAAAGATAAGGGTTAGGTGTCACTATTTTATTGGACGTGGGGGATTGCAACGACTTGGTGTAGAAAGAGAAAATAGAAAAAAGACTTTCTAACCAAAATTTAACTAAAACTTTGATGAGTTCTTGGTGAATGTTCTAAGTTGTTACTGTAAAGTTGAAATTTATCAACCATCTTGTTGGCTTTATTCCGTGCCAATTTGCTTGTAATTTAAGCATTTAGTAACCCTGTATTTAAGTGGGATCATTGTAAGGGTAGTGTGTGAGAAGATGTGAAGAAAAGCTCAAGTTTGTGCAAGAAGGCAGAATTTCGCAGTTAGGACTCACGGCTGACTCGCAACTGGCAAGCTGCCAAATGCTAGCACGTGAGATGCACACAGGGGAGCTGAAAGGTCGCGCCAGCTGTCGCACTACAGGACAAAAGTTCCAGGTTGACTAGGCCGTTACGTCGCGACTTGAACTTGCGACTTGGACAAGCCGCGAGGTCAAGCCGCCAATCAGCCCTGTTTGGCAAAAATTGACTCTTCGTATTCCAAACACACACCACTATATATAGACCCTTGTACCCACTAAATTGAGAGAGCTTCCAGAGAGAATTTTGTGAGAGAAACCCTAGAGAAAAACAAGATTGCCTCATCCCCAATCTTTACCTTAGAGACTCTACAAATTTCTCTACTTTCTTCCTCTCCATTGTTACATTCTTGAGAGGCCTTTAGCCAAATCCTTATCTCACCACACCCATGTCTGTGAGAAGGTTTATTTGGTGCTGTTGGGAAGCAGTTTGGAAGGAACCAATATACATTGGTTAATGCTATGGTCTAGTAGCGGAATCCGGGAAGCTAAAGAAGAAATAGGTTCGGCGTAACCTCGTTGGAGTAAGAAGTTTGGAGGGCTTAGGTACTTGGGTAGATTAGGCTTGGAGAGTCTTCTGCTGTTCATGTATCCAAACTACATTCTTTAGTGGATTATTTACTGCTTAGAGGGCGGCGGAGAGGTTTTACGCCGAGAACTTCAGTTTCCTCTTCGATAACACATCATGTGTTGTCCGTGTGTTTGTATCTTCCTTCCCTTTATCTTTGCCGTATATTTATTGCTGTGGATGTGTTTATATTTGGCTTAGATTTTTTATCAATTCTGTTATGAGCTTGTTATCATGTTTCGCACATTAATTGTTTGATATAAAGCTTGAATTGGTAACTTTGTAATTAGGGGTCTAAACGTTCAAGGGTGTTTTATACACATATTGAACTTTCAATTGGTAACAGAGCGGGTGCACTCTTTGTGGTTTGATTACCTGAGTGCGATCCTAGACCCCTTGGCTATGGATGCAACTGTAAAAAGGGTCATGCAGAATTGTGGTTTAGGTGTTTGTGATAATGACTCTATGCGTATGTTTGAAGGGTATTCTAAAAATGAACTCTCAGAGTTAATTAAATCCAAGAAACACGCTAGGATGTTCATTCACATGTTGAAATACTTTGAAAATAAGAACCACATTCTACACAATAGTCTATGTGAGTCTAACTCTTTGATTGAGAAATACAAAAGAAGAAATAGAACATTGTGTGAAAAGGTTGATAATTTGAAAAGGAAAATTCAATCTAGGAAAAGCTTGGAAAATAATGATGAATTTATGTTTGATGGTCAAGAATGCTTGTCCCATGCTTGTATGTTTATGCACACCTCATTGAAGGTATTTAACTCGTGCTTGTGGTACCTTGACAGTGGATGTTCTCGTCATATGACAGGAGATAAATCACTGTTTAAGGCTCTTAAAGAGAAAGCATGTGATTATGTGACTTTTGGTAATGTGAGTCATGCTCAAGTTCTCGGCAAAGGGACGGTTGAAATACCGGGATTACCTCTACTGAAGGAAGTGCTATACATCAAAGGATTGAAGGCAAATCTCTTAAGTATCACTCAAATATGTGATGAAGACTTTCTTGACCAATTCTCAAAGAAGTGGTGTATAATCATTGATGAAAAAGGGATTCAAGTCTTGGAGGGAAATAGTGTTAGGTTCTAAGAAATTAGGAACTAATGTATTAGAACTCTAATTTGTATTTTGTTGGCAAACCATGATCAAAATATAGAATCTAGGTTTAGGCTTGCTCAAAGTATGTTTATTTGTAAAATTGGAATCGAGTGATTGCAGATTTTATTGGACTAAATCTGCAAGGCTCGATCGATCGAACCACGTGCAGATTTATTTTTCTGCAGAATTCCAGTTCAGCCCAAACTCTACTTAAATGTCTTGGGGTTCAAGTAAAACACTCCTATATATAAGGAAAACCTTAAAACGTTTTTAAGTGATTTTTAGAGATATTAGAGTGTCATCTTATGCCTCTTTTTGTAGATCTAGGGTTTTGTACCCAAAGCTCTCTAAGGTTGCTCTTTATGCTGTGTGTGTGAATCTCTTGTGAGATCTAGAGGTGTTTGCCTTCACATATACTTAGGGTTTCCAAGATTTAAGATTATGTCAAGAACTTGGTGATCATTCAGTTGCAGATTTAAGAACTTAAAGATACATAAGCGGGGGTGCTTGTACTTGAGTAGAGAATCCAAGAAAGAAGGAGTCCGTGGATTCGAAGTTTGCACGTGGTCGTGTCAGTAAGTTCTACTGGTGGGTAGCATTAAGAAGTTAAGCGGGGAGCTTGTCAGTCCTTTTGTATGAATTTCGATTCTTTCATAGTGGATTCAGGTTTACCTTGAAGATAGTTAGGTCAAATCCTTCTTAGGTTTTTACCGTGTGGTTTCTTGGGTGATCATATCATTGTGTTATTTATATTTCTGCTGCTTTATGTTTTTGATATGATTGTATGTTTGTGATAACCTAGAATTGCATAATTTGACTAAGTTAATCACTTTGCTAATTAACTAGGTTAATCTGGTTGGGTTAAGGGGTTTACAACTCTACAAATAGGACTACTGATAATTGCTATGGAGTAGTTCTTACGACACCTATTTCGTGTAGAAGTGCTCGCGTTGATATGCTGAAACTTTGGCATCATAGGTTTGGACATGCAAACTTCAAACAAGTATGTAAAGTCTCTAAACTTAAGGCAGTTGAGGGACTTCCAAAGTTTGGAAAGGTGGAGAAGACTACATGTGGAGCATGCCAAATGGGAAAATAAACAAAGGCAAACCATCACAAGGTGAATGTGATTGCTACCTCACGGTGTTTGGAGCTTCTTCACGTTAATCTAATGGGGCCTACACGAACTGAAAGCCTAGGAGGGAAGAGATACATTATGGTGGTAGTTGATGATTTCTCAAGGTACTCTTGGGTGGAATTCCTTAGAGAGAAGTCCGAAGCATGTGATAAAATGCAAAGACTATGCAAGAGATTGTAGAATGAAAAAGGAGTTCCCATAGTCAAAATCAGAAGTGATCATAGAAAGGAATTCGAGAATGCTAAATTTGAAACGTTTTGTGAAGAGCATGGTATCAAGAAGGAATTTTCAGCTCCAAAGACTCTACAACAAAATGGAGTGGTTGAAAGAAAGAACCGGGTGATCCAAGAGATGGCAAGAGTCATGCTACTCAACAAAAACATACCTTAAAGGTTCTGGGCTGAAGCTGTGAACACATCGTGTCACATATGTAATAGAATATATTTCCGAGCTGGGACAAAGAAGACGTCATATGAAATATGGAGAGAAAAGAAACCCAAGGTGAAGTATTTCAGAGTATTTGGGAGCACATGTTATATTCTAAATGACAGGAAAAATCCGGGAAAATTTGATGCTAAGAGTGATGAAGGAATATTCCTAGGTTACTCCACAAATAGTCGAGCTTATAGAGTGTACAACAAGTGTATAAAGACGGTGATGGAGTCAATCAATGTGATCATAGATGACACCATATCAGAAAAGGAAATTGAGGAGGATGGAAAGGGGCTCAAACTCAAGGAGAAAGAGGATGATGATGATATGTCCCTAAGTGATGATGCTGAGAAAGAAACACCCGGAAAGGAGTCCACACCTCCTATATCAAGAAGAGAGACTAGATCAACACAAGAAATCTCAAGTCCACTCACTCCTCCAGAAGTTCAAACCCCAATTTCTCGTGATGAGGAACTCTCAACTTCCAAGAAACCTTCATCAAGAGTGACTCTCAATCACCCATCAAGTAATATTATTGGGGATGTGAACGAGGGACTTTGTTTGAGAAAAGGGCCAAAGTATACTGCTAACCATGTAACATACAACTGCTATCTTGCTCAATTTGAACCTAAAAGGGTAGAAGAAGCATTGAAAGATGAGAATTGGATAGAGTTTATGCACCAGGAGCTACAACAATTTTTCAGAAATGATGTGTGGGAATTGGTTCCAAGGCCTGAAGATACACATGTGATCGGAACCAAGTGGATTTTTAAGAACAAAACAGATGAAGATGGTGAAGTTATTCGAAATAAGTCGAGATTGGTGGCTCAAGGGTACACTCAGGTGGAAGGCATAGATTTTGATGAATCGTTTGCTCCGGTAGCAAGACTAGAGTCCATTCGAATTCTCTTGTCCATAGCATGCATCATGGATTTCAAGTTGTACCAAATGGATGTGAAGAGTGCCTTCTTCAACGGCTTTCTAAATGAAGAAGTCTTTGTTGAACAACCAAAGGGGTTTGAAGATCCTCACTTTTCGGGTCATGTACTAAGATTGAAGAAAGTTTTGTATGGGTTGAAGCAGGCTCCAAAAGCACAGTATGATCATCTCACTACTTACCTATTGGATCATGGGTTCAAAAGAGGTCAAGCAGATCGAACATTGTTTGTTAAAAGAGATGAGAAATCCCTCCTTGTCGCTCAAGTATATGTGGATGATATTGTATTTGGATCCACAATTGATCAACTAGCTCATGAGTTCTCAGAAGAAATGAAAAGGGAATTTGAAATGAGCATGGTGGGAAAGTTGAACTACTTCTTAGGGCTTCAAGTGAAACAACGAAGAGATTGAATATTTATTTCTTAAGAGAAGTATGCCAAAAACCTTGTCAAAAGATTTGGTTTGGACTCTAAGAAACTTCTACTTCCATGAGTTCCTTGGCTAAGTTAAGCATTGATGCAACCGGTGTTGATGTTGATCCAACACTTTATCGAAGTATGATTGGCAGCCTTCTCTATCTCACAGCAAGTAGGCCAGATATTGTATTCAGTGTCGGGGTATGTGCACGGTTTCAAGCTGCTCCTAAAGAATCCCACTTAACAGCAGTTAAGCGAATCATCCGCTATGTAAATGGCACATCTGACTATGGGATTTGGTATACAAAAGATTCGAATGAGTGTTTGGCGGGATATTCAGATGCTGACTGGGCAGGGTGCATTGATGATAGAAAAGTACTTCCGGTGGGCGCTTCTATCTTGGAAATAACCTGGTTTCATGGATGAGCAAAAAGCAAAATTCAGTTTCCTTGTTAACGGCTGAAGCTGAATACATTGCAGCAAGAAGATGTTGTGCCCAATTGTTATGGATGAGAAAATTATTGCATGACTATGGAATCTCTCAAGACACTATGTATGTGTTCTGTGATAACACCAGTGCCATTAACTTGTCAAAGAATCCAGTTCAGCACTCCAAATCAAAGCATAACGAGATCCGCTATCACTTCATTTGGGACTTAGTAGAGGACAAGACAGTATGTCTAGAATTCATCAATACTGACAATCAAAAGGCAGACATCTTCACCAAACCTCTTGATGGCCTGAGGTTTGAATTCTTGCGTAAGACAATTGGTGTCGGTATCATTCCTTCAACTCAATCTTCCATGATATCTTATTGTGTTCTAGGTTGTTTTGTGTGTCTTATGTTTGTCTGCATTTTTCTGTGGTTATGTTTTTACTGATTTTGTGTCAAAAATCCAAAAAACACATAAAAAGTAGAAAATCCAAAAAGTTTGATCGGCTTTGTTGAGTTTTGTCTCAAAGCATGTTTTGCCTTGTACCTTTGTACTAATGGCTTTGTGCATTTAACAAGCGTAGCTTGTCCCTTATGCACTTATATCATTGTGGAAGAAATTCTGAAATCTATGGGACTGTTGTAAATAGATCTTCAACCTTGTCATGAATGATTAGTGAATGGTTTTATTGATCTTGAGACATGCATAGACTCATGCCTATATATCTTCCTACTTTTTATTTTTATGCTTAAAAGAGCTCTCTAAATGTAAATCTCCAAATGAAAAGAGATATAGAGCTGCAAAAGCCTGTCGCACATACTAGTATTCGACTAGGAAAAAGAGAAAGCGACCAAAATAAAATGTATGATGTCCAAAAAGCCAAAGGCTAACTCATCACTTGAAATATCTAAAATTTCAGGCATCTATCTCAAAATGAGATTCTCTTTGCTCAAAAAGTGCAAATGGTATGTTGAATATGGAGCCAAATGAAAAGCTTCAAAGAATTGTTATCAAGTGCTTGTGGGAGGTCATATATGCATGTTTCTATAATTGAGATATGTCACATTATCTAGTGCTAGTTGTGTATGCGTTGATTGAATTGTTCATTGAAGCTTCACATTAGACTAAGTTATCTCATTTTTGATATCCACACACAACACACAAGTCTATATTCAATGAATGACATATTCATTTGTGTGATTGTACTTGATTAAATGTGCTTTCACAAGCTCAATCTTTGTTGATCAAACTCAAAAAGATTTTTGAGTGTTTTAGTTTGTTTTTGGAAAGTGTTTTTATTTTTACAAAATTGTCAAAAACTTCAAAAACAGTGTTGCCTTGTTTTGGCGACTCAGTCGCGGGTAGGTCTAGTTGCATGCTCCAGTCGCGAAGCTCTCTTCGAGATTCTCGCGGGTCATTGGCGGGTCAGCTTCCCAGTCGCGAAAAAGACTTAGAAAATTTTTCAAAATTTGTGTCTTTGCATATTTCGCGGCTCAGTGTGGCGACTTGTTTGTAGGTGGAAGGTCCAATCGCGAAGGGTACACAAAGATTTTCGCGACTCAGCTCACGACTCTCTCGCGGGTAGATCTTCCAGTCGCGAAAAACACTTAGAAGATTTTTCAAGAATCTTGTTTCATAGTGTTTCGCGGCTTACCCTGGCAACTTACTGGCGACTTGATCCAGTCGCGAAAAATGCGTGTTTTGCGTTTTGAAGACAGTTTTAAAATGGATTTCAGTTTTTCCCTCGTACTTATTGTGAATGTTCATTGTCTTCCCCACTTCACTCTCACAAACACTTCGAGTATTTCTTTGAAAATCATCCATTTCTGCATCGTTTCTTCTCAAATCTTCATAAAAAAGGTATGGGTTTTCTTCCTTTTCCTTCATACCTACTGCTTTGGGCAATTTTTTTTTGATTTGTGGAGATTTATTATGGGTTGTGGTTTATCATGTTTGAACATGGGTTTCTGATTTACTGGTTGTAATGTCTGTTTGTGATGGTCTATACACTGATTTTCTCTATTTTGTGTACCTACTTTGGTTATTGGGTGTATACACATTCACATTGTCATGATTTGAACCTAAATCTCATGTGTTTAGGGTTTTCTTCAATATCCATGGTGTGAAACTGACACATTGCTAATAATGTTTGGTATCTTGTCTGGCATCTCTTGTGTGTGTTAAATCATGTTGCAGTGTCAAAATGTCTCCATTCAAGAGATCAGCTGTGAAAAGAGGTAGCAGCAAAGGGAAGGAACCTGTCATTGAAATTGATGATTTCTCCCCTACACCAAAAAGGACTCGTTCCCCATCCGGTGGTTTCGATCCTAACAAGTTCCGCTCATATGCTGCTTTTCAGATTTATGAAAATTACTTCAAGAAGGCTACACCACTGATTGAAAGAGTCTTTGACCAACATTCTCTCTTTGACACCAACATACCTCAATGGTTTGCCCGTAAGGATTGGAATTATCTCCTCTCCGACCTTGATGATGCATATGAAAATCTGGTAAAAGAATTTTATGCCAATGCAATTGTCGATGGAGACGAACTTAAGTGCTGGGTTAGAGGAAAGAGTTTCTCGGTATCTCCCACATACTTAGCAGAGATTTTGCACATCAACTGGCCAATACTTGGGGTCTCACCAGTTTATGATGATCTCCATCCAGATGAGGAACTACTTAAAGCTGTTCTTGGAGAAGATCTGGAATTTTCCTCAAATGGGAACTCAATTAGTGTTTCATCTTTTCCTCCAAAATTGAGGGTGCTTACGATTGTCATGTTTCACAACCTGTATCCATTATCCAGCACAGGGTATATGAACCTCGGATGTGCACTGTTCCTTCATGATCTGGTTTTTGATGTTGAGATTGATATATGTGCTCATATATTTCATATACTTTGCAAAACTGTTCTACGAACAGAGTTAAGGATTTGCATTCCTTTTTGCTGCCTCATTTCAAGGATTCTGAAGTTGAAAGGGATCCATCCCTTTGAAAATGAATTTCCCTGCCCAAAACCATGTCCAATCAACATGCGTACGTTCAACGCTAGCATTGGCCATAGCAAGAAAGGAATCAAAACAAAAGCTTCAGCGTCCCGCAATGGTTCGCACTCCAGTTCATTCACCACCAACGAGAAGCTAGACTCTATTGTAGCATCTGTCAATGAGCTGAGTACAAAGATGTCAGGACTTACATCCATCTTGCACCATCTCAACATTCGGTGGGATACGAAGTTCACTTCTATCCAAGCTCAATTGGATCAAATTTAGAGAAAGCTAGAAGATGATGAAGACTAGCTATTACATGACAAAAAGGGGGAGATGCTGTTGGCAGGGGGAGCTCAACGAAAAGGGGAGATTTCAGCTAACAAGCATTTGTTTATTGCTTTTGTCTATCTTTAACTTCTACCATATTATATTATCCACTTTGTATTTATTCAGCACGTCCTTCTTTTTGTGTTGGTTTGTACTTGCTACCTTTGTAGGTTTTAAGGTGTTTGTTTTTTTTGTACTTATGTTGCTTATGTAAGCTTTAAGGGTTTGTTTATGCACTCTTGTGGGTCTTTGTGGTTTGTGCCATGCTTTATGCAGCCTTTGTGCTTTGTTAAATCAGTACTTCTAACCTAATGCTATGCATTCTTTTTAAAGTACTGTCACTCTTGTGTTCGTGTAGGATTTTTCCTAGATGCACATGCTTCATGTTTTGTGCATTGGTTGAGTGTGGGTCATTCAAGTGATTTGCCTTGTGTTTGTTAGCTTGAATGTCCGGATGTTCATTCCAAGTGTGAATGAGCATTGTGATTACTTGGTTATAGTGATTGCATGTTTTGGTCTTGCCATGGTTTATTGCTTTACTCCATTGTGCTTGATCGCATTATACTTGCTCCATTTGCATTACAAGTTTTCTGCATACAATGAATTTATTGTGTTGTTGTGTTTCAGGAGTTACTTATTTTTATGGTTCTAAAGCTTCACAGATTCTAGAGTTAGGTGTGAGTGAGTTTTCCAATTGTTCCCAACTCACGCGTTAAGTCTAGAGTTTGTTTTAGGGTTTTGTCACGGAATAGCCAAAGGGGGAGATTGTAAGGTTGAAATTTATCAACCATCTTGTTGGCTTTATTCTGTGCCAATTTGCTTGTAATTTAAGCACTTAGTAACCCTGTATTTAGGTGGGATCATTGTAAGGGTAGTGTGTGAGAAGATGTGAAGAAAAGCTCAAGTTTGTGCAAGAAGACAGAGTTTCGCAGATAGGACTCGCGGCTGACAAGCCGCCAAATGCTGGCACGTGAGATGCACACAGGGGAGCTGAAGGGTCGCGCCAGCTGTCGCACTACAGGACAAAAGTTCCAGGCTGGCCAGGCCGTTACGTCGCGACTTGAACTTGCGACTTGGACAAGCGGCGAGGTCAAGCCGCCAATCAACCCTCTTTGGTAAAAACTGACTCTTCGTATTCCAAACACACACCACTATATGTAGACCTTTATACCCACTAAATTGAGAGAGCTTCCAGAGAGAATTTCATGAGAGAAACCCTAGAGAAACACAAGATTGCCTCATTCCCAATCTTTACCTTAGAGACTCTACAAATTCCTTTACTCTCTTCCTCTCCATTATTACATTCTTGAGAGGCCTTTAGCCAAATCCTTATCTCACCACACCCACGTCCGTGAGAAGGTTTATTTGGTACTGTTGGGAAGCAATTTGGAAGGAACCAATATACATTGGTCGATGCTATGGTCTAGTAGCGGAATCTGGGAAGCTAAAGAAGAAATAGGTTTGGCGTAACCTCGTTGGAGCAAGAAGCTTGGAGGGCTTAGGTACTTAGGTAGATTAGGCTTGGAGGGTCTTCTGCTGTTCATGTATCCCAACTACATTCTTTAGTGGATTATTTACCACTTGGAAGGTGGCGGAGAGGTTTTATACCGAGAACTTCGGTTTCCTCTTCGATAACACATCGTGTGTTGTCCGTGTGTTTGCATCTTCCTTTCCTTTATCTTTGCCTTATATTTATTGCTGTGGATGTGTTTATATTTGGCTTAGATTGTTTATCAATTCTGTTATGATCTTGTTATCGTGTTTCGCACATTAATTGTTTGATATAAAGCTTGAATTGGTAACTTTGTAATTGGGAGTCTAAACGTTCAAGGGTGTTTTATACACATATTGAACTTTCAGTAACTATTAATGATTGGGAACTTATTCATTAACATCCAAGCAAGTTCAAGTTAGAATCCAAGAAGGAAAGGAGAAGAGGTCCTTGATTGAAAATTGTTAAAGAGGTTTCAGCTTGACATTTCCCAAAGGTTGGTTCGTATAAATTTTAAATCTATTGGATATTTGGATTTCGTCTTATTTATTTATTTATTATTATTTAGATGGAGTTTGAATCTTAATTCAAAAATTTCCAAAATGTGCAATTCTTATATATCTATATATATATATATATATATTATAATAACTAATAGCCGAAGCGTTTGACTTTTTGTTGACCGCGTCTCATTGCACCACATGGCTACATAAATTAATGCCATGTCTACCATTTAAAACATCATCAGTTGTGTCTTTTCGGATCTTAACTTACGGTTTAGTTCAGTTTTGTTTCAAAACACCTTTTAAGTTTTAACTATAAATAACACAAAAAACTCTCAAACGGATTCTATTCTACAAAAAAAAAAAAAAAAAAAAAAAAAAAAAAAAAAAAAAAAAACACAGAACTGTGAAACGCCGAGACAGAGATAGCAATTTGATTTTGAGGGTCCTTCACCATTCTCTTTGATTTTCGGGTTGTGGCCTACTTCCTCTCAAAAAGTAATCTCCTTCACCCATAAACGCCGCCGCTGATGGGTTCCTACTCTTTCTCTGATAAAAAAACTTCCTCCACCCATAAACAACACCTCCGATGGGTTCCCATTCTTTCTCTGATTTATTTTTTTCAAAAACAAATCTAAAAGGTAAATTAGATTTGTTATACGTTTTCAAAGATTCTGATGTGAGGAAGTTTTTTTTGATAGAAATTAGGGCTTAGAAAATAGGATTCTGATGTGACTTATTAAATGTTTTTGTTTATATATATATATATATATATATATTTTTTTTTTAATTCGTCTCTTTGGATTTAAATCATTCAGTTTCTTTGCAGAGATGAAGTGGAATTTTTCACAATGTAGAGACTCTAATTTCATCACAGCAAAGGTATTAATTTCTTTTTCTAATATTCTCTTCAATTATGGTTTGTTTTCTTCTTTTTTTTTTTTGGGTTTTTTGTTTTCTTTTTTCCCTTTGCGAGAAGAAACCCAGCAAAGGTTGTGGAGAAAAAACAGAGTAACCCAACAAAATTACTACGGTAACCTTTCACTAATTTGATAGAAATATTGTTTTTCCATTGTCTGTTTTGATTTATACAACTTTAGTCAATTGGTTTGTTCTACCTGTTTGTTGTGTTATTTGTTGCATTATAGGACCCACGGCCACACACATAAAACTTTGCTCTTCAATTGCGACCTTTCTCTCTCACTCTAGTCTCTATCCCCAACGACCCATAAAATCCAACTGCCCATTTGCAAGAATCATAAGATTAATCAATAGTCACAATTTCAACCATTGATCTTCTCTGTTTGCCAATGTGTTGGGTTTGTTATTGTTCTTCGAGGTACGCTCGCTTTCCTTTAAACTTATTTTCTTTCTCTGTTCTTTGAATTTATGTTGTTTATTGCGTTTCATTTTTTCCTTCTTTTTTATTATTTTATTATTTTTTTACCTTTTGAATTTTTCTCCCTAACCCTTCTCGGGTGAATTTCCTATAAATCTCTACCTATTTTAAGTTTTTAACGATCTCCTTTTTCAGAAGTCAGAGTCATGTATTATCTCCCCTTCAAATATTTGAGTTGAAGAAATGCCAGATTTAAAGGAGATTTTGCTTTTGCATGTCAATTCCCAATTATTAAGACTATGAATTCTGGAGCAAAGCAAATGAGGATGGCTTCAATTAACGATATACGTCTTAACACAACTGCAGGTATTGTTTTATCAAATTTTGTTGTTTCTCTTTCTCCTAATCTCCCATTAAGTTATGCATTAAAATATGAACTTTGATAGTTTTAGTGACATGTAATGCATCATCAAAATTGATTAAGAAATTTAATTGATTATGTGTCCTATTTTATTTGGGTCCAATTTCTTTGTCATATTTGTTTCCTTTAAGAACAAAGAAGGTTTTGGGGAAATGTTTATAGATTTTATTGATCAAAACCTATATGGTCCTCATATTGATACTAATTAATTCATCTAAGAAGACGTACTTTGTACCTTACAGATGTCAATTGAATTAATATGTATGGTTTTATGCCTATGCCAGTTAGGAATGGCTTTTCCAATTAGGGCATTCTTGTGCTTCATTTCGAAACAATTGAGGTAATATATTAACTTTAATCCTTTTTGTTAAATCAATTGTTGTGTTGTAATGCTTGAACAAATTTTTTGACACATGGAAGTTATGGTTATTTATGTTTTCTACGTTGCTGTTTCAGCTTTGCTTGAAGCTTCAAGAAAAGTTAATTTTAAAGATTTCTTAAGACAAGGCTTGCATCTAGAAGGTATAATTTTATCTTTTCCTACTTGTGGGATCTAAACATATTTATTTTTATAGGTTCTGTTTACATGGTTATGGCATAGGTTCTTATTCTTTAAGGTAGAAAACAAATATTTTTAGTAATCAACAAAGTGGCATAAGATAAGGAGGTGACATTTTTTATTTATATGAAAAAAAAATATAGAGAAATTGTTGTAGCAAGAGTCTTAATGACAACTTAAGTTTGTTTATTAAAAAGAGTATTTTTTTTTCCTTTCAAGAAACAGATTGAACTTTGGTAAGATACCGTTTTATTTAATTAAATTCATAGAAACCGTTGTTTGCCTTGCCTTTATATTTTTGTATGATGTTTTGTCAGTTTTGTTTATGAAGTTCGTCTACAAAACTTTCTACAAGTGAATTAATAGAGAGATTGAAAAATTAATTTGAAACTTAAGCAAACATATGACCTAAAATTTATTTTTTGTTCAACTTATCTATCATTCCATTATTTGATAAAATAGAGAATTAGGAGCCTCATTAAAAATCTGAGAGGATTATCAAATAGTCATAATACAACTGTAGGATAGTTTATGTACCTTAAATTTGGTTCTCTACAATCCATTTGTTTCTTTAATTGGGTTTTGATCTTTAAGTAGAAGTTGAGTCTGATATTGATGTCAGATATGTATTCTTGTATGATTAATTCTCTTTACTTTTAGATGAGTTGCATGAGGTTGATTAATAATCTTTCTCTAAATGTATGTCTTAAATAATTATATATACGATCAAAGTGTATTCTCAAGTGGTATTGTGAGTAGTACCTTTTGCTTCCAATATGTTTTCCGTGTCTTCTTTATTTCAAAATTTTCTTTCTTTTTTGGTTTTTAGGAAACAAAGGTCTCTTCTCACAAAAGCATGCAAGAGGAAGTCCTCCCTGCACAGTAGTTTGAGGTTGTTAACTAAAGGTACAAATAAGTTATACAAAGTTAGAGGTTGTTTTTAACTTTGTATGTGGGTAGAACAAAGCAATCAAATTTCTCATTTTGGTGTACTGTTTTAAGAGATTAGAGCTTTTTATAGGGATTTGAACTTCTATAATTACTCATGTATTTTTTAACACTCTTAAAAATAAATAAATAACATTATTTTAGAACTTAGTTTTAGTAGTTTTCCCGTGCATCACACGGGTTAGCAACTAGTACTAACTAATAGTCAAAATGTTTGATTTTTTGTTAACTACTCCTTATTGCGCCATGTGACTACGTAAATTAATGCTATGTTTTCTTCTAAAAACACAGAACAACGTATCTTTTCATTTGGAGGAGTAAGATAAATGTTTCATGATAGTTTCTCTTGGGTAGTAGTTACCAAATAGCAACATTCCAGATTTAGTTTTCTCTTATATGTATTTGGTTGGAATGATAGAAAAGTGAGGAGATGAAAACTTATTTGTTTGGTTGAAAAGAAAAATGAGAAGATAAAAATTGAAATTAGTATAAATTTACAGTTATATCCCTATTAAATAAAACAAAATGTAACACATTTTTTTAATTACAAAGTTGTGTACGAATTATACTTCATTTATACATTAAACAAATAAAAGACACTAGTCTCATCACACGCGCTTCTCGCGTGCTACGAGGTATTTTATTTATTTATTTATTAGTGGTCCTATTTTGTAAAAAAAAAAACTATGTTTTTTTATTTTATTATATATTTATATATATATATATATATATAAAATTTTTATTTTGAAAATCTAGTTTATAAGTGAATAAATCAATTTGAAAATTAATAGGAGAGTGGTCCTATTTTTTAGGCAATGTTTTAGTGGGAGTTAGAGTTGCATTTTTACCGGATTGTCCTTTAGTTTTGTCTCTACTTAAATATAGGGGTATAGATGCATTTTTGAACTAAAAAAATGATAAATCTAAACAGAGGAAGCCCCTTAAATAATAGTATAGATTAAATATAGGGGTGTAGGAGCATTTTTGAATTAAAAAAAATGAGGAATCCAAACAGGGGAAGCCCCTTAAATAATATTATAGATAAAAATAGTTCATATCCCTTTATTATTTTAAACATACACACACACACACTCTCTCTCTCTCTCTCTCTCTCTCTCTCTCTCTTAAAACTAGCATTATAATGCTTCACGTTCCTTACTCAATTCCCTACTCTGCATTCTCAACGTCTCCACCACCACCTTTTTTTCCATTTCCATTTCCAATCACGGTGTTTTCAACTTCCTGGTATTGGTCACATTCTCTCTGTTCGGCAGGCCGCAGAAACGGAAGTTGGAACTTTCTCACTTAGTGGGAGACAATATGGTGTGTTGGATTTTGCTCCTCTTACTCTGCTTTGCTTTTTTGTTTAATCATTTTATTTTACTTTTTGGATATGGGTTTGCATTAGAGAGTTTGAATATTAAATATGATTACAATTACTTTGTATTGATTCTGATGTTATGTTTGTCTCATAATTTCACAATATCAATTATGCTTATATACCGTACTGATTGCATTGGCAAAAATCAATATTAGTTAGGTTTCATCAATCCCATCTTGAGTTTGACCCGAAGCAAATGTGAGTATGTGTCATGTAGGTAAAGCATCGCATGGGCTTTTGAGGACAATTTGTGATATTAAGATGAAATGGTGCAATCTGTCATCAATTCACAAGTAAAGCCACTTAACAAAATTTTAAACTTTTTAAGAAAAATTGTAGTCCCACATATAAAACAACTTCTTCTATTGTTATGAAAAAAAAAAATTATATTCACCATTTTTCTTGATCCACATATTGACCTTATTAAAAATTTATCCCTTAAAAATAGATGTTAGTGACTCTTATATCATATTTTCCCGAAGAGGAATGAAAGCTATAATTATTAGTGCTTTAAAATAGTGTTGTTCATCTTTATGGAATGAGATCTCATACGATTAATAAAATATATGTTTCATTCACTTTGGTCTACGTTGTTTTAGATTTTATATCATTCTAATTTCAGTTCTATCATAGGAGACTCTTAAATTGACATGCAACATATAGTATATTATTAATATCATCTCCTATTTCTAAGCATTTTATGCATTGAATTCAAATAAAATGATATTTTCATCAAAACTCATCACGTAGATTTTATCGTGCATTACACCTTTTCACTATTTAACCAAAAAAAACCAATTTACAAAGACAAATTTTGGAGAAGACTCATAGGTTTCTTGTATTTCTAAGAAAGATAAAAGAAAAGAAGTTGAGAAGAAGTTACCAAATAAAGAAATCATTTAGTATTATTATTACTACTGTTGGTGTAGCTTGATTCTTGGACCTTTTCACTATTTAACCAAAAAAAAAAAAAAAAAGACTTACAAAAAACAATTTTAGAAAAGACCCATAGGTTTCTTGTGTTTCTAAGAAATATGAAAGAAAATAAGTTGAGAATAAGTTATCAAATGAATATGAACCACTATTTATACCTAAAGGATTATAACCCTTCAACAGATATATTTTTATTCAATATGCACATTTTTGGTCAATAGATACAATTTCATTTAATAAGCACATTTTCATTCAAGAGGTACCTTTAATATGTATTTAATATGAAGGGTTATGACCTTTCAATAAAAACATTTTGGCATATCCAATTTGAATGATTGTGACCTTTCAATAAGCACATTTTAGTATATATATTACAACTTATTTTATATATACCTATATATACAACACAAACTAAATTAGAGGTGCAACATTATGTCTCTTATTCTTTCCCACAAAAAACTAATAGATAAAACAACATTGTTTTTTTCCCCTTGAAAATCATTCAATAGCTATTCTCGTGTATCGCACAGATTAGCGACTAGTGTATATATATATATATATATATATTAAATCGATGACCTTTTCAATTTGTATACTAAAACAAACTATTTTGGTGACTATATATCGTTTTGAGATTATTGTTATATATGTATGGTTAGAATAAATTTACATGTTGATGTAATTCTTTCTTAATTAATGTTATACACACCTTTTGTTCTTAATACATATACTTATTTTGTATTAATTGAATATTATTTATTATTTGATCCATAAATTCATATTCTATTTATAATTCAATAGAGTCAGGAAGGGGGATTTGAACATTGGAATTTTCCATTAGAGACACTAGAAAATATCAATTGAGCTATAATACTTGTGACATATTTATTTATAATATTAAAATACAATAACTTTGAAATTTAATATTTTTTAGTTTAAATTTCAATAGATTTCTATTATTTCGATACATAAACTCATTAAGGGTGAACAATGTTATCTAATGGTGATTTCAAGAATTAAATTCAATAAAAGGTTATCAAGTGATGAAACATTGACAAAGTTATATAGGTCTAATTTATGACCGCGCACCCTTAATATGATGGTTATTTCACAAGTATAAGTGTTTGTGAAGTGTAAGAGGTCAAGAACCGAAGTCCAAGTTTTTAGGAGGGAGACTCATATGCATACACTTAGATTGGACCAAAATAAATTCACATAAAAGGAGAGGGGTTTTTTGTGGGGGGGGGTGGGGGGGGGGGGGGGGGGGTGTTGTACTAATTTGCGAATTATGTAAGTTAGATAGCGAGTCAAGTTGCGTTTAAAGATTTCAAGTTTATGAAGAGTCGCTTGAGCAATTTCAAGAGACTTCACTCTCCTTACTCGAGTGAACAGAATTTCTCATATATATCATGATCCTTCTTAAATACAATTAGCTAAACTTGAACTTATAATTACCTACAAATACCAATCATGCACATGAATTTCAGAGTTCTTTAGAATACAGTGTTGAAGCAAAGGACTTTGGTTTCGGAGGAAGTACTATAGAACAGTTCCAAAATTTAGGGACCACAATGAAGCTAGTTGAGGCTATAAGTTGTGTCTAGCTGTCTACAAAGATTTTTTGAGTATAGATTTATTGTAGTTGTTTTTTATTTTGTAAAAATTTTCTACGGGGTTGATCACTCCTATAGTGGGTTTTCTTCTTATGCGTTCTTCTTGAGTTTCTACTTCATCTCCCAAAATTTGTGTATTATATTATTATTTTTACTAAGTTGTATTGTGATTGTGCTGGGATATAACAAATTATCACAACAGTTAAGGTGTTAGTCATAGGTCAAAATAAAATAGCAAAATATTTTATTAGGGCACACCACATTTAAAAATAAAAGTGTTGTAAAAATTTAATAATATTTTATTGTGTCTATGGAATTTCTAATTTATTAATAGTTAACTATGACCATTAGCAAGAGCATTTCCATCTAGTGCTCTATTTTGTGTTTTTTTTGTTAAATATCTCTTTATATTACACATGGCCGGCTTGTAAACATATGGGCTGCATGTAAGCCATACCCTAAATCTATAGGGTAGCCAAAAGCTACATTTTAGGAGTAGAAATTTACTCCTTCAATTAATGCTTTGTTTGGAACTTTTTCTTTTGTAAATAGATTGTACAAGAGGCATTGTGATTGTGTGTAGAAACGGTAAAATCATTGAGAGATAAGATAACAAAGAGAGATATGTACATGTATAATATAACGTGGTGAATGACCACTAGAAAAGAAGTAATTTAGATATTAAATTACTCTCATATTTCCTATTCTTGTTTGATAGAAATTTAGACCCCTTAAAACACAACAATTGGATTAACCTAGTTTATTAGCTAAGTGATTAACTTAGTCAAATTATGCAAATCTAGATTAATACAATCAAATAATCATATTAAGAATAAAAAGCAGCGGAAAAATAAATAATACAAGATATGATCACCCAGGAAAACCAAACCGGTAAAAGACTTGGGGAGGATTTGACCTAACTATCCTCAAGGTAAACTTGAATCCACTATATGAAAGAATCGAAGTTCATACAAAAGGACTTACAAGCTCTCCGCTTGACTTCCTAATGCTACCCACCAGTAGAACTTACTGAGACGACCACGTGCAAGTTTCAAATCCACGAACTCCTTCTTTCTTGGATTCTCCAATCAAGATACAAACACCGCCGCTTGTTTTTCTTTAAGCTCCAATAGCAGCAACTGAATTGATCATCAAGATGCAGATAACATCTCCTCCTTGAAAATCTTAAGCTTTGTGTAAAGGAAAGTTCCTCTAGATCTCACAAGAGATTTATACAAAACAGCAATATGAGCAACAAAGACCTTGGAGAGGTTTGGGTACAAAACCCTAGATACAAAAGAGGCACACTCTTCTCTCTCTCTCAAAAAGCTCTCAAAAACGTGGTTTAGGGTTTCCTTTATATAGTGGGAGAATTAGATTTGAAACCCTAATCCTTAATGGGCTTGGGCTAAGTTGGAAA
The DNA here is from genome assembly GCA_023736055.1 of Quercus glauca. Classification (NCBI taxonomy): domain Eukaryota; kingdom Viridiplantae; phylum Streptophyta; class Magnoliopsida; order Fagales; family Fagaceae; genus Quercus; species Quercus glauca. The sequence goes on along the minus strand of CM043318.1, from coordinate 74,571,811 downwards.
TTCTGCAGAAAAAACATTTTGCCCGAGATTCGATTGATCGAGTCTAATTTTCGATCGATTGAGTTAGACTGAAAGTCACTAATACTTCTACAGCCACTCGATTCCAACTTTACATAAAATGCCCACACTTTGAGCAAGTCTAAACAAGACTAACAACTTGTTTTGATCATGGTTTGCCAACAATACACATTAGAGTTCTAAATACATAAAATCCTAAGTCTTTAAAACCTAACATTGTCTTTATACTTCCTTTAGTTTACAACACGTTTTCAGCACAAAGTTCTAGCCAGATTCAAAAAGAGAGTTATCATCGTTTTGCCTCTTGAAGTAAAAGATTATTTTTGTGACACTCTAACTTGATTCATATGTGTTACATAATATGCATAGCATAAGTTTACGTCTATAACGTAGACTAAATATTGTATTACTTAATTGATATTTTGCATGTTATAAATACTTATCTATTGTAATTATTAATATTATTTATGTTATAAATACAAATTATGTCATGCCTAACAAAACTTGAGTTTCCTACCCTTGACATATCGAGCAAAAATTATCTATCATGGATCTTGGATGTTGACATCTACTTAGAGGCAATGGCCTTTGGAGATACCATTAAAGATGTTAATAAAGCATCCTCACATAATCAAGCAAAGTCAAATTCACCACCATCAACATAAGGAATTAAAAACTAAGTACCTCACATAAAAAGAGTGATAAGAATAATAATAAAAACCAGGGCAGCGGTACTCTTTGGTCAGGGGGTTCAAATGAGCCCCCTAACTTCCAATATATATATATATATATATATATGTAGGGTCAGTTTTTGTAGCCCAAGCCCAAAAGATTCGAATGGTGAGCCCAACAAACCCATAACAATGAATTTGTAGAGAGTGGGTGAAAGGGTTGGGCTGGTTGTGAATTAAACAATAGTTGGTTGTGGCCCTTAAGACCAAAGTAACATGAGATAATGCTTGAAAAACTGAATGAATGAACGTCCGAAGAGATGTTTTATTGAATGAAAAGTGATTATAACACTCAGAGCTAGAGTAAAGTTATTTTTTCTCTTCTTCACCTCCTTTTTTCTCCCCCCTTCATTATCAGGAGCCCCTCTTCTTTATATAGCCTCCTCCTTCATCATCCCTGTCGTCCACTTGTCCTTCATTTGCGTACATACTTGAGTATGGGTCACATCAAGCATCTTCTCTTGCTTTTAGGAGTGGCGGTAGTTGTGGTTGCACTATTCAGGGGTCTTCTCCACATAAATGTGGCTAGAAAAGTTGTTGCAGTGCATTAAATACGGTGGCAGCAGCTTTTCCTTAGGATATTTCTTTGTCCTTATCATCACCTGACATGCCCAGAGTTTATCGATATTTCTTTGTCCTTATCATCCCCTGACATGCCCAGAGTTTATCTTTGTCATTGATGAGAAGACTAAAGGATCGAATAGATGAGAACTTACAGGAACTGAATCGGAGGATGATCTTCGAACTCGTGAAGGATTCTTAAAGACTCTGGGAAAGATTGGAATTGGTGATTGAAAGAGCTTGGAGTAGTCGTGTGCTTGTTCTTGCTAGATGGTCTGAGAGTTTGCAAAGTAAGGAAGAAGTAACTTCTTCTGAGATTTTATACGGAGTCAAATGAAAGGGCAAAAGTTATCTCGCCCAAATCCCGAGGAAGAATCATGCCCGTTAGATCAACAATCCACCATTGGATGCAAAGGACAAGATGCCGCCTAGAGCAATTAATACCGTGCTTAGGGAATACAAAAACAACAGCGGCAATAATGAAGCGCTTATATCTATGCCTACACATGTGCGAAGTCAAATATTTGTCTGTTCTCAAGCTTTTTACGCCGTGACAAAGTCAAAATCCTATTTTCTCTCTTCGGATGCGAGGGAAAAATTAAGATTTTGAGGGGCTATTGTGGGGGAGTAAAAGCCCAGACCTACCTATTAGGCCTGGGGCCCTGTTTTTAAGATTACTGTATGTCCGAAGAGGAATAACCGGTAGGGGTAGAGTCCACCTGAAGGGGAGAAACCCGAAAATGGAGGAAGAGTACAATCCGAAGAGGTCACCCTTTGTCCGAATAGGTCTTACTCCTCGGATACGACGAGTCTTGATTAAACAAGCGTATAGAAGGTCCGAACGACCTTCCTAGCAATCTCAATGACAAAGATAAACTCTGGGCATGTCAGGGGATGATAAGGACAAAGAAATATCTCAATGAAAAGTTGCTGCCACCGTATTTAATGCATTGCAGCAACTTTTCTGGCCGCATTTATGTGGAGAAGACCCCTAAATAGTGCAACCACAACTACCGCCACTCCTAAAAGCTAGAGAAGATGCTTGATGTGACCCATACTCAAGTATGTACGCAGATGTAGGACAAGTGGACGGCGGGGATGATGAAGGAGGAGGCTATATAAAGAAGAAGGGCTCCTGATAATGAAAGGGGGGGGGGGGGGAGAAAAAAGGAGGTGAAGAAGAGAAAAAATAACTTTACTATAGCTCTGAGTGTTATAATCACTTTTCATTCAATAAAACATCTCTTCGGACGTTCATTCATTCAGTTTTTCAAGCATTATCTCATGTTACTTCGGTCTTAAGGGCCACAACCAACTATTGTTTAATTCACAACCAGCCTAGCCCTTTCACCCACTCTCTACAAATTCATTGTTCCGGGTTTGTTGGGCTCACCATTCGAATCTTTTGGGCTTGGGCTACAAAAACTGACCCTACAATATATATATATATATATATATATATATTTTAATTTAATACATTAATTTTTTCTTAAAAATATTTTTGCACACCCTGACTTAAATTTTATGCACCCTTAGTACAAGTATTTTTAACTCTAAAGTAATTGTAAGTGTTTGTGAATTGTAAGTATCACTATTTATTATAAATTTGTTATTATATGTGTATGAGTATGTCTAATATTGATTGTGTGCATTACTTTCTTTTTATAATGTCATTTGTGTGAATAATGACGTGTACGTGGATGTTTGTGTATACAATATAAATATAATATAACTTTATATAATTTAATAATTAGAAAATAGAGAGGATTTATTATATATATGTGTGTGTATAGTTATCATGGTATAATAATTTTTTGTCATAAAGTTAGAAAAATTGAAGAAAAAAATTGCAGAGTTAGTGATTATTCAAGCATTTGATTGGTTAAGTAACAAATGTAGTGAATTATTTTATGTATGAATGAGTGTGGTTATATGTGTCAATAATTAATATAGAGCCAATGAGTTGAGTTTAGTCATTTAGTTTAAAATATTTTTTTAAAAACAATGACAAATATATAATATTAACAGTATAAAAATAAAAATTTAGACAAACTTAACAAAATAAATTGGTCATAGCTACCCATATTGGCAATAAATTCTCATAATGAATTATTGTGTAACAATTCAAAATTTGAAAACTTGTAGAAGGAAATTATAAAAATTCATGTTTTTTTGGTCTATAACTTGATATATTCAAGTTCTCTTTTTATTAATTTTTTTTTAAATTTAAATTTCTTAATGACCCCCCTAAACAAAATTCCTGGAGCCGCCACTGATAAAAACTAATTTAAATCAATAATGTAAATACCAGGACATCGGGGTGTTTCCCTATATCAATATGAAATTCTTTGTGATCTAAAAAATTATATATTTCATAATTGATTGTTTTTATACAATTAAATACTTATGATTCGGTTGAATTGAGATAAGTCAAGAACACATGATAACCTAGATTAGTAATGCGGTTAGAAAAATTTTCAGAAAAACTCATTTACTTTAAAACCTGATTTCTATTTGAAATTATTAGAAATTTATCTAAACAATAAGAAAAACATGATTGAACTTATTGAAATCATGGAAGAACTAATACATCAAAAGAAATCTAATTGAACAATCAAATATATTGTTGATAAAATCCTAGAAAGAATTACATTGAATATTCATACCGTATAGAAGAAATATAACCCCTAATCCTAACAAAGAGTTTAGGCTACCATTAGAGAAAGGAAAATACAAGGTTTTCTCTCCAAAATTTGTTCTACCTAGCCTTCATTCAAAACCCTAAAGTAAAAGTCTTCAAAGAAATTTTTTTTTTACTATTTTAATTTTTGTCCAGGTTTACAGCAGTAAATTATGAGTTAATTTTTGCCTTAAAAAATTGTGAATTTTGAAAAACTCAAAATTGGAAAGTTGTAGATATTTAAGTCACAGTTCCAACTCATTTGACCTTGTGCCAATTGTATTTTGAGGAGAGAGATACGCCCAAAATACCGATCAGTGTTCAAATCTAATTTTTCCTTTTCAGGTTCTACCTCTTTGATTTTATTTTTTTCCCTTATTTGAAGCTTCCAAACATGGTAGATGATCCAAGCACTCCAGCTGTACCTCCTTAGATATTTAAGCATAGTCCTTTAGCTCAACTTTAATTCTAGTTTGGCCTCCATTCTCTCACAAACTCCTATAAACTCATCTTTCTCACACGATTTCCTGAAAGTAGAAATTACACACAGTGAATGACATTTTATTCATGAACTTATGTAAAGATAAATAATAGAGACTGATGCAAATCATGGCTTAATTATACAAATTAAGCATAGTAATAAGGAGATAACGTCCACATAAATATATAACGAGTATACATTTTAAGGCGTTATCAATATGCTTTATGATTTAAGTCATGTGTTTAATGAGTTACATGTGCTTAATTCTTAACTAACTCATCATGATCTCAACTAAATAACTAATTAACTAAAGGAAATACAACAACTATTAGGAGATTACAAGGTGTGTGGTATAATTTGGCCAGTTCCTAACAAAGATCCCTTAGTCCTATGGAAAAAACTAAAGGAGAGATATGAGTACCATAAGAGTATAATTCTCCCAAAAGCTCATTATGACTAAATGCACCTAAGGTTGCAAGATTTCAAAAGTGTGAGTGAGTATAATTCAACACTATTTAAAATTAACTCACAATTGAGATTATGTGGCAAAAAATCACTGAGGAAGACATGTTAGAAAAAACATTTACTAAATTTCATGCTTCAAATATGCTCTTGCAACAACAATATTGTGAGCATAAGTTTCAAAAATATTTGGAACTTATATCATGTCTTCTAGTGGCTGAACAAAATAATGAGCTTCTACTGAGAAATCACCCGTCCCAACAAACCGGCTCCACACCATTGCTTGAAGTGAACGGAATGTCTTTTGAATGAAATGGAGGAAATAAAAATCAAGGGCGTGGACATGGTAAGAACAACCAAAACAGGAGGAGACATACTCATAATCCTTTAAAGGGGCATAACACACCTTATTGTTAGGGTCCTGTGTTTTGGTATTGTCAACCATGCCAAATTATGTGTCTTCTATCATTTGCCACTTTCTTTATTATTATGATAACCTGTCGAGGTACAGCTGCTCTAGCTATATACATGCATGTTGGGGCCTATCTAATCAGCTTTTTCAATGTGTTTTATTTTTCCCTCCGTGTTTAAGTAATTGCAACTTTTATGGACTTATCACTTTAAAAGGTTCATCTGCTTTTTAATTCAAATCAGATAAAAATAAAATTTAATCATTTTTATAATGACTTAAACCACTTGAAAGATTCAAACCAACCAGGTCCTTAATATCCTTGCTGCATATGCCAAATATATTCTGTAAAGTTATTATTTACAAATATATGTTTTGTAAGTTTATATTCCGTGCCGAATTTGATTGTAATTATATTCAATCTGTTGTACCCTGTATTTGTTGTGGGATTTCATTGTAAGGGTTGTGTGTTAGAGAGAGAGTGTGAAGACTCAAGCATTTGAAAACTGAAGATTTCTCGCGGGTATCTCGCGACTTAGCTTCCCGTGAAGAGTCAGGCCAGGTAGAGACAGCTGTATCTTGCGAGTATCTCGCGGGTAAGGCCTTCCCGTGAGACACCCGTGAGGCATTCTGTTCCGTCAGCCTGTCCAGTCTGATTCACACTTTCTGTACCCATACTATTTGTACCCATACTATTTATACCCACAATTGAAAGGAGAGCTCCTGAGAGAAAACCCTAGCCAAACACCTTGAGAGTTAGAGATTGTTATACCCACAATCCTCTACACATTTGTTTTGGAAATTTCCTTATCTCCTACCTCTCCATTTCCATACCATTGAGAGGTTGATAGCCCAAAAACTTATCACACCCTTTGAGAGTGTCAAATGACGTTTTGGTGCTACTGGGAAGCATTGGAAGAAGCCGATGATGGCAGGTGCAATATGGAGCTTGTTGCGAGATCCGGAAAACTAAGTCAAGACACGGTTCTGAGAAGCCTTGTTGGAATAGGAGCTTGGAGGGCTTAGGTACATCGGGTAGATTAGGCTTGGAGGGTCTCTTGCTAACCCATGTATCCCAACTGATTGTCTAGTGGATCGATTTCCACTTTGAGGGCGGCGGAAAGGTTTTTTGCCGAGTTCTTCGGTTTCCTCTTCAATAACACGTCTCGGTGTTATCTTTATTTGCATCTCTCTTCCTTACTCTTGTTTATTTCATTTTTACTGATGTGTTGCTTTAAATATGGGTTAGAGTAGTTGTCGTGCTTATACGCTTGTGTTTACATTATTCCGCACTTATTATTAAGTTAGTGTAAAATCAACCAAGCCATAACTTTAATTTGGGGGTCTAAACTGCTCGTGTGTTTTCGACACATTTCTGAGCTTTCATATTTCTCTATTTTTTTTTTTTTGGTAACAAGAAAAATTTGCTTGTGATAAATATATATATTTTTTGGTGTTCTTGAGCATTTGGCCTAACTCAAGAACAATGTTAAGAACCGTGTGGCTCAATGATACTATAGATCTGTTTGGATACCGCTTATTGCTAAAAATTGAAAATACTGTAACAAAATAATTTTTAAATGTGTGAATAGTACCGTGGAATCCAGTTTTAAAGTTGTTTTTCTAAAAAAAAGTACTTGCGGTCCCGTGAACAGTGCACGGGACCCACCAAAAAATGCTGGACACTGGACGCGCTATCCAAACTCTACCTATGTGGTTCTTTCCGTGAGGAAAAATTAGAATAGAATAGTAAAATTTCTGAAAAATGCATGCCTTTTTATTTTTATTTTTTTATTTTTTTAATGATCCTTTTATCATTTAAGAAAGTCAAGTTAGAACAGATCATCAAATTTCCGGAACCCATATGCCCTTTTAAAAAAAAAAAAAAAAAATTGCAGTGTTAATGTGTTATAGGACATAAACCGGACAACAACAAAAAAAAATTTAGTAGGAATAAGGTCACGAGTATCCAACGAGGCTGAATTTCAAAGTAAAAATATAAATATCATATGGGGGACTCTATCGTATGGGAGGACCAAACGCCTAGCAAAAAAAACATTTGGACAAGTAATGTATTTCACATAAGCTTTTATATATGAACGGTGCAAACACTATATATCCGGCTATTCCACAAATATATATATATATATATATATATATTATGAATTAACACCCCTCAAACTAATTTGGATTTCTTTTTTTTTGAAAAAAAAAAAAAAAAAAAAAGGGAGCTCACGTGTGTTGTATGTAATCATCACTCCACACCCCATGGTACATTGTCATTTGAGCTTTTGGCAAGCTTGTGAGTACCACCAGCACAAAAGGTGTGCCACTATTTGATCTCATTATCACAATTTCTGCGGAAGTATGAGTCAATACTAGTACTCAAACCAGCGACCTCTTGACACTTAGTTGTGATGAGATTTTTTCAAGGCTTCTTACGACCGCACCACACTTGCTGGTGGTAACTAATTTGGATACTAAGTAGTGAAGGTGAGTGGTGGATTGAGACTTTATCAGAAAAAAGTTTGCAACTTGCAAGTGTGAAGTAATGAAAGGCATGACAATGACTCCTTCACGTATGCAGTGACGAAAAATATCATGTTATCTTGACGTGTTTGGTGCGATCATGAAAGACATCATTATGTGTTGCTTAGACCATGACCTTGCTATCACAATAAAGTGGAGAAAGACTAGAAACAAAACCCCTTTATCACTTTGAGTAAACATTGAAGCCAAATAACTTTTGAAGTAGCGTAAGCTAACGCTCAATATTCTGGTTCAGTTAAGGAGTAAATAACTACAGATTAAGCATTAAACTCGAGCTTAGATGAACAAGATAATAATAGACCTCTATGCATTATCCCACGCACAACAAAGGACAACTGTAAAATGGACTGTGCATAGTGATGTCATAGATTAACTGACAACATGAACAACATATATAACACTAATGTCCTTTTTTTCCCCAATACCATAGCTTAAAAACACATAAATAGTAGCTCATTTAGATAATTTTTCATTTTCAACTTTGGGGAGAAGGACAAAACAAATGGAGCGAAATTAACACAGCGAAGTTCAGAATGATTTGGAGGAATTTTGTAGAGCATCTCAAAAGGTGAAATTCCACCTATGGCTGTTAAGGAGGAATTCTATTCATTTCATTACATACACAATGGTGAAAGCTGCTTCACCCCAAACCTTCTTAGGAGCTAGGGATAGTATGATAACAATAAATTCCTTGGAAATTGATGTTGCTTATGTCTAAACCGGTCGGGTAAAACGGGCCAAAATCAGTAAAAATTGGAAACCAGACCCTTTTTCAATTCTTTGACAATTCTGGTTCTTAAAACATTGTTACAGATTGAACTTACCCTATTGTTGGATGTATACACATATTGCTATGTTTTATGTCATGCCAATTGAGCACAGATTAATGTTATATCAACACGTGTATTGCTTCTCAATTTTTTTGCTTGGTTTATCTTATAGGTAGATCGAAGAGGTACACTGATAGCTAATAGTCTCCTTTGGGTCAATATTGAGTTTTAGATTTAGTTCCCAAAAAGACAATTGAATTTGTCATAATTAATGATATGTGCAATTGTGATTGGTGAACTATCACTTTTATATGAAATCTCCATTTTTTCTCTATTAATCATAATCACACATATTATAGGATTATTAAAAAAGTTATGGTAAAAATATGTAGGTTTCAGGTCTGTATCATATCTTGATTCATTACTAGTTCTATTTGAAGTGTGATCGTTTCGTTTTATTTTTCGTAGGTTCAATTTGATAGTTAACAAAGCTTTGATTTGAGTTATTGATGCTATAGGCCAAACATTTTTTACTCGACGGTGCTATTTGATTTTAAATTCTATATCAAATCTTATTTTGAATTATTGGTGCTAGGTACAGATCCGTTCTAACTGGCATGGCACATCACATGCTATCTTTTATTTGGAGGATGCCAATTGGACATTTGAATGTGAATGTTGAAAGAAAATTTCAATATCCAAAAAAGAGGAAGTGCTTTCCAGTTGGAAAATTTACACTCCTTTTTCATGTCGTCACTTTATTAAGCACATCTATGCTTTATTTTGTTTTTTTAAGAGAAGAATATATGCTTTAGTTGATAGTTGATATATATAGATTAAATAAATATGTACAACACATTTGCAAAAATATATATAATATTGTATACTTTTTTTTTAATCTACAATATAAAAAAAGTATGAATTTTCCTTTATCACATGTGAGCGTCAAATTAATAATTGTAACATGTAGTGTAGGCCCAAACCCACTTGAAAAGAAAATGTTGATCCTTTTCGTCATAACGCTTATGTCACCTACTGATGTGGCATGCTTTCGTCTTGCATGCGTTGTAAAGTAGAATCAATTAAATTTGCTCTCTTCTTTCCAAATCTTATTTTTGGACAAATTTTAGGACCAAAATAAAATTGTATGAAACTCAAACACAAATAAACATGCAGAGTTACGCATACGTTTAAAAATACTATAAAATATATTTTAAAAATAACAATAAATTGAATTTGAAAATATATTTTCCTTAGCCAGATGACTTAAAATTAATTGTATAAGTATAAGAACCACTAAAGAATTATCACAATATTATTTTCACAAAAGGATAAATAAATTTGAGTTGAGCTTTTATAAAATTTTGTATTAGCTATCAATATTTTATGGGATGCTACAAATTGTTTTTAGATTTCAGAGGACATCTCTCTCTCTCTCTTTGGGGGGGGGGGGGGGGTGTTCAAATTTTTTGGGAGGCAAAAATTTTTTTTTTTTTTAAATTTAAATCTCTTTAAATTTTTAATAATGATAGATAAGACATACATGATATTAAATTTGGCGGGGGGGGGGGGGGGGTGTTAATCTCAATGTACTTCCATCTTTAGTGCACAAGAACACAAAATTCAAGCCAAACTCATTCAATCCTCATTGGTACAATTATTTTCTATAAATAAGTCAAGTGCCATAAATTATTTCATAATATACCACTTTCATATGGGACTAAGAGCATTAATATTAGTGGTGCCAAATTGCTAAATTTAACAACCAAACATAACAAAAGTGGGTTGCATCAATGGAAAAAAAACTAAAATATTTGGCTGTTGAACTACAATGCACAACCATCTTGGGCAATGCACTATAGCTCAAATATTAAACAAAAAAAAAAACTATGTTATATCAGCTCCTTCACTGTAGCTTAGATTATTAAACGATTATTTTTTTCTCTTCCATGAATAGATATGGATGGACATGCAACCCACGTGAATCACATATACCAATATACAGCATGCGCCTTTTGATAATGTACAAAAACTGTTGGGTTCTAAGAAATTAGGAATTAATGTATTAGAACTTCAATTTGTATTTTGTTGGCAAACCATGATCAAAACATTTAGTCTAGGTTTAGGCTTGCTCAAAGTATGTTTATTTGTAAAATTGGAATCGAGTGTTTGCAGAATTTATTGGACTAAATCTGTAAGTCTCGATCGATCGAAAATTAGACTCGATCGATCGAACCACGTACAGATTTATTTTTCTGCAGAGTTCCAGTTCAGCCCAAACTCTATTTAAACGTCTTGGGATTCAAGTAAAACTCTTATATATATAAGGGAAACCCTAGAACGTTTTTGAGACTTTGGATGAGAGATTAGAGTGCCTCTTGTGCCTCCTTTTATTTTTAGGGTTTTGTACCCAAACCTCTCTAAGTCTTTGTTGCTCATATTTGCTGTTTATGTGAATCTTTTGTGAGATCTTTAAGGAGCTTTCCTTCACATAAATTTAGGGTTTTCAAGGTAGAGATATTATCTACATCTTGATGATCAACAAGGTTGCAACCATTGGAGCTTAAAGAAAAACAAGCGGGGAGCTTGTAGCTGATTGAAGAAATCCAAGAAAGAAGGAGTCCGTGGATTCGGAGCTTGCACATGGTCGTGTCAGTAAGTTCTACTGGTGGGTAGCATTAGGAAGTCAAGCGGGGAGTTTGTAAGTCCTTTTGTATGAACTTCGATTCTTTCATAGTGGATTCAGGTTTGCCTTGAGGATTGGTGGGTAAAATCTTCCCTAGGTTTTTTACCGGTTTGGTTTTCCTGGGTGATCATATCTTGTGTTATTTATTATTCCGCCGCTTTATATGCTTGATATGATTATTTGATTGTTTTAACCTAGAATTGTTTAATTTGATTAAGTAACAACTTGGCTAATTAATCTAGGCTACGCAATCTAATTGTGGTTTAAGGGGTCTAAATTTCCATCAAAAACATTTGGGCCCGAGGGAAAGATAAGTGGGCTATCAGATGCCAAAATGATAAATTTTGTTACAATTTATTCATGTGGTAAGATATAAGGGGTGGAGTTGTAACAAAAATTGATTATAATAAAAGTTGTGGTCCTGCTCCTATCATTGCTCGTGAACAATCAGATAGTAAGAGAGATAAGCATATAACTTTCATTCTATTATATATAGATAAGTCTAGGACACAACACAATCATCGATACATTGTTATTGCTTGAGAAAAATTAATGGGTCGCTGCATTCAATTTAAGAGAAGCAAGAGCTGGTTTAAAGACTTCCAATATGACCCAACAAAGGACAAGACAGGCGAAGTCCGAAGCATTCTGTTGATAGTTGCAACTCTAATTGCTGCAGTGACCTTTCAAGCTGGGGTTAACCCTCCCGGCGGGGTTTGGCAAGATGCTGACGATGGACACAAACCAGGAAGTGCCATTTACGCGTCTCAAAGAAACCCCTTTTATGTTTTCTTGGTTTTTAACACTGTGGCACTTTCCACTTCGGTTCTTGTCATTATGTCTCTCACATATGACTTCCCTTTCCATTTAGAACTATTTATTGCTGCAGCTTCAATGCTTGTAACTTACGGATCGGCCATATTTTCCGTCACACCTCATGAATCTCATAGATTTCGGTACGTCCTGACTGCAGCTGCTTTTCCTTTTGTGCTACGAGTTTTGATTTATATAGTCAAGCTCAAAGCAAATCAAGGAAAAGAGAATCTGAGTGACACATGTAAAGTTCAGAAGACAAGTGGGAATTCTGAAGATAATTCATGCAGAAAATCTGGAAGTGAGATTCCCGAAAATTCAGAAGACGTCAAAGTTTGAATTTCCATCAGTTCTATCAAAAATAAAGTTCAGAAGACGCCTAGCATGATCCGATGCTGTATTATTTTGCCATAAAACTGTCGTGGGACAGCTGCTATATATATCTATGTACAAATTTGCATGGGTCTGTTTGATTTTGCCTTTTCGATGTTTTTTTTTTCGCTCTATGTATCTTTAGCTATAAATATTATGGAATTTTCACGTTAAAAATTATATTATCTTTTTTTTTTTTTGGGTTAACCAAGAAAGATATAAATCAAGTTTAATTATATATATATATATATATATATATATTTTAAAGCACTTGAAAAATTCAAAGCCAACAGGCCCTTAATATCCTCACTACATATGTTAGATTTATTCTGATAAAAAACATATCTTTTCTTGAAATTTGATATTAGTTAGTGTTCTTAAGTTTTTGTTTTAATTTGGGCAAAGCCAATAATTTTTGTTTGGGAACCAAGTTATGGTATTGATATAATAACCAAGGGACTTAATTTATAAGATAAACTCAAAATACATATATATATATATATATATATATATATATATATATATATAATTTAAGAGAACTTATCATTTTCCTAAAATCTAAATTGTATAATAAAAAAAAAGGTCGTATAATGTGTTGTAAACAAAAACAAATATTGCGTAAAAGAATTGTTTAATAGGGAATATTTAACGATATAGATAATAATGCTTGAAAAAAATTAAAAGAGAATAGAAAAAAATTATATCAAAGTTCTCTTCATTTCATCTATTATACAATTAATATTTTATTATTTTTAGATCTAATAATGTACAGGCAACCACATCATTTAAAATTTAAAATAATTTGATAGTATCTATACTTTTAAATTTGTAAAATTTAACCTGAGCTATGAAATTGTTCCATTTGAGATGGAGAGAATCATTTTCCTTAGATATCTCTTACTTGTGGTATTACACTTTCTTCAAATTAAGTGGAGACAACTGACAAAAAGCTCTTTCCAAAGCAAGCTATAACCTTTTCTTTTTCTTTTTTTGGTCTTTCTTTTCAAATAAATATAGCATAAAAAGAAGTGTTGCAGAATGCTATGTTTGGTAGTCTTGGGCATTCTAGATGTGCCATAAATTGCCAAGAATTTTATATTTCAATGATATACTTATCTTTTTAAGGAAAAAGGTAATTCAAATCTTCCTTTTTTATTTTTTTATTATAACAATTGAATTACTAAAAGAGATGTACCATAAATCTAAAATTTTCATCTTATTCTTATTGTTAATGTAAATTATTAATTACATTTTGCTATCTTGAAATATACATGCATTGTCTTTTTGTTAGGCATGTGTGAAGTTTATTTGGCTTACTACCATCTTGCATACACATCATCGAAGGCTATTAGACCATTATTACTTAGGGTTGTTTTTATTACGTACAAACAAAGACAGACCTACAGTAGGGCAGAGGGGGGTCATGCCCCCCTCCCCCCAATTAAAAAATAAAAGATTGGTATACAAAAAATTAAGATTTGCTTTTAAATATATATATTTTTGGCTCTTCTCCTCTAAAATATATAGATATTTACCTACAAGAAAAAAAAAAATTCATGCCCCTTTAACTACAAAATAAAAAAATAGATATGAACTAAACAAAAATCATGCACAAAACAATAAATTCCAGAAAACCTAAATTACAAGTCCCAAATTTCTACCTCATCCTTCCTCCACTCAACCTCAACGCCTCCAATTCTTAAAAAAAATAAAATAAAATAAAAAAACCATCAATGCCTCTATCACCGCCATCTGCTGTTGCTGCTGTATTGTTCCTTGTATCAGATTTGATCTACAATTTCTAGCTTGTTGTTGCTGTTGTTGTTGTTCCTCAGATCCTCAATCTATTGCTGCTGTTCTCACTTACACACAAGTTGAATCGGCTAAAGTATGGTGAATCTGAAAAATTTCTCTCCTCTCTCAAGTTCATATTTGTGTTTCTTTTTTTTTTTTTTTTTTTTCCTCTGCTTTATTGCTCTGCCTCTACCGTCTGCGTTTTTTAGGGACTAGTGTGAGTTGTGACTGTAGTTTGTGTTCTGTTTGACTGTTTGTGACCTTTTTTTTTTTTTTTTTGGTTTTGGTTTTGGTTTTATACTTTTATTACTTTATCTATAAAGGCATAACTTTGTCTAAGCTTGTGAGTATTGCATAACTTTGTCTGAGCTGGCTAGTAAGAGCATTCACATTTAGTATCAAAAAAAAAAAAAAAAATCAATTTTACCATCTCAAAAACTGCTTTATCATTTATACCATACCATTTTACAACACACCTAACATCCTAAACTCTATTTTTTCCCAATTTATTTAGATATTATTATTTTTACTATTTCACACTCTCTTCCTTTTCCTCTCTTTCTTTCTCTACCTCTAGCACCGGCCACAACAACTTAAAAAATAAAAAATATAAAAAAAACATAGCCACCATGCCACCCACCAACACACTGCCACCCCACATATCCCAGCACCACCCACCGGCCAACCATCAAACCAAAACCAAAACCGCATTAAAAAAAAAAACCATCAAGCCATCAGTTCAAACCTAGAAGAACCCACACCCAGCACCCAAACTCAGAAGAACCCATGCCACCGAGAAACTCGCTAATCTCCACCGATCCAAACTCACGCCACCACCTTCCCATGATACACTGATCTACCTATCCAAACTCACCACCTGACCCACAACTCCAAGCCCACCACTTGACCCACGATCCACACAACTCACCAATCCAAACATAACCCACCACGATCTCCAATCTCCGCCGATCTAAAATCCACGCCGATTGCCATGCGGTGACCACGAACTCAACCTAACTCTGGTGCAAGCTTTGAATGAGAAAGATAGATGTGAGATGAGAGAAAGAGTGAGGACTGAGGAGGGAGGAGCTCTGTGAGAGAGAAAGAGTAAATGAGAAAAAGAAGTGAGAGTGAGAGAAAACAAAAAGCTAAAAAGAATAAAATATAATTTTTTGGTTTTACAATTGAGCTACAGTGCAATCCTACATTTAGGACGGCACTGTAGCACAATTGCAAAATTTTTTGCAATTCCAAGATTTTACAAGACTGGGTAATGGGCCATTTTTGCGTCTTGATGATAAAATGTATCAACATATGGCATATAAGAGATCGGATGTGAATGCTCTAATAAAGGCATAACTTTATTACTTTATGTGAGTACTGTGTCTGAGCTTGAAACCAAAGTCTTTGGTACTGAGTCGTTAAATTTTGTCTTTGTCACTTTGTGTGGTGTGGGCCATGTGGCCAATATTATATTTATATGTGTGTGTGTGTGCATGCGCGCGCGTGTGTGAACTTGTGTTTGTCTCTTGTGATTTAATTTAATTCTCTATGTGGTTGTGATTTAAGTCTTTGTGTGGCCGATAGTCAATAATTAGATAGTATTAAATAACTATTTAAATAATGGCTTTAGCAAACATTCTAGAGAATAGAAACATTGGTGTCATGTTATGGGCGTGGCTGTGTAATTGTGTTCCATTCTTTTAGATTTTTTTTTTTTTTTGAGAAGTCCATTTTTTTTAGTTGGCGAATCTAACACATGATTAACAATTTAACATTAATATTGTTGTGGCTTGTGAGGGCATATTTGTTTTTTTATTTGATTATGTAAAATAGAACTACAAAATATGGAAATAATGAATCATTTTTTTTTTTTGTAGATCATGAGTAAGTCCACTACAATATTAAATTTTTTCAAAAGAAAAAATCTAAATAATTTAGAAGTCATAGTTGATGGTGCAAAGTTGCCAACCTCTAGTATTGATGTTTCCAAAAATCTTCAAACAGAGGTTCCAAATATCACCATTAATGAAAGTACAGGTTTTGCATGTGATCCTATAAGGCATAAGCAAATATGAGAATATGATGCAAATGAACAGGATGAAATTCGACGAACTTACATTAAGCTTGGTCCATACCAACCTAAACTAGATGAATACAAGAAAACTAAAATTGGAATTCATTCTCATAAATTTCAATATTCATGGTTTGCAATTTGCATGGTTTGCAATTTGCAATTGAGTCATTTCGTACATGGCTTGAATATTCACCTAGTAAAGATGCTACTTTTTGTCTACCATGCTTTCTCTTTAATAAGCCAACTGAGATATTTGAGAGTCATGTATTCACTAAGGATGGATTTCAGAATTGGAAGAAAGCTAATGATGGAAATAATTGTTCCTTTTTGAATCATATGGGGAAAGAACCTAACTCTTTTCATAGAGCTTCTGAGAAAGCCATGACAGATTTGATGAACCAGTCTCAACACATACAAAAGGTACTTGAAAGTTTCAATTTTGATCAAATTACAAACAATCGATTGCGGTTAAAGGCCTCAATTGATGTTGTCAAAGTGCTTGCATTTCAAGGACTTGCTTTTAGAGGACGAGATGAAAGTTTTGATTCAATTAATCATGGGAATTTTCTTGAAATATTGAATTTGGTGATATCATATAATAAATATGTTACAAAAGTGATAGAGCAAGCTCCCAAAAATGCCTCTTACAAATCCCCAAAAATCCACAAGGAAATCTTACTTGTATTTTCAAACAAGGTGAAGAAGGCAATTCGTGAAGAAATTGGTGATGCAAAGTTTTGCCTAATTGTTGATGAAACTCGTGATGAGTCAATGAAGGAACAAATGGTTGTTGTTATAAGATTTGTAGACAAAGATGGTTTTGTTTGAGAACATTTTTTTTGGGGGTATGACGGTGCAAGCAATATGTGAGGTGAGTGGAATGGATTAAAAGCTTTGGTTTCAAATGATTTTTCATATGCTTACTACATTCATTGTTTTGCACATCACTTGCAATTAGCATTAGTGGTAGCATCAAAAGAAGTTATTCTTGATCAAAGCATTTTTAATAGATTATCTTCTTTTGTCAATGTTGTTGGTGCTTCATGCAAGTGTACCGAGCAACTAAAAAAATCTTATGCTGATCAAATTGCATATTTTGTTGAAAGTGGTGAGCTTGAAACTAGAAGAGGACTTAATCAAATTAGCACATTACAACGGGCTGGAGATACTTGTTGCGGTTCTCACTTGAGATCAATTTCTAGCTTGGTAAAGATATTTAGTCCAACATGTGAAATTTTACTTAAGATCATCAAGGAAGGAAATACTACTTCCCAACGAGAAGTAGCATACTCATGTTATTATGCTATGATTTCTTTTGAATTTGTGTTCATTTTGTATCTCATGAAAGAAATTATGGAGATCACTGATGCACTTTGTCAAGCTTTGCAGTGTCATTCTCAAGACATTTTAAATGTCATTAATTTTGTTTCATCCACTAAAGCATTTATTCAAAAATTCAGAGATGAAGAGCGGGATAATTTACTTGTCACTGCAAAATCATTTTGTGAGGCACGTGAGATAGATGTCCCAAATATGAATGCTTGTTATGTTGAGAAAGGAGGCCTAGCTCATCATCAACAAGATGACTTTACACTTAAGCATCATTATCGGGTAGATATTTTTTATGCTGCAATAGATTCTATATTACAAGAATTAAATCATCGGTTTAGTAAGCATGCGGTTGAATTGCTTAGTCTTAGTTTAGCTCTTAATCCTAAAGAGGCATATGAGTCTTTTAAAGTAAAGACATTTTGTTGTTAGTAAGCAAGTTTTATCAGAAAGACTTCACAGATCAAGAAATGACACTTTTAATGGCAGAAGTTGATCATTATGAGCACAATGTAGTAAGGCATCCAGACTTCAAAAAGCTATCAAGTATTTCTGAGCTGTGCCAATGGTTGGCAAAAACCCGAAAATCATTATTTTACCCATATGTTTATAGAGTGATTACACTTGTGCTTACTTTCCCAGTTTCTACTGCAACTATAGAGTGAACATTTTAAGCCCTGAATATTATCAAAAATAGGCTTCGTAACAAGATGGAAGATAATTTTCTAATGGACTCTATGATTTTGTACATTGAGAAGGAGGTTGCTACAAAATTTGGTACAGAATCAATCATAAACGACTTTATAAATTTAAAAGAGCGTCGAGTTCCATTTTTGATAAATGTGTTGAAATGTTTAGGAAATGCTTATGTTGTATGTTATGCTTTGTTGATGTTTTTATAATATGAAACGTTTAAGAAATACTTATTTTGTATGTAGTATTTTGTTGAATATGAAATAAATGTTAGTTTTTATTTTCATAATTTTTTTGGTTTTAAGCTTTGGCCCCCTCAAGTTCGAATTCAAGTTCCGTTCTTGCATACAAATTGTTATTGACTCTAAAATGGTTGTTTGTCATTGACTCAAAGATTCATTGCAAACAATTATTTGTCATATTGACACAAAATTTCATCTCTTTTTAAGCCCAGGAAAAAAAAAAATTCATTCTTTTTCCAAGGAACTGAATTGTATATGCATATATTTTTACTGCATTGCATATTCCTTTTCCGTAAGGATGAAACCTCCTTATCTCTTCCTACAAGGCACATCTTTATTGACCAAAACAACAACTAATATGGTTTTATAATAAAAAAAAAAACAAGTATGCTATATATAGCAAACAAATGATAAAAAAACGTCATGCAAGAGCAAGACCGTATGGTTTTGCAGAGACTTATATGATTGCTTGCACAGAAAAAAATGGCTAACCCACCTCAAAATACTCGTGGCTGGAGGAACTGGTTTAAGTACTTCCAATACGAAGAAGACCGGGACTCACCAACCGAAGTCCGAAACGTTCTCTTAGTGGTGGTTGCTACGTTGATTGCTGCAGTGTCCTTTCAAGCTGGGGTTAACCCTCCTAGCGGGGTTTGGCAAGGTAATGACCATGGACATAGAGCAGGGAGAGCCATTTATGCATCTGAAAAAGAAGCCTTCTATGTTTTCTTGATTCCTAACACTTTGGCTCTCTTAGCTTTAGTCTTGGTCATCATGTTACTCACATGCACTGATGCACGGAGGTTCCCTTTTGATCAATTTGAAATATTTGTTGCCACGGCTTCAATGATTTTAACTTATGGGTCTGCTATATTTGCTGTCAAGCCCAAGGAATCAGTGCGTTTTAACTATATTTTGCTGGCTGCGGCTGGGCCTTTTGTAATGAGGTATTTGATTAAGAAGTTCAAGAGGATTAAGAGTGGAGTGTCTATATAGCATAGTTTAGCCACTCGAGGGTTTTTTTTTTTTTTTAATAGAGCGTCAACTTTTGATGATTGTATTTTGCATCAAAGATTTTACTAATGAAGTTAATTAAAATCTATAATAAATAGACTTTCTAACGTAAAGCGTTACGTTTCTTAGTTTCCTCAAATCCTAAGGTAACCTTACACAAAAAGAAAGAAAGGGAGGGAAAAAAACCCTAAAGTAACGTTTGTTTTATATAACCTGGCTCATCTTCTATGAAAGTTGGATCAGTCCGGGAATGACACGGCTCTTTTCCTAGTTGGGCTTTTCTTTTGGAGGTTTTTGTGGTGTTCTCTAGTTGGGCTTTTCTGTGGAAATTTTTGTGGTCTTACAAGGGTATAAGCCTTAGTTGTCTCTTTGTTATGTTCTTGGTCTTTTTTTTTTGTGTTACTTTGTAACATTTTGTAACAAATTATCTTATAGTACATGTAAAATACTTATTATGTATTACAACATTTGGGGAATCAACTTCAACTATGTGATTAGAAAAAGTGGAATGCAAATTGTTAGAATTAATATAATTAATAATATGAACTTATTACTTGAGTGAATTGAAAAACATTTGATTATTTTCACTTATTTAAACGTAAAATATTTAATTATTTTATACTCTTAATTGTGTGTTAATAATTTTTTGGCGAAAATCACATTTTCGACCCTACATTTTTATGCGATTCCCACTTTGGTCCTTAACTTTTTTTTCTACCGCTTTTAGTCCCTATCTTGGAAAACGCGTCTTGTTTTTGTCCTTACCGTTACATCAGAGATGAAAATTGCACAGGTAGCAAACAGAATGCACGGTTGGCATATAGAGCGCTTACATGGCCATTAAAATAATAATAAAATTTTTTAATTAACATTTAAATAATGCCAGATTAGCATTTTAAATATTAAAAAAAGCCACGTAAAAAAAAATTTTTAAAAAAAATTCTAAACATGTGATTTTTAAAACCAAATCAAATAAAATAATTAAAATAAAATTTTCTTTTCCTTTTATTATTTTCTTCAGAAGAACATATTCATATGTGTTTTTTGTGTTCTTCCTCAAGAACATGACTGTTCATATTCATGTTCTTAGCAAATTAATTCTTAGTTTCTTTTCATTTATCTGTCTTTCTTGTACTTTCTTTAAAGCCAAACACGTCAAAACTCAGATCAATAACAATTAAATAAAATAAAATAAAATTTAATTAAGCATTTTCTTGGCAACGTCAATCTCAAGATCTGAACATTTTTCTCTCCTAATTGGTAATCCAGAAAATTCCCATTCCCTTTTCGCAAACCCAACAAATTCTCATTCATAAACCCAAAAAACTCCCTTTCACAAACCTAGAAGATCCCTTCTCAACACACACAGCAAATAATCCTTTCACAAACCCACAAACCCAGAATATCCCTGCTCAACAGATACAGCAAATGAGTTTTTCAAATTTGTCAAAAATTAGAAACAAATAAAATAAACCCAAGATCGACTTCAGATCCTCTTCAAATTCAATCCCAAGATAGAGAGGGTGAGATGAGAAAGTGAGGAGGAGAGGAAAATGTGGGCCTTCAGATCTGCTAGAAACCCATACCACACACCACATATGACTCAAAAACTGACCCACCACCTTGCCGAACCCACCACCGATGAACCTTACCGATCCCACCACCGATGAACCTTATCGATCCCACCACCTGTGAACCTTGCTGAATCCACCACCGATGGACCTTACTGATCCCACCATGTGTGAACCTTGCCGAACCCATGACTAGGAGGATCTTACAAACTTGATAGCTGCGGTAGCGGCGGCGATTAAAGGAGATGAACGGTGGGAGAGCTTCGACCAAGGGGTACTGAGAGAGAGAGTGAGATCAAGAAACGGAAGTTTGAGGTGTAAGAATCTGAGATTGTTTTGATTAGAGATGAAGTGATGTTGGAGGTGAGAGGGAGGAAGTTTGAAATTAGAGGTATCTGATGAGAATCTGAGATTAGAGAGAGTTGTAAAATCCATTCATATTTTTTAAAATATTTTATTTTATTTTTAAAATTGACAAATTTAAAAAGAAAATGGTTTTGATTTTAAATTCATTATAATTGCTGACATGGACTTTTTAAATGTTAAGTAAAATTTTTTATTATTATTTTAATTTAGATGCTGACATGGAAAGCCACGTGGTTTATGTGGACATTATTTTAATATTTTTAACTGATGCCGTTTGACACTTGTGCAATTTCCATTTCTGATGTAATGGTAGGGACAAAAATAAGACACGTTTTCCAGGATAGGGACTAAAAACGGTGGAAAAAAAAGTTAGGGACTAAAATGGAATCGCGTAAAAATGTAAAGACAAAAATGTGATTTTTGCCTAATTTTTTTAGTAATTTATTCCAATATTTTTTAAAGTAAGTAAATTTGAGCAAGAACGTCATTTTTAAAATCAATTAATTGTTATATATATATATATTAGAAAAATAATAATGAAAATTCATTTACACAAATAATTAAATTATGAAAATAAATATATTTACCCTATTAATACATTGTTTAATTACATAGTACAAATTAGTTTATTATAGTATTGGTCAGACACATGTATAAATTTTGTCATTGAAAGGAGTTAGAAAATGTAATTTATTAAGACTAATGAATAAATTAAAATATACAACATTGGTCACATACACATATACATTTTCTATATTTATTGATTGTGCTATCTAATTTGCCTTGTCTACTGATATTTTTGTTTCAATTGTTTCCAAAGAAACCATATATGAGAGAGAATTTCACAATCCAAATAATTTTTTTTAATCTTTTTATTAATAATAAATATTCCAAATAAATCATTTCTTATATAAATTTTATAAAAATGACCTTATAAATTCATTTATATAAATATTATTTAGTATATCATTTATAGATAATTAATTCATGAAAATAAATGCAGTTAGCTTATTAACACGTGATATATAATTAATGCATTAACATAAATGAAAAAAATTTGATGAGGCGGAATGTTAACTAAGATTATGTTTGGTAGCAGTTTTTATTTTCTATTTTCAAAAACTTACTTTTGGGAATATAAAGAAAAATCAATTTTCTTGTATTTTTGAAATCAAAAACATGTTTGGTTAGTTGAAATTTAAAAAATAATTTTTTGAAGAAACAAATAGAAAACAATAAAATATGTTGTTACTAGGATTTGATCTCTAATACTAACTCATTAAATGAGATAGATTCATTAATTTAAATGCATGTTTTTATTGACTTTTGAAAAAATAGAAATTGAAAACAGCCTTTTACATGTTTTCAGTTTCCTTCACAAATTGAATTTTGAGAATAGTTTTTGTTTTCTGTTTATTTTGGGTTGCCAAACATGTTTTTTAATCTCAAAAATAGAAAACTGTTTTTGGAAATAGAAAATAAGGGAAAAAACAGGTACCAAACATACCCTAATTCTTTTCCAATGAATGCGACACTTGGCAAGAATTTCATCTTCCAAATCAAATTATTTTTTATTTCATAAGTATTTCAAATAAATTATTTCATATATAAAATTTTAAAATCCATCACATAAATTCATTTTATATAAATATAATTAGTACACCATCTACAAATAATTAATACTTTAAAATTAATGCATTTATGCGTTAACACGTGACATGTAATTAATGCAATGACAATAACATAGATGCAAATTTTTGATGAGGTGGAGGACTTAATGAACCAATAAAGAGAATTCTCTTTATTTCTCGGTGCAACTTGATAAAATCTTAGATTTATTGATATTATTTAGGACAAAACTTAGGTACAGTATTTTAAGTGCTATTTTTTATGTTTTTTTTTTTAAATTCAACCATGTGGCTACTTAATTAAAAAATACACTTCCATTTATGAGAAAAAATACACATGGTAGAATCTTAAAAGGGAAATCTAAAAAACAATATCTAAGTACTGTACTTAAATCTTGCTTTTGAATTTAATATATATATATATATATATTTTTAAAATTTTCCTTAGTCCTTCTCTAGTTAATTAATCCTAATGATTCTTTTGAATCATTTATGGCTTCCTCTGCCATTCAACATTCAACAAAGGCCAAAGAAAAAGAGGGCTTACGAGTGGCTGACTCGAGTCTTCTTGTTGGATTCATGAGCACAAGGTTGATCTACCTGATGAGAGGCTCTTGACCCGGGTCTGGCCAGCCCTTGTTCCTTGTTCCTTCTTCCTTTGTCTTGATCTTGAGACACTATTAGCACGAGCAAATGGTTTCAAAAGAAATCAGCTTTAATAGTGATTTTAGGATATTTGTTAGTAAATTATTTTTAGAAAGTTTTAATATTATTTTTATATGAGAAATATAAAGAGCTGTTCAAAAAATTAATTACTTTTTTTCTCGTAAAAGTTTTTAAAAATATTTTCTTACTCATGCACTTAGGGCATCTATTCATTTTTTGCAAATTCTACTATACTCTCTTCTATTACTCCTCACTCCCTCTCAATTCAAATAAGTGTTAAGGTAGTAAGTTGTAACTATAGTAATCACTTTTATTTGCGGTCAATTCTTCTCTACTTACTCTCGACAAGCCTAATTTGTAAAAAAGGTTGTGAATGGCAAAATTACATTGTTTCAAGTTGAGGTGACATTTAACAAACACAACAGCGTCATGGACGCACATAAGGTTAACTAACTAAACTTTATATAATGTACGGAATTTAAATCCAAAGTTCTAAACGCCAGAGGATAAAATAAAAATCATCTCAAATTTTAAGAAGATAAATTATAGTCAAGTCTAACATCATTCCACGAACTTTTGACTTTTGACAGTTGAAGTAATACTATAAATTTAAACACGAACAGCGAGGGATAGATTTTTATATATATGGACAAATCGCGTAAATTCACATGCACCACAGTACTACCTTCTTGGCAATTGACAAACATTTTGGGATGGACCCAACGAAACTACCAGGAAAAGATTGAGACACGACAAAAGGTATGGAAAAAATTAAGATGAATAATTAACACCAACTTTCGATGAGGTTTCTCCGATATGACACTCCTCTAATTCTATAGGTATAAACACTATGAGGTTTCTCTGAAATGACACTCTTTTTCTAAAGTATAAACGCAGCAAATAAGTCCATCTCCTCTTACATCTTCACTTTCCTAGCAGAATATTCCATTAATAAGACCTCAAAAGGGTGAGAATGTTATTTCTTAAAACTTTTGGAGATGAGTGTGAATTCATCAAATGGAAAGCTTGTGGAATTTGCACCCCCAAAAAGATGCTAGTTACAATGACATTATTCATTCTATATATAACTAGTCCTTAACACAAGCTTTGGTACATTGTAAATGTTTGAAGAAAATGGCTACTCCTTCAACTACAAGGAACAAGAGCTGGTTTACACACTTCCAATTTAAGGATGGCGAGGACTCGACTACCGAAGCTCGAAACGTTCTCTTAATAGTTGCTACATTGATTGCTGCAGTGACCTTTCAAGCTGGGGTTAACCCTCCCGGCGGGGTTTGGCAAGATGATGACCATGGACACAGACCAGGAAGTGCCATTTACGCATCTCGCACAGACCCCTTCTATGTTTTCTTGGTTTTTAACACTGTGGCACTTTCCACATCGGTTCTGGTCATTATGTCTCTCACATATGGGTTCCCTTTCCATTTAGAAATATTGATTGCCACAGCTTCAATGCTTGTGACTTATGGATCTGCCATATTTGCTGTCACACCTCATGAATCTTATAGATTTAAGTACGTCTTGACTGCAGCTGCTTTGCCTTTTCTGCTACGAGGTTTGATTCGAATGTTCTACATGTGTAAAAGTAAGATTTACAAATGTTCAGAAAACTTCTAGCATTTGCCAATTCTGTATTATTATGATTAAAATGTCATGGTATAACTACTCTAAGTACAAATTTGGGGTTAGTTTGATGTAGCTTCTTTTTTTTTTTTTTTCAATGTATCTTTTATTGTAAGCGTGTATTTGGCTCTAGCTTAAAAAGGCAGTTTATTTTACTATTTAGTTTTTTTTTATATATTATTTATAAATCTTACTACACTTTTTGATACTATTCATGAGTCTCCCTGTACTATTTCAGTTAATTTTTACCTTTATAAAAAAGTTAGCAAAATAAACGAATACCAAATCAACCTTAAATTTTATGGAATTTTCAATTTAAAATTATCTTATCTTTCATCTCTCAAAGTTTTTACTCTTCTAACGAAATAGAGCCCAAAAAAGGTTAAGATCCTTATAATTCATCTGACAAATTTTTATATTTCGAGATATTTAGGATT
Source organism: Quercus glauca (assembly GCA_023736055.1). Taxonomy (NCBI): domain Eukaryota; kingdom Viridiplantae; phylum Streptophyta; class Magnoliopsida; order Fagales; family Fagaceae; genus Quercus; species Quercus glauca. The sequence continues at coordinate 74,545,817 of CM043318.1, read as the reverse complement.
TATATTATCCTTCTATCATTATTATTGTTGTTATTATTATTATTATTATTTTTAAATAGAGCCTTGGAAAGTTAGAAAGGAAGAGATTAGACGGAGAAGAAAGTTAGAATGAAAAAGTATAGAAAAAAGACAAAAGCTTAAGAAAGTGGAACCAGATGATGGACAGGTATGAAAAGGAAAATGCGAGAGTTAGGTATGATAATAAATTTAAAAAAAGAAAGAAAGATAAGGGTTAGATGTCACTATTTTATTGGATGTGGGGGATTGCGACGACTTGGTGTAGATGGATAAAATAGAAAGAAAAAAAAGACTTTCTAACCAAAATTTAACTAAAACTTTGATGAGTTCTTGGTGAATGTTCTAAGTTGTCACTATTAATGATTGGGAACTTATTCATTAACATCCAAGCAAGTGCAAGTTGGAATCCAAGAAGGAAAGGAGATGAGGTCCTTGATTGAAAATTGTTAAAGAGGTTTCAGCTTGACATTTCCCAAGGTTCGTACGTATAAATTTTAAATCTATTGGATATTTGGATTTCGTCTTTTTATTTATTTATTATTATTTAGATGGAGTTTGAATCTTAATTCAAGTCATTCAATTTCCGAAATGTGTAATTCTTATATATATATATATATATATATATTAATTCTTATATATATATATATATATATGTATGGTTAGAATAAATTTACACTTTGATGTAATTCTTTCTTAATTAATGTTATGCACACTTTTTGTTCTTAATACATATACTTATTTTGTATTAATTGAATATTATTTATTATTTGATCTATAAATTCATATTCTATTTATAATTAAATGGAGACAAGAAAGAAGTTTTGAACATTGAACTTTTCCGTTAGAGACACCAGAAAATATCAGCTGAGCTATAATACTTGTGACATATTTTTTTTATAATATTAAAATACAATAACTTTGAAATTTAATATTTTTTAGTTTAGATTTCAATAGATCTCTAATATTTCGATACATAAACTCATTAAGGGTGAACAATGTCATCTAATGTTGATTTTTTCAAGAATTAAATTCAATAAAAAGTTATCAAGTGATGAAACATTGACAAAGTTATATAGGTCTAATTTATGTCTGCGCACCCTTAGTGTTATGGTCATTCTATAAGTATAAATGTTTGTGAGGTGTAGAAGGTCCAGAACCGGAGTTAAAGTTTTTAGTAGGGAGACTCATATGCATACACTTAGATTGGACTAGCATAAATTCACATGGAAGGGGGGGGGGGGGGGGGGGGAGGGAGAATTAGATCCAAGTTGGCTAAACCTTGCTTTAACGAGGGTTGTACTAATTTGCGAATTATGTAAGTTAGATAGCGAGTCAAGTTGCGTTTAAAGATTTCAAGTTCATCAAGAGTCGCTTGAGCAATTTCAAGAGACTTCACTCTTTGAACAGAATTTCCCATATATATCATGATCCTTCTTTAAATACAATTACCTAAACTTGAACTTATAATTACCTACAAATACAAATCACGCACACGAATTTCAGAGTTCTTTAGAGTACACTATTGAAGCAAAGGACTTTGGTTTTGGAGGAAGTAATATAGAACAGTTCCAAAATTTAGGGACCACAATGAAGCTAGTTGAGGCTATAAGTCGTGTCTAGCTGTCTACGAAGATTTTTTGAGTATAGATTTTATTGTAGTTGTTTTTTATTTTGTAAAAATTTTCTACGTGGTTGATCACTCCTATAGTGGTTTTTTTTTCTTATGAGTTCTTCTTGAGTTTTCTACTTCATCTCCCAAAATTTGTGTATTATATTATTATTTTTACTAAGTTGTATTGTGATTGTGTAGGGACATAACAAATTATCACAACAGTTAAGGTGTTAGTTATAAGTCAAAATAAAATAACAAAATATTTTATTAGGACCACCACAATTAAAAATAAAAATATTGTAAAAATTTAATAATATTTTATTGTGTCCATAAAATTTCTTATTTATTAATAGTTAACTATGACCATTAGTAAGAGCATTTTCATCTAGTGCTCTATTTTGTGTGTTTTTGTTAAATATCTCTTTATATTACACATGGCCGGCTTGTAAACATATGTGCTGCATGTAAGCCATACCCTAAATCTATAGGGCAGCCAAAAGCTACATTTTAGGAGTAGAAATTTACTCCTTCAATTAATGCTTTGTCTGGAACTTTTTCTTTTGTAAATAGATAGTACAAGAGGCATTCTGATTGTGCGTAGAAACGGTAAAATCGTTGAGAGATAACAAAGATAGATATGTACATGTATAATATAATGTGGTGAATGAACACTAGAAAAGAAGCAATTTAAATATTATCTTACTCTCATATTTCCTATTCTTGTCTTTTATTTCCTTTAGTTTACAACACTGTTTGAGCACGAAGTTCTAACTAGATTCAAAAAGAGTGTTATCATCGTTTTGCCTTTTGAAGTAAAAGATTATTTATGTGACACTCTAACTTAATTCATGTGTTACATTATATATATATATATATATAGCACAAGTTTACGTCTATAACGTAGACTAAATATTGTATTACTTAATTAATATTTTGCATGTTATAAATACTTATCTATTGTAATTATTAATATTATTTATGTTATAAATATAAATTATGTCATATCTAACAAAACTTCAGTTTGTTACCCTTGACATATCGAGCAAAAATTATCTATCATGGATCCTGGATGTTGACATTTACTTAGAGGCAATGGCCTTTGGAAATACCATTGAAGATGTCAATAAAGCATCCTCACATAATCAAGCAAAGTCAATGATTTTCATTCGCCACCATCAACGCGAGGAATTAAAAACTGAGTACCTCACATAAAAAGAATGATAAGAATTTCTTAGAATTTGAATATGAATTGTGGAAGAGTAATAATGGTGAATGAGAATAGTAGTTGTTGTAGGTCACTTCAAGGGGACCTAGTCCTCCACACACACACACACACACACACACACACACACACACACACACACACACACACACACACACACACACACACACACACACACACACACACACACACACACACACACACACACACACACACACACACACACACACACACACACACACACACACACACACACACAGAGATGCACTAAGTAATTGGTTTATTCTTTATTAATATCTAATGTTGAATTACAACTATGTATTTATAGGAGACAAGCTCTAATGTCATTGGCTCACGTGTTCTAAGATAATTGGCTAGTTGATTCAACATATGCTTTATGACTTAAGTTATGTGTTAAATGAGTTACATGTGCTTAATTCCTAACTAACTCATCATGATCTCAACTAACTAACTAACTAAAGGAAATACAACAACTATTAGGAGATTACAAGGCGTGTGGTATAATTTGGCCGGTTCCTAACAAAGATCCCTTAGTCCTATGGAAAAAAACTAAAGGAGAGATATGAGTACCATAAGAGTATAATCCTCCCAAAAGCTCGTTATGACTAGACACACCTAAGGTTGCAAGATTTCAAAAGTGTGAGTGAGTATAATTCAACACTATTTAAAATTACCTCACAATTGAGATTATGTGGCGAAAAAATCACTGAGGAAGACATGTTAGAAAAAACATTTACTAAATTTCATGCTTCAAATATGCTCTTGCAATAATATCGTGAGCGTATGTTCCAAAAATATTCGGAACTTATATCATGTCTTCTAGTGGCCGAACAAAATAATGAGCTTCTACTGAGAAATCACCCGTCCCAACAAACCGACTCCACACCATTGCATGAGGTGAACGGAATGTCTTTTGAATGAAATGGAGGAAATAAAAATCGAGGGCATGGACATGGTAAGAACAACCAAAACAAGGGGAGACATACTCATAATCCTTTAAAGGGGCATAACACACCTGATTGTTAGGTTCATGTGTTTTGGTATTGTCAACCATGCCAAATTATGTGTTTTTTTTTATTGAGTTTTGATGTGTCTTAAAGTTGTAATTGAAGACCAGGTTAAAGACATAAAGTTTGCTCAAGAAAAACACATTTTCAGCGTATACCTCGATAGCAGCTCGATACCTCTCAATAAAAGCTAAAAACTTACTATCTCTTTAATAGAAGCTTGATAGCAGCTCGATCTATAGATATTTTGTTCTCAATAGCAGCTCAATAGATCGAGCTTCCCGGATGAGCAAAAATCAGCAACGCGAAAAAGCCCATAACTTCTTTGTTTGAAGCCCGAATTGAGATCCGTTTGAATTGGTATTTAAAGGACATCATAAGCCATCTATTAGAAGGTTTTTTAGAGAAAGAAACACTTTGTTCATGCAGCTAGGGTTTTGTAACCAAGTTTTCTCTATTTCACCAAACTAAAAAGTTTCAAAGTAAATCTGAAGATTCCATTGGTGAAGAAGCTGAAGTCATAGCAACCACTACAGACTTGCTACTATGAGAAAAACCTTTAAGAGGTTCTTGAAGTCAGTTGGAGGTTCCAATTGTGATTGTGGTTAGAGCATTCATATATTGAAGAGTTCAGAGGTTCTGAAGCGGTAGAAAGTTTCTGCTATACGTTCATCTATTGGGATTGTAGAGTTTAGGGATAAAGATTTAGTACTAAATCTGAAACTTCTCTTTATTATAGTGGATTGCTTTTTGGGAAGGTTTCCCCTCAAGTTTTTTTACTGTGAAACTAGTTTGTTTCATTGGTTTTCCTGAGTCATCATATCTTGTCTTGTTTACTATTCCACTATGCATGATTTTGACATGATATTGATTTTTGTTTGTTTAACCAAGGATTATTCATAATATATCTAATTAACAACTTGGGTTTAAAACTTGTTAATTCTATCAACCGGGGTCTAAATTTTCCAACACTTATAACAAAAGGTTGAATCAAAATGAGAAAAAAGTAAAAAGAAAATGGTAGAGATTTGCATTATAAATCTCAAAAGGGCCATGAGCGCAAATGTTATAGGTGTGGCATAAAAGGGCATTGGTCACATATATGTTGTTTGCCTAAGCATTTGGCAAACCTGTACCAAACCTTCCTTGAAAGAAAAAGGAAAAGGAGTTGAAGTGAACCTTGCCGAAGTCGGTGATCTAGAAGATTACCTTAATACCTCAAATGGAGTAAATGTTACTCATCTTGAAGCTTCTGACTTCTTTGGGAATATAAATAAAGAGGTTGAGAATCTGATTGGTGATCAAAAGATCATACATATTAAATATTTCCTCTCATTGTATCATTACATTATGCTATGTAAACTATGTTTGTGTTTAAATTAATAAAGTTCAATTTAAATTTCACATATAAGATCTTACTAATTAAACAATTTAAAAAGACCCTATGATTTAGTATATTACATGAATTATTCTGAGACACCCATAAACCTATTCATTGTTCACGCGGGTGGATTATCAGCCATACACCCCTTATACTAAGGGGGCAAAAATCTGAAAGCAATATACTAAGAGATTTTGTCTCACAAGTGATAAGCTTTTCCACTTTCCCCTTCCCTCTATATATATGTATGCATGCATCCATGATAAAACACATCATAAAACAGAGAGAAGATAGAGATATATATTAGCAATATGATTTTCCTTTTTTTTCTTAGTCTTCTCCTTATGATCTTTGTGTACCTCTACATAATAGTTGTGCAATACCATTATTCTACTTTGTATTCTGATTATAATCAATAATGAATTTAAATTTGCTTCATTATGTATTTATTTTCTTTCAAAGTTTTAAAATTCAATGTATATGTTTTGCATACTTAAAGAGACATGAATCTTACTAATGGATATAATTCCAAGATGATTGGGGAAGATTTTTGTCTAGCAGACAGTGCAACAATGCACACAATCCTTAAAGATAAGAAGTATTTTTAAAACTTAACATTTATCAAAGCTAAGGTCAATACCATATTTGGTTCATCGAACATAATTGAAGGCTCTGGAAGAGCATATATCATGTTGCCTAAAGGTAAAAAATTTTGTATTGACGATACTTTGTATTCTTCTAAATCTAAAAGAAATTTACTTAGCTTTAAGGATATACGAAGTAATGGCTATCATATTGAAACCAATAATGAAGGCAATGAAGAATATCTTTATATTACTTCAATGGTTTCAAGCCAAAGGCTCATATTAGAAAAACTGCATATTTTCTCTAACTGGTTATATTATACTACATTGAGATCAATTGAAGCAAATGTTGTAGTGCATCAGAAGTGCTATGATCCAAAGATCTTTATGCTTTGGCATAATCGTATTGGACATCTGGGATCAATAATGATGTGTCGAATCATTGAAAACTCCCATCGACACACCTTAATGAATTAGAAGATTCTTTCACTAAGTGACTATTCATGTAGTGTCTGTTTTCAAGGAAAATTAATTATCAGACCATCACCATCAAATATTAGTATTGAATCTCCATCTTTCTTAGAAGGAATTCAAGGAGATATTTGTGGACCTGTACATCCACCTTGTGGACCATTCAGGTATTTTATGGTTTTAATAGATGCAGCAACAAGACGGTCACATTTTTGTCTACTTTCTACTAGGAGTGCTTCATTTGCTAGAGTGCTTGCTCAAATCATTAGGTTGCGGTCATAATTTCCATCACCATCAAAAGTTGGTATTGAATCTCCATATTTCTTAGAAAGAATTCAAGGAGATATTTGTGGACCTATGCATCCACCTTGTGGACCATTCAGATATTTTATATTGTTAATAGATGCATCAACAAGATGGTCACATGTTTGTATACTTTCTACTAGGAATGTTGCATTTGCTAGAATGCTTGCTCAAATCATTAGGTTGCAGTCATAATTTCTTGGTCTTCCAATTAAGAAAATTCGCTTAGATAATGCAAGTGAATTTATATTTCAAGTATACAATGACTACTACATGTCAGTTGGAATTGAGGTTGAACACCCTGTTGCACATACACACACTAAAAAAATGGTTTAGTTGAAACATTGATTAAAAGACTCCAATTGATTACTCATCCTTTACTTATGAAAAAAAAATTACCTATTTTTTTTTAGGGACATGCTATATTACATGTTATCATTAATTCATATTAGGCCAACTGCTTACCATAAACACTCTCCAATGCAATTTGTTTGTGGTCAACAACCAAGTGAGAAACATTTGGTTGTGCTGTATATGTTCCCATTGCACCTCCACAATGCTCTAAAATGGGTCATCAACGTAAACTTGGTATTTATGTTGGTTTTAATTCTCCATTTATTATTAGATATTTTAAACCTTTAACTGGTGATGTTTTTAAGGCATGTTTTGATGATTGTCATTTGATGAAATAGTCTTCCCAACATTGGGGGAGAAAAGTCGTTGATAGAAGCACAACAAGAGATAACTTGGAATTCTTTGATGTTATCTCATTTTAATCCTCGTACAAATCAATATAAACTTCAAGTTCAAAGGATTATTCATTGGCAAAGTATTACAAACCAGTTACCGGATGAATTCACTAACAATAAGAAAATTGTAAAATCTCACATTCCAGCTGCTAGTACCCCTGCAAGGATTGAAGTCCCTATAGGGCAATCCATCAACACAGCAAAAAATGAGTTTAAACCACACCTGAAGCATGGAAGACCTACTGGTACTAAAGATAAAATTACTAGAAAGAGAAAAATACAAGAAAAACAAGTCGCATCTCCTAAAGAAGCTATACCCATGAATCATACAATAGAAATAATTGATCTATCCAAATTTCATAATTCTCCTAAAAATGAACCCTCTAAAAAAGGACCATCCTGAAGAGGAGTTGTAACACCCCGACCCAATTTTATAATTAAACTATGTGTTTAAGTGGATAATTGCTATTTTAATCCACTTTCTTTTTATAACTAATATAAGAGTATTAAATCAGCATATTATTTTATAATATCTTTGAATAAGAATTGTAAAGATTATAAATAATTGAATGACTAATTTTATTATGTATATATATACTAAGTATGTACAAAACTATATGAAGTGGTTAAGTTATGAGATATATATATATATATATAGTTGTTGGTGTTTTAACTATGTATGATGCATGAGATGTTATAGTAGAATTTCACCCACATGCAACCAATTGAAATTTAACACATGTAAAGCCAAAGTGTCTTGCATGTTGACTCATGATATCCTCTTAAACCCAAAGAACAAGTCTTGGCCGGCCATGCAAGAAACAATCTTCATCTTATCTCTTTCTTTGACTTTTCAATGTAACTAGAATTTCCATGAAACTCTCATGCTCTCATTTTTCCACGGGTCCACACACAAATCTGAAATTCTCACCTTATTTTGCTCTCTTTTGTCTTAAGGAAAGAGCTAGAAGCTCTCTTGAGTCCAAGGGTTCACACACCAAAAGAAATATAAGTCTCCATCTTAGCTCATCTTTTACTCTTTCCAAGCAACTACAACAATCAATGACTCTCTCCCCCTTCTCATGCCCACAACTCCAACCCCAAAAAGAGAGAAAACTCTTTCAAGCTCTTTACCTCTAATTCCCCTCAAGAACAAGAAACTTGGTAAGGGCTAGCTACTCTCATCTTAGAATCCATGATTTCTTTAAAGAATTTTGTTAGGTTCTAAAGATTTAGGATTTTATGTATTTAGAACTCTAATGTGTAATATTGGCAAACCATGATCAAAACAATGTATTTAGTCTTGTTTGGGCTTGCTCAAAGTTGATTAAATGTTGTAAAGTTGGAATCGAGTGGCTGCAGAAGTATTTGTAACTTTTGGCCTGGCTCGATCGATCGAAAGTTAGACTCGATCGATCGAAAGTCGGCCAGAACGTTTTTCTGCAGAATTCCAGCTAAGCCCAAACTCTATTTAAACGTCTTGGGGTTCAAGTAAAACTCTTATATATATAAGGGAAACCCTAGAACGTTTTTGAGACTTTAAGAGAGAGAGAGATTAGAGTGTCTCTTGTGCCTCCTTTTATTAGGGTTTTGTACCTAAACCTCTCTAAGTCTTTGTTGCTCATATTTGCTGTTTATGTGAATCTCTTGTGAGATCTTTGAGGAGCTTTCCTTCACATAAACTTAGGGTTTTCAAGGAAGATATATTATCTACATCTTGATGATCAACAAGGTTGCAACCATTGAAGCTTAAAGAAAAACAAGTGAGGAGCTTGTAGCTGATTGAAGGAATACAAAGAAAGAAGTAGTCCGTGGATTCGGAGCCTGCGCGTGGTCGTGTCAGGAAGTTACTATTGGTGTGTAGCATTAGGAAGTCAAGCGGGGAGCTTGTAAGTCCTTTTGTAAGAACTTCAATTCTTTCTTAGTGGATTTCGTTTTGCCTTGAGGATCGGTGGGTAAAATCCTCCCCAGGTTTTTCCGGTGTGGTTTCCTGGGTGATCATATCATGTGTTATTTATTTTCCGCTGCTTTATATGTTTTATATGCTTGATATGATTTTGTGATTGTTTTAACCTAGAATTGCATAATTTGACTAAGTAACAACTTGGCTAATTAATCTAGGCTACGCAATCTGGTTATGTTTTAAGGGGTCTAAATTTCCATCAAATTTTAGTAATAGTATTTGTGGTTTGTGAAATTAGGGAATCATGAACTTGTAAGCTTATATATATATATATATATGCTGTTTTAAGAAGCTTTGAAACAGTGTTGGTGATTTATTGAAGGTAGCTTAGGCTTTTTACTAATTAAGGATTGTATATGATTAAGGAAGTAAGAAAAAGTTAGGATGAGTGCTTTTAATGTTACTGCTGGGATTTGTGTAATATTTAATTTTAATCTAAATGGTTAAATGACTATTTATAAGTTTTTTTTAACATGTTTAATGAGTGCATAAAAATCCCCATATGAAAATACCATCCTTTGATAATTGTTTATGAATTTACAATAAAATGTCACATAGCTGTCACTGTGACAGATTCTGTGTTCATGCATGATAAATTATGTATTAAATTGTATACAGTGAATTAGGATGCTAGGAGTAGTTTTTATGAATTCTAAGACAAATATGGTTGTAATGGAAGTGGTCTCACAGCATTTGGATTAATATAATAATAATGATTTAATTTGTAAGTTGCATGAAATTCTGTCAGGACAGATTTGAGCACGTTATCTTGTATGATTTTTAATAAATCATGGTTTCATGCTTTGACTCCTAAATTTTCATGGTAGTTACTAGACATCCAGGGGAGTTTCTCTGTAAAATTGCATAATGATTGGATGTGAATTGGTAGCCCATTTATATTTTATAAGTTAAGTATATGCTGCTGGGACAGACAGTGAACAGTAAGGGACATGCCTAAATTTGAGGATTTAATTCTAAAGTTAGGGTGAATGTTTTGAGCTATAAATTAATATGCTCATCATTTGATATGTCGGGATCATAGATTAATTTTGTAAAACTTGGTTCGAGGTTTAGTACTCTAAAGGAGGGGTTCTAAACCCTTCGATGGTTGTATTTATGAAGCTGTTTTGTTCAACATGCGGTATGTTGTCTTATGTGTGTATATTGGTTGCATGACCATGCTTAAAACAGTGTATATTTATGCATGCATTATGGCCCTAAGCTCAAAGTACCTTTTGAAATGAAGATGGCCCTTCTAGGGGTATGATATAAATATGAGAATGATGATTTTTCTTTAGTTTGGTACATCATTTGTTTATATACACATAATATGTTTGTGGGAACCTCATTGAGGTGAGATTAGGATTTCCTTGATTCAAGGAGATAGGCTTTGAGATGAACACTACAAGAAAAGTGTCTACTAGCGAGGCTCAAATACCCTCGCAAAAATTCAAATATCGTCGCAAAAGGTTATTAGCGAGGGCATATGGCCCTCGAAGGCCGTCGTATTTGCTGTTGTTACTAAAAGAGATTTCGCGACTATACCTTCGCAAATAAATAATTTACGAGGGCAATCTACCGTCGGTACTGAACAAATTCGCCCTCACAAATATATTACCAAACGACGAGAAAAGTTGACAACTTATTTTTAGAGAGAGGAAACAGTCATCATTGACAACTATTTGTGAGGACCTTTATACCCTCGCAATTAGTTATTTGCGAACTCCAAATTGACAACATACTTTTTAGTGACAAATAATGACATCGCTAAAATTTATTTGTAAGGACTTTTAACCACTTGAAACTTATTTTTAGCGAGGGGAAGCAGTCGTCGTTAATAACTATTTGTAAAGACCTTTATACCCTCGCAATTAGTTATTTGCAAATTTCAAATTAACGATGAGCCAAATAATGTCGCTAAAATTTATTTGCAAAGGATTTTAACCCCCTTGGTGTCGCTATTCTATTAATTGCGAGGGACTTTGTCGTCACTATAAAGTTATTTATGACCAAATTTTTATGTCATCAGTGATAATATTTTATATAATTTTTGAAATATTTTATTATTTATTTATTTTTAATTTATTTTATATTATTTTTGTTTAACTATCATGTTACAATAGTACAATAATTACTAAAAATTGATACAATAGTCCAATAATTACTAAAAATTGATCCATCGAAAGATAAAAATTCATATAAGTTCAAACTTTAAAATATAAAATATACAAAGAAATCCTGAAATTAAACCTTGTTTTAAACTTAAACAACTAGAGTTATGACAAGATCTATATTAGTCTTCCTCTAAGTCACCCTTCACGTTGCTTTCAACCTCTATGTTATTGTTTGAGTTGTCCTCTTCGTCTCTACTAGTTCCATCCTAAAAAAACAAAAAAAAATTAAACGTGAGTTAAAATGAAACAATATCACCGCCAACCTCAGCAGACAAAATCCATTCCAAAGCAACATGTCATTAAGTGGCAGAGTTTATACCCAATGAGCTTTGGTTTTAGTTGAAGGAACAACCTGTAGCTTATCCTCAACCTTAGCATCATGTTCAGAACTAGTCTCCGTTTTCACACTGAGTAAATTGGAAGAATGACCAAGAGAAAAGCAAAGTCAAGTGGCTTTTATACACAACACAAATGGCTCATGTGCACGTATTGCTTTTCTTTTTGTATTTTCCAATGGTATGTGATGTGAGGGTGGAGCACTGTGGAGGGAGGATTTAAATGGGATCGATGTATTGGCGGTGGGCTGAGAGTCTGGAATCCATTGATTAAGCCACCCCCAACCCCCTTTGATCTCAGCAATACTTTCAGTGATCCAAAACTTTGATCTCGTCTAGACAGTTTTTCATGTGCTGAATAGCATCGATGGCGAGACAAGCCCCCACTACAAGTTTGTACTACTCAAATTTTAGCTCATCATACTTCAAGGCTACATTTCTACAAGCCTTTATACTCCCTAGTAAAAAGAAAAAAAATGGTATTACATTCCATTTTGATAGATGAAAAAATCTTATAAATTTTCAAAAAAAAGTTCCATATGGTAGTACATAAAATTAGATTTGCATCTTTGTTATGCTAATTGTAGGGACTCAATTTGTAATGGACCCTTAGCAATAAGATTTGTAGAGATGTGGGTAGAAGGGCTAGGCACCAACATAGCAAACAACGGATGACATGAAAGTCCTCAAGCTTGAGTATCTGGTTAATTTGACTAAATACTTTCTGTGAGGATAAGGACCATGACTTTGGTTAGGTGTTTATGAAGATCTTTATCATGATTTCGGCTAAGTGTTTGTGAGAATCGTGATGATTTTGGTTAAGTGTTTGGGAAGCGTATTCGTCCTCGGTTCAGTCCGAAGATCTCTTTTTCTTAGAGTTGATCTAAATCCTGTCCTTTTTCTTAGGACTGATAAATATCCGGGGACCCCTTTTTATGCTGGGAATTCTCTTGGTTATATAGTATCATTTTAGTTAATCTTAGCCGTCCATTCGTCGGTTATCCGGGCCCTGAGTATAAGGGTCTGTCCCATCATCTGATTTTGCAGGCTTTATGTTAGTTCTCAGCCTCTTTCACAGACTTTCTATTAGTTGAAGTGACTGAGGCATCTGGGTCTAACGGTCACTTCACCATTAAAGCAGCTAGAATGTTGGTTAAGTACATTTAATGGGTGAGGGATATTTTCCCTTCATCAACGTTGGTTCTCCGAGGAGGTGGGCATCCTCGGCGAGGCCCCTTGAGGGCTTAGGCTTTTCCCTCTTATCCTCGGCCTCTATATTCTCCTCGACGCGGGCCTTGGGTCGGCTATGGAGTGGGCCGGGGTTGTTTAAATATTTGGGGCCCCACAATATCCCCTCAAAATTCTGCTGCCCAACCTCTAGGGCGGGGAGGAGGATTTTGACTTTATCGGCACATTTTCATGCCCTGTTGAGCCTTACCTCTCTGTCAGTGTTACCGTTACTTCAACTGCTCTTGCAATTTGTTTTTGGCGCTAAGGGCCTGTCCGAGGAGTTTTTCCCTGTTTTACAAGGCTTTTATCTTTCTAGTTTATACTTTTCTGCCTGAGCTTCTTATTGGTTCCTCTAGGATGGGTAGGTTTAAATCGTTTGTACTTTAGCGCTCAGTTTCTCCTGGTTTTCGTCCCTGATAGGGCTCATTATTTAGCATTGAAGTGGTTGGCTTCGCCGTAGATTTGGGCCCGTTGTCAGTATAAGGACTCTGGTTCCGCCCAGCGCTTATATTGCCCAATGGTGACCAGTTTCCACACAGGTTTGGATCCGAAGACCATGCGAGACCTTGGCTTTTCCTAGCACTTAGTATTTCATGAGGAAGTGGTCTTCCTGTTAGCTTGGGTCTTTGGACCATGCAGTGCTTAAGTTTTGTCTAACACTTGGTCTTTAATCTGAAGTATCTGGTTTCCCCAAAGGCTTGAGCCCGAGGACCATGCAATGCCTTGGTTCTGTCCAGTACCTAGTTTTCTCATGTTTTGTTAGTTTCCCCAGAGGCTTGAGTCCAAGGACCATACAATGCCTAGGTTCTGTCTAACACTTAGTTTTCTCATCTGAAGTATCTGGTTTCCCCAGAGGCTTGAGTCCGAGGACCATGCAATGCCTTGGTTCTGTCCAACACTTAGTTTTCTCATCTGAAGTATCTGGTTTCCCCAGAGGCTTGAGTCCGAGGACCATGCAATGCCTTGGTTCTGTCCAGTACCTAGTTTTCTCTTGTTTTGTTAGTTTCCCCAGAGGCTTGAGTCCGAGGACCATGCAATGCCTAGGTTCTGTCTAACACTTAGTTTTCTCATCTGAAGTATCTGGTTTCCCCAGAGGCTTGAGTCCGAGGACCATGCAATGCCTTGGTTCTGTCTAACACTTAGTTTTCTCATCTGAAGTATCTAGTTTTCCCAGAGGCTTGAGTCCGAGGACCATGCAATGTCTTGGTTCTGTCCAGTACCTAGTTTTCTCATGTTAAGTTGTTAGTTTCCCCAGAGGCTTGAGTCTAAGGACCATGCAATACCTAGGTTCTGTCTAACACTTAGTTTTCTCAGCTGAAGTATCTAGTTTCCCCAGAGGCTTGAATCCGAGGACCATGCAATGCCTTGGTTCTATCTAACACTTAATTTTCTCATCTGAAGTATCTGGTTTCCCCAGAGGCTTGAGTCTGAGGACCATGCAATACTTTGGTTCTGTCCAGTACCTAGTTTTATCATGTTAAGTTGTTAGTTTCCCCAGAGGCTTGAGTCCGAGGACCTTACAATGCCTAGGTTCTGTCTAACACTTAGTTTTCTCATCTGAAGTATCTGGTTTCCCCAGAGGCTTGAGTCCGAGGACTATGCAATACCTTGGTTCTGTCCAGTACGTAGTTTTCTCATGTTAAGTTGTTAGTTTCCCCAGAGGCTTAAGTCCGAGGACCATACAATGCCTAGGTTCTGTCTAACACTTAGTTTTCTCATTTGAAGTATCTGGTTTCCCCAAAAGCTTGAGTCCAAGGACCATGCAATGCCTTGGTTCTGTCCAGTACCTAGTTTTCTCATGTTAAGTTGTTAGTTTCCCCAGAGGCTTGAGTCCGAGGACCATACAATGCCTAGGTTTTGTCTAACACTTAGTTTTCTCATTTGAAGTATCTGGTTTCCCCAGAAGCTTGAGTCCGAGGACCATGCAATGTCTTGGTTCTGTCCAGTACCTAGTTTTCTCATGTTAAGTTGTTAGTTTCCCCAGAGGCTTGAGTCCGGGACCATACAATGCCTAGGTTCTGTCTAACACTTAGTTTTCTCATCTGAAGTATCTGGTTTCCCCAAAGGCTTGAGTTCGAGGACCATGCAATGCCTTGGTTCTGTCCAGTACGTAGTTTTCTCTTGTTTTGTTAGTTTCCTCAGAGGCTTGAGTCCGAGGACCATGCAATGCCTAGGTTCTGTCTAACACTTAGTTTTCTCATCTGAAGTATCTGGTTTCCCAGAGGCTTGAGTCTGAGGACCATGCAATACCTTGGTTTTATCCAGTACTTAGTTTTATCATGTTAAGTTATTAGTTTCCCCAGAGGCTTGAGTCCGAGGATCATACAATGCCTAGGTTCTGTTTAACACTTAGTTTTCTCATCTGAAGTATCTGGTTTCCCCAGAGGCTTGAGTCCGAGGACCATGCAATGCCTTGGTTCTGTCTAGTACCTAGTTTTCTCATGTTAAGTTGTTAGTTTCCCCAGAGGCTTGAGTCCGAGGACCATACAATGCCTAGGTTCTGTCTAACACTTAGTTTTCTCATTTGAAGTATCTGGTTTCCCAGAAGCTTGAGTCCGAGGACCATGCAATGCCTTGGTTCTGTCTAGTACCTAGTTTTCTCATGTTAAGTTGTTAGTTTCCCTAGAGGCTTAAGTCCAAGGACCATACAATGCCTAGGTTCTGTCTAACACTTAGTTTTCTCATTTGAAGTATCTGGTTTCCCAGAGGCTTGAGTCCGAGGACCATGCAATGCCTTGGTTCTGTCCAGTACCTAGTTTTCTCGTTTTATTTACTATTTTATCTGTTTATCCATAGCCATTTAATTCTACATTGCTATAATTTACAATAAATATTAAATAAGTAAAATTTTCAAGCAAAATAATAATAAGCGCGTGCTGAGGTTGGGGTAGGAGAAGTCTCGCTTTGTTCTGCCTCTTCGTTTGGCGTGACTCTTCTGATTACGAGGCGTCTCTTGGATCGTTTGAGTAACGCTTTTTGACGCTTTGGTGCCTCCTCGTTAATGAGGCGCCTCCACATTAATGTCAGCTGTGGATTTACGAGGATCTGACGGCAGATAAGCCCCTTGGAATTTGGGCAAAATTATTGCCTCTGGAAATTTCTCCCTAGGGTTTAATACGGATTAGCTCTCACCAATTTTTCGCCCTCTATACTTTGTAGCAACCTGTTCCTTCACACTTGACAAACATTCGTCTTAAACTTCTCCCAAAAATATTGCTCAAAGGTTCTGCAAGACATAGCAATTTGAGCCCCTTCAAATGAATTGACCCTTGGAAAGGGCGGTCCCGAGGATGCACAGCCACTATCAGGAGCCGAGGATGGCACTCCGACCCTGGACGTCACGTTGGGGTTAGGGTAGGAGAAATAAGAAGATTCTCCTTCTTTTCAACCTAACCAGAGGTGGGACCCTCCTTACCGTTTGGAGGAGGATCTAGAAAGAACGTAACCTCCTTCCCTTGGGTATGGGTCTGTGACCCCCCAAGCCGGCAGTGATAGGGGTGGGAGAGAAACCAGGCGGAACCCAGAAGTGGAGCCGTCCTGTGCCGCGACCTCTTCCGCCTTCCATGTTGCCTTCTTTCTTTCTTTTCCCTTTTATCTCTTCTTCTTTTGCTCTTCAACCAGCCTTCTTTTCTATCTTTTGTTCCTCTGCCAGCTTCGCTAGGCGTCGGTCTTTGTAGTTAGCTTTAGAACAAGCTCCATGGGCATCACTTGTAAGACATGTAACTTTTTCTTCATATATTAATAAAGAAGTAGACTTGTTTTGTCTCTTTTTATTTTTCGCATTCTCTTGGTCTTTGTGATTGTTGGTTTCTGAATGAATGCTGTAGCTATGAATTGTATTGTTTTGGTGTGTGTTTTCTTTTTTCTTTTTTTAAAGTGTTGCTCTGGATTTTTTTCACACCAACCGTCGCACTTGCTAGTGCACAAGTCCTTCCCACAGACGGCACCAATTGTAGGGACTCAATTTGTAATGGACCCTTAGCAATAAGATTTGTAGAGATGTGGGTAGAAGGGCTAGGCACCAACATAGCAAACAACGGATGACATGAAAGTCCTCAAGCTTGAGTATCTGGTTAATTTGACTAAGTACTTTCTGTGAGGATAAGGACCATGACTTTGGTTAGGTGTTTATGAAGATCTTTATCATGATTTCGGCTAAGTGTTTGTGAGAATCGTGATGATTTTGGTTAAGTGTTTGGGAAACGTATTCGTCCTCGGTTTAGTCTGAGGATCTCTTTTTCTTAGAGTTGATCTAAATCCTGTCCTTTTTCTTAGGACTGATAAATATCTGGGGGCCCCTTTTTATGCTAGGAATCCTCTTGGTTATATAGTATCGTTTTAGTTCATCTTAGCCATCCATTCGTCAGTTATCCGAGCCCTGAGTATAAGGGTCTGTCCCATTATCTGATTTTGCAGGCTTTATGTTAGTTCTCAGCCTCCTTCACAGACTTTCTATTAGTTGAAGTGACCGAGGCATTTGGGTCTAACGGTCACTTCACCATTAAAGCAGAATGTTGGTGGAGTACATTTAATGGGTGAGGGATATTTTCCCTTCATCAACGTCGGTTCTTCGAAGAGGTGGGCATCCTCGGCGAGGCCCCTTGAGGGCTTGGGCTTTTCCCTCTTACCCTCGGCCTCTATATTCTCCTCGGCGCGGGCCTTGGGCCGGCTATGGAGTGGGCCGGGGTTGTTTAAATATTTGGGGCCCCACACTAATCATGAAGAAATATAAGTTATATAAGTAATTCAAACTATGATAAACACACACACATATATATATATAAGCATTATCAGCAGGGCAATAGAGTATCCATATCTCTGTTATTTGAATTACCACTTAGGTCCAATAAGTTCAATAGCACAGGGCAATTTCCAATACTCCTAACCATGTTGATGGCAGACCAAACCTTTTGGCACTCTTCCCTTGAAGCTCTAATGATGCAAAGCTTTGTGATGGGATTCACATACTTGACTACACATAAACAACAAGTTCAATGATTATTGAAGACATGGCACTGTATTGAAAGTAAAATGCAAGTGTGCATAAACAAGAGAAAAGGCAAACTAATAACTGGCAATATGGTACTTACCTTGGAAGGATCCAAGTGATGAAGCAAGACCACAATCTCCAAAGTTTACAAGAATGCTGCCTTTGATCCCTTTTGAGACATTAAATTGGGTAATAATGATGGGATCATGCCCAGCAAGATCTCTATTAGGATCCAAGAAAACTTTCACAATTATGTATCTATTTTTAAATCCCACCATAATGCTCTACCTGGCACAACAATTGTAACATAACACAATTCAGCATGGCGAAGAGGAATTCTTTTGCTTTCTTTCTTTCTTTCTTTTTAAGATGAAAAAAACAAATAACCTTGTACAAACATGATGGGGAATGACTAAATTGATCGTCAATGCAAAAATTGATAAAATGAATGAATTAAAAGGAAATTTTAGAAGACAAACAAACATAACCACGATTTGGAAGTTCCACTGGTTTGGAATTTCAACAAAATGGTTATATAAGAAATGATACAAAACTTTAGCATAAGGCCTCTACAGAACTATCAAACAAACATGAAGCCATATAAAAGAATTTGAAGGTTTAGTTCTACTCAAAAATCAACTGTAGCACTAAACAATCAACAGGTCAGTGAATAACTCAAAACACAAATGGAAGTAAGAACAAACAGCTTGAAACTCATAACTACACCTAGATATGTAATCCAAAAAACAAATAAAGCCAAGGTGATCAAGTTAATTGGTTCTACAATTTCACCCGAAAACTGACAGAATCTGGTCATAAACCATCAACTAAAGCTAAGGGTCCATTTGGTTAAGCATTTTGGAAGCCTAAAAGAGCGTTTTAAAAACCCAAGTGGAAAAAACTGCATATGAATTATGCTACTTTGCAAGAAAAACAACATAATAAAGAACAATATTGTTGTTCATGTGAAATTTTTTCAAATGTATTTGGTTACATAAGTTCTCTATTATTTTGATTCCCTATATACATTGGTACCGTTACTACAAAAATAACAGAATCAATATATTTCCAATGTGTTCTATAAATTCCAGAACCAAAGTTAGGTGATAAGCATATCAATTCTCATTAATATGAGTCCTAAATAGACAATAATAATATTATTATTATTTTGCCATCACAAATAAGATTTTTTGAGAGGGCTTTTTGAGTCCGTCACAAATTCTTGGTCGCTATTCTCGGTTCCTCTACTTTCAGATAAGGGATAAGTTATATGAGTATTTGGTAAGTCATGAGGTTATTTTAAAGTATATTATGTATTAAAAGGTTTTTTATTAGAGATATAGCATGTAAGCATTATCAGACAAAGATATTTTCTTGAGCTTTCGAAACCTTATGTATATGATTTAAGTATATTGATGCTATTACTAATTCCACGAACATGATGATTAAAGAAAACAATCGAAATGCTATTATATGTAATGCAAACTATGAATTTCAGTATGATAAATAAGTATCAAATGTTTTCGGGTTATATCCTCTGGTGATCTGAACTCTGTCAGTAGGGGTTAATTGCTGGCTTTCCATGGAAAATGTTATATGATTGGCCATTATGTGGGATTGGCTCTACTGTACCCGCCCTTGTTGGTTATGGCCAACTTGTGTAGGAAGCCAACCTACCCCTATGGTTGGAAAATATGTATTATGATGTGATTCCGGGAATACCTGGCATTGTGGGGAATGCTGGATGCCTAGCACAAAAGTGCTAGAAGCCTCCCAAATAAGTACAGACTTATTAGATATGGACTAACCAATAAGTTATGTGTAAACAGCTATATTATGTTATTAATCATGAGATAATGATTTTGTTTAAATGCATTATAAAAAGTTAAAAGCTCTCATGAAAAGAAGAAGTTTTTGATGAAAGGAAAGCTGTTCATTAAAGATAAAAGTTTCTCAAGTTCTGTTATACTATAAAGATAAAATTTCTGAAGAAAGTACAAGTTTATGTTAAGAAGTTATCAAATATCTATTTTTCTTTATGAAACATTAAGTTTTATAATTATGAAAGTTATAATATTTTACAAGAAGAAATTTATGAAGGAAAGTTTTATTATTATTTAAGATGCTTCCACTTTAAGACAAAGTTACCGATTATCTGATTTTAAGTTAAAAAGATTATTTTGTAATGAAAATATATATGGTGACTTTGTAAGAAATGAAAGTAATTCAATCTGAAAGGTTTTGATAATATTAATTTTTAAAAGGAAAAGGAAAACAATTATTTTTCTACGAGAAGCGTATAAGTTATTATCTTCCTACGAGGAGCGTATAAGTTATTATCATAAATAGTATAAAATACTATGCATGAAAAGATGTTCTCCTATCTGAACAATTATAAAAGGAAATGAATTGATTTACATGCATCCTTATTAAATTCTCATATATCTTATCTTTACTGAGCTGTGTAGCTCACCCCTTCCACTCTTTCAGTTAACAGGTTTATTTTAGAGCAGAGGAAGCTTTAGTCGAGTTTTGGAAGGAGCTGGTTTTAGTTTTAAAAGTATAGATCCCAAATTAGCAATTTGATGTTTAGCTTGGTAGTAATGTGTATTTTAGGATCTAAAGGAAGTGGTGTACCTCAAAGTATTCAGAGATGTATTATGTGAAATTTAGAATTTGAATAACTGGCGGATTATATTATTTTTTAGTACAGTGTAGATGCTCTGAATGTCAAGTGAAAAATTATATCAAGAAGTAAAGAAACAAGAATGAATGAAAGAGGGAAGTTTTGCTAAAAGTTTTGTAAAAGTTAAGTTGGTTCTTGTTAATATCAAGTTTAGGCTTGGTATTAGCATGCTGGTCATGGTCACAAATCCGAGTATCAGGTTTGGGGCGTGACAGGAGTCACCTGAAGAGTTATCCTTTGAAGAGGATTAGGTACCTGAAAATAATGAGATCTCAGTACATTATGTTGGGTTAAGATAGCTTGACCCTAGTTAATTAATTCAATTACCCAAGTTGATTAATTAGGTTCAATTGCATGCAAATCATGGAGGCACCAACAAATCACCAATAATACTAAATGCAGCGAAAAAAAAATTTGAGACGATGATTTGTTGACAAATAGGGAAAATCTCGCAAGGCAAAAACCCTACCGGGTAATTTTAAGGTCACCACCCCCAAAAATTCACTGATCAACAATCAAGCAGTTACTAGTATAATAAATCTTACCAACTACCCTAGCCTATCCCAAAATACCAACCCGCAGTTGAACCTTCACTCCAATACCCAATTGGACTTGATCTTGTAGTGGCCTTCTTTCCCTTAATGCACAAATTTCCAATTTGTGACTAACTTCTTTGTACGGATCATAGTACGTGACTAACTCCAACAACTTGAATAATTGTTGTTGGTTGCAAAGTTCTTCACTTCATCAATAATAAAGATTAAGAAGCGCTTGGTTACTGTATCCGTATATTGACAGCTTTTAAAATAAGCCTTATATATGTCTAGGGTTATTAGAAAAGAAACCCTAAACAAACACATAAGCTTGGGCCGAATTTTAGATCTGGAAATTCTGAAATCATAATTCTCTATAGATTGAGCTATTTGTCGAGCTTCGAATTAAGTCTAGATAGCAACTATCTGTTGAACTATCTGTCGAGAATTAATGAGCAGCTTTTCTTCACTTTTTTCTTGGATCAATTTTCATGTTTTTAATACTTGACTTGAACAACATGTTTCTTGAAGTACTAAACACATTTTAGATATATCCAATTACAAGTAAAGTGTATTTTGTCAAAAGATTAGCCAATTACAAAAAATATGACCCTAACACATTATGTGAGTACAAGAGACATATGGGATAAAAAAAATTGTTGTCGACAACATATTTTCATTCAAAGTTTCCATTGATATTACCGGAAGTAATAATGATCATGAAATGGAACCACAATATGTTGAAGAATGTCAATGCATAAATGATTGGCCAATGTGGTTAGAGGCAATTTAGACATAATTAAATTCACCAGCAAAACGTGAAGTATTTGGGCCTGTAGTCCAAACACCTGAAGGTGTAATGTCTATTGAATATAAATGGGTATTTGTACGAAAGTGTAATGAGAAAAATGAAATTATGAGGTATAAATGATTGGCCACAATATGTTGAAGAATGTCAATGCATAAATGATTGGCCAATGTGGTTAGAGGCAATTTAGGCATAATTAAATTCACCAGCAAAACGTGAAGTATTTCGACCTGTAATCCAAACACCTGAAGGTGTAATGCCTATCGAATATAGATGGGTATTTGTACGAAAGTGTAATGAGAAAAATGAAATTATGAGGTATAAAGCACAACTTGTGGCACAAGGTTTCTCATAGAGACCTAACATTGATTATGACAAAAAATATGCTCCTGTAATGGATGCAATTACATTTATATTCTTAATTAGTTTGGTTGTAATAGAAAATTTAGACATGCATTTAATAAATGCGGTCAGAGAATATCTATATGGGTCATTAGATAATGATATATACATGAAAATGCCTAAAGCATATGACTTTACATCTCAAAGCATGTATTCTATCAAGTTACAAAGATTCTTATGTGGATTAAAGCAATCTGGACACATATGGTATAATCGCCTCAACAAATATTTATTGAAAGAAGGATTTGTGAATAATCCAATTTGTGCGAGCGTTTTTATTAAAAATTTAGAATCCAAATTTGCTATTGTTGCAGTATAAGTTGATGATTTAAATCTTGTAGGGACTCTAAAAGAGCTCACAAAAATGGCAAATGATTAAAGAATGAGTTTAAGATGAAAGATCTCAGTAAGCCAAAATTTTGTCTTGGACTGCATACTGAACATCTTCTAAATGGAATTCTAGTTCATCAGTCAACATACACATAAATGGTCTTAAACCAATTCCTAATTAATAAAGTTCATCCTTTGAACACTCCAATAGTGGGTAGGTCACTAGATGTCAGAAAGGACCATTTTCGTCCTCAAGAAGATGATGAAGAAAATTTTGGTCCCTAAGTACCATATCTTAGTGCAATTAGTGCTCTGATATATCTTGCAAATTGCACATGGACTGACATAGCATTTTCAAAAAATTTGCTAGCAAGATATAGTACTGCACCAACTCAAAGACATTAGAATGGAATTAAGCATGTATTACGATACCTCCATGGAACAACTGACTTGGGATTGTTTTATCCAAAATGATCAAATCTACAGTTGATTGGATATGCAAATGCATGTTATCTTTCTAATCCAGATAAAGGCCAATCACAAGTAAGATATTTGTTCACTGTGGCAACACTCCTATTTCATGGAGATCTGTCAAGCAAACATTATCTGCTACTTCCTCTAAATACTCAAAGATTATTGCAATCCATGAAACAAGTCGTGAGTGCATTTGGCTAAGATCAGTAATTCAACATATTCGAAAAAAATGAGGCTTATCATCAATTAAAGATAGCCCCATGATCTTATATGAAACCAATGCTACTTGTATTGCTCAGATTAGGGGAGGATATATCAAAGGTGATCAAACTAAGTACATTCACCAAAATTGTTTTACACATGATCTCTAGAAGAAGCAAAAATTGATGTCATGTAGATACTATCAAGTGACAATTTGGCAAATCTATTCACCAAGTCATTACCAATTGCAGCATTTAATAAATTATTACACGATATTGGCATGTGTTGACTTAAAGATCTTTGAAGATATATGTAATTATGAGGGGGAGTAAATGCCCAAAAAGATATGTGATGCACTTTAAATGCACTCAAAAGCTTACTAGAATACTATACTCTATTTCCTTCGCCATTAGTTTTTTTTTTCACTGGGTTTTTCTTTGGCAAAATATCAAAGAGGCATATTCTTAGTAAATAGCCATTCAGGGGTGTTAAATATCTCTTTATATTACACATGAGCAGGTTGTAAACATATGGACTGCATGTGAAACATACCCTAAATCTATAGGGTAGCACTTTTCACTAGTTCAAACACAACGTGGCGAGATAAATGCTTTTCTCTCCCCTGTAGGAGTTCTTTCTCTCTCATCACGGAGCAAGACTTCCTCCCTTAGGTGGCAGAGCTTAAGGGTCCTTTCTTTATCCCTGTTTTCTTCGTCGCTGTTTCTAGTCTCTTATCCCTTTCTCACTTGTACGTTCCTATTGATATGGAGCACACAATTGTTGATAGTCTAAAAAATTTACAGCTCACTAAAGAAGAAGAGGAGGATATCTTCATTTCCTCAAACAGCTCACCGGATTTGCTGGAGGAATGTGCACTGAGTTTGTTTGGGAAATTATTGGTGGATCGTAATCAAAACCAGAGAGCACTAAAGAACACTTTGAGATCAACATGGAAGATGGGTTCGGATCTTCGAATAGTTGAGGTCGGAAACAACGTTCTGCAGTTTAAGTTCAGTTCAAAGTATCAGTTAGAGTGGGTGGAGCGAAGCGGGCCGTGGAATTTTGAGAATAATCTTCTGCTCTTATGTCGATGGAGGAGGGGCTTATCCTCAGCCAATTTGGTCTTCACTCACACTCCATTTTGGGTTCAAATTTGGAGTTTACCATTTGAATACATGACTGAGGAAGCTGGACGTGATATCGGCGGAAAGATTGGAAGAGTTATTGAAGTGGATAAACGGTCATGGCTAGCTGACCAAGCTAAGTTCATGCATGTAAGGATTGATGTGCCCATTGAGAAGCCTTTGAGAAGAGGTGGATATGTTACAAATATGGATGGAGAAAGATGCTGGGTCTCCTTTAAATATGAGCGATTGCCCATGTTTTGCTTCACCTGTGGAAAAATAGGACATGATGAGAAGCATTATGACATGGTGATGGAAAAGCAACCTATGGAGAGGCAATATGGAGATTGGTTGAGGGCTGGGAGCACTTCAAAAGGAACAAATGAGGGATCTAGAGCCTCGGGTAGGAGCAGTCATGAACCAAAAAGCAGTGGAGAGTTAGGGAAGATGCATCAGGCCACGATAGGGGAGATGGTTGGTTCCGTTCAAAGTGTGACTGAGAAGAACAGCAGCTTGGGCGGAAAAGTCAACCTCGAAGGGATGGAAAAGTTTGAAAATTCAAAAAAGAAGGATCTAGATGCTCGGTCAGGGATGGATGCAGCAAGTTATCAGAATGGATGGGACTTTTTGGGTGCAAAGAAGCAAGCAGGGAGCAAGGGAAAGGAGCCACGTAGCACTCAAAGGCTAACTAAAAGCCATCTGGTTAGTGACTTGTCCAAAGCCAACGAGGACGACTCTTCAAAGGTGGGCTGGTCCGTGAAGCCCAATATGGAGGTGCAAGAGGCCACTAGCCCACTTAAGCCTAAGATAAATATGAAGGAGAAAGGGGCTGTTAGTCCACTTAAGCCCAAGATATTTAATGCAAATATTGATGGTGGAGAAGTGCAGGCTGGCACAAACAAAGGGAAGCTGAGAACGGGTAAAGGAAATTTAAAAAAGGTGGCCAGGGAGGTGGGAAAGGCTCATGGCGCTGGTATGAAGCCTCTGGAGGTGGTAGTAGGCATTAAGAGGCGTGAGGACACAGAAATGCTGGCAGAATGTGAAGGGCGGCCCCAAAAAAGAAGCTGTGATGAGGAAGGTAAGGAAAATTTATTGCTCTGTGAAATTTACTTGAGGAAACGGCGGTGGCTGCTAGGCAGTACCGCCGAGACCAATGATTTTCTTAGGGTGGAACTGCCGGGGGCTTGGGAACCTCTGGACAGTTCGGGTGTTGGGCGAATTAGTCCAACGGTGGAATCCCAAAATTGTTTTTCTTTTGGAAACAAAAATTAAGAAGAAGGCTATGGAAAAAATAAATTTTGTGAATGGGCTGATAGTGCCTAGAAAGGGTAGGGGAGGAGGTTTAGCACTGTTATGGAAAAGAGAGGTTGAGTTGGAAATTATGGGTTATTCAAGAAGCTATATTGATGCAATTATCTCAGAACAAGCTTCGGGCTTTAAGTGGAGAACCACTGGTTTCTGTGGGAACCCTGAAACTCACAGAAGGCAGGAATCTTGGGATGAACTTGCAGCTTTAAATAGAAAATTTCAGCTCCCTTGGTTGTGTTACGGTGACTTCAATGAGATTCTGTCCGGGGGGGAAAAGATGGGGGGAGCTCCTCGGTCCCAAAGGCAAATGGATGGGTTTCGGGAGGTGGTCAATGCATGCGGGTTCAAAGACTTGGGGTATAGCGGTCCTGATTTTACGTGGTGTAACATGCAAGAAGGGGATAACCGCATATATCTGAGGCTAGATAGGGCTTTTGCCACTAATGATTGGATAAACTACTTTAGCAATACTAGAGTTCTCCATCTGGTTGATTCGACTTCCGATCATTGTGCTTTATTGATAGCTGACTCCATAGCTGTGCAGCCTTCTAGGAAGCGTAGGTTCCACTTTGAGGAAATGTGGACAAAAAAAGAGGAGTGTAAGGAAATTATTAAGGAAGCGTGGGGGGGATGTCTGCATCGAGGCACACCTGAAAGTATATCTTCAGGTCTTCAAAACTGTGCAGCTGATTTGGAGAGATGGAATAAGTCGGTATTTGGTTATATGCCGAAGCAAATCCAGAGTAAAAGGAAAGCCCTCAATGATCTGACCCTTCAAGATAGAGACGGAGTAATGGGGAAGGAGATAAATAGGCTCAGAAAGGAGATTAATGATCTTCTTGATAGTGAGGAGACTTTATGGCACCAAAGATCTAGAGTTCTTTGGTATGGTCAAGGGGATCGCAACACAAAGTTTTTTCACTCAAAGGCATCGCAAAGGAGGAAGAAAAACACTATTAGTGGCATATGGGATGAGAATGGGAATTGGTGTGATACTAATGAGAACATTGCGGCAACTGCTATTGCTTACTTTGAGTCACTGTTTACCACTTCCAACCCATGCCGAATCTCTGAGGTCACTGATACAATTTCTGCCAGAGTAACAAAGGAGATGAATCAGGGTCTAATTTTCGCCTTCATAAGGGAAGAAGTGGTGACCGCTCTAAAGCAGATGCACCCCACAAAAGCACCAGGTCCAGATGGTATGTCGGCTATTTTCTTTCAAAAATATTGGGATGCGGTTAGGGATGATATAACATGTATGGTGTTGAATGTATTAAATTCTGATATGTTTATTGCTGATATAAATAGGACTAACATCACTTTGATTCCAAAAATTAATAGTCCATCCAAAATGTCTGATTTTAGGCCGATAAGCTTATGTAATGTTGTTTACAAGCTGGTTTCTAAAGTTATTGCTAATTGCCTAAAAAACATCCTCCCTCAGATTATATCGGAAAACCAAAGTGCCTTTCTTTCGGAGAGGCTCATAACTGATAATGTATTAGTTGCCTATGAATTAATGCATTACCTAGAACATAAAAAGGAGGGGAGGGAAAATTTTATGGCGGTTAAACTTGATATGAGTAAGGCCTATGATCGTGTTGAGTGGGGTTTTATCGAGGGAGTGATGGAAAAAATGGGATTCCATGAAAAATGGATCCAATTAATTATGAAGTGCATTACAACTGTTTCTTATTCAGTAATTATTAATGGAGCGGTCCATGGTTGTATTTTCCCCACAAGGGGTCTCCGACAAGGAGACCCTTTATCTCCTTATCTTTTCTTATTATGTGCAGATGGGTTTTCTTCTTTAATTAAGGAGGCAGCAAGGGATCAGATGCTGAGTGGCATCTCTATTTGTAGGGGATGTCCGATGATCACTCATCTATTTTTTGTGGACGACAGTCTCCTGTTTTGCAAAGCTTCTGAGCAAGAATGCCATAAACTCATTGCGATCCTTGAGCTCTATGAAGCTGCTTCTGGTCAGAAAGTTAATGCGGAGAAGTCCTTTGTTTTTTTCAGTCATAATACTCCACCGGATAAAAGGAGTGAAGTGTTGGACATCCTAGGCCCGATGCAAGACACATGGCATGGAAAATATCTGGGGCTTCCATCCATTATTGGAAGATCCAAAACGGAACTTTTTGCAAAAGTGAAGGAAAAGGTCGGAAGAAAATTGGCGGGGTGGAAGGGGAAGTTGCTATCTATAGGAGGAAAGGAGATTCTAATAAAGGCCGTGGCACAAGCGGTACCCACCTACACTATGAGTTGTTTTTTAATCCCGAAAGGGTTGTGTGAAAAGATTGAAGGAATGATAAGAAATTTCTAGTGGGGGCAAAGAAAAGAGGAGAAAAAAATAACTTGGGTAAGTTGGGAGAAAATGTGCAAAGCAAAGTCAGATGGTGGGTTGGGCTTTCGTAACTTCCAAGCCTTTAATCTAGCGATGCTTGCTAAGCAGGGTTGGAGACTCTTGTCAAATCCGGAGTCCCTTTGTGCCAAAGTCTATAAAGCTAGATACTATCCAAATGGGGACATTTTAAACTCAAAACTGGGCTGCAGTCCTTCATACACATGGAGGAGCATATTTAAAGGGCTAGAAGTGTTTCGGAAGGGTTCTCGGTGGAGAGTAGGCAATGGGAGACTCATCCACATTTGGGAGGACAAATGGCTCCCCACTCCAACAACTTATAAGGTAATCTCTCCTCCTCGGCCTTTTGATGATTTTCCTATGGTATCGGCTTTAATTGATGAGGATACTAGAAGATGGAAGGTAGATACTTTGAAGTCTTTATTTCTCCCTTTTGAGGTTGAAACAATCCTCAATATTCCACTAAGCTATAGTCTTCTTGAAGACAAAGTAATATGGGTGGGAAACAAAATGGGGGTTTTTACAGTGAAAAGTGCGTATTATGTGGCACTATCGGTGATAAATCCTTCGGATAGGGGGGAATGCTCCCACGGTGATCCTAGAACTCCCCTTTGGAGGCAGATATGGCAACTAAAAATCCCCCCAAAAATAAGAATTTTTACATGGAAAGCTTGTGCTAATGCCTTGCCAACAATGTCAAATTTAAGGAAGAGAGGGGTGAGCACGGATGGGTTGTGTCCTGTGTGTGGTTTGGAGGATGAATCTATCTTGCATGCTCTTTGCAATTGTAGTGCTATGAAGGAAATATGGAGATTGTGGAAGGATTGTCCAACTGTTATAGGGGTTGAATCTTTGGACTTTTCTGATTTAGCTATGAAGCTGTTAGATGCAGGTAATCCAAAAGACTTGGAGATTTTGGTTGTGGTAGCGTGGGCTATTTGGCATAACAGAAATTTGAGGGTGTTTGAGTCGGTTAGACAGGGTGATGAACAGATTTGGAATTTTGCCATTAGCTTGATTGCTGAGTTCAAAGAAGCTGCAAAGTTTTGCTCCTTGGGTCCTGCGTCTTGTGAGGTTAGTTGGAAAAAACCTCCTGATGGAGTCTTCAAGATAAATACTGATGGAGCGACGGCTAATGATGGGAGGCTATCTAGTATAGGTGTCGTTATAAGGGACTGTAAAGGGAAGGCAGTTGCTGCTCTCTGCCATGTTCTTCCTGGCTATTTCACAGTGGATGAGACTGAAGCTTTGGCTATTGAGGCTGGAATCCTCCTTGCAAAGGATTTGGATCTTCACCGGATCATTATTGAATCAAATTCTTTGTCCGTTGTTTAGCGCATCCAGTCCATGGATCTTAGTGGGGGTTCCGGCCATATCGTTAATGGGATTGTGGGCTTCCTCGATGGCTTTGATAGCTGGCAGATTCGGCATCTGAAGAGAGACTTCAACAGGGTCGCACATGAGCTGGCCAGGTTTGCTTACTGTAACAATGTATGTCAAACGTGGAGGGGTGATACTCCTCCTGTGATGAGGAACTTGTTGTATATGGACTGTTTGTAGTTTAGCGAGGCTGTTTGTGCCCTGTTTGTAGAGGGAATGTGCAGAATAACTGTGGAAAGTATTTGTATATAGTTAGTTAGGCAACGCTTGAAACTATAAGGGAAAGTAGACATCTCGAGTTTTAGAAACTCGAGATCCATAACATAGATCTCGAGTTTTAAAAACTCGAGTTCTATGCAAAATTTTTTTTAGTTTTATCGCCCCTATAGTGGCGTTTTTAAGTCCTATAGTGACGTTTTAAAACCCTATAGCGGCGTTTTTCTGCAAAAATTTTTCCTAAGTGTTCAATACCAAGTTCAGGGAGCCCTATAGTGGCGTTTTTAAGCCCTATACTGACGTTTTAAGGCCCTATAGCGGCGTTTTTCTGCTAAATTTTTTTATAACTCCATTTTTAAGCCCTATAGTGACGTTTTTAAGCCCTATAGCGGCGTTTTTTCGAACTCGAGTCTTTAAAACTCGATTTTTACGTGAATTTTTTTTACAAATCAAGACTTAAAAACTCGATTTTTATATTGGAACTCGAGTTTTAAACACTTGAGATGCTAGTTTTCAACTTTGTTTTGCTTTGCTTCATGACAACTAACTAAATTTTTTAATATTTATTGTTATTTAGAAAAAAAATTCCCTGTTTGTATCTTTTCTGGTTTAATGGAAGTATTCTCATCAAAAAGAAAAAAAAAATCTATAGGGTAGCCAAAATCTGCTATTTAGGAGTAGAAATTTATTCATTCAATTAATGCTTTGTCTGGAACTTTTTTTTTTTTTAATAAATAGATAGTGCAAGAGGCGTATGTACGTAGAAACGGTAAAATCACTGAGAGATAGATATCTCTCTTTCTCTCGCTGTTATCTCTTTAGATACCGAAGAGAGATATGTATATGTAGAATATGAATGTCAGGATGGGATGGATGACCGCTAGAAAATAAACAATTCAGATATAATCTTATTCTTATATTTCGTATTCTTGTCTTAATATTTCCTTTGTTTTACAATATTTTTGCCTATTTTGCATGTTATTGTAACTCCTAATGCTTAAAAAAAAAGGTACAACACCTGGTTCTCTGTCATTGTTGAGAATTTTGCATTTTGCAACAGTGACTAACATCTAAAAGTAAAGGTCTACTGTAGCATCATTTATATATTGAACTCTATTATTTTATTCCATTCCTTGGTAGAAATTTCTAAGCGACAAGCCTCTTGAGAACAACTTGCCACACTTTTTTTTTTTTTTGCTGAATAACTTACACGCCACACTATTTGAATAGACTCTAGAACACTGACTAATCTAACACATTATTTCAAGAAAAGATTTTTTTTTCTTAGAAAAAGAAAAATAAATCTAACATATGTACTAGGATATTAAAGGCCTACTTGGTTTAATTTTTTCAAGTGGAGTAAATCCAAAGAAAAGATTTATTTTACAAGAGAAGAATCTATAAGAAATTAGAATTACATATACTTGAAAATTAAATAAAAAAATCGAAAATGCTAATCAAATTAGATGCCGCCAATTTGTACATATATCAGATGTACCACAACAGTTTATGGCATAATATTAATAAGAAAGAATTGGCAAATGATAGAAGGTTTCTTATCAATTTGAAAAAGCAATTTTTTTTTGTTTTTAACATTTCATGTCTCTGTAATTGAATATTTTTTATGGGTTTCACCTAAAAATTAATGTTATCTTATTTTTGGGCTAAGCAACAAAATAAAAATCAAATTTAATCCTTTTTAGGATTTAAACCACTAAATATAAAACCAAATAGGCCTGTAATATCTGTTCATGATGTATTTTTTTTCAAGCTTTAAGACCCAAGTCATGAAATGCCTAAATCAACGTGTAGCCAGAGCTGGGCCATTGCCAGCATCGCGAAGAAAAGAGACCCATTGTGACTGATTAATGAAGGCCCATATTGTAGAATCAACTTATGGTGGACCCCATGACCTCCAAATATGTCGCAATAGAATAAGATCCAAGCCCTGCTGCAAACGGGCAGGCATAAGTTCTTTTATTCTTGAACATAGTGGCCCAACTCATGGTGCAAGCACGCGATGGCCTAATGGGTCAAACCCACTGAAACTCAGTCCATGGAGAATCAGTTTGGTGTTTTTAGAAGAGGTAAGTAGTTTCAATTCATAGAGTACTGCTTAATAATTATTGCTTTTTTATTATTAGGTCAAGATATTAATTGATTTTTGGTATAGGTGAGGTTCAAATCCAAATTTCTTATTTGACGACGAGATACTTTACTAATTGAGTTAACTAAAAGTCTAGAACTCACATGATTAGTTTTGTTAAATAAAAAGTGAAATCTAAGTAATTGGTTGTCTATTGTAGCTCTTGACTATGTCGGTTAATGGACACGTGCACCTTTGGTCTTTGGATGAATCCTTTACCAACAGTCAAAGCCACGACCACTATGCAAAGTTGATTCCAATGGTGGTTCTTCCACTGGAGGAGCAAATGTATTTTTTGTTTGATGGGATTTGATTTTCTAAAAAGGGTGTTAATGAAATAAGTATTGTGTGTGGTAGGCTCTAATCTTTAGGGAGAGAGACATATAGTAGAACTGTGTAGAGTTCATAGAAGCTACAAAAGAGAAGCCAAGAGATATGTGTGGGGAAGGACGCTAGAGGGTAGGTGAGACACATTAAACAATTGAGGGTAATTTGGTATTATTGCTGGCAAACATGTTTTCAAGTCTATTTTTCTTCAATTTGGAGAGATCAATTTTTAATGGGCCTAGAGAGAAAATTTCTGAACCTCACCAAAAATCATTCATCTTTTCTCTCCTAACCAAACAATACCTAATCCTCTTTTTTCTCCTTTCATTTTTTTATTTTTTATTTTTTTTATCCTTCTCATTTCACCTCCAACAAATGCACCCTCAAAAATCAAGCCCAAGGTAGCCAAAACATGCGTGTTCGATCTGGCCTTTGTACCTCTCCTCAAGCCTATAGTCAATAGGAGTTATCAACCGTGAGCACTTATTACCCTCAATTCCGCTCCTCCTTTCTAAAGATGTCAACTTATTAGTTCTAAATTCTGCCGTGACTTTGTTCAAATTTTCGGATTAAAGGAATCTTTTCTCTCACAATTAGGGCCATACGCTCCTTTTCCTTTGCTAACTACTAAACTCAGTAATAATTTAAACTCAGTTTGGTTAAATGGGTTTTCACTTTTCAGAGGAATGGCTTCGGAATATATATATTGAGAAACAAGCTTCGGAATGTTGGTTTGAAGAGTCCAAATGGTGTGTTTTAGTAGCTCTAACGGACCATTAAACTGACCATGCACATGAAAGTTGTCCTACCGAAATGATCACTTGGGCTTCAGAAAAGCTTAAGCACAATAGATCTTTCACTAGCTAATATTTTTCCAATAAAACATAAAAATTGGCATTTTGCCTTAATAAGAGACTACATAATTAAATCCCTAGTCGTAAGCACAGACGGGCATCCTTAGGAAAGAACACCAAATGGCTTAAACCCTCCTTTCTTACCCTTTTTTTTTTTTTTTTTTTTTAATTTTTATATTATGCAAAGACCAAGTATTTGCCAAAAATCACTGACCAAATAAAGGAAGGATACCTATACATATTGCATTTTCCCTTTCTTTTTCTATTCCCCTTGTTTTATGTTATTTGCTTGATTTGTTTTGAAACTTAATATGCTAATTATTATTTAAAGGAGCCCACACACATTGACGGCAACAAACTATGTAAAACCTTGAATAGTCTTACTCTTAGGGGGTTCACCAAACCACACAAATTACAAAATCGTATAACTGCACTGCAAATAACAGTGCGCTGCACCTAGGATTTCAAGTTGGGGGGCCAAAAAAAAAAAAAAAATTCAAATACACATCCATATAGTCAGTGGCGGAGCCAGGAAATTTTTTTAGGGAGAGCAAGTTAGTTATGCCTACATTGTGTTAATGGGTTAAGCCTATGTTAGTTCAGCCTACATTGGCTCAAAATACAAAAAACTCAAGTTAATTTAGCCCAAATTGTGGCAAAAAATAAATTACTTCATTTAATAAACTAACTTTAAGTAAACTTGTGCCTACTTTTTTTTCACTGTACTAAATTATTTGTACTTAGGTTTGAACTTACCTTTTTACATTTTAGAGCTTTTCTAAGGAGTTACATCTAATGTTTCAGCATTTAGGATAAAAAATTGATTAATAGGTATGAAATTTTGAAGATTTATACAATAATTTTTGTTTAAAAAAAAAGTGTGAACAATGAAGTGCAAATTACTATTTAAGTGCAATTAAATCAAATCAAACAATTAAACAATTATTTGTCCTACTATTATCAGATATAAATAGATAATCTAATATTCTAATATAAACCACATTATTATTATTATTATTATTATTAATTGTAGTGTACTATGTAAAGAACATTAAATCACCGAAACAAAACTAATACTCCCTCCGTCCTAATTTATTTGTCCTGTTTGAAAAGTCAAACTTTAAGGGAACATTATTTATTATCTTGTCTGCTTTATAAAAATATATAAGTTTATAAAATTGCCCTTAAATAAATTTATCAGCTTTTTTTTTTTTAAAAGAGTTATTTTAAATGAGGCAACTAAAAAAGTGACCCAATTAGATTGATTTTTTTAAAATATTTGATAGTTTTCTTTTCAAATAGTTTTGAAAATAAAGTAGGGATATAATAGGAATATTAGTAAACTAATAACTTTTTTTTTTAGAAATATGACAATATTTTGGAACATTCCAAAATGAATCGATGACAAACAAACTATGATGGAGAGAGTATATCTTATTATAATAAAAAAAATAAAGAAAAATAAAAGTATTATATGTGAAATGCTATTCAGCACTTCATTACTCAGTCTAGAAGCTTACTAGTCGGTCAAAGTGAACTGCTTCAAAGTAGTGTTGAGCAGTTATTAACAAATATAACAACAGTGTTGAGCAAACAAACGACAGAGCAGCAAGAGAGAAAAAGGTGTACCAATGTTGCCGCCGAGGAGTGGCGTTACAGACTCTCAACAAGAACACTGGCGGCGTGGTTAACTGGCCATGGCAAGTGGCGCAATTGGGACAGTACATAGTAACCCTTTTTTTTTTTTTTTTGAGTTTATATATGTTGCAAATTTGGAATTTATAAAAGGTGAATGAGGGGTTTTGGAGGAACGTGGGCTGATTATTAGGCCAGATGGTAGTGGCTTGAGCGGTGGTGTGAGCAACGGTGTGAATCTCTCTAAGTCTCGCCTCTCACTCTCTATCTCGCCTCTCTCTTTTTTTTCCTTTTTTTTTTCCCTTCGTTTTTCACTTTTTGGCTTGTTCCGTTTGGTTTTTCCGTTTTGGACTGCTGGGTTTTATTTTTATTTTTTTATTTTTTACATTTTTTTAAAGATTTACATGGGCTGGGCGGCTGTTGTTCATCCATTCATGAAACTAAGGGGGCCTAAGTCTTTTTTTTTTTTTTTTTTTTTTTAATGGGAAAATTTTACCTACTAAAAAATTTTTTTTGGGCCTGGGGCCTCAAGCCCCCTTAGGCCCCCACCTGGGTTCGTCTCTGGCCGCACCGCATGGTACAGTGTGGTTTACAGTTTTATAATAAGAAAACTACACAAACTGCACTGCACCGCACCATTTCTATATATTAATATATTTATTTATTTTTAATATTAAATATATTATTAATAGTTTAATAACCCAGTAAAAAAAAAAAAATAGTTTGATAACTCTAGCAAGTGTTGACTAGGAAAGCTAGCCCAAAATAAAGAAAAACTATAATAATTTAAAACTTGGCCCAAAACAAAGGGAAAAATTAGTTTTGGGCTAGGTAGGAAAAACCCAAAATTTGAAAAATATACCGACTTCAAACCGTTCAAATCACATCTTATACATAGAACCGCACATGTGACAAAAAAATGAGGTGCGATGCGGTTATGGTTTTGGTTAAACTCTAAATCGCACCGCATCACACATATGATCGCAAAAATACGGTTCTATGTAGTTATGATTTTAGTTAAACTGCAAAAAATGGCCCCAAACCGCACCGCACTGCGAACACCCCTGCTTACTCCAATACAATAAAATGATAAACCATTCCAACAAAGAAATTTAGTCATTTCTACTATCATAACCTACACTCATAAACACCTCAGAAATCCTCACACAATGGCGAAGGCAGGATTTGACCTTAAGGGGGGCAAAATTTATAACTAATATACATGGGTTTTTATAAACAAACTTAGATATACATATTGTGCATGCAGCATACAACACATGCATCATTTATACAAAATATTAACCAAACTTGACAATTAAATGCTAGTAATATGAATAGTAAGTGATCATTCAATATTAAAAGATCCCCTAAAATCATTGCATATCATTAGATTGAGTATATTTTATTAGTTTTTTTAAAATATATAGCTAAATTATATTGTAATTATTTATGTTAAAATTTCATTTATAATTTTCATGTAATGATTTTTTTATAGGATTATATAATGATTTTTAATAAATCAACAAACCTAAAATACAGTTTTTGTTAAACTTATAATATGATTAGATTATAACAATTTTAAACCACATAATGACTATTTTTGCAACTACATTTTTAGAGTATGACTTTAAAATAATATCAAATTATGGAATTTGTCATGTAATTGTTTCCAAATTTTATTACTTAATACTTTTGAAAGGAAACTTTTTTTGTTTTTATTTTGGAGTAATGCTACAATTATAAACTATTTTACAATATTTTTATAAGCCGTTGATATTACCAACTTCTTATTGGTTTTCACCTACACTCACCACTAACATCAATTTTTCATTTACCAATAACTACTCACCACATCAACAGTTTGTAAAAAAAATTGTATCTCTAACATTACTCCTTTTTTGGTATTATTTTCGTCTCTTCAATTAATACTTTTTCTCCTTTAATTTAGTTTATTTTATTTCCATTTTTTTCTTTTTATAAATTTTAAACTTTAAAAAATATTGATAAAGTAAAAAAAGATATAAAGATATAAAATATATCAACTGAGTTTGGCTTATAAAAAAGATATCGAGATATATACGCACCCAAAAAAAAAAAAAAAAATTGGATGTACTTGGTTGCTTACTTTGGCTCCACCACTTTTACAGTTTTGTTTTGAAACGTGTAGCTGGAGGGGTTTTCAATGCAACTCAATTATTCACGCACCATTTATCACAGTTTATGGGCCCGTTTGGTAGAGTATTTTAGCAATATAATTCTAATTTTTAAATAATATTACATACATTTTTACATACCTTTTTACTCACATGTATTTTAAAAAAATACAAACATTATTATTCAAACTACTCTAGCCTATATCTCTACCTTTTACAGCAACACATTAAAAAAGTAAAAAGGGAAATTTTGGGCAGGGTCGTTTATTAAAAGAAGCCCTTATCTTTCCCAAACTGGTGATAAGAGAACTTGGCTAATCATGGCTGTGCAGAGTTGATCACTAAACTCCAAGTTTATTTCACAAAATTTGAAGGCATCATGGAAGGACTTAAGTAATATGAGGAATCACAAGAAAAAGCTCAAAGTCCATACCATGTTTCATATAATAAGGTCAAAGGTTTTTAATTTTTAATTTTTAAAATTTCTTTATATTATGAAGTCCAGTTTCATATTTGAAGCCCATGTTCATGTCCATTATTTATTTATATTATTTTGAACGGCAATAGAGCAGAGAAAACGAAAACTTTTTATTGAGCTACATTCATCAAGGGCTAATTCATAAATCAATTTCACAGAAAATAAAGAATGTAGGTAAAGAGAAAAGAATTTTATTTAAAATGACACCAACATTGTGTAACAAATTATGACGCCAACATAACTCTCATAGAAAATTTCAGTGTCCAAAATAGAGGAAGTACTTTCTCCAAGTGGCAAAAATACGATCACTTCTTTTTCTTTTATTTTTTGCTGAATGTACGATCACTCCTTTATGTCCTCATTTTATCACTCCTTTATGTTGTCACTTTATATAGATGATTAAACATATTTGTCACATTTGAGCGTCGGATAGGTACAATTATAAGTTCCAAGACCACTTCAAAAAAAAGGACTATGACTTTTAAGTTATATTAGGGACTAATAAACATAGTTGTCAAAATTTCAATTTATACCCTACGATTTTACGATGCCACTTGCTCAAAACAGTTTGAATCTTTCAAGAATTTTTGAGATTGTTCAAGATCAGTAGGATCGTATGATTCTAACAATCCCAAATGATTTTGCTTTCTTGTAATCTTCTCTAACTTGATAGAATGCACAGTTGGACCCAAATGAAAATAATATCTCAACAGACCAAATTTTGCTATTCTAATGTAGAGAGATAAAATGTCAATTAGACTCAAATAAAAAATAACAACATAATAAAGCCACGTTTTGAGATTTTTGATATCTTTAAATGATATTTACAAATAAATATAATGATGTATGATAATTATACTTTATGTGATTTTTCAAAATACTAACGTGTTTTTTTTCTTAAATAATATAAAATCTTACGTTCTACGATCTGATTCTATGATTTACAATACTACTTCCCTCTAATAATCTTACATAGATCCTTATTTTGACAATCTTGCTAATAAAACTAAAGACACGACTGTGAAATAATGCATTGTACATGGTGAGATGTGGCCAATGTGCATGTGCTCTCTGTCCTTCCTATGTTAATTTGCTCATCTTTATTTTTGGAGGACAGTCTGTTTTTTTGGAGGATGCGAATATCAGTCTGCGTATATCACTTTATTTTTGGAGGATGTGGAGGATGCGAATATCAGTCTTTATTTTTGGAGGATGCGAATGGCGGAGCCACGTTGTGGCTCAAGGGGGCCCTGCCCTCTCAAATTTTTTAGAAAGAAATCAAGTAGATATTCTTTTGAACCCCCCCCCCCCCCCCCTCTCTCCTCTCTCCTCTCTCTCTCATCCGGTTAGTTTTATTTTCTTCATCAACTTATGATAAACATATAGTTTTTAACAATTATCTAAAGAAAAAATTCAAAATTTTGCTCATTCCTCGTTAAAAAAAAAAAAAAAAACCATCCCCTCTTGCTTACTTTGCCGTTGATGGCAGAGATGACTGTGTTTCTGTACATTCTTCTTTCTTCATACTCAAAAAATTACACCACCACAACACACAACACCACCAGTAAATCTACAACTGAACTGATATGCAACCCACCTTGAGCCCACAGATGAGTCTTTGACTCTTTTCTCACTTTTAGTCCTCTTTTTGGTTTACACCTCTCTTCTCTTTTTGCATTCCATATTTTCTTAGTTTATCTCCTTCATCTTTCTTTGTTTGATTTCCCTTCTCTTTTTTTTTTTTTTTTCTTCGGTAATACTCTTTTTCTTCTCAGTTCAAGTTGTTTAAACTAATTTCTCAACTATTGTTGTGCCTTTAAGTCCTTGCTTCAATTCCAAGAAGGGTACTTTCCACGTGTATGGTTGACAACCATACACTTAGCAATGTCAAAAAAGCTAACTCATTACTCATTACCCCACAAAAATCACAGTTTTCAAGCAATCTGATACAGTCATGCACGGTTTTCCAAGCAATCTGATAAACTCCTTTTTTTTTTTTTTTTTGGACGAGGATAAACTCCTCTTTCTAGTCCTTTACACTTTGTCTTCCCATTCCACTTCTCAATTTTCATCGCTCTCAATTGTTTGGAAGACTTGATTGATTTATTTGATTATTTTTTTTTTTTTATCATTATATGACTATTATTTGTCTATTTTTTAGCAATCTAATAAACTCCTCTTTCTAGTCCTTTACTTTGTCTTCCCAACTCACTTCTCAATTGTTTGGAAGACTTGATTAATTTATTTGATTATTTTTTTTTTATCATTAAGTGACTATTATTTGTTTATTTTTTAGCAATCTTTAACCCAGAAGTAAATTTTTATTTTAATTATAATACTTAATAGATTGTAATTTAATTTGATAATCGAGGTCTATTGACAAATTAAAAATTATTGAGTTATAAATCATTTAACTATTGAAAATCTCAAAAATATATGTTTATAGTAGTACTATTTAGACTATTATACATTAAGTGTGTTTGACATTAGCTTAAAAAGTTAATTTTTTTTTATTATTTTGTTTATTTTTACTATTATTTATGAATTTTATTATACTTTTTAATACTATTTATGAATCTTACTATACTATTTTAGTTATTTTTTAACTTTATTTACAATATTAATAAAAAAAAATTAATTTAACTGTTTCAAACAGACACACGTAGTACAGATAAAAGTATATAATTACCTTTTTTTTTTTTTTTTTTTTTTCTTATTTAGCTCCTCAAATATAAATTTCTGACTCCACACGGGGCGAATATTTGTACGAAATTTTACGTTCCAAAAGAGAGGAAGTAGTTTCTCCAAGTGGCAACAATGCGATCACTCCTTTAGGCTTTACACCTCTGACTCTAGTATGGGGCTATGTCACTTGGTGACATCACACGTACATTACCTGCTGATGATGGCATGCATTTGTATCGTGTAATCAAGTAAATTTGCCCTTTTATTCCAGCCTAGCGTGGGTTGCACGTGCAAGGCATGTGCGGGCCTTTTAGTGAGAAAGTTAATATAATTAAAAAAAAAAAAAGTATGAAATTATGTACTTAAATTTAAAATATTTATTTAAATATTTATATATTATGACAATTTCTTAAAACTTAGTTACTAAATGCAATATCTATTCACCAAAAAATGCTACAAAAAATGATAATAAATGTCATCATCTTTCTACAATATTTAATTTTTTGCAATGAATGATAATATATGCTACAATGTTTTTGAAGATTTTTATTAAATTAAATATTTGCAATCATCTACAATGAAGATTTTGTTATTCATATTTCATTCTTTATTATCTTATTTTATGAGTCTAACTACAGTGCTTAACTTACTTATTTTTAGCAAATACCCTTTTAAGTAGGAAAATAAATTAAAATTAGAACAAAATAGAAAAAGACATATGTCATCAAAGTTTTTATTAGATAAAATTATAAGTGTAGAATATTTAAACCTAATAAATTAGTATTCTCTAGGTAAC
The DNA here is from genome assembly GCA_023736055.1 of Quercus glauca. Classification (NCBI taxonomy): domain Eukaryota; kingdom Viridiplantae; phylum Streptophyta; class Magnoliopsida; order Fagales; family Fagaceae; genus Quercus; species Quercus glauca. Next base: position 74,504,850 of record CM043318.1, on the reverse strand, counting down.
AAATAGAACACCATATATCATCATTTTAACTTTCCAAGTATGACTACCAGTCTACTACATAAAATTCAAAATACACAAAGAAATTTTTTGGGACATTAAAATTTAGTAAGAGTATATTAGACATTCACACAATGGAATATTTTAGGAATTATAAGATTTTGTTAGGGTTTAACTAAGAGAAAAACAATAGGGCATATGCTCATTTACAAAATATAAATGATGAAATTATTCAACTTTACTTTAGGAGGGAATGCAATTACCCCAAACATAAAGGAGGAAAGTGTTATACTTCGTCAATTTGTGTGTGTGTTATGTGTGTGTAAAACAATATGTGTGTGTGTGTGTGTGTTTTTTTTATTTATTTTTATTTTTAAAAAAAAAACTTGAAACAATGTGTAAAAAAAAAAAAATCAACCTAAAACAATTATGCATTAAACAATGAATTTTAGTTCAACAAATTGAATAAACCAAAAAAGAAGTCTAGAAACACAACAACAAGTCACGATGTTTTTACAATACCTTATTTTTAGCTATGGTGGGTCCTAGTCTGATATTTTATTATTTTATTTTAGAGTAATGTTATGTACACAATATTTTCATAATAAATCTTAGGTGGTAAATTGCTATTGGTTTTAAATTGGGCTAACCACTTTTAACTGTTGTCGGGGGTGGTTTTTGTGCGTAGCCACATGTCTTTCACTGGAGGCGTGACTTTGCTAGGCTTGAATTTGTTTTGGGGAGTTCAACTCGAAACTCGACATTGGGCTGCATGAACTAATGACTTCCGGTGTATTTTTAAGCCTACAAAATAGATGAAACCCAAAGTCTTAGAATTATGATCATTGTTGAAATAAATAAATAATATACTTAGCATGATGGCTTTGATTAGATGGTGAGTTAATACGTTATTATTATATATATTAAGTGATGTCCAATGTTAGAAAATAATTAATTAGTTGTCAAACGTCCAACAATGGGATGAGTCGAATAATCCATGTCTAGTTGCAGTTCATAATTCATGTTCAACATAATAAGGTATGTCTAGCAATGGTCCATATCCAAGTAATACGCATCCAACAATGATTTATGTCCAAGTAATATATATCCAACAATGGTTTATGTCCAAGTAATATATGTCCATTGGTGGTATATGTCCGAATAACATGCCAACTATGGTAGATCAATTTATTAATATATATATATATATATATATATATATATATATATATATTGTGAGATGTGGTATTTGTAATATGTATAGGAATTATATGTAGATACTTTGTTGGATATGAATCTTGTATATGTATACTTTGTGAGACATGGAGTTTAAAGATATAAGGAGTATGTATGGGTATTTTGTGAGGAATGTGTTTGTAAAATAAATGGAAGTATAAGATGGATAATATGAAGGTTAAATGTAGCAAATACATGAGATTATAGCTGTTGCTTTAGTGATCTTTGTGTTATGGGTTATGTTGCTTTCTAAGAAGGGAGATTTTATATGAGAAATAAAGAATGAGATGGAGATGTGTTTTTGGGTAGCAAAATGATAAAGTTTCAGAATATTAAAGTGTGGGAGAGATGGATAGTGTGTAATGGTGTGGTGTGATAGGTGTGATGCAATAGTGTTATCCAAGAAGAGATATTTTTGTAAGGGAGATGGAGAAGTATGGAAGAGTTTAGAGATATATGTAGTACGGTGAAGTTTCAGAATATTGGGGATCAAAGAGAGGGGGCTTTTTAGTGTGTAGCTTGGTCTTCTTTATATAGAGCCAAGCTATGTAACTAGATCAGAGCTTAGTTGGAGGGAAAATTAGTAAATAAGGAAAAGTCTTTGACAAGGTAAGTGGTTTCATTAGAGAGATTTTATTTTTTAGCCAAAAGAAGAAAGCTAGAGACTTCAAGGCTGATATTATAGCTGTAATAGCTGTCAATCACAACTGTCACAGTTGAATGATATCATCCAAATGACATCTTACTTGAAGGAAAAAATATTTGGCATTAAATTCATGATTTGGCTAAAAATGGCAAGATAATCTTTATGGGATCCTCTTGTTTCTTTGAGTATGACAGCAAGCTGCTGGGATTGGGTATTAATGGGCAAATGACATCATTTTAGGACATGTGTTAATCTGCTAGAGCTTCTGTAGCTTCTGCTGGAACTGTTACAGCTTCTGCAGAAGCTGTTTGCAGCTTCCCCTGAAACTATTTCAGCTTCTGCAGAAGCTGTTAATTTGTAACTTTTGCTGGAGCTGTTTCAGCTTCTACAGAAGCTGCTGTAGCTTTCACTGGAGCTGTTACAGCTTGTGCAAAAGCTGTTGCAGCTTCCGCTGGAGCCCTTTTTGGTATTTTTGGCTAAGTTTCCTCTCTTGGGAAAATTATATGTTTAATCTATATATAATTTTGGTAAGTAATAGACCAGTTGGTTGATATTTGATGAAGTTTTAGAGATGTAATTATGGTCTTTTTTATTTTTACCAAATCTTGGAGAGTAAAGAAAGCATTTAATGCTAGATATGAGATATTAATATATACTTAGCCATGTGCTTGGAATTGATTTAGATGATAATAATAATATAATTAATATGGAATGATATAATTATATTTTAAAACTTATATATTATATGATGGACATTAATTTTTATGTAAAGAGCATGGGGAGTTTTATCATTTTAAGTGTTATGTGATATAAGAGACTTACCAAATGTTACTTATTGCACACTGACCCATCAGCGTTCAGGGAATTGGGGAAGACATGCCAAGTAACATGCTTTCCTGTATTAGCTTTGAACCACTGGAGCTTTACTGAACATACTTCTTAGCCCTCCAAACCACGACTCCCAAAATTCCCTCGATGAGACTCATGAGCTTGGATCATGAGCCAAAAATGAGATGTTGTGCCATGACCTCGAACTATGGGCCTTGATGAGATTATATCGCCATGAGTTTTGGACCATGGGCTTCGGCATTATTTTTGTGAATATGGACTCTTTTGGGCTTTAAAATAGATTCTCCCAAAATCTATGATAGTGTTGGCGTGGTGTGGCTCACCAATGGAGCCATGTGGTGTGAAAAATTTGTCCACAACAACCGTGTATTTAAAAATAATAATAAAAAGCCAATTGAAGAAAATTGTGCCTAAAACAATGAGTTTTGGCTTACTAAATTTGACTAAACAAAAAAAGAAGATTAAGAACACAACAAAATGTCACACAAAAAAGAAGTTTAGGAATATAACAAAACGTCACAACATTTTCGTAATATTTTTTATTTCCAGCTATGGTAGGTCCCAGTTTGATATTTTATTATTTAATTTTTACATCTACAACATTTTCATAACGAATCTTAGGTAAAAAATTATTACTAGCTTTAAAATTATGCATTAAAAAAAAAAAAAAAAAAAAAAAGCAAAAAGACAATACAAGAAAATTGTGCGTGAAACGTACAGTGAATTTTGGCTCACCCAATTTGACTATATATACTAAAAAAGAAGTCTAAGAATATAACAAAATATTAAAACATTTTCACAAAACTTTTATTTTTAGGATCCGAATAGATATATTTTTATTTTATTTGAGAGAAATGCTACATCCATAATATTTTTAAAACAAATTATAAATGATAAGTTGTTATTGGTTTTAAATTGAACCCACTATTGATATCACTTTTTTATCCTTCAAAAATACCTTGCCACATAAAATTTGTTACAAAATTATTGTGAAAATGTTGTGGACATAACATTCTTTTTATTTTAATTTACTTTGATCTATAAGGAACTGAGATCTCACGATTGTGAAAATATTGTGACAAAAAGAAGATATTATAACATTTTCATAATACATTTATTTTTAGTTGTGATTGTTCTCAGTCTCTTATTTTATTATTTTATTTTGACCTTTAAAAAATTGACATCTCAATAATTATGAAAATATTGTAAAAATTTGTTGCGTCGGTGTAATTGTGTATGCACATATAATATTTAAAAGCACCAGCAAAACCAGTGTATTGTGAAAAAAAAAAAAAGACCAATGAACAGTGCAAATCGTCAATAATTGTGAAAATATTGTAAGAATTTATTAAGTCAGTGTAACTGTACATACACATATAAATATTTAAAAGAAAAGACAAAAACAGCACAACCAAAACTAGCGTATTGTGGCTTGTGGGGAAAAAAAAAAAAAAACCTAATGAACAATGTTGTGAATGTGTTGCGAAAAATGTTGTGGATGTAGCACTTCTTTTTTCATAATACCTTTAGTTTTAGTTGTGGATGATTCTAGTATGAAATTTTATTTTAACTTATAAGGAATTACATGTCAACAGTTGCAAAAATATTGTGACAATTTATAGTGTTAACTAACAATTTTATATGTAAAAAAAAAAAAAAAAAAAAAAGAGTGGACAAGATATTACCCCCCCCCCCAAAAAGTAGAGAAAAAAAAAAGAAAGCAGTGGGAAAAAAAAAGCAGCAACTGTTCAAAACTAGGGTAAAAAAAAAAAAAAAAAAAAAACCAAAAACAAAAGAAAGGGACTCGCTAAACCAAAGCACTAAAGATACAATGCATAGAAAAAACAGTGTACAGAATATTACCCTGAAAAAAAAAAAAAAAAAAAACAAAAAACAAAAGAAAGGGATTGTAGATGTACAGTGCAAAAACACTTGATGTACCGTGCAAAAACACTGTACGCGCATTCGCGATTTTATATATAAGAAAAAAAAGGGCACAAATCAATGATTGAAAAAAAAAAGTATATATTGAACAAACCAAAAGTACTGTAACTTTTACACATTTACTTAACAAGTGTCACAACATTTATTTTCAGTTGTTGTTGGTCACAGTTTCATTTTTTATTATTTTATTTTGACTTATAAGAAATTGACACCTCAATAATTGTAAAAATATTATGAAATTTGTTAGGTCAGTATAGTAATATATATATATAAAAGAAAAAAAAAGTACAAATGGAAGACCAAAAAAAAAAAAAAAGTAGCTACAGTGCCTCTTGGTACTGTAGCTACTGTTCAAAACTTTAAAAAAAAAGAAAAAAGAAAAAAGTACATATTGAATAAACTAAAAGTACTGTAACTTTTACACATTCACCTAACAATATTCACTTAACAAGTGTCACAACATTTTCACAAAACATTTATTTTTAGTTTTGGCTGGTCATAGTTTTATATTTTATTATTTTATTTTGACTTATAAAAAATTGACACCTCAATAATTGTGAAAATATTGTGAAATTTGTTGTGTCAATATAACAGTATATATAAAAGAAAAAAAAAGTACAAAATGTAGCTACATTGCCGCTTGGTACTATAGCTACTATTCAAAACTTAAAAAAAAAAAAAGAAAAAAGAAAAAAAAAAAAGAAGAAGACAAAGTGGCTTACCAAAATGGCACTGTAGATGAACAGTGAAAAACGTGGCATGAACAGTGCCAAAACACTGTAGGAGCATTGGCGCTTTTATATATAAGATATCAGAAATTTTTATTTTTGGGTACAAATCTTTAGAACCAAAATGAAATGGTATGCCCCACAGCCCATCTAGGCGAGTTGGTACCCGAGTTTTGTAGTGACCTGTTACTTGGGGGTTCAATCCCCTGCACTTACCAAGCAAAAAAAAAAAAAAAATGAAATGGTTTAAAACTCAAATTGCACACATGCATATTGTATATAAAATATGAGAGCATGCTTGTGAATTATAAAAACTAAGCATATTGAACGTATGGCAAAAATAGCCAAATACCATGTTTTGGTAAAATTTGTAGTAAAGTAGCACTGTTTCAGAAATATGTAATAATTTACCACTTTTTGTACTCGAGTTTCACAAACTCGAATTCCTAGGTGAGTCGTCAACGTAGCACTACTGACCTGAATTCGATCAATCAAAAAAGCAGTGTGGTACTTGATATTGTGAAAATTGAGTATTTTTTTAAGGTACTCGAGCTTAACAAAGTCGAGTACCTTGTTTTTTTTTTTTTTTTTTTTTGCCTGGAAATCCCTTTTATCCCAAGCATTCATGAAGAACTACAGCATCTCTCGAGGTTCTTCAAACAAACATAGTATTTACAAACAGTTCACTAGATGATCACAACCATCCATCTGGAGAGGGTGGATCCCATCACCTGTCCTTTCATGCTCTTTTAGGTCCAGGTGCCAAGTTCCACCCCCCTCCTTTCCTTGCTTACACCATAGTAGCACAGTTACCTAAGCTCCATACTAACTAGAAGTTACAACACTTGACTAAAATAGAAGAAAATGAACCAAACCAAAGAGTTCAACTTTTAAAACTAAAAAACTGGCTGATTGACTGACCCATAATGAGAAATGACAAGCATAGATAGAAGTTTGTCAAATCAGAGCCACCAAATCCAATAGAGCTAGATTTGGATAGTCCCAAGCGACTCTCAGTACACCTTCATGCCGGTACATTTTCCCGCTATGCTTTGAGAAGATAAGATAATGATGGTAGCATGCATTGGGTACACTAAAAAAGTTTTGAGTTTTTACATAAATAATAATTAGGTCTATACCTAGATTCTAGCTAGGGTTATCTGACGCATCTTGTGTGAATCAAAATGATCCCAACTCTGCTCGTCAGTGGCAGTGTAAAACTCCTACACTGCTTGTGGGTTAGTGAAGTTAACAAACGCATTCCCTTTGTAACTTTGTTAAACCCTGTGTAGCAAAAAAAGAAAAGAAAAAGAAAATCGAGATCCTTAGAGTAGTTAATGCATTTGAATTAACTGTAAGTTAGGGTGGGGAAGCTAATTACAATACTTTAGTACCTTAAAAAAAGAAAAACAAGGTGCTCGAGTTTTATAAGCTCGAGTACCTTATAAAAAGTGGTCAGTGTCTGAAATATTGAGTACCACGTTGCTTTTTTAATTGATCAAATTCTAGGTCAGCAATGCCACATGGTGACTCACCTAGGAATTCGAGTTCACTGAACTCGAATACTATTTAGAACTTGAATTTGTGAAATCGAGTACTAAAAAAATGGTACTTCACTACATATTTCGGAAACAGTGCTAGTTTGATACAAATTTAGCCAAAACGTGGTGTTTGGATATTTTCACCTTGAACGTATAGTCTAAAAGGTGCATAGTTGAAACTGGACAAAACCTAACATGTAATGGTCTTACAACCACCAAAGAATTGTCACATATTATCTTCACAAAAATAATGAATTAAGTAGAACTTTTATAAAATGTGTATGAGTATATTATCTTCTTCTTCTTCTTCTTAGCCTCGATATGATGAGAATTGTATTGATTAGCAAAATAAACTTGATTAGCTCATAATCCTAAAATGATCATCCAATTTTTTAACAGCATAATAATGGCTTTTTCCATGCATGATTAACACAATTGAGCATAAAAATAAAATTTTCTTGCATCACATATGGAAAATTTTTAGGCATTCTTGGAACACGAAAAAATGATGTTCCGTCCTCTCACATTCATAGTGGACCCCACCATAAATTTAATGAGTGTAACCCACCATGAATGCGAGAATTGAGCACCATTCTCTGTGCTTAGAAAATACCTAAGAATTACTCTTTGCATAAACGATTCTAGGCACTATTGAGCATTGTTTAGACTTTGGACCAGTAAGTGCAAGGATGGAGCCACCCTTGGACAACGGGGGTTAATGGCCCTCCAAATTTGTTTTTTTGTTTTTTTTTTTATAAAATTATTAGTGTGTGTGTATATATATATATAGCTATTAATTTTAGCAATTTGTTCTATAAAATTACATTTTTCCCCTCTTAACAATATTTTTAATTTTTTCTATGAGCAATGTTACAACCACAAAACGTTTTTACATTATTTTTACAAATTGTTGGGGTAGGAGATTCTTATTGGTTTGCATTTGGACCCACCTTTTACATTACTTTTTAACATAACAATAACCACTAACCATATCATTAATTTATAAAAAATGTTTGTAACTTTAGCATTTTCCTCATTTTAAATGTTGTAAAAAATTTATAAATCTAAAATTTAAAACAAAATATACAAAACCATAAAAGTTAGTCCATCAATAAAAATTGCCAATAGCAAAAAAAAAAAAAAAAAAAAAAAAAAAAAAAAAAAGCCCAATCAATCAATTTTACTTAAAACAAACAATTTTGTCCTTGCCCAACAGTGCGCATTAAAGAAAGTAAAAAAATTAAATTTGAAGCAGCTAAACAACAGAAGTGGAGGCTGAAGTTGTCACATGTAGTGAACAACAAAGCCACCCCCAATTTCAAGGCCCGGCCCCATTTCTAAATAAGTGTGCATGCATGATTAGGAAGCACTAGGTTCCTTTTTTTGGCCTTTATACGTATCGTTTTCTTGGTTTTAGCTCATGTAATGGTCCACCGGCTATAATTTTGTAGTCCACTTGCTTGTTTTAACGATTAAAGAGTCAAATGTAGCAAGTTTTTTTTTTTTTTTTTTTTTTTTCTTTTTTTTGAAAGATTTTTTATCTATATAAATTTAAGAAAAATGTTATATTCATATTATTTTTTCAATAAATTTTAAGTAACAAATTATTACTGGACAATATAGGTGGACATCAAAGTAATTTAAAAAGTAAATTCAAATTAAAAATAATAATAATTTGCCATTTAAAAGTTATTGTAAGATCGTTGTAAAAATTTTGTGGATTTAATACTTCTCAAAATTTATATTTAAAGCAGATTACTCTAATTATAATAATGAAAAGAGGCCTATGTTATAATCAATTTCAATTTCATCCTTCAACTTTCATTTTATATGAATTCGATCATTCTATCCACTTTCATAAAGTGGATTGTTTTTAAATTGGTTAAGAAATAACTTATTTAAATGTTATGAGAAAATTATATTTAAAATATAAGAATAAAAAATCCTGCCCCGATCGATTTTAATTATTATTCTCTAGTTCTAAGGTCATACTAGGTAGAGTAACAATGATGTATTGCTGCTATTGCAGGTTTGCTTGTGGAAAAAAAAAATTAGAGAAAAAATTCAACTTAATGAGAAAAGAAAAAGAAAAGAAAGAGCAAAGAAAATAATTCATAAATCCTTAGAAAGTAGAAAGTACATTTTGATTCTCCATTTTACCCTTCTATATTTTCTATATGGTATTAACGTTTTTATTTATTTATTATTAGGTTATGATTTTCTTTTACGTGTTGACACGTAAATATTCTCACACCAATAATAAATATATGTGTGAAATAGTGGACATAAATCAATGTAAAAAAATATTTTTCATTTTTTTATTTACTTAAAATTTCAAATGTTACCATGCAGCTAAGAACAATATTATTCAATCAACTTTTGAGTAGTAGGGTAATTAACATGCCTTTTTTTTTGTTTTTTATTTTTTTATTTTTATGAATAGGGTACTATGTCTTTAAACATGTAAAATTGGATATAAATCGGCTGTCTTAAGAATTATTCAAAGTCTCAAAACCATGGAATACAACCCATACACTGTATATAGTATGTCCTTTTCGCTAGTGGACAAACATTTGGGTCCAATTTATATCCTGCACCCGGCATATATATGCTGGGTACAGGATATGCAAAATCCTAATTAGCAGGAAAAGTGTACAATCAGAGTGAGAGACACAAGCATATAACTTTCATTCTATTATATATAGATATAAGTCTAGCTGTCTAGGTACACAACACAAGCATTGATACATTGTTATTGCTTGAGAAAAATTAATGGATAGCTGCATTCAATTTAAGAGAAGCAAGAGCTGGTTTAAAGACTTCGAATATAACCCAAAGAAGGACCGGACAGGCGATGTCCGAAACATTCTCTTGATAGTTGCAACTCTAATTGCAGCAGTGACTTTTCAAGCTGGGGTTAACCCTCCTGGTGGTGTTTGGCAAGATACTAAGCATCCCAGTCATGATTCTAATGAAAATCATGTTGCACGGACGGACATTGACGCATCTCAGCATCCCAGTAATGATTCTAATGAAAATCATGTTGCAGGGACGGCCATTTACGCGTCTCGAAAAGAGCCCTTCTATGTTTTCTTGGTTTTTAACACTCTGGCACTTTCCACTTCGGTTCTGGTCATTATGTCTCTCACATATGGGTTCCCTTTCCATTTAGAAATATGGATTGCCACAGCTTCAATGCTTGTGACTTATGGATCTGCTATATTTGCTGTCACACCTCATAAATCTCATAGATTTCGGTACATCCTCATAGCAGCTGCTTTGCCTTTCGTGCTACGAGTTTTGATTTATATAGTCAAGTTCAAAGCAAATCAAGGAGAAGAGAATCTGTGTGACACATGTAAAGTTCAGAAGAGAAGTGGGAATTCTGAAGATAATTTATGCAGAAACTGTGGAACTGAGATTCCTGTAAGTCCAGAAGGCGTCAATGCTTGAATTTCTATCAGTTCTGTCAAAAATGAAATTCAGAAGACGTGTAGCATGTTCCGATTCTGTATCATTATGCCAAAAAACTGTCGTGGTACAGCTACTCTATGTACAACTTTCCATCCATGGGTCTGTTTGATTGAGCTTCTTTGAAGTGCTTTTTTTCCCCTCTATGTATCTTTAGCTGCAAATTTTATGGACTTTTCACGTTACAATTTATCTTATCTTATCCTTTTTTTTTTGGGGGTGGGGGTGGGTTAACCAGGAAAGGTAAAAATCAGGTTTAATAAACTTTTATAATTTAAAACACTTGAAAAATTCAAACCCATTAGGCCCTTTACATCTTCACTACATATGCTAGATCTGTTCTTCTTTTTTCTTATTAAAAAAAAAAAAAACACTTTTCTTGACATTTGATATTATTAGCTAGGGTTATTGAGTTTTTTTTTTTTTTTTTTTTTTTTTTTTAAATTTATTTATTTTTTATAATTTTAAATTTAATTACTATAAATTAAGAGCAGTGGAAGCCATATGTAAATAAAATATATAGACATATGTAACTATATACAATTTTTATGGAATTTTTTTTTTAATTTTCTAATATTAAAGTAAGTCACAACTTATAAATCTATATTCTCTATATAACAAAACAACAGGGTAAAAAAAACAAAAGAAAGAACTTACTCTTTTATTTACTCTTTTTTAACCTTTTTTAGTTTCTATAAAGAAATTACATACATCAAACCAGGTATTAACGTTGTTTTAATAAAATTATTTAATAAACTTTTAAGTAATGTTTATTATATTCAAACTGTTTTACACATTTTTTAAAAATAATTGAAATACAATTAATTTTTAATTTGAAAATTGTCACTTCAACAGGCAATTTCAATTATTGTTGAGTGTGTAAAATAATTTAATGTACATTTGTTGAAAATAGCTAAATACCAATTTTGTGTCAAACTAGCGGTATTTTTTAGTACTCAAATTTTACAAAATTAAGTTTTAAATAATACTTAACTCGAGTTACTAGATAAGTCATCAGCGTGGTAATTTGATCAATTAAAAAAAAAGTAATATGGTATTTTTTTTTATAACCTGTATTGTTTGAACCACCTCGGGATGGCTTAAGAAAGTTAGTGAAGCAAAGCGTAGTGGGAAAATGTACCGGCATGGAGGTGTACTGAGAGGCGCTTGTCATTTCTCATTATGGGTCAGTCAGTCAGCCAGTTTTTTACTTTTAAAAGTTGAACTGTTTGGTTTGGTTTATTTTCTTCTATTTCAGTTAAGTGCTGTAACTTCTAGTTAGTATGGAGCTTAAGAAACTGTGCTACTGTGGTGTAAGCAAGGAAATGAAAGGGGTGGAACTTGGCACCTGGACCTAAAAGACCATGAAAGGACAGATGATGGGATGCACCCTCTCCAGATGGATGGTTGTGATCATCTAGTGATCTATTTGTATATATTATGTTTGTTTGAAGACTATCGAGAGATGCTGTAGTTCTTCATGAATGCTTTGGATAAAAGGGATTTGCAGGCAAAAAGTGGGAAAAAAGAAAAAGAAAAACAAGGTACTTGAATTTCAGAAGCTCGAGTACTTTGTAAAGGTCTTCAACTTCCACTAGGAATGGCAACGGGTTGGGTTCGGGCCGGGTTTTTTCATACCCGAACCCGACTCGCGGGCCAAGACCCATGGCCCGAACCCGGCCCGTTTACTAAGCGGGTTTTTTTCCCAGGGCCCGGACCCGCCCCGCTGGGCCCCGTTAAGGGATTGGGCCTATTTAATGGCCCAACCAAAAAAAAAAAAAAAAAAAAAATTTGAAGCCCAAATTTATTGAACAGTCTCAACGGAGAAGCGAGAATCGTCCAATTCTGACCATTTCTTGAACAGATCCTTGCACAACTCTTTGCAAAAACCGAAACGAATTTGAATCAAATACTTTCAATTTCATGCTACATCATAATTAAGCTTTGTTGCATTAGCTCAAAACAACATCCAATCCTTTTGCGAACAAGATATAATAACCCAGATGTTGGCAAAAGAGAACTCAAACCAGATTAACCAAAATTTCCATAAACAATCACCAACCCAGAACAAACACAACACAAATTGTACAAAAATTAATCCAAACCAAACAAATCAACTTACTACCCATTAAAAATCAAGCATGTTTGCTAAAAACACAATAAGAATAAAATTAGTTTTATATACTGCCCATTCTAATTACTCTCACGAATCTAGTGCAAATCCATCAAAAATAAATAAATAAACCAAAACCACAACAACCCAGATAAATTTTTCTAATGATGGTTACATTTTAAAGGCGAGGTGTACCTGAGGTCCTGAGGAAGAGCGAGGCTGTGAGAGTGAGAAGGCGAGGCGTGGCGTGATTGAGAGTGTGCGAAGGCTGTGAGAGTGTGAGGCCGTGTCGGACTGACTGAGCTGAGGGAGAGGGAGTTTCAGTGGGAGTTTCGGACTGAGCTCAGCTGAGGGAGGCGTAAGTGCTGAAGAGTGAAGAAATGAGGGATTAGAAATTAGGGTTAGATTATAGGTATATATATATAGGGGGTATTTTTGTAATTTCAGTTTTTCGGGTTTTTATCCGGGTCGGGTTTCAGGTTGGGTCCGGATTTTTTAGATAAAACCCGGACCCGAGCCGGACCCGTTTTGGGTTTTTTTTTTTTTTTTTTTAAAACCCATACCCGACCTTATTCCTAATCGGACCGGGTAAAACCCGACCCATTAAGGTCGGGCCGGACCGGGTACCCGCGGGTCGGGCAAAAATTGCCATCCCTAACTTCCACAATATCGAGTTCCGCATTGTTTTTTTAATTGTTCATATTTCATGTCAGCAGTTCTATTCTAGCAACTCATCTGGGAACCGAGTTCACTAAACTCAAGTACTATTTAGAACTCAATTTTGTAAAACTTAAATACTAAAAAAGTGGTACTTTTTTCTACATATTTTTGAAACAATGCTAGTTTAACACAAATTTTATCCAAATGTGATATTTAGTTATTTTTTTCAAGGAAGTTTAACAGTACCTCTTTACACACGTAAACATGGAATAGATATAATGACAACCCACGTGAGCCATACACGTACACCATATATATAGCATCAGACTGTCAGCCTTTTGGTAATGGACAAACATTTGGTCCCAATTAGCAGGAACACGTATGAAAATACTCTCTATCAGTGAGAGGGACAAGACAAAGGGTGTATTAACAGAATGAAAATACTAGTCACTAGTATAACTTTCTTTTTTTCTTTTTTATATAAAAAAAGAGTAGAGGAGGGTGTTGTTTTCGTACTTGAATGTCTATACTCTATAGTAGCACATTATCTGCTTTCGAACAAGATCTTATACTCTTGGTTTGTAAAAAATTCACTTATTATTTTTGAACCATTTAGAATAATGATGGGTTAGTCGTGACCATGTTCAAATTTTTGGATTAAAGGAATCTTTCCTCTTACAATTAGGGCCATACCCCTTTTCCTTTGCTAATTACTAAACTCAGCAATAAAGTTAAACTCAGTTTGGTTAAATGGGTTTTCATAAGGAAAGCTTCGGTATTTTGGTATGAAGGGTCCAATGGTGTGTTTTAGTAATTAAACGGACAATCAAACTGCCTATGCACTTGAAGCTTGGCATACTTAAATGATTAAGGGTGCTCGCGGTGTGGTGCAATGTGTTTTTAGGTTATTTTTAGCATTGCACTTTGCGGTGTGGTTTAGTCAAAATCATAATTGTACCGTACCTTATTTTTGTAGTCACATGTGCAGTGCGGTGTGATTTAGAGTTTACGCAAAACCATTACTGCACCGTACCTTATTTTTACGGTCACATGTACGATGCGATGTATAAGATACGGTTTGAACTGTTTGAAGTTGGTATATTTTTAAAATTTTGGGCTTTTCCTACCCAGCTCAAACTAATTTTTCCATTTCTTTTGAGTCAAATTTTAAACTATTGAGCTAGTTTTTCTTTATTTTGGGTTGGCTTTCCTAGTCAACACTTGTTAGGATTGTCAAACTATTTTTTTTTTTGTTTGAAAACTAGGGTTATTAAACTATTAAAAATAAATAAATATATTAATATATAGAGAGGATGTGGTGTGGTGCGCTTTGTGTAGTTTTCTTATTATGAAATTGCAAACCACACTACACCATGCGGTATGATGTGGTTATGCCATTTTGCGAGTAATTTTAGAACAATTTTTGCAATTTGTGTAGTTTAGTGAACACCCCCAGAAATGATCACTTAATATTTCCCTAGCCAATATTTCCGATTAAATGCCTTAAAATAAGAGACTACACAAACCCTAGTCAGCATAGATGAGCATCCTTCAGGAAAAAACACCGAATGGTTTAAACCCTCTTTTCTTACTCTTTTTTTTTTTTTTTTTTTAATTTTATTATTATTATGCAAAGACCAAGTATACTGCCCAAACTCATTAGCCAAATATAGGAAAGATATTTATACACATTGCATCTTCCATTTCTTTTCCAATTCTCCATTTTTTTTTATTTGTTCGCTTTGTTTTCAAACTTAAAATGCTAAATTATTATTTAAAGGAGCCCAAATACCTTGAATAGCCTTACCCCAAATACCATAAACCATTCCAACCATGAAATTTAGTCCTCCCTACTACGATAGTTGGACACACCCTTTCCTGCTCACCACACTCCAAGTTTGTTCCTTAAATTTGAAGACATTATGAAAGGACTTATTTAATGTAGGTGAAATCACTTTAAAAAGCTCAAAAATTAAACCTTGTTTCATATAAGGTCAAACTTTTTAATATTATCAAATTAAAGTCCCAAATTTATGAACTTGTTTATAGTTTGAAGTCCATGTCCATTATTCATTTATATTATCTTGAATAGTAATAGAGTGAAAAAAAAAAAAAAAAGCGGAAAACCTTTTATTAAACTATATTCACCTAGGGCTAATTCTTTATAACTTGTTTGGATGGAGGGGAGTAGAGTAAATGGAGAGCGAGTAAGTTAAATTATCTTATTTAGATGTTTTATAAGGGAGGCGAGAGAGAGATTTGGAGGAGTTTGGAGGGATTCTAACTAATTCTAACCTCTCATTTTTAATTCCTCCAAATTGGAGAGATTTGGAGGGAGATTAGAGTATAGAAATACTTGACCAAATAAATTACCAAATTTACCCTTACCATATTAACAAAATTACAAACTATTAAAATGCTAATTATTTCCCTCTCTCTTACTTAATTTTAAAAACATCCAAACAAGGTGGAGGATAACAATTCCTCTCTACTCTACTCTCCACTACTCTCATCCCCTCTAATCTACTCTACTCTCCTCTCCCTCCAAACTTCAAAAAATAGCATTAATCACTTTCACAGCCAATGAAGAAAGATGGTAAAGAAAAAAAATCTTTATTTAAAACTAGAAATCTTTGCTTAGAGTGAGAAAGTGACCATCAGATAATCAAAACTTGTTAGTTATACGGGATGCAAAGTTTTATTAGTTTTTTCTCCTTTTCCTCTTCTATGTTACATCCCAAAATAATAAAAATGAATAATAGAAATGTACAAAGGCTTCCAATGTTTTGTAAGTTTAAGACTTTGATTGATAAAATTAAAAACCTGGTATCTAATGAAATTTAGAGTCTTTTCTTTAGTCTATAGTTTTATGTATTATATATAAATTGCATATAAGTGTATGATGTTGTACACATTTGTTTAGTTTATTATGTAAATCTTAGGCACAATATAAACCAATAATTCTTCTTTATTGTATTTGACACATATGAGTTTATACTACTTACTGATGTTTTGTTGTTGGAAATTGAACTATTCTGTTACTTAAAAAAAAAAAAAATTGTCAGAAGTTTAACATTTTGTTTTCCCTGTCGTTGTATGTTCACTATCTTGTTCTTCTCTCATTAGATGAATACACATATTGCTCTGTTTTATGTCATGCCATTGGACACAGATTAAAGGTCATATCAACAACATGTGTCTCCCTTCTCAAATTTTGTGTTTGCCTTATCTTGCATAGGTTGAATAGGTGCATTGATAGCTAATAGTTTATATTGGGCATGGTTTTGAAACCCAGACCGAACCATATGGTCCAACTGAGAAAACTGCACACTTCTCATTTTTATGGTTTTTTTAGCCTCAAAAACTGTTTTATGAAAAAAAAAAAAAAAAAAAATGAGACCGTGCGAACTACGGTCGGATCTCACAAGTCTGAGAACTGTGAACAATTCTCGCTGTACGTTCGTCTGCATTTGTTTGTATTGCTTATGTCTTTAATTTCATTTACTTTTGTTTGTAGTACTTTTTTAGGGTTGTGATCTAGTCACGTGAGCTTTAGAAAATGGAAATTCGAAAGAAAATTATGAGACTTTGTTTCTTACAAAGCCTTAGCCCCACATGATACGATGATACATCATATCATCCTCTTTTGCCCACTTGTGCCGGCACAAATTGATGCTTTTAATTTTATTTTTATAAAAAAATGGTTATTATTATTATTGGATAGCTATTTTATATTTGGGCTTATGATGGATATATTAGATATAGTTAAAATATGGATTTATAGTTTTTAATTGGACTATTTTAGTTTTTTTTTTTTTTTTTTAACTTTTTACTAATTTAATATTTTTATATATATTTAAAATAATTATGACGTCATCATGATTCGATTTCAGTTCAACTTCAATTTAACCTCAAACATTTTGAATCTCTTTTTTTTACAGTTTAATAAACAATCTGAGTTTCAAAACAGTGCTTTTGAGCTGACGTGGGGTTTCGAATTTAACTCCCAAAACAAATTGATTTAGCAGGATCATGAGATCATCAGCTGTCCAACTCACATGTGACAAAAAAAAAGAGTTTTGATTCTTTCCATATTTTCTATTTCACTGTTTTTTTTTTCACATTTAGTTTTATATGTTAAAATGTAAACATTCATGTATCAATTGTGGATATATATATATATGAAGGGTTCAGTTAATGTGTGTCCTTAAGGCACATATTAAGCCATCCATTTTTGAAAACATTTTCTTGAAAATTGAAAAAGCTGTCAATACTTTTTTAATTCTCGAGAAATTTTTTTCCAAAAATGATTAGTTATTGTGTGCCCTTAGGGCACACATTAACAAAATTCATATATGAAATAGTAGATATAAATGAGTGTGAAAGAATATTTAGTTCAAAATATGAAAAACTGACAATCCTGCATCTCAATTTTCAACATTTGTGGAGCCTAAACACGCAAGATATTTAGCTTTATAATTAAAAATTTGTGGAATATGGGTCTGTATCATATGTTGAATCATTGCTAATTTGCTATTTGAAGTGTCATGGTTTCCTTTTATTTTTCATAGGTTCAATTTGATATGGTTAATTGGTTAAACAGGTTTTATTTTGAATTATTTTTGCTATACAGCTATAGGCTAAACTCGTTCTACTCGATGTTGCTATTTATCCTTCATTTAAATTTTTTTTTTTTATTTTATAAAAAAAGGTGCTACGTGATTTTGAAGTCTATATCAAATCTTATTTTGAATTATTGTTGTTATGGGCCGAATTATTGGAGCTAGACAGCTTCATTGTAGTCAATATGCATGGCACATCAAATGCTGTCAGTTCCTCCTGTTTTAATTTGTTCATCTTCTTCTTTTTTTGGGAGAATGCGAATTGGACATATTGAATGTGAATGTTGTGGAAAATTTCAGAGTCCATTATAGCGGAAGTACTTTCTCCCAGTGACAAAAATATGATCACTTCTTTATGACGTCACTTTATTAAGCACTTGCGGTTTTTTTTTTTTTTAATGGGAAAACACACAATATTTTAATCATAATTAGAAATAGAATGTACATCCTGCATGCATGCATGCACGCACGCACAATACAACGAGGACATTCCTCAAGCCAAACTAGAAAGTCCTCCATGTTCATTGCACGTTGGGCCAGTGCGTGGGTAGGGGCATTTCCCTGCCTTTTGGTGTGTGAAAAGGCAAAAGTACGAAGCCTTGAACACTTTGGAGTATTCATTTGACAACATTTTAAACAGATGGAGCAACTTCATTCAGTCCGTGAATAGCGTTGTTGAGCACTAACGAGTCACCCTCAAATAGCATATTCCGAACTCCGACCTTCATCGCAAACTTGACCCCTACCTTAATGGCCTTTGCCTCGGTCTCCAATGGCCCCAATGAAGTATACAGTTTTCGGCTAAGCGCTGCTACCACCTATCCTGCTTTATCCCTGATGACCAATACACCCACGCCAGCCTACTTTCGTTTAGAGAACACGGCCTCGTCAACATTCACTTTATAGCATCCTGATGGGGGTGGGTCCCATATTACAGGTTGGTTCTGTTCTGCGGTGGTAGTTGGACATTTGTTCGCAATTTGAAATTCCTCCAACAAGCTAAGAGAGCTTCTTGCCACTGCTTGCCCCCATGTCTTGCTTCATTCCTATTTTGGGAAATTGCAATTTACCCACCTATGGTTTGGCCCATTTTAACAGTGCTCATCCGTGGTTTAAAAGTTGTCACTTAACCCACCTGAAGCGGCCTCCGTTAGACCTCCATTATCCACCTCTGCCCTTTCCGTTAGAAAATCCCCTTTACTATATAAGCCAAAATTAGAACCCAAATAGAACCCTAAAAAAAGAACGAGCTCTCTCCCTTCCTTTACCTTAGAATCCCTAAAAACTCTTATACCCATTATCCCTTACTCTCTTTACTTCGATTGCAAAATGAAATCTGAACATTTACTCTACTGATTGCAAGCAAGGAGGTGTACTAAAATTTGGGTTTTCCTCTATATCAGGTATGTAATGACTTTGTAGGGTTCACCATTGTTGTGTTTGTTCTTTTTCAATATGTAACGATTGATGATTTGGATTAAAGTTTTTGTTATAAAATTAGTGGTTTACCATTGTTGGGTTTACCATTGGTGTATTTGTTCTTTTATAGTTGACATTGATAACTGTGGTCCCTAGGAATATTTTGATTAGATGCATCTTTAGGTTGTCTGTGGTCCTATGGAGACAAATTGTTTAGTTGGTTGTGTTTCTTGTCTATGACCCTGCGTTAAATGGTATTTTATTTGCAACTGAAATTATTTTGCTTTTGTTAATGATTTGTGCTCTCTGTGCATGTGTTGGTTATGTATTTAATTACTGTTGTTTGTACATGTGTTTTAACTTCTGCAGATGGCCGCTGAAATTCGTTTTGATTTATTATTCACCATAGTGGGAATTTTGAGTGGAATCATGGTTTAGATTATGTAGGTGGTGAGGTATCTACAATGGGTAATGTTAATCCAGATCTACTAAGTCATTTTGAGATACAAGACATTTGTGCTGAGGTTGGGGGAACCATTAACAGTAGGATTCATTATTTAATACCTGGTGGTGACTTAGAGCAAGGGTTAAGGTTAATTACTTCAGATGATGATGAGACCTACATGTGTGAACTACAGGCTGAATGGCCAACAAATGAAATCGCACTTTATGTAAAACCTGAAGTTGAACCAATTGCTATTGAAGAGCCTATAGTTGAACCAGATTAACCAATTGCAGTAGACCAGCCATGGGAAATGAATGATGAAGGTGATGAAAGTGATTATGAGGAGGTGACCAATACTGTTAGATCATCTGTGGTTGACCAAAATGATGTTAGTGAAGAACCTGCTGAGGGTTTAAGGGATGGTAGTGTTGGTGGAGCTATGCATGTGGATGACCATGCTACCTATGGACAAACTGTTGGTAGTAAAGATGTTCATGTGGATGAACCTGATTGGCTAGATAAAGGGTATGAAGGACCAGATTATCCTGATGATATATTTGGTGCTCAGAACAATGAGATGCCCAATATGAGAGAGCATCAAAGAAATAGTGAAAATGTAAATGAGGGAAAGCATTTGAAGGAGCCAGTTATAGATAATGGGAAGAGACCAGAAGCTGCTGCCAGTGATCAGGCTGCTGATGATAATGATTGGGCTGAAAAAGCTCTTGATGATGATGACATTAGAAGCATTAACAGTTCTAAGGATAAGGATGAAAGGGTGAGATGTCCAGAGTTTAATGAGAAGACTGGCATGAGTAACCCTTAGTTATGCAAATGTATGAAGTTCTTAAATGGGAAGGTGTTTAGGGCTACCTTGAGGGAATATTCAGTGAAAAAGCCTATGGACATTAAGTTCAAGCTTAACGAAAAGACCAAAGTTTCTGTTTACTGCAAGTATGAACGTGGTTGGAGGGTATATGCATCACAGATTTCAGGGGAGTTAATCTTCCAGATAAAGACCATGGTTCCAACTTGTACATGTGGGAGGACATTCAAGCATAGTCAGGTCACTTCTATATATGTGGCTAGGAAGTACTTGGATGATTTCAACAAAAACCCTAATTGGGTAATTTCTGGTGTGCAGCATCGAGTTATGCAGGATGTGTCTGTGGGCTTGAGCATAAATCAAGTGTACAGAGCTAAGAGGAAAGCTAGAGAGTTCATACTAGGTGATGAGAGGTTGCAGTATGGGAAGCTTAGGGACCATGCAAAAATGATAAGAGTAACTGATGTGGGGAGTAAGGTGATTCTGCAAACTGAGATTACTGAGCCTAACACACAACCCAAGTTCAAGAGGATATATGTGAGATACAATGCACAGAAAGTTAGATTCTTCGGGGGGTGCAGGCCACTTGTAAGATTAGATGGTTGCCACTTGAAGGGCAAGTTTGGTGGACATATATTATCAGCAACTGAAAGGGATAGGAATGACAATATTTTCCCTATTGCATTAGGTGTAGTTGAGCAAGAAAACAAGGATTTTTGGGTGTGGTTTTTACAAATATTTGCAGATGATATTGGGAGGCCAGATGAGCTGAATCTGGTGTTCATTTCAAATAGGCAGAAGGCAATACAATTCTCTTGCTTTTTGAGATTGCTGTTTCTTCTTAATCATTACATTTCTTAGGCAGATGGTGTTCATTACATTTCTTAATCATTCTCTTGCTTTTTGAAAGTTTTGTTTTTGTTCTTAGGCAGATGGTGTTCATTTTCGTTTTTTTTGGATTTTTTTATTGTATTTACGATAACTAGGGATTGGCACCTGCCATGGAGATGTTGTTCCCAACAGTTGAACATAGATTTTGTGTGAAGCATATTTACAACAACTTTAAGTTAAACTTCAAGGGTTTAGAATTGAAGGCTGCATTATGGAGGTGTGTTGCAGCAACAACAATTATGGAGTTTGAGAAGAGAATGCAAGATATGAAGGAATTGGACAAAGAAGCATGAGAGTATCTAATAGACATCCAACCAACCCAATGGACCAAGTCACATTTCACTCTAAGGGCCATTTCTGATTGTTATGTGAACAATCTTAGTGAATCATTTAATTATATGATACTAGAAGCTAGGGATAAACCTATCATTGCCATGCTAGAGTGGATTAGGGTGAGGTTGATGACTAGAATATACAATAAAAGGTCTGGAATTGAAAAATTCACTAGTGACATATGTCCAAACATAGTGCAGAAGCTTGAGCAGTTGAAAGTTGATTCTAAGTCATTTTATGCTATTCCATTAGGTTGCTATATATATAAGGTTGATAATGAGTATGAGAGGCATGTGGTTAACCTTATAAGAAAGTGTCGTACTTGTAGAGTTTGGGATTTGACAGGAATCTCATGTAAACATGGTGTTGCAGCAATCTATAAGAACCTGGAGTGTCTTGAGGATTATGTGCATGCATACTATAGAAAGGATGCCTATATGGCTGCATATAAGGAGATGATTACTCCACTACCTGGCCAAGATGAATGGGTTGAAACCAACCAACTTGCCCCTATAGCTCCAATTGTGTACAAGCCTCCAGGTAGGCCACCAATGAAAAGGAAGAAAGATGCAGATGAATTAAACAACCCATATATAGTTTCTAGGTCATATAGACCTATAAAATGTGGGTTTTGCCATAATGAGGGGCATAATTCAAAGAGGTGTAAGGCTGGAATAACTGGTGAGATACCATGGCAAAGGAGGCAGTAACTTGAGAGGCTGAAAAAATTTGTAAGTAAAGCAAGAATGTGTTTACTATGACGATTATATTACAAATCTATTTATGATGCAAGATAATTTTTTTTCGTAGGGGCAAAAGGGACAAGGAACAAGCACTGACCAATCGAGTTATGGTGTCACTTCAGTACCTCAGCCAGCAAGTCAGCCACCTAGGCAACCACCAAGGAAGTTTGCAAGGCAGCCACTATGGTTTGCTAATCAGGCAGCTAACCAGCGAGCCAACTAGCCAGTCAGCCACCTAAGCAACCACCAAGGAGGTTTGTAAGGCAGCCACCCTGGTTTGCTAACCAGGCAGCCAACCAGCCAGCCAACTAGCCAGCCAACCAGCATGTCAGCCACCAATGAGGTTTGCAAGGCAGCTAACCAAGCAACCAATCAGCAGGTAAGGCAGTCAACAAGATTAGCAAACAAGAAGGCCAACTAGACAACCACCATTCAAGCAAGGTAGCCACCTAGATCTGCAAACAAGGCAACTAATCAGTAAGTAAGACAACCACTTGGACCAGTAAACAATGCAGCCAAGCAGACAACTAGTCAACAAACAAGTGGGGTAGCTAGCCATTCAATAAGAAAGCCAAACACCCATCAAGCAAGTCAACTAGTCAACCAGCCACAAAAGCAGCCATAGAGGCAGTTAACAGGCAAACCCTACACACAGCCAACTGAAACATCTGCTTCAGCTTCAAGCAAACCACCCCTATCTGTAGCAGATTCAAGCAGACCACCACCAAGTAAAGCACCCATTGCTTAATGGTTCTCATGCAACCAGCCCATCTCTCATACTCCCAAGGAAACATGGGACACAAGAAAACCTCTATCTCAGGTATATACACAAACATAAACACCACCCTTTCTACTTACATAAAACACTGGATTAGATATTGATACAGAGTTGCTATGTATTTTGTAGCCTTTAAGGGGGTTGGTACTACCAAGGGTAGTTAGGAGCAGTCATCTGTTCTCATATGGGATATGAGGTGGATTAAGAGCTAAGACATCTGGTACAATGTTCTCAACAGGCAGGGGTAAAGGCATGGACAAGGCAAGGTTTTTGGGAAATGAAGATTGGAGAATGTGTAAGTAGAAACTTTACTTTATTTTTTTTATTATTGTGCATGTCTGATAATGGCATGTCACCACTTTTTTGTTATTGTGCAGAACTTTCTACTGTAAAGTTATTTTGTTATTGTCTTAATGGGGACAGAACCACCTATTGTGTAGATGAAATTTGGTAGTGTTTAGCCATTAATGTTAGGTGGAGTCCACTTGTTTTGAATAATGCTTATTATATATGTATGAAATGAAACTCTTGCTTTAAAACATACTTCTTTATGCTTCTTCAATTGATATAAACAGAATCTTAAGGGGTGCATGTCCTTGCCTACCCAATTGATGTAAAACATACACAATCTTTATAAAGAAGAATAGATTGCATACCCTATTCAAATTACAAGAACACATTACATAAAAAAACACATTACAAGACAGCATTACACATTACATAAACAAGGTAGCATGCTTTATGCAAATTACAAGATCTTATTACATAAAGAACACATTATATAAACAAGGAAGCATTACATAAACAAAAACAGATTACATAAAGAAGAACACATCACATAAAGAACACATTGCATACTCTATTCAAATAAACAATAACATTACATAGTGCTAAATACATGGAATACACTTGTCAAAAGTGGTCGTACCCAAAATTATACAATAACTATAACAACTTGCCTTCAAGGCAGACTCAATTGTTTTGTTCCAAATTCTCCCATCCTACTAGAAAACACAAAAAAAAAAAAAAAAAAAAAAGCAAAAAACCCCCAAGACACAACAAGTGTAAATTTGTACTTCTGTAACTTCTCTTTAGCTATCCTCTCTCTCACCCTAGCTTTTTCTTCCCTTCGCTTGACGATTTTTTCCCCCTCAATAGCTGCTGTTTCCCTATCACTAGCCTCCTTTTCCTTTTCCTTTGCAACTGTTGCTTGATTCTTGTACATATTGAATCTTGCAAGGATAATGGGTGCAACTTCAGACCCACGCTTACATGTTTTGCCATCCAACCACCTAAAGTATTTACAAGTAGGTTCATCATCCTACAAACAAAATCAAATTAGGGTTATTCATAAAGCCAACAAAACCAAAAAACCAAAAAACCAACAAAACTAGAAAATAAAAATTAAAAAATTAAAAAAGGAAAAAATATGAAAACTAGCTATTACTCACTACATCATAGTAACTGCACCCATAAAGCCTTCTTCCAAAATTGTTCAAGGTTAGAGCAGTCCGTAGCTGACAACGATCAGCAGAGCATGAATAGTGACTAGAACCCGAGTAATAACTTGAAGAAGACATGTTTAGATTTCACTTTGGCCATCGGCTTACAGAGAGAAATGGGTTTGGGGATTTTTAGGGATCTTGATATAGAGGAAATGGGTTTGGGGTTCTAAGGTAAAGAGAGGGAGAGAGCTCGTTCCTTTTTTTAGGGTTCTATTTGGGTTCTAATTTTGGCTTATATAGTAAAGGGGATTTTCTAATGGAAATGGCAGAGGTGGGTAACGAGGGTCTAACGGAGGCCATCTCAGGTGGGTTAAGTGACAACTTTTAAACAACGGGTGGGCACTGTTAAAACGATTCAAACCACAAGTGGGAAAAGTGTAATTTCCCCTTCCTATTTTTCCATATCCCTTAGCAAATCGTGATTGTCAGCTCCAAAATTCCTGGTTATGCCCCCTCCCACTTTTGAAGTAGCCATATCACGTCCAAATAGTCCCACGATGGTGGGATTTCAAATGGGAAGGAGAGTTTGCATGAGGACCACACCTCTTTTGCATGGCCACAGAACCAAAATAAATGGCTTATGGTCTCCACCTGCTTCCCACATACATCACATGTGCTATCCTTTGTGATGTTTCTCTGCCGTAAATTTTCTTTCGTGACTAGGATATTTCTACAAGCTTTCCACGCAAAGTGCCTGACCTTGTTCGGCCTATTCATCTGCCATAATCTAGGTCTATTTCATAGGTGACTAGTTTTAGCCTTCCACCATCACATTATCCCATTGTTCCTCCTGTACTATTCTATACGCACTTTTAACCATGAACCTTCCGTTCTTATTTTCAGCCCATTTCACTCTATCCCTTGCTCCAGTGACACTTAATGGTATGCCTAGGATAGCATCTATATCCTGTGGTAGAAAGCATTGGCTGACTAGGCCCCTTTTCCATTCCTTGTTGTCTTCATCAATAAGATCACTGACCCACTCTATTTGCGCCGGCAACCTCTCCGGCATAATAACCTTATATGTTCATGGACTTAGGATCCATTTGTCCTTCCAGACCTTAATCTGTCTACCATCTCCCACTTGCCATCTCATTCCCCGTCACACCAGTGGTTGCACTGCCATAATGCTCCTCTATGTGTATGAGGGTTGGCACCCAATGTCCGCATCCACAAAATCACAGCTTGGGAAATATTTTTCCTTGTAAACCCAATAAAACAGGGAAGAAGAATTTGTTGGAGTCTCCACCCCTGTTTTTCCAGAAGAGCAAGGTTGAAAAGTCGCAAATCCCGAAATCCCGTGCTGCCCCTCTCCTTCGATAGGCACATCTTCTCCTAGCTCAACCAAGCTAATTTCTTTTCATCATTTACTTGTCCCTACCAGAATTGCCTAGCCATAACAGTCAACTCATCACATAGCGTATTAGGGAGCTTAAAGCAGCTCATCGTATAAGATGGCATTGCTTATGCTACCACCTTAATCAGGACCTCCTTCCCAGCATTAGACAGTAGTTTTTCCTTCTACCCTGTAAGTTTGTTTGTCACCCTTTGCTTCAACTGTGCAAATGTGTTCCTTTTTTATTTCCCTACCAATGAAGGCAGACCCAGATAAGACTCATGTGGTTTGATGACTTGTGCATCGGACATTGCTTTTTATTGCATCCCTTGTGTCATGGTCTGTGTTATGGCTAAAGAGAAGAGAAGTCTTGTTTCTGTTGAGTTGTTGACCAGAGGACGCCTCATACACTTTGAGCACTTGCTGTATTTCCTCCCCTTCCCTGATAGTGGCTCTTTCGAATATCAAGCTATCGTTGGCGAAAAATAGATGAGAGATGGTGAGTCCCTTAGCCGAGGCAGCCACACCTTTGAGGGCCCTGTTTTGGACAGACTTGTGTAACAGTGTAGATAGCCCTTCCGCGCAAATGAGGAATAAGTAGGGTGATAAAGGGCCCTTTTGCCGTAGCCCTTGTGTTGGAACAATGTGACCACATGGCTGACCGTTAATTCGCATTGCATATGACACAGACGAGACACACCTCATCACTAAGCTTATCCACCTGTCATGAAAAGCCCAGTTTCCCCATGATTTGTTGTAGACAGCCCCACTCTACTTGGTTATATGCCTTACTCATATCTAGTTTTAGGGCAATATCTCCCGTTCTGCCCTTCTTCTTCCTGTTGATGCGATTCATTAATTCATGACCCACTAGGACATTATCTGTGATGAGCCTCTCAGATATGAAAGCGCTTTGGTTTTTGCATATAATGTTCTACAAGACCAGTTTAAGGCGGTTAGCCACTGCCTTGGATGCAAGCTTGTAAGCCACGTTGCACGGACTGATCGGCCCGTAGTCCATCACTCTTTCTGGGTTCTTTGTTTTAGGATGGGCTACACCATTGTTAAGAAAGTCTAATACAGTTTTCCCGAGTCCCACTTGCATTATTCTCCTTCCCTACCATGTTACGTCCTTTTTTTTTTTTTTGGAGTGGGCCCCTCAACATTTTATTTTTATTAACCGCTTGAGGCTTGGGAGTCTGTAGGCCCACGATAAAATTGCTTTCAAGCAATTCTTGGGCCGTGAGGTTAGAAGTAGAGGTGGATTTAGTGGACAAGTCCAGGTGTCCACTCCTTTGGCCCAAATCCACTCTAGGCCCGGCCCACATTTCAAGATTGACTTCCTTCTTCTCCCTTCCTTCGTTGACCCTCTTTCCTTGCGCCGTGGTCTGCAAATCCGCCGAAATATCCTGCACCTGATCCGGACTTGAAAGCTTTTCCGGAATTGACGCCCCACTTGCTGTTTTAGTTTTTTTTTTTTTTTTTGAGAAGGAATATAATTTTTACAACACACACACAGAATGGGGACAAAGGTATAATATCACACAACTTATTACACATATTTTGTCACATTTGAGCGTAGGATAGGTATAAGCTCTAATTCCACTTCAAAAAAAGTACTCTGACTTTCAAGATAGATTAGGCACTAATAAAACTAATATCCAATCCTCTCCTGAGTAATGTGAAACAAAGCCCCTTGTCCTAAATTATATAGAAAAAGAAAAAGAAAATCGTTTAAAGGGTCCCTTGTTATGGCTGAGGGTTAAGAGGTAACAAAACCAAAAATTATTGAGAAATTTTTAGTTTAATGAGAATTCATATAGTACT
Organism: Quercus glauca; assembly: GCA_023736055.1. Taxonomy (NCBI): domain Eukaryota; kingdom Viridiplantae; phylum Streptophyta; class Magnoliopsida; order Fagales; family Fagaceae; genus Quercus; species Quercus glauca. The sequence continues at coordinate 74,476,940 of CM043318.1, read as the reverse complement.
CATAACAGTGAAACATGGCACAAGTAAATCTTCCTCCCCATATTCTTCCTTTGAAGACAGCTCTCGATGGGGCGAGCCAACCCAGTCTTTAGAAAGAATGAGATCTAATATGTGCTATTTCTTAGTTTGATTTTGTTTTAGCGTTAGACATTGCACAGTGATTTTTTGGTTTCAAAGTATTGTTTCTGGGTTTTATATCATATTTAAATACTATTAAATAATAATAATAATTAATAACCATCCACATTGTTCATTGGTTATTCTTATAGCATTTATAGCAGTTGAGCTAAATAGCTATAATGCTATTTTAGCTCCATCAAAATACCAAAAAGGGCCACGCAGCAATGAAGGCATAGATATAATTTTTAGCTGAACTGTTACAGTGCACATCTATCTATAGATGTGCACTGTAGCAGACATCTAATTTTTTTTTATTCACCCTTGGATTAAAATAATACTGCTTTGTTTATTTTTTTTCATTTCTTTTATTCTCATCTCATCGTCCTGTCTCTCACTCTCAAGCTCCCATCTGAGAAATTTCTCTCAAGCTCTCACCTCTCTGAAACTCTCAAGCCCACTCTCACCATCTCACTTGAAACTTACCATCTCTCAAGCTCAAGCTCTCAGACCGACGCCATCCTAGCCGAAGCTTGACCCACCGCCGTCCCAGTCGCCGATCGCTTCAGACCGAGCCGTCCCAGCCGATCCACAATTGCGACAAATTTTTTTTCCCCTCTATTTCGGCAATGCTATTGCCACAAACCAATTGCAACAATTTTTTTTTCCTCCTATTTCGGCAATGCCATTGCCACAAATTCATTGCCACAATTTTTTTTTTTTTTGGAGAAATGATAGTGCACACAATTTTTACAACAAATCCTAAGTGACATGTTGTTACTGGTTGTTATTGTTAGATTAAAAAAATAATCTCAGTGTTAAATTCAAATTTGAACTAATAATAACTAATCACCTTTGATTTGTTGTGAAAATGTTGTAAAAATATTGTGGACATAGCACATTTTTTTTAATTCCTCCACATATTTCGACAACCACTTTTTTTTCTTTTTTTTTTCTTCTCATTTTCGGCAATGGCATTGCCACAATTTTTTTCCCCCTATTTCGGCAATGGCATTGCCACAATTGGTTTCCTTTGGGCACTTCGAGCATTTCACGTGGGCAGGAAATTTGGGCAGCAGAATTTTGGCAATGACATCGCCGAAATTCAGAATTTTCTCTCTCCACCTTTTTCTTTTTCTCTCTCATACTTTTGTTAGAATTTCGGCAACACCGTTGCCGAAATTTATGCTCTTTCCTCAATTTCCTAAATAACTTCAAACAGTATCTATAATGCAAATAAACTTCAAATTCTGCAATATTCAGCCAAAAAACTCCCTACGTTGAGTTCCAGATTTAACTATTTTACAAAAAAAACATTTTTACATATAAATTTATGTGTTAAAATGTGGTGTGAAATAATAAATGTAAATAAGTGTGAAAAAATTTAGCCAAAAAAGAATAAAAACCTGACAATACTGCACTTCATTTTTAACATTTGTGGAGCCTGAACACGCAAGAGGTTTAGCTTTATAATTAAAAAGTTGTGGAATACGGGTCTGTAATCTGTATCATATGTTGATTCATTGCTATTTGAAGTGTGATTGTTTCCTTCTATTTTTCATAGGTTAAACAAGTTTTATTTTGAATTATTGGTGCTACACAGCTATAGGCTAAACTTGTTCTACTCGATATTGCTATTTATCCTTCATTTTTTTAAAATGTGTAAAAAGGTGCCATGTGATTTTGAAATCTATATCAGATCTTATTTTGAATTATTGGAGCTAGACAGCTTCACATCACATGCTGTCAGTTCCTGATCCTGTTAATTTTAATTTGCTCATCTTTTTTTTTTTTGGGGAGGATGCGAATTGGACAAATTGAATATGAATGTTGTAGAAAATTTCAATGTCCAAAATTGAGGAAGCACTTTCTCCAAGTGGCAAAATATCGATCACTCCTTTATATCGTCACTTTATATAGTTGATTACACATATTTGTAACATTTGAGTGTCGGATAGGTATAATTATAAGTTTCATGTCCACTTTAAAAAAGTACTGACTTTTAAGATATATTAGACACTAATAAACATGGTTCGATCACTCCTTTATGTTGTCACTTTATATGGTTGATTACACATATTTGTCACATTTGAGCGTCGGATAGCTATAATTATAAGTTCCATTTCACTTTAAAAAAGTACTATGACTTTTAAGATATATTAGACACTAATAAACATGGTCGTGAAAATTCCAATTTGAATCCTACAATTTTACAATCTTACTTGTCCAAAACGATCCAAATCATTCAAAGATCTTTGCGATCGTTCAAGATTAGTAGGATTGTACGATTTTGACGATCCCAAATGATCCTAATTTCTTCTAATTTTTTTTAACATGATAGAAAATTCAGTTGGACCTAAATGAAATGTAATATCCAAATTGACCAAGTTTTACTTTCCAAAACTGAGGAAGTAGTTTCTCCAAGTGGCAATAATATGATCACTCTTTTAGGGCTTTACACCTCTGACTCAAGTATGGGGCCATGTCACTTGGTGACATCACCTGCTGACGGCTTGCTGTTGTATTGTGAAATCAAGTGATAAATTTGCTCTTTTATTCAAAATATCAAAAATTTTTTATTTTTGGGTGCAAATCTTTAGAACCAAAATGAAATGGTGTGAAACTCAAATCGCACACACGCATATTATATACAAAATATGAGAGCATGCTTGTGAATTATAAAAACTAAGCATATTGAACGTATAGTCTGAAAGGTGCATAGTTAAAATTGGACAAAACCTAAACTCCTTAAGACAACATTAATTTTACTACTCATACCAAATAGGTATTTAATTTTAAATTTGAAAATAAATTTTCTTTAGCCACATGCATTATTTAATTATTACATATAATGGTATTAGAACCACTAAATAATTGTCACATATTATCTTCACGAAAATAATAAATTAAGTAGAACTTTTATAAAATGTGTATAATTTTATTTGTGATCTTAATATTTTTTTCAAGAGATACTACCGATTACTTAGAGTTCTTTAAAGACTCCTCCTCCTCTCTCTCTCTCTGAAAGGGAATTAATACTATTAAAATTTTTAATAAATTATAAATAACATATATGTTATTAATAATTAATCAATTTTTTAGCAGGGAGCCCTTAGCCTCAATATGATGAGAATTGCACAAATTAGCAAAATAAACTTGATTAGCTCATAATCCTAAAACAATTATCTAATTTTCTAGCAACATAATCCCAAATTTTGATTGTGTTTGTAAATGACTCTTTCCATACATGATTAACACTATATATTGAGCATAAAAATAAAATTTTCTTGCATTGCATACAGAAAATTCTTAGGTATTCCTGGAGTACGGAGAAATGATGTTCCCTCCTTTTACATTCATAGTGGACCCCACCATGAATTTAATGAGTGAACCCTACCTTAAATGTGAGAATTGAGCACTATTCTTCGTGCTCTGGGAATATCTAAGAATTACTCATTGCATATACGATTCTATGCACTATTGAGCATTGTTTAGACTTCAGACTAGTAAGTGCAGGGACGGAGCCACCTTTGGACAATGAGGGTCAATGCCCCCCCCCCCCCCCCAAGTGTATATATATATATATTAATTTTAGCAATTTTTTCTATAAAATTACATTCCCCCCCCCCCCCCCCCCAAAGTGTGTATATATATTAATTTTAGCAATTTGTTCTATAAAATTACATTTTGCCCCCCTTAACAATATCTTTAATTTTTTATGTGTGTAATGTTACACGACAAAATGTTTCTACAATATTTTTACAAATTGTTGAGGTAGAGATTCTTATTGGTTTGCATTTGGATCCACCTTTTACATAACTTTTTTACATAATAATAACCACTAACCATATCGGCAATTTATAAAAATGTTTGTAATTCTAGCATTTTCCTCCTTTTAAAGGCTATAAAAAATTTATAGATCTAAAATTTAAAACAAAATATACAAGGCCATAAAAATTACCCATCAACAAAAATTACCAATAGCAAAAATATATTAAAAAAATTAAATCCAATCAACTAATTTTATCCAAAACAAACAACTCGGCTTTTTAAAAAAATTTAAACAAAATAATTTTGTCCTTGCCCAGTAGTACACGTCAAAGATACTAAATAAATAAATAAATTTGAAGTAGCTAAATAGCAGAGCCAGAGGCCAAAGATACCGCATGTAGTCAACAGAATAGCCGCCCTCCCAATTCCAAGTTCTAGCTCATAATTTGGAAGCACTAAATTCCTTTTTTACACTTTATACCTATTGTTTTCTTGGTTTTAGATCATGTAATGGTCCACCGGCTATAATTTTGTAGCCCACTTGCTTGTTTATTTAACGATTAAAGAGTCAAATTTAGCAAGTGTTTTCTTCCTATTTTCTTTTTTTTCAGCAAAGACTCTATGTCTATATAAATTTATGAAAAATGTTATATCCACAATATTTTCACAATAAATTTTAAGTGATAGATTATTACTAGTTGTTATAGGTGGACAAAAAAGTAATTTTAATAATGGATTCAAATTAAAATTAATAACAGTTTGTTACCTATGATTTGTTGTAAAAGTGTTATAAAAATGTTGTGAATATGACATTTCTTAAAATTTATATACAAAACAAAGTGGTAATGACCTTTCAGAAACTCTAATAATAATGAAAAGAGGCCTATGTTATATTCTTACGAAGGGGAGGGAAAAGATAAAACTAAAACTTATTCAATTATTAATTAAAATTAAAATTTTAAACTTATCTAATTAACCTCTTTTTGGTTGTTAATTGGTCCCATACAAAGTATGGGGGCCTTTACTTGATAGACAAAGGTGAAGTTGTAATAAAAATTGATCACCATATGTCTAATTGATTTTAAGTTAAATTAAGTATAAATTATGCTTTTTAGTTCGACACATTTTTTTGTACCCAATTTTTTTTTTTTTTTCAATTTCAATTTCATCCTTCAACTTTCATTTTATATGAATTCGATCATTCTATCCGCTTTCATGAAGTGGATTGTTTTTTAATTAATAACTTATTTAAATGTTATAAGAAAATTATATTTAAAATGTAAGAATAAAAAATCCTGCCCCGATCGATTTTAATTATCATCCTCTAGTTCTAAGGTCATACTAGGCAGATGATAAATGTAACAATGATGTATTGCGGGTTTGCTTTTGAAAAAAAAAAAAATTAGAGAAAAACTTCAACTTAATGAGATGGGAAAAAGAAAAGAAAAGAGAGTGAAGAAAATAATTCATAAATTTCCCTCTACATTCTCTATATAACCTAAAAACAAAATCCTTAGAAAGTAGAAAGTACATTGTGATTCTCCATTTATCCATTCTTTATTTTCTATGGTATTAATAATATCTTTATTTATTTATTATTAGGTTATGATTTTCATACATTTCATTATTTCACATTCACTTTTATGTGTTGATATGTAGATAATCTCACGTCAATAATAAATATATGTGTGAAATAGTGGACGTAAATTAGTGTGAAAAAATATTTTTCATTTTTTTATTTACTTAAAATTTCAAATGTTACCATACAGCTAAGAACATTATTCAATCAACTTTTGAGTAGTAGGGTAATTAATACGTCTTTTTTTTTTTTTTTTTTTAATGAATAGGGTAAAATGTCTTTAATCATGAAAAATTGGATATAAATTGACTGTCTCTAGAATTATTCAAAAGTCTCAAAACCATGGAAGATATGGACAACCCGTGTGAAGCACATGCACCGAGTATATATGTCCTTTTTTGATAATGGAAAAACATTTGGGCCCAAGGGTACTACAACCCAAAAGGAAGCCGTGGACGTTTCGAGGTGAGAGAAAGGGAATCAACAGAAGGAAGAGCACCAATTTAATTTCCTTTTGGCACCAAACGTGAATGGCTTAAAAGGGGAAGAAAGCCCAGCTCAAAATAAGGAAGAAAATAGCCCAATGGCGATGTGTTTTAATGAAGAGTTGGGCTGGGTGGCTGAGACTTTGGGCCCGAAGAGTGGGCACTGGAAAAGACTCGCGAGGACGGCCCCAATTAAAGAAGAAAACATGGGTTTAGACCAACTGGGGAGCAAAAGACCTGGCCCTGTTTCCACTAGGGAAATTGAACAAAACACAGTAGTGCAGAAACGAAGGAAAACAAAGAGCAAAACAAACAATAAGCAGGAAAAGATAACTGATAAGGATGGTGGAGAGGCGGCGACTGCGCAGTAGTGCCGCCGAGCCAAATGAGTATCTTGGCTTGGAATTGTCAGGGTCTAGGATCACCCCCGGCAGTTTGGATTCTCACCGACGAGGTGAAATCAAAAAATCCGATCCTAGTTTTCCTTGTGGAGACCAAAGCAAGTACTAGCAGAATGAAGGGCTTTATGAGGAAATTGGAGCTGACCCAAGGAATTGATGTTCCGAGCGACGATAAGAGTGGCGGTTTGGCTATGATTTGGAAGGAGGGAGCGAAGGTTAGTTTCAAAAGCTGCTCCAACTCACACATCGACGTGTTGGTATATGATGAGAAGGGGCAGAATCCTTGGAAGGCGACCAGTTTTTACGGGCATCCGGATGCGAGGAAAAGGAATATCTCTTGGAGCCTGCTTGCAACACTAAAAAAGCAGTGTGATATGCCGTGGGTGGTCTTCGGAGATTTCAACGAGATCACCCACCCCGATGAGAAACTCGGTTGGGCTGACAGAGATGCAGATCAAATGAGAGACTTTAGAGATTGTTTGAGTGTTTGTGGCCTTTATGATCTGGGTTTTGTGGGTAGCAGATATACATGGTGCAATGGCCATTTTGGGGACCAGCGAACTCTCATTAGGCTGGATCGTGTGATGGCCAATGAGGGCTGGATTGCTAAATTCTCTGAAGCACAATTCCACCACATCTCAATGGCTGCTTTGGACCACTGCCTTTTGGCTCTATTCGTGAGAAAGACAGCTCCTCCGAAGAAGGTGAGAAAGAGGTTCTTTTTTGAGGCAATGTGGACAAGAGATGAAAGATGTAAAGAGGTGATTGAAGGGGCGTGGGATCCATTACGGGTTGATGTCGACATCCAGGAAAGAATAAAAAATTGCCAAGGGCAGCTTAGAAGATGGAACCATGGGGTCTTTGGAAATGTGAATAAGGCGTTGAAGATGAAACAAGATCGGTTTGGACACCTTGAAGCATTGAATCTATTGCATGAGACTGCGGGGGAAATTCAGGGATTGAAAAAGGAGATCAATGAGACTCTTATAAGGGAGGAAGTAATGTGGAATTAGAGATCAAGGGCCCAATGGATTAAATGCGGTGACCGTAATACAAAATTCTTCCATGCCACGGCAAATCAAAGACGAAGGACTAACAAGATTGAAAGGATTCAGGGGGCGAATGAAGTGTGGTATGATCAGCCAGAAAACATTGAGAGAGAAGTCATTGAATATTTCTCATCCATATTTAGCACAACAAGCCCATCTTCGTTTGCAGCTAGCCTGGATGACATAAATTCGCGGGTTTCAGCAGATATGAATGATGCTCTCCTTAAGGAGTTCAGTGTGATGGAAGTTCGGTTTGCTCTGAATCAAATGCACCCTACAAAAGCACTTGGCCTCGACAGTATGTCTCCTATCTTCTATCAAAAGTACTGGGATGTGGTTGGTCATAGTGTAACAAACTCTGTTTTGCAAATTCTAAATACTAGTTGTATGCCGAATGGGTGGAATGAAACTTATATTTGTTTGATTCCCAAAGTTAGTTCCCCCCAAAAAATATCTGAATTTAGACCTATTAGTCTCTGTAATGTCCTTTATAAAATTGTAGCAAAGGTTCTGGCTAACAGGTTGAAGCGGATTCTACCTGATGTTATTAGTGAGTCTCAGAGTGCCTTCGTACCAGGAAGACAGATAACTGATAATGTGATTGCTGCCTTTGAGACTATGCATAGCATTGATTTAAAAAGGAAGGGGAAACAAGGGTTGATGGCAATAAAGCTCGACATGAGCAAAGCGTACGATAGAGTGGAGTGGGCCTACTTGGAAGCTATGATGAGAAAATTGGGGTTTGCAGAGAGATGGATCAAGCTGATGATGATATATGTAACGACGGTGTCTTATTCAGTTCTTATCAATGGTGAGCCGAGGGGAAGGATAAGCCCAACAAGGGGTCTCCGACAAGGCGACCCTATTTCCCCGTATCTTTTCTTGTTATGCTTGGAGGACTGTCTGCCATGCTGAAACGCGAGGAAGCAGTGGGCAGAATAAAAGGGGTGTCGGTGTGCCGTGGTGCTCCTCAGGTGTCCCATCTCCTATTTGCAGACGACAGCATCATATTTTTGTAGGGCAAGTGTGGGGGAAGGTCAGAGGGTGATGAAAGTTTTGGCTGATTATGAACAAGGTTCAGGGCAGAAGTTAAATAAGGAAAAAACATCACTGTTTTTTAGTAGAAATACAAGCAGAGATTGCCAAGAAGAGATTAAAGAGCTGTTCGGGGCCCAAATCATCCAACAACATGAAAGATATTTGGGTTTGCCCACACTTGTGGGACGTGGGAAGAAAAAGGCCTTTTCTCGGGCGAAGGACCAAGTTGGAAGGAAAATAGTTAATTGGAAAGGCAAATTACTATCCAATGCGGGCCGTGAAATCCTTATTAAGGCGGTTGCCCAAGCCACACCTACCTACACAATGAGTTGTTTCAAGCTCCCGGATTCTCTTTGCAAAGAGCTTAATTCGATGATGAGGAATTTCTGGTGGGGGCAGAAAGATAAGGAGAGGAAAATGGCTTGGATCTCTTGGGAAAAGCTATGCGTCCCAAAATCCGAAGGTGGCATGGGGTTCAAGGACCTCAAGGCATTCAATCTCGCGTTATTAGCCAAACAAGGGTGGCGGCTACAACAAAATCCAAACTCCATTACCTACAAAATACTTAAAGCAAAGTATTTCAAGGGAAGCAATCTCATGGAAGCAAATCTGGGTCGAAAACCTTCCTATGTGTGGAGAAGTCTGCTGGCTGCGAGGGATGTCCTTGAGAAGGGGTCCCGTTGGATAATTGGGGATGGGAAGAAAGGTTAAGATTTGGGAGGATAGATGGCTTCCAACCCCATACACCTTCAAAGTTGTTAGCCCAAGGTGTCAGGTTCATATGTTGGATAGGGTAGAGCAGCTAATAGATAGGGAGAAAGGTGCTTGGGATGCCGAGTTGGTGAAGAACAATTTTATTGCTCATGAAGCTGAAGTTATTTTAAGCATCCCTATTAGTATCACTCTCCCCGAGGATTCCCAGATCTGGGCAGGAACAAGAAATGGTTCTTTTACTGTCAGAAGTGCCTATGAGGTGGCTTTCAACATCATTAAAGAAGGAAAGAAGCAAGTGGTTATGGGGGAAAGCTCTGACAGATCAAAGATGAAGGAGTTCTGGAATTTTATTTGGAAGTTGGAATGCCCGAATAAGGTGAAATAGTTCCTTTGGAAAGCCTACAAAAATATTCTACCAACCAACTATACGCTTGCATCACGAAAAATCACCGGGGTTGACAGCTGTGGGCTGTGTGGACTGTGTGAAACATCGGGTCATGCTCTTTGGGGGTGTAAGTTTGCTTCAGAGGTTTGGAGAAATGGGGGTCTGCCAGCTAAGATTAGAGACCAATTTCGATGCTCAAAGGATTTCATCGATGTGGTATGGAAATTGAAGGAAGAGAAGTGTATCCATGACTGGGATAGGTATGCAATCACGGCATGGAAAATCTGGAATAACAGGAATACTTTCAAGCATGAAGGCCTCTGTAAACAGCCTAAGCAAATTGCAGAGGAAGCCCGACTCTATACTGAGGAATTCAGACAAATTGGTTCTACCCAAAATGGTAGTCAGGTACGAGCCAAGACCATTTGGAAACCGCCATGGATTGGATGGTATAAAGTTAATGTGGATGGTGCTATCTTTACGGATGCGGGCTGCTGTGGTGTTAGGGTTGTAATTAGGAATGAGAAGGGGCAACTCATGGGTGCATTGAGCAAAAGATTTAAACTCCCGTTGGGGCCTTTAGAGGTTGAGGCAAAGGCTATGGAGGAAGGTATTCAACTAGCTAAAGATCTAAGCCTTAAGAAGATTATAATAGAAGGAGACACGCTGCAGGTGGTGTTGGCCATCTCTGATATTGCTTCGGCCCCAGTTTCGATCAGAAAGGTGATTGAGGGAATGCGCCTCTAGCTGCTGCATTTTAATTCCTAGACGGCTTCCCATGTCAGCAGAAATGGTAACATGGTTGCACACCAATTAGCCAAGTATGCTTTGTTTGTAGATGACTGTAATGTTTGGGTGGAAGATACTCCCCCTTGTGTTTCAAAACAGGTTCTTATGGATGTAATCTCTATGGATATTTGTCCTATTTAATGAAAGGTATCTGATGGTTTGTTATCAAAAAAAAGGAAAAAGATAAGAGGACAATCAGAGGGTGAGAGAGAGAGACAAGCATATATATAACTTTCATTCTATTATATATAGAAAAGTCTAGGGACACAAGCATGAAGCATTGATATATTGTTATTGCTTGAGAAAATTTAATGGCTAGCTGCGTTCAACTTCGTAAACATAAGAGAAGCAGGAGCTGGTTTATAGAAGTCAGATATAACCCAAAGAAGGACCAGGCAGGCGATGTCCGAAACGTTCTGTTGATAGTTGCAACTCTAATTGCAGCAGTGACTTTTCAAGCTGGGGTTAACCCTCCCGGCAGAGTTTGGCAAGATACTATTGGAACGAATGGAACACTTAAAGGACATGTTGCAGGGACGGCCATTCATGCGTCTCGAGAAGCCGACTTCTATGTTTTCTTGATCCTTAACACTCTGGCACTTTCCACTTCGGTTCTTGCCATTATGACTATCATATCTAGCTTCCCTTTCTGTTTAGAAGTATTGGTTGCCACAGCTTCAATGCTTGGAACTTACGCATCGGCCGTATTTATTGCTGTCACGCGAGCTGATTATTCTTTTAGATTTCGGTACATCCTCATAGCAGCTGCTTTGCCTTTTGTGCTACGAGTTTTGATTTATATAGTCTGGTTCAAAAAAAATCAAGAACAACAGAATCTGTGTGACAAATGCAGAAGTGGGAATTCTGAAGATAACTCATGCAGAAGATGTGGAAGTGAGATTTCCAAAATTGCAGAAGAAGTCAAAGTTTGAATTTCCATCAGTTCTATCAAAAATAAAGTTCAGTAGATGTCTATCATGTTCCAATTCTGTATTATTATGCCATAAAACTGTAGTGGTACTGGTACAGCTACTCTATGTACAACTTTCCATCCATGGGTCTGTTTGATTTAGCTTCTTTGAAGTGCTTTTTTTCCCCTCTGTATCTTTAGCTGTAAATTTTATGGACTTTTCACGTTACAAATTATCTTTTTTTTTTTTTTTTCCTTTTTTTCCTTTTTTTTTTTTTTTTGGTTAACCGGGAAAGATAAAAATCACCCACGTGAAGCACGTACACCATATATAGTATCAGACTATCAGCCTTTTGGTAATGGACAAACATTTGGTCCCAAGTAGCAGGAACACGTATGAACGTACTATCTGTGAGTGAGAGGGACAAGACAAAGGGCGTATTAAAAGAATAAAAATAGTATAACTTTAAAAAAAAAAAAAAAAAAAAAAAAAGGGGTAAAGGGGGGCAACTAGTATGATTTTCTTACTTAAGTGCAACCATAATAACACCTTATTCGCTCTCGAGCAAGACCTCATAATCCCGATCTGTGAGACTCACTTATTAATCTTTGGACCATTTAGAATGAAGATAGGAGAAATTGACGGCTAGTTGTAACCATGTTGAAATTTTCGGATTAAAAGAATCTTTCCTCTCACAATTAGGACCATACGCCCCTTTTCCTTTGCTAATTACTAAACTCAACAATAAAGTTAAACTCAGTTTGATTAAATGGCTTTTCACAAGGAAAGCTTCGGAATTTTGGTATGAAGGGTCCAATGGTGTGTTTTAGTAATTAAACAGACAATCAAACTGCATATGCACTTGAAGCTTGGCATACTGAAATGATTAAGGGTGATTACGGTGTGGTGTGGTACGATTTTGGGTTATTTTTAGCACCGCATTTTGCAGTGCAATTTAATCAAAACCATAACTACACCGTACCTTATTTTGAGGTCACTTGTGTGGTGCGATGCGGTTAAGAGTTTAGCCAAAATTATAACCGCAACGCACCTTATTTTAACAGTCATATGTACGGTGCGGTGTATAAGATACGGTTTAAACGGTTTAAAATTGATATATTTTTCAAATTTTGGGCTTTTTCTACCTAGCCCAAACTAATTTTTCCCTTTGTTTTGGGCCAAGTTTTAAACTATTGAGCTAGTTTTTCTTTATTTTGGGTTGGCTTTCCTAGTCAACACTTGCTAGAATTATCAAACTAATTTTTTTTTTTTGAAAACTAAAGTTACTAAACTATTAATAATATATTTAATATTAAAAATAAATAAATATATAGAGAGTGTGTGGTGCAGTGCGCTTTGTGCAGTTTCTTATTATGAAACTGCAAACCACATTGCACTATGTGGTACGGTGTGGTTATGCCATTTTACAGACGGTTTTAATACGGTTTTTGCAGTTTGTGCGGTTTGGTGAACACCTCTAGAAATGATGACTTAATATTTACCTAGCCAGTATTTCCAATTAAATGCCTTAAAATAAGAGGCTACACAAACCCTAGTCAGCATAGATGAGCATCCCTTAGGAAAGAACACCGAATGGTTAAAACCCACTTTTCTTACTCTTTTTTTTTTTTTTTTTTTTTTTTTTTTTTAAATTATTATTATGCAAAGACCAAGTATACTGCCCAAACTCAATAGCCAAATATAGGAAAGATAGTTATACACATTGCATCTTCCATTTCTTTTCTGATTCTCCATTTTTATTTATTTATTTAGTTGCTTTGTTTTCAAACTTAATATGCTAAATTATTATTTAAAGGAGCCCAAATACATACGAAGGCAACCAACTATGTAAAACCTTGAATAGCCTTTCCCCAAATACCATAAACCATTCCAAAAGATGTACTAAAAAATATACGATGTTCGAAATATTCTCGTGATAGTTGCCGCTCTAATTGCTGCAGTCACTTTTCAATCTGGGGTTAACCCTCCCGGCGGAGTTTGGCAAGATGATGATTTTGGACATGAACCAGGGAGGGCATTTACACGTCTCGAAAAGAAGACTACTATGTTTTCTTGTTCTTTAACACTGTGGCACTCTCCTCCTCGGTTCTTGTTATAATGTGTCTTACTTATACCTTCCCTTTCTATATAGAAATATTGGTTGCCACAGCTTCAATGCTTGTAACTTATGGATCAGCCATATTTGCAGTCACTCCTGGTAATTCTTTTAGATTTCGGTACTGATAGGCCACAAATTGAATGACCCCTTGTGATTTAAACAAATTAATTAATTTAACCAAGTTATTAATTAATCAATTTATCATGCAAACACGTGGCAGCACAAACAAATCACCAAAACTAAATATGCAGCGGAAAAATAAATAACTCAGTGATTTGTTCACGAATGGGGAAAACCCTAACGGCAAAAACCCCACCGGGTGATTTTCAGGTCACCACTCCCGAAACTCCACTATTATCAAATCAAGCGGTTACAAATAAGGAATCCCAAGTACTTTACCAACCTACAGTTGAACCCTTACCCCAATACCCAATTGGACTTGATCTGTAGTGACAGTTTCCCCTTTTGATGCACGGCTCCCAAGTACGTGACTAATCAGATGCGCGGATCCCAGTACGTGACTTCAAACACCAACTTTAGGAAGAGAGGTTGGCTGCAAAGTTCTTCAGATCATCCTATGCAATGAAGATCAGGAAGATGCTTGGTCACAAAACCCTATGGTGCAAATACACAGCAACTTCTTGAAGAAGATGAACTAGGTCAAGAACTTCGTCTTAGATCACAATTTGCTTGAACAAGGATTGCTCAATGCTTATGCAACTTGTGTCTCTATTGACGGCTCTTAAAACACTCCATTTATATGTTTAGGGTTAGAAGAAAAGAAGGCCCAAAAACACATTCACGGATCCCAAGAAAATCAGAACAGAAATCTGACTTTTTAATTCTCGACAGATAGCAAGTGTCGAGGTAGGTGTCAAGCAGGTGTCGAGCTTTAAAATCTGTGCACTTCAGCTTGCTTTTTCTTGGACAGACTTGATGACTTCAATACTTGATCTTGAAACCTTGTTTCTTGAAGTATTAAAAACACCTAGAACTACCCAATTACAAGTAGAGTGCGTTTTGTCAAAGGATTAGCCAATTTACATAAAATATGACATATGTTCTTAACATGTGAACACATATGTCCTAACAATCTCCCCCTTTGGCAATCCATGACAAAACCACAACAAACAAATGAACATATGAGAGAAGTCATAAATCACTCAACTCATATTCACTTGTTAAATACAATAAAATCTATCCTAACAAAAACTCTTGAAAAACTTTGCAAGAAGAGAGTTTATGGCAAGTAGACTTTGACAACCTGTATTTCTGAAACACTTTAAATAAAACTCATCAAGGCATCTTGTGTGAAATAGAATTAATTAGATTGCATACAAATATAAAGAACATGTGTATAAAGAGAGAAAAGAAACAACACATGAAGAGATAAGTGAAAGAAAAACATACATCCACATATATAGAAAGATAAGTACAATGTATGTAAAACTGGTCACAAGACCTCATATACAAGATCAATGTATCTAACAAGACTAGAAAAGAAAAGATACATCAAAACCTCACTACATCCCTCAAAAATATGAACACTCCCCCTATCAAAAAATGTCCTATACTAACTCTCCCCCTAGGATGACTACTCTCATAGTCCAAAACTACTCCCCCTTTTTGTCACGAATGACAAAGGGTAGAGTGTCATGTAGACATCTCATCAGTAAAGCTAGCATCTCCATCATCATCATCCGAAGCATCATCGTCATCACCATCATCATCATCATCCGAAGCATCAGAATCTGAAGCGACTGGAGGAGGTGGTGAAGGAGAAGCCTCAGAAGCAAAACCACCCATGGTCGCCTGCCGTCGTGCAATACGACCAACACGAACGTTCACCTGATACAACTCAGTGGTGAGTGTATCGAGGCGAACATCCATGCGCTGCAGCTGCGCCATGATATCTCCAAGAGATACATCACCTGAAGAAGGAAGAGGAGTCGATGTAGATGGAGCAGATCTGGATGGAGCCGAAAGGGAGGGAGGAGTGGAATCCGGCTGTCGCGACCTAAACTGCGCCTCACTACGTTTTACGGTAGCGGCATCTATGGCAGATATGTGTGTGAAGTGGTCGGACACAGGAAAAGGGATGGAAAAATGGCGTAGTATCCTCGTGATAGCGGAAGGAAAGATGAGCTTATCACGGGACGCCGAATCTAAATGAACATCTATGATAGAGAAAAAGAAGTGAGAAGGAAAATCTATTGTAAGATGCTCAAGTAGAGAAAGCAAGAAACGAGCACGAGGCTCTGTGATAGAGTTATAGTGGGAGAGAGGATGAAGTACAAAAGTCATCACCATGTTAAGGAATCTAGGACCTTTAGCAAAAGGTCTACATGATGTATACTAATGCTCACCCCACTCAGCAGGGCGCTCACAAAAAGCAGAAATGAGCTCATCCTTGGACACAGTCCTCAGTCACTCACATGTAGGATAGTCAGGAAACTCTATCCTAGGAACCCTAAGCACATCCGCAACAAGCTGCGGTGTGACAGCAATGCGCGTACCTCGAACGCGAGTATGAAAGAGAGGTACTGAACGATCAATCTCGTACATATTGGAGTAAAACTCCTAAAGCAGTATGAGAGGACAAGTGACCGGGACATCACACAGTGACTCCCATCCCCTACTGTGAATGACAGAAGGAAGGTCAGTGTCGGCGAAGTCCGCCAAAATGACTTGGCGTTCCAAATGAACACCTCGCCTAGAAAAGTTCTCAGTAAATGCCTTGTGGGCATCTCCATCACGGAACCGAAGGTTAAAAGGAGCATTATCAGAAGAAGAGGAAGCTCCAGAATGCATAGGGTTCCGAGTTGGAGTGGATTTACGTTTGGGTGCCATAGACACTACTAACTTAAAAGAATGAGAAAGAGATAGAGAGGGAGACAATCAGAAAAGTCCCAAACAGTTCAAATATGATAATATATTGAACAAAAAGTACGTATGCATGGGAATGCATGATCATGTGACATGCAAACATAAAAAGCATCATGGGCTCAGCCCAATCCAAACCTAGCAGCACACATACAAGTAACACACATCTAAATGCATGGAAATATCATTCTAATGCATATGGAATGCAATGTATGACATTTTAAAATCATTTGAGTGAAAAATCAACCCAAAATTTCAAGAAAATTTCATCAATTTTGAAAAACCCCAAAATTTTCAAAAACTTCAAAACCTAAGATTCAAAATCATGAAATGCATGAAGAATGAAGGATAAAAAGATCATACCAAGTGATTTGAAGCAAGGAAGGGCCGAAAATCACGTTGGATGAAGATTTGAGTGAAGAAAAAATGGTTTGGGAGATGAACAGCCTCAGACAGATCGAAGAGAGATCGAGAAATGAGAGAGAAATCGCGACAGATCCTTAAATAGGCACCTCAGTAAATCTCGACAGCTGAGATGTCGAGAGGTGTCGAGGATGCTGTCGAGGAAGGTATCGAGAAATTTGCCTTCGACAGCTGAAGGTGTCGAGGTAAGAACAGCTGAACAGATACCTGAAGCTCGATCGATCGACTAGGTGTTGAGAAGGTATCGAGGAGACAGAGAGAATCTCGATCGATCCACCAGGTGTCGAGGATGTGTCGAGATTGCGATAAGAAAAGGGCTTAGAAGCTCGACAGATGATCAGGTATCGAGGAGGTATCGAGGAGGTGTCGAGCCAGCAGAGAAAAGCAGTCTTTTGAGAAGTGAAAAACACAGACATGAATGCAATCAAGACAAATACCTCAACCATGATCCAATCAACATAAAAAGCTCTCAAAATCATCTCCCAAAGAAAATTTAAGCACATGGATCTCCCAAAAACTCACACACACACTAAACAAGTTTAACAAATTTTATATTTCAAAAATAAGTCATGACAGTTTAGTGAGCATACAAAATCACATGTAAAACCTTTATGATGGCCAAATCACATTGTACCTGCACATGTATCAAAAGTAGCAAAGAATATTGCGTGTTGTGTGTGAAAAACATTGCAAGATTGCATATGTGTATACATGTTATGACGATCTAAGATATGAGAAAATAACTTTAACTCACACACAATCATAACTGTTTGATGGGGACTATTACCTTCGATGTACATCTTATAACTCCCACATCTCCTAGAATACACGCTTGCAATCATTTTTAAAGCATTTTTAATCTTTTTGCTTTTTATTTCTTTGCATATTTTCTTTTTAAACATATCATGCATGGGCTTATGAGAAAGAAAAGAAATACCCATTGATATTTGACATTTCAATTTTGCTATACCTAAGCACACAAATATCATTGACATCACACTTTTACTATGCCGAAGCATACAGATGTCATTAATGATTGGTGGGCAATAGTGGTGAGATGGTTATTTATGCCTTTCTCTTAGGATTTTCTAGTCCTACCCGTCAAAAAGAGTGATATGAGTGTTAAGTTTAAGAAATAACCTAATCTTACTCATCATAAACATGAGCCACAAAGCTCACTTGCTTGGTTGTGCATAAAGATGCTCATCTAAGCTACAAGAGATACAAAGTTTAGAAAACTTTGTTTTATTGGCCATCCAAGGTACACAAGTACCAAAGTACACAAAACACACACTGTTTTTGTATTTTTCAATTTTTCAAAAAATTTTTTTATTTTATATCAAAAACAAAAATAACCAAAACTGAAAGTAAACACACAAAAACATGTTAGCAAAGCAAAACAATGCATAAAACTAGACTGACTCAATAAAAATGCAAAACAAACAAGCAATGCAACAAATAAGAAAACAAGAAGGGAGAAGAAAGTGATGAAATCACTTAGAGTCCTTTTTCTTCCACACCTTGGAAGAGCCTTTCCTTTGATTGAATCCTTGAACCGGCGGTGAGGGGGAAGAGTTGAAACCGTTCAAGTTCGAAAGGAACATGATGGCTTTCAGAAGATCTCCAAGAGGAGCAAGAGAGGATTGAAGCTGATTTTGGCTTCCAGATGCTATCATATTGTTGCTCTGTTGGGTGGCTAGCCACTTGTAGCAATTTGGTCGAGTATGACTGGCAGCTCCACAATGATAACAGAGATGCTGCTTCTTTTGTTTAGGCTTTTGAGAGTTAGCCTTCTTATCCCTAGGGATTTTAGCATCTTTCTTATCTAACTTAGGGGGTACTCCTAAGATGGATTTTTCCTTGTCTATGTTCTCACTAGCTAATTTAGTTTTAACATCAATGTTCTCAATTTTAACAGTATTAGCAGGAAGAACAAAAACAGTAGAACTAGTAGAAGCAGAGTTAGAGAAAGAAAGACCATACCCTAAACCTGTTCGATCTGAAGTAGATTTCTGGTTGCTGAGCATCTCATCAAGTTTTGCACTTGAAGTCCTCTCCAGTTGAGCTCTGACTTGAAACAGCTCTGCTTCAAGCTTCTTGGTCTTCTCAGCTAGGAAGTTGTTTTCAAACCTTAGTGTACCAATAGTTTGATTTGCCTCATCAAACTTTGTGGACAATTCTTCTCTATCAAGTTCCACATCACTGAGCTTCTTGGTGGCCAGCTTGTATAACTTCTCATACTTTTCAAAGAGCTTGTAAAGCTTCTCATAGGCTGAATGGATATCATCTTTGTCATCCATCTTCTCACATTCAGTGTCCACAAATTCTTCTTCTTCTTCTTGCTCAACAATCCCTTCAGTAGAATTGACTGAGGCAGTGAAGGCATTTAGGATTCCGTCATCCTCATTGTCGGAATCATCTTCAGGCTCAGTGTCACTCAGGGTTGCAGTAAGAGCCTTGCTCTTTCCACTGCTCTTCAGATACGTAGGACACTCATTCTTCATGTGTCCAAACCCGTGACACCCAAAACACTTTGGTCCTACCGAAACAGTGTACTGACCGCCATCCTTGGCATCCTTCATTCCTTTGTCTTGGCTCTTGAACTGTGAAGAACTGGATTGCCTTCGGTCCTTGTCGAAGCTCCTCCCATTGGCATTCTTCATAAACTTCTTGAACTGCCTCGTAATGTAGGACTTCATCTTGGAATCTTCATCATCGGAAGACTCATCTGTGTCACTGCTCTTTGCCTTCAAGGCCATGCTCTTGCCCTTGCTTGACTTACCTATTCTTGATAAACCTAGCTCGTAGGTCTGCAAGTTTCCAACCAACTCAGTCAAAGGAATTTTATCAATGTCCTTTGATTCTTCTATTGCCGTAATCTTAGCATGAAATCTCTCAGGTAGAGATCTAAGCACCTTCCTTACAACCTTGGGTTCAGGGATAGTTTCTCCAAGATTGAAGGTTGAGTTCACTATGTCTTTTAGCTTGGCATAGAACCCATCAAACGTCTCATCCTCCTCCATTTTAATCTCTTCAAAGCTAGTAGTGAGCCTCTGTAGTTTTGAATCTTTGACAGCCTTTGTTCCTTTATAGGTTGTCTGGAGGATAGTCCACGCCTCCTTGGCAGTTTTTGTTGAGGATATCTTCTTGAACTCCTCATTGGTGACAGCGCTAAATAGAGCATTCAACGCTCTGCTGTAGAAGTTTGCCGCCTTGATCTTGGCTTCATCCCAATCGGCCGGCGCTTCTTTTGGCTTGGTCCAGCCAATCTCAATATCTTGCCACACCTTCTCATCTAAGGACTGCAAAAAAACTCTCATGCGTATTTTCCAGTAGGCATAGTTAGTCCCATCAAATAAATGAGGTATAATTAGAGATTGTCCTCTATCCATGACAAACAGGGGTCAATGGATCAAACACAGCAAAGATTAAACCTAATCAGAGTGTGCCTGCTCTGATACCACTTGATAGGCCACAAATTGAATGACCCCTTGTGATTTAAACAAATTAATTAATTTAACCAAGTTATTAATTAATCAATTTATCATGCAAACACGTGGCAGCACAAACAAATCACCAAAACTAAATATGCAGCGGAAAAATAAATAACTCGGTGATTTGTTCACGAATGGGGAAAACCCTAACGGCAAAAACCCCACCGGGTGATTTTCAGGTCACCACTCCCGAAACTCCACTATTATCAAATCAAGCGGTTACAAATAAGGAATCCCAAGTACCTTACCAACCTACAGTTGAACCTTTACCCCAATACCCAATTGGACTTGATCTGTAGTGACAGTTCCCCTTTTGATGCACGGCTCCCAAGTACGTGACTAATCAGATGCGCGGATCCCAGTACGCGACTTCAAACACCAACTTTAGGAAGAGAGGTTGGCTGCAAAGTTCTTCAGATCATCCTATGCAATGAAGATCAGGAAGATACTTGGTCACAAAACCCTATGGTGCAAATACACAGCAACTTCTTGAAGAAGATGAACTAGGTCAAGAACTTCGTCTTAGATCACAATTTGCTTGAACAAAGATTGCTCAATGCTTATGCAACTTGTGTCTCTATTGACGGCTCTTAAAACACTCCATTTATATGTTTAGGGTTAGAAGAAAAGAAGGCCCAAAAACACATTCACGGATCCCAAGAAAATCAGAACAGAAATCTGACTTTTTAATTCTCGACAGATAGCAGGTGTCGAGGTAGGTGTCGAGCAAGTGTCGAGCTTTAAAATATGTGCACTTCAGCTTGCTTTTTCTTGGACAGACTTGATGACTTCAATACTTGATCTTGAAACCTTGTTCCTTGAAGTATTAAAAACACCTAGAACTACCCAATTACAAGTAGAGTGCGTTTTGTCAAAGGATTAGCCAATTTACATAAAATATGACATATGTTCTTAATATGTGAACACATATGTCCTAACAGGTACATCCTGATAGGGGCTGCTTTGCCTTTTGTGGTATGAGGCTTGATTTATTTAGTCGAGTACTGCTATGATTGTGTAGATAAGGAAGAACAGGAGAATCTGTGTAGCAATTGTAGAAGGGAGATTTCTGAGGATAATTTGTGCATAAAATGTGGAAGTGAGATTACCAAAATTTCAAAAGATGTCGAAGGTTGAATTTCTATCCGTTCTATCCAAATAAAAAATAAAAAATGAAGCTTCAGAAGATGTCTAGCATTCATGTTCCAATTCTGTATTATTATGCCATAAAATTGTTGTGGTATAGCTTTTTTATGTACAAACTTGCATGGGTTTGTTTTATTTAGCTTTTTTGGAGTGTTTTTCCCCCCTCTATGTATCTTTAATTGTTACAACTAAAGATACATAGAGGGGGGAAAAAGATTTTTTTGTTCTTATCTTTTTTGTTTTTTTGGCTTAACCAAGAAAGATATAAATCAAGTTTAATAATTTTTTTTTAATGATTTAAACCACTTGAAAAAATTCAAACCCAATAGGCCCTTAATATCCTCACTACATATGTTAGATTTATTCTTCATTTTTCTACTGGAAAAAAAAAATTTCTTGACATTTAATATTTGTTAGTGGTCTTGGGCTCAAGATCAAGCAGTGGAAACCAAGAATGTTTGCTTGGAGAATCCGGTTTTGATATTGATATATTAATCAAGAGATTTAAGATAAACTCAACACACATATTTAAATAAATATACAGACATATATAAGTATATATGAGTGTGTATAGGAAAAAAAATCTTAATTTTCTAATATTAAAGTCATAAATTTATATATATATATATATATATGTGTGTGTGTGTGTGTGTGTGTGTGTGTGTGTGTGTGTAGGGATTGTGTTTGAGCACTTCTTCTGTTGGATGAGTGGACTTAGGCCTAACTAACCCAATACAATAAATTTGTAGAGAATGGGTTTAAGAACTAGGCTTTAGCACATGAACAACAGTTAATATGGTGTTCATGACAATCGAACAGAGATGAACTGAGTTTATCAAAGAAAAATTGTTCTCGGCATAATCCGAGGAGTTTTGTTCTAATAAATATTGGATGATTCTGATTACAGGAGTTCTTGAGATTATTACAGTACTATTTCTCCTCCTTTCTTCTGTAGTGGGTTTCTCCCATTATATAGTCCTCTTTAAACGATCTTAGCCTTCTACTTGTTGATTATCCAAGTCTATATTTGAGTGCTTGTCCCATCAGACACTCTCTCTGGCATTTTGTGAGTTGCGGTAATCGAGGCAGCACTGTTCAGGGGGTCATTTCCTCATCAATGCGGCCAGGATGTTAGTTGTAGGCATTTAATGCGGAGGTGACAGTTTCTCCTTGAATTGTTCCTCCACCATGCTCCCTTGGCTGACTCATTGTACCTGTCCCTTTTCTTGGGATGCTTTGGGAGGTTGCCCTTGATGGCGTGCCGATCTTTCCTTTTGTGATTACGAAAGGCCGAGGACAGGATTGTCCTCGGCGATGTTTCTTGGCACTTCGGACTCCCTTCGTTCGTCCTCGGGCATTTCTTCCTCCTCGGCGCAGGCCTTGGGCTTGGTGTAAAAATGGGCCGGGGTTGCCAAACTCTTAGGCCTCACAATAGCCCCTCAAAATCCTGCTGTCCGGATCCTCAGACAGAGAGGAGGATTTTGATGTCCTCAGGCCTTTGTCATGGCTTGTCAAGTATTGTCTTTCGTCATCACCAAAGTCTCTTCACTTGTTCAAGGCACGATCCTAGCGCTTCGGTATACGAGGCGTGCCCTCATTAATATCTTTATGAAGTGACGCAGATCCAATAGTTGAGGATTTCTTTGGAAATTGGGCGGGATTTATTTCGCTCGTAACTCGTTCTTTAAATCGCGTGCAAATTAATTTCCACTAGATCTCGCCTTCTATATAAGGCACCCTGGGGAAATCGTTCTTTCTCATTTACAGATCCTTGAGTTCTACAAGAATCTCAAGTTCTCAACCCTTCAGGCATTCCCAAAGACCTTGCCAAGATTGTGATCAAGGCCTAGGGAATGAGGTGGCCGAGGATAAAGGCAAGGGAAAGGAAATTAAGCCTCCCTCAGAAATCAAGGATGCCGCCCAGATCCTGGATGGCGCAGTTGAGGCAAAGAAAGCAGAGGCCAAAGATGTTCCTACCTTTCAACCGAGCAAGAAAGAAGACCCTTCTCCTTCAGCCAAGAGCCAGAGTAGGTGTAAATTGCAACAGACTTTTGGTGCGACAAAGTTTGGCTCTCACTTGGCGACATACATCATGTGTGCACAGATGTGAAAGTGACCCTGGGTTGATCAAGCAAATCAACAAGGAAAAGGATAAACGGGTTTCCTGTTTTTCAGCCTTGATAGCAGAACATCTTGCAGTTAGGAGAAAAGGGGTCCATCCAGCGTTTCCGCCTCTTCTTCTTTCTCATTGCCGATACCACCAATGCAGGCTTGATTGCTGCTAGAACAAGATTGTAAATCTACCATTCCTATGAGCTTTCTCTTTGTGTAGTTAGTTTTAAAACAAGCCTCCTTAAGCCGCTTTATGTATGATGTACCTTTCCTTTATTTAATAAAAAATGTTGCACTCTTTACTTTATGAATCTTTCCTTTCTTTGCAGTAATTGTTTCATTAATGGGTGTGTTGCTATTTTTCCCTCCAATGGGACTTAGAATTAATACTGTCGATGGTAACGAGAAGTTGTTATCCCGACTTTAACAAAACCGACAATAGCGCCCGGCTGCTAACTTTAAATAAGTTAACTATATTGGAATAACCAGGAAAATAACCAGATGCTCTATACCGCAAACTGTGCAACCATCAAAGAATGTTGAATTTAAAGTCAGTGATCCAAGGGGACCATCGTGTATTAAGGCTTTGTTCGGCATTTATAATGATGTCGTAGCGTTGGTTTCCCCCAAGCGCCTGGTCTGAGGACCCAGGCCTAGCTTAGGTTCTGTTTAAGCACTTAGCAGGAAGTTCGAGGGACCTGACATAGCTAAGGTTCTTTTATTGAATGGGTAACAAAAAATGTTAAACCCACAATGCCAACCTTAACTCTTGCTTTACTTGATAAGGGAGTAATCTCATTCACGCCGTTCACCACTCCCTTTTTTTTTAACGTACTTGGAACATTTTAAGTGATGCTCATGGACTTACATTTGTTTACACCTTTGTTGAGTGGGGAAAAGGTAGGCGATTCGAGGAGCCGAACTTCTTTTAGATTTTGCTCATCACTCAGGTAGATACTTGAAGTAGTTAATCCCCTCAAGGGCTATGGTCCGAGGAGCCATGTGAAACCTCGGTTCGGTTTAACACTTAGATAATTGTCAAAAGTTGTTTGTTTCCCCATAGGTTTGTGGTCCGAGGAGCCATGCGAAACCTCGGTTTTGCCTAATACTTAGATAATTGTCAAAAGTTATTAGTTTCCCCATAGATTTGTGGTTCGAGGAGCCATGCAGGACCTTGGTTCTGTCTAATACTCTAGATAATTGTTCACGTGTGTTGATTCCCCCAAAGTAGGAGGTCTGAGGACCCATCATAGCTAAGGTTCCGTTCAACCATTTCAAAAGATTAGAAGGTATCCATATGTACCTTCCAGAACTAGCCCCGCCCCGGAGCCCCCTTGAATCGCTCTGTGTTGCTGCCACTTCCTCCAACGGAGGTCCAGCGAACTCGGCCACTAGATTCGTGAGGACCCGACTCTTGACAGAGGTACGAGGCATGTACCTGATGTTAGAAGCCCCTAGAACTGTGACCCATGTAGTGTCTTACTCACATAGTAAATTGGCCACCATAATGGTTTTCTCCATGGACTCTTGCTAATGGGGGCCTGATCCCACTTTAACTAACCGTTGCATTTGCTATCACACAAGTTCTTCCCACAGACGGTGCCAATTGTAGGGACTGGATTTGAATACTTCTTCTGTTGGATGAGTGGACTCATGCCCAACTAGCCCAATACAATAAATTTGTAGAGAATGAGTTTAAGAACTAGGCTTTAGCGCATGGACAACAGTTAATATGGTGTTCATGACAATCAAACAGAGATGAACTGAGTTTATCAAAGAAAAGTTGTTCTCGGCACAATCCGAGGAGTTTTGTTCTACGAAATATTGGATGATTCTGATTACAAGAGTTCTTGAGATTGTTACAGTACTATTTCTCCTCCCTTCTTTGTAGTGGGTTTCTCCTATTATATAGTCCTCTTTAAACGATCTTAACCTTCCACTTGTTGATCATCCAAGTCTATATTTGAGTGCCTGTCCCATCAGACATTTTCTCTGGCGTTTTGTGAGTTGCGGTAACCGAGGTAGCACTGTTCAGGGGTCATTTCCTCATCAATGTGGCCAGGACGTTAGTTGTAGGCATTTAATGCGGAGGTGACAGTTTTTCCTTGAATTGCTCCTCCACCATGCTCTCTTGGCTGACTCATTGTACCTATCCCTTTTCTTGGGATGCTTTGGGAGGCTGCCCTTGATGGCGTACCGATCTTCCCTTCTGTGATTTTGAAAGACTGAGGACAGGATCGTCCTCGGCGATATTTCTTGGCACTTCGAACTCCTTTTGTTCGTCCTCGGACATTTCTTCCTCCTCAGCGCGGGCCTTGGGCTTAGTGTAAAAATGGACCGGGGTTGCCAAACTCTTAGGCCCCACAATATGTATATATAACTACTTAAGAGAATTTATCATTGTCTTAAACACTAAATTGTATAAAAAAAGTTGTCTGATTTGCCATAAACAAAAATGAATATTGTGTAAACGTTATATATAATAATGCTTGAAAGAATAAAAGAGAATAGGGGAAAAAAAAATTACATCAAAATAATGGTGACTTTGTTTGATAGTATTCCAAGTTTCAACATTAGAGTTATTCTAAAAATCACATTTTTTTTTTAAGAATTTCACTATACAAATGATAAATAATTGAAAAGGATGAGATTAGACGTAGATGAAAGTTAGGATGAAAAAGAAAAGAAAAAGGACAACACTTTAAGAAAATGGAACCTGATGAAGACTCATGAAAGGGAAAATGCGGGAGTTAGGTAAAATAATAATGATAAGATAAATAGATAAGGGTTAGGTGTCACCATTTTATCATTGTCCTAAACACTAAATTATATAAAAAAGTTGTCTGATTTGCCATAAACAAAAATGAATATTGTGTAAATGTTATATATAATAATACTAGAAAGAATAAAAGAGAATAGGAAAAAAAAATTACATCAAAATAATGGTGACTTTGTTTGATAGTATTCCAAGATTCAACATTAGAGTTATTTTAAAAACCACATAATTTTTTTTTTAAAAGAATTTCACTATACAAATGATAAATAATTGAAAAGGATGAGATTAGACGTAGAAGAAAGTTAGGATGAAAAAGAAAAGGAAAAGGACAAAACTTAAGAAAATGGAACCTGATGAAGACTTATGAAAGGGAAAGTGCGGGAGTTAGGTGTAATAATAATAATAAGATAACTAAATAAGGGTTAGGTGTCACCATTTTATTGGATGTGGAGGATTGGCAGATATGGTGTAGGTTTTATTTTTATTTTTTTTATTTTAATTATAAAGTGTATGATTTGATGTAGCTGTTTTGCTGTGGGTTGAGGTAGAAAAATTAATATTTAAATAGAATAAAAAAATGAAAAAAATTTTTTTTTTTGGAAGAATGTATAATGTTAAATTGTAATAGGTTGTGGGCTTTAAGCCCGCTTTATTTACTTGTATAGCACACATTTTTGTATTATATACTTTGTCTCTTATATAAAGGCACTCATGTATATTTTATTACTGAGAAATACAATACATTCATTCAGTAATTCTAACATAGTGTCTGTACAAGTTAGATTTGAACTTATATTGGAAAGTAAATAAGTTATCTAATAGTACATCTCGATGAGAAAGCTTATGACTATGAGTGACGAAAATGTAAGTTTTGACATCATAATATCTAGAGAAGAAGAAAGTGATTGCAAGAATGTAAAGTGAATACAAGATGTACATGGAAAACCCTAGGAAAGAGATAAAAAAATCACGGTTTGAGCAAGATAGAATCACCCTTGCTCTGTTCAGCTGTAACACCCCAAACCCATACCAAGGATTTAGATGCACAACCTGTCTTATAAGTAATCAAAAATAATATAATAGAATACAGCGTAATTAAATATCCACAAATAAACTTCAAACCATCAAAATCTTTCCTATGAAATCCATAAAAACAAAACTTTAACAATAAAGTCTCTTAATACAATCTCAAAGAGTTCCACAAATGCCAAACTCACTTTCCTAAGGAAATATACTAAAACAGTCCATCAACTAACATAGCTTCAAAAGAAGTCTTCAATCTATGTTTCCAATGATCTACCACCAAAATATATTTCACTGCTCTAATCTGAAAAGGTGGAGAAAGGGGGGTGAGCTAGAAGCCCAATAAAAGACTACATAACATGAGGATGTCTTTCAAAACAAAACCTTAGTATCATTGACAAAATATAGTCTTTACAAAACATTTACAAATGGTTTTAACAGTAATATAATATATTCTATAAAGCTGTCAAGAATAAAACATTTAATTATAACGTTGTAATCATTAAATAAAATAGTAACCACTTACATTAGCCAAAATATACTAAATAGGTAGAAACAATATATTATAGTAATAAACAACTTTTTCCACTTATAAGGTCAATATCAATAAGACAATAGTTTCATATGGAAAACATTAAACATTAGTCAGACAAAAACATAAACTGCTAAACATTCGGTGGGTGATTCCCATAGGGAACAATAACACTAACCTTAAAGAGACAACACTGGCTCCAAAGAGCAAACAATAGCATTAGCTCTGAAGAGCAAACAATAACACTGCACAAGATCACAATAACAATACATCGGCTGAAAACCAACACTTAACCCTGTGTTGGCAGAAGTTGCAAACTGTCTAGTTGATCATTTGAAAACATTCTTACTTTATTACAATATTGCTAATACTAATCATATATCATATAACAAATACTTTCCCAAAATATAGTTTTGAGTCATTCTTAATATATTTAGTTTCAAAATAATATACAAGAAATAATAAAATTTAGGTATATAAAGCATTGACAATGATATAAATTTTTAAAACTTCACTTTTGCAATTATATATATATATATATATATAAATATGTTTTTACCAAAAAAAAAAAAATATATATATATATATATACACGTTTTGAGAGACTTCATGTTTTGAAGTCCACTTACATCTAAATACTAAACCAAACTTCACTTCAATTGTCCGAAACGATGTCAACTAGAACCTAATTAAGGATTAAATAACTCAATAAGGGCAAGTTTTGAATAACCAAAAAGTCCTCTTATAAAACTTTTCCTTAGCTACTGAGAAGATTTCGCAATATAAAATTTAACATATCTTTCTAATATACATCATACTTATTCTAGATTTTATATGATTGTAATGCATTCTCTAAAACTAAAATATGTTATACCCAGGGACGGATCCACCAAGGGGCAGGGGGGGGCCATTGCCCCCCCCCCCCCCCCCCCCCCCTCTCTTTTTCCAATTAGCCTTTTTTTTTTTTTTACATGTCCATATTTTAGAGTTTATAGTTGGCCCCCCTCAAATTTTTGGATTGGTCCAAATAGCCTAAAAGAAACTAATCACTTAACCCTTTCTTTAGACTCATGGCCCCTCCATAGTCCAAATACAATATAACAAAAAATCCACAAATCACCAATATCATAATTCAATAACTCATAACCAAAAAAATCTCATAGAAAAAAAAATTCCCTTATGGGGGTGACAATAATTTATATAACTTTTCAATTGATTTATAAATTATGGGAAAGTCAATTACAATATTTAATTTTTTTCAAAAGATAAAATACAAAATTCTTTTAGAAGTCAATATTGATGATGTAGCATTAGCAACTCTTAATATTAATATCCCAATTTTTTAAAATCCTCAAACAAAGTTTTGAAAGCTTCATTAGTGTGATTTTTAGTTGCATCCAAAAGTATGGGTTTATCATATTGGTGAGTTGGTTAATGTGATAAAATCAATATATTAAATCCAATTATCCAAAATTTGGAGATCCAAAGTTCTCTTCTTTTTTTATTCTTCTTTGAAAAGGTTTGAATATCATATTATAACTTTCAACTTTTTTGGTTTATATTATTTCATTCTTGACTTAAATATTTATAGTAATAAAGTGCAATTGTTTTGTCTACCATGATTTTTTTTTAATAAACCATGTCACTTGAAATTTTTTTGATTCATACTTTCGCCCCCCTAGCTTCAAATCCTGGTTCCGTCCCTGGTTATACCTATATATAAGTACACGTTGACCATTTGAACACCACCCTAGCTAGGACATCAACAAGTGCTTAACCTATATAGGATGTGATGCTACTCTGAGTACATATATGAGGACCTGTTTCAAAATCAAATAAAATAATGCATGTCTATAATAACACCTCCATGATAACTTCTATTCTTATGCAACTGTTAGTATAATTCTAATATTTTCAAGCAGCCTAGAGACGATGGTTCCTTAATCAAATATGTGTTCAAAGATATCAATAAAATCCTTTTCCTAATCTAAAAAGGTTTTAATCTCTTATCCTTTTCCTTAACTGATAAGGAGACTAAAAGTTTAATGTGAATAATCCACAAAATAACTCTCATGTTACATCTTTTATTTTTTTTTTCTTTGTAGATATCATAATATAAAATAATATCACCTTCAAAATAATTAAATTAAATAATTCATCAATTTCACTTTAGAAGCAATTAAATTAAATTTAAGTGAGGCGCATGTTACATCAACTTTGTATATGTATGGAAAAAGAGGTATCTCTTGTACAATAAGGATGTTTTTCTTTAAAAGAAAGACCTTCTTTTCTACCTCATTTCCTTATTAACTTTCTACTCTCTTCTCAAAAGATTTACTTGGGTTTTTACTCTATTAGTCTAGTTGCATGTTCCTCTTATAGTCTGAAGAATATGGTTGAGTACAAAAATAGGTGTTAAGTCATCATTTTCTTATTTTAGACCTTACTACAGCTGGAGTACTATTTAGTGATGGGATGAGAGAGAATACGCCAACATTAGCACTGTGGCATGAGGATAATTGGCTTTGCCACTACCTGGGGAACAACTATTGAGTAGCGAAAGGGACATCAGAAATGCTGTAGGTGATACACGTGTCCCTGAGGTGGTCCAACATGTACTCAGCCAATAAGGGGTGTTTCTATAGTTGCTAACCTTAGGAGGTCACCATCTTCCTTTTTGTGAGTGCTTGAATACCCATGTCAGATGTATATCTTACTTCCTTCTCAAGGCAATCATGCCTTTCGTATAGACTAAGGATAAAATATTGTAGTCAACGTTTCCTCTCCCTTGCTCACAGCCACTCTACATGTAAGGTCCAGATTCAACCACATCGCCACTCTCCCATGCCTTGGCTGGTGTACTATACATTAGCCCCTTGACTATCAGTGACGCTTAATGGTTAAGGCCTTTGACAGCCAAATCATTTCAGGCATTAACACTTAAGCAATCATACCCTGTGATGTTTGAACATGGACACGTGGTCTGCAGGGGTGCTTTTAGCCGCTTTGGCGTCTCTTCGTTTCCCGTGTTTTGGCAAACAGATATTACTCCTCATAAATGTCTTGGCTCTTCACCTAACTGCAATTAGTGATTTAAAAGGAGAAAGATCTCTTCTTCATTCTTCATTGCTTCTGTATCTTCATTTTTTTTCACTATACAAATGATAAATAATTGAAAAGGAAGAGATTATACGTAGAAGAAAGTTAGTATGAAAAAGAACAGAAAAAAAAGACCAAACTTAAGAAAGTGGAACTTGATGAAGACTCATGAAAGGGAAAATGCAGGAGTTTGGTGTAATCTATATATTTATATATATAATAATAGGTAAAACTGAGAGAAACTCAAATTAGAATTCCAAATTAAAGTTCCAATTTTGAGTCATGTGTCCTAAATTATTTATTCTTAAATAATTTTATTTATTAATTTTAGAATCAAATGTGGGACTACATCATAAATATTCATGCAAGTGAGTTATTAAGTACAAAAACTAAAAAGTCTAAAATATAAAAAAAAAAAAAATGCTTTACAATAATTAAAAAAAAAATGGACAATTTACATTTTATACCTAATAATATCCTTACAAAATTTTTTAAAGAGTTAACAAAATATAAAAATGACTATTAATAATATTTAAATTATATAGATATGAATTATATTATGCATCTTATTATATATTTTTAAATATATCCATACATACGCATAGAGTTACAAGCTAGTAATAATAATAAGATAACTAGATAAGGGTTAGGTCTCACCATTTTATTGGATGTGGAGGATTGCCAGATCTAGTGTAGGTTTTTTTTTTTTTTTTTTTTTTTTTTTTTTTTTTTTTTTTTAATATAAAGTGTATGACTTGATGTATCTGTTTTGCTGTGGGATTGAGATAGAAAAATTAATATTTAAATAGAATAAAAAATAAATAAAGTTTTTATTTTTTTGAAGAGTGTATAAAAAATAAAAGTAAATAGATAAAATAGAATACAAAGACTTTCTAATAACAAAAACTCAGCTATAACTTTGAAGGGTTTATTTCGAATGTTCTATGTTGTCACTATTAATGATTTGGAACTTATCGTTAGCATCCAAATGAGGTCTATTAAATCATCAAAATTTCGATGCATGAATGTCTTTTAGTTTTCAAAAATAAAAAATAAATAAACTGCAGTGTTATACACAAAATAACAACAACGTATGTTACACTCTCCTTGTCCCTAAGAGGAATACAAGCAATAATGCTGAACTTAAAATAGTATATTGGTGACCCTTTCGGTTTGTATATTAAAACGAATTACGGTGACAATGTGTCGTTTTGAGATTATCATTTTATATGTTTGGTTAGAATTCTTTGTTAATGTTACACACTCTCTTTGTTCCTAAGAAATTAATATGTTCCCTTTCATATTAATTAAATGTTATTTATTATTTGATTTATAAACATATAATTGTTTATAATTATTTTACAATATTTGATAGTTACAATGGAGAAGAAATGATTTGAATTTTGGATGACTCTTTTAGAAACACAACAAGTTATCAATTGATTTGCAAGGCTCTTAGTATCTTGTGTATAATTTTAAAAACCAAAAAAAAAAAAAAAAAACTTGAAATTTAAATATTTTATAGTTGGAATTTCTATTGATCTTTGATAATCCTATCCATTAACTCATCGAAGGTCAATATATTCTAACGGTAATTTTTCAAAAATCACATTCAATGAGAAGTTATTCAGTTGTCTAGCATTGGCAAAGATACGAATTAAGTATACTTGAATTCAACATTTGTTAGGATTTAGATCCAAGTTGGCTAATTCCTATGCAAAAACGTTCTTTAATGAGGGTTTTAATAATTGCAAATTAAGTAAGTTATATAGTGAGTCAGGTTGCTATTTGAAGGTTGCCAGTTCATGAAGAGTTGCTTGAGCACTTTTAAGACTCGCTCAAGCGATCATTAAAATCAAAGAGAGACTTCACTCAACCCTCACTTGATCGAACAATTTGTGAAGGAAGTTCTATAGAACATTTCCAAAGTTTAGGGACACACATCCAGTCCATATAGATTTTGTGAGTATAGACTTGTTGTAGTTGTTTTTTCTATTGTAAAAATTTTGTATGGAGTAGAATACTCCTATAACGATTTTTCTTTTTAGAGTTCTTCTAAAGTTTTCGGCATCATCACCCAAAATTGTTATATTTTTTTGTATTACTTTTTACTGTGGTGTTGTGGTTTTGCTGTTTATTAAATTGTTAACTCTGACCATTAGTAATAATTAATTCTTTAATTAGAACATTGGTGTCAATTTACGATTATTTATAATATATATAAACCGAAGCCATTTGACTTTTGGTTAACTTTCAAAATATTATACCACATAAGTTTTTTATGCCTTCCAAATTTATCTGTTATTATTCTAATAAATATTTTAAAAATTGAATTTAAATTTTATTCTCTATATATTTAGACCCTTTCTTAGAATCTTGATATATTATATTTTCTTTCAAATAATAGACAATACAATTTCAAATAGAATCATAATAAATTAGTAAAACTTACTATTATGTGAGAAGAGAGAATACATATTTATTATACTCACAAAATATTTCATGATTACCATAGTTACAAACACTAAAGTACTACTGCCCTAATAGAAACACCTAAAAAAATAAAATCTCCTCTACCTCTCCATCTCAAATTTAGGCCCATTCTTGTGTGTTGATGGTTGTATACCACTACAATTTATCCAAAAAAAACAAAGGAGTAGTAAGGCATATGTGCATTGGAAATCTGATTATTTTTTTTAATAATCATTAATTACAAGATATTTGTTTGGCAAAAAGTTTTTCTTCTTTCCCTTTTGTCTCAGTTTTTTTTTTTTTTTTAATGAAAAATAATTAACAAAACACTAGCTTTTAAAAAATGAACTAAATTTTAGTTTTTTTATCACACATTTAACATAAAAGTTGTCAAAAGCTATATCATTTGTCTCATATTGCATTGGTTCTCAATTCATAGTAGGCATGGTGCTAACTCGGTGACACATGTTTTTGGCCCGTTACACTAGACATGTCTCTTCTGATGTATTTTGCTTAGAGGACTCTCCTCCCCCTACTATGAAGGCTTTGTATTCCGATTTGGATCATTTACATTTATAAATGATGACTGCAGCGTGGACAAGAAGGAGCTCAAAATCTAGAATGACCTGCTTGCGGTGGTTTCGGCAACATCAATGGTCATAGTGGTCACTGCTGGGATGATAGGAGTAGTGCTAAATATTGCCATTAAATCTAGAGTTATCTCTAAGGGCAATATCAAATCTTTTGGTTTCTTTGGGCTAAATATACCAAAATTATTTTTGAAGACCATTTTTTAAAGTGAGATCTATTGGTTTTTTTAATATCTTGGGATACAAAATTATTTATCTCCAAATTATTGTTTTTGTATTGTTAGGTTGTGCATTGTCAAATTCCATGACACTGTAATATCTTATCAAGTCATTAGTGTGTTAAAATCAAAGTTCAAAAGGTCCAACATACAACTCGAAAGAAGATGGTTATTCAAGATTCTGATTGCCATTCAAACGATCGATACTTGATCCATTGAAAATTTGATTTCAACAGCCTTTTGGATCGCTACTCGATCAATCCAAAGAAGAGTTTTGACTGCCTTTCGACTGAAGATTGATCAACTGAAACTCATGAAAAAAGAATTAGACAGCAGGTTTTCATGCCCAACGTGCAAACATATAAAAGGTTCATTATTTTTATTTATTTATTATTATTTTTTTTTTTGAGAAACATAAAAGGCTCGTTATAAGTATAATTTCACAACTATTAGAGAGAGGCTATTGCTATGCCCTACGTCTAGAGATCACTTGAACCTAAAATTGATTAAATCGTAAGTTCAGAAGTTTAAATTCACGAAGGAGTTGCTGCCTTTGGTGATTAAGAGCTGAAGTCACAGAACCATTAATCTTAGCGTTGTTGCGGAGATCAATTCAAGGAGGGTTCTTGAAGTTGGTTAGAGGGTCAAGCCGTAATCATGGTGGAGATTCGTGAAAGGAATTCGTGTACGAAGAATTTAGCTAGTGTGAGGTCGCATATACTACATGTAAGGCATGCACATGCTAGGTACTAGATTACAAATAATGAATAGACCTAGAGTGTTTAAGCGCATACGTCTAGACACCATGACCAAACCTTAATATATTTCTCATAACAGTGAAACATGGCACAAGCAAATCTTCCTTCCCATATTCTTCCTTTGAAGACAGCTCTCGATGGGGCGAGCCAACCCAGTCTTTAGAAAGAATGAGATCTAATATGTGCTATTTCTTAGTTTGATTTTGTTTTTGAAATTGTTTTCCAGCGTTAGACATTGCACAGTGATATTTTGGTTTCAAAGTATTGTTTCTGGGTTTTATTTCATATTTAAATACTATTAAATAATAATAATAATTAATAACTATCCAAATTGTTCATTGGTTATTCTTATAAACCTATTGTTATAAGTATTTCAATTTTTGGTGTGCTAAACTTTCAAATATACTATGAAAAAAAAATCACATAACTGAATTTTAAGAGGAGAACTTAAAGAACAATACCTAAATTTTGTTTATTTGAGAATTTGATAGAAATATTGTTTAGTACTTGCTAATGGAAAATGGTTATCTATGGGTTATGGGTTATGAAATATGGATTTTAACAAAATTTCTCAAATCAAATGATAGTTTGGGATCCTTCTCAAAAAAATAAAATAAATGATGGTCTAAGATTAAGGGATTTGTGGTTTTATCAATCAAACAATAAGTTTAGGTATATAACACTTTTTTAAAGTATTAATTCATATTTTGCAGATTTTATTTTGAAGCTGGATTAAGAACTGCACTCAGTATATTGGGGAACGAGTTCAATTCCAGATGCCTTAACAAATATTGTTTTTATTCGATAAGTTTTTTCATGCATTGTAAATAATAATAAATGTCACTTTTAATGAAATTTTCATGAAATATTATTTATATTAATAAATGTTTGAAACATATAGTTGTTAATATATGTTTTCCCAATAACTTTTTTTTTCCCACTTATCCATACAATGGTAAAAAAATCTCAAAATAAAATTCCAATATAAAATGATGAAATCTCATAAAAGTGGACATAAAACCCTCAATATTTCTAACTCCGTGCATACTCATTGCATTACATGCATAACTAGAATCCTAAGCTTAAAATCCTCCATGGTAACTAAAAGACCGCTACTACCTATACGAACATCTCAACAACTTGGATCCAATCTCATAGGCAAGGAAAGCTTCAACAGTAGCATACATAATTACATCCTTTGAAAGTAGAGGATCCCCATACTCATCATATTTATCGCTCCACCATGTCGTCTTCTTAGGCTTTACAAAATGCATGTGTTCACCCAATACCAGTTTGGCTAAATCTCCTAATTTGGACCCACTGACATCGTTTCCCTTCAAACTCTTTTCAGCTTCAGCCAATTTTCGAAGCTCCACCGGATTCTTTATGATCACACCCGTCTCTCTTTCAAGCTTCTGTGCTACCTCCTTGATCCCAACACCAACCACAGTGGTGTATTTATCATAAAGAAAGCCCTTCAGAACTTTGTGCTTGGTACCGGTGAAACTGCGTCGGGAATAATTAACATCATCAAGGTTATAGAGAAGGCAGTGACTCCCAACGCATAGCTGCAATAATTGAAATGGAGCATCTTTCGCCATCCCTTTGTAGTTGCAGAAACGTCGTCCATAGCCATGGCCGGTATCAGCACGCAGGCCAACAACAAGATTCTTTTTCTTGCCATATATTTCTCGTATCTCGCCTATACAGAAACTGAGATGTTCCTCATCCTGAACAACCCATGTGGTGTTTATCATGAATTCTTCACCAATGTTAACTACGTACGTGTGCCAGATTTTCTTGTCCATCTCAACGCTGATCTCCATGGGTGCTTTCTTCTTGGCCATGGTGCTGCAAGACCCTTGGGTTTTTGTGATTTTGTATTGCTTAGTTTACACACAAGAGATTGATCGCCCACAAACTAAACACTAATTTTTCTTTATGATGGCTTTGAGGTTTGTGTGTGCTTATTTATAGAAAGAGAAGTAGGTTTAGAGATAAGTCGGTTTACAATCTCTTTTTCGAGTTGGACAGGGATTATGCAAGTTTTTGACTTGATTACGTGTTTATTGCTTTCACTACAAGTATTTTTTTTTTTTTTTTTTTTTTTTTAATTGTTGTCTACTATAGGATTATTAATCCTATCATAAGTAGATTTTCATCTAATACGTTTGAACTGGATAGAAAGTAATGGAAGAGATTAAAGCCAAACAATGAACATGCGAGTGATTTTATCAAGAAATTTTTTTTTTTTTCCCTTTTCCTTTAAATACTTATTCTCTATTTGTTTTTCCATTAAATATTTTCAGCGTTTTACCCTAATTGTCCCCCCCTTCCCCACCCCCCCAAAAAAAAAGGGTGGATGAGGTTGCCAATTTGGTGTTTGTGAGGCACCAATTTTGGTCCTTAGTGTTTGTTAAATTTTGTTACCTTCAGTACCTAAAAATATGTGTTGAGGGGAAAATTTTGATGTTCCCGAATAGAATATGGGGTAACCAAGCCAAAACTCGATAATGAGCCCTTGAAATAAAGCTAAAAGGCTTTCGATGTTGTGTAAGCCCGCCCAAGCAAAAGATAGAGGCTGCACCCTAACAAAAAAACAACAATAAAGCCCAATAAACAAGTTGATGTTGTTAGTTTGTTATATTATTAGTCCTTTTATAGCATCATAGTTCAAACTAGTCCTCCAACGGTACAGTATTATCTCCAGCGGTTTCATAATTTATATTCAATTATTAAATAAATTTAATAACGTATTAACTTCAGGAAATTCTTGTGCATTTTGTTCAATATGGTCCACAGTACTTTCAGCCATCATTACATCAATATGAAAAAAAAAATTCCAATAGTCTCAAATACATTATAGCCTCGTATAGTAAAATAATTAGTAATTAGCGGCTTCATAGTGATGACAAAGGAGTTATTTGGCATGGTATGAAGGGAAAGAGGGAATCCCAGCTCAGTGCAGCATGTGGTTACCAAGATCCTTAAGGGAAATGTGGGTGGTATGTAAGGAGAAGGTTTTTTGTTAGGTGAATGTGTGAGCTTATGAGAAGTTGGTTAAGAGGAAGCTTGGCTGAGTTTCATGGAGGGAGTTTAGGCTGGTTATGGTCAGTTATGGGACGTTTATGGAGTAGGAAGGTGTAAGCAAGGCGGGGAATGTTGGTGTTATGGTGACTATAAGCTGAGAAAGGTTGTGAGTGAGCTCAAGAGAGCTTGGAGAAGCTTAAAGAAAGCTTAAGAGGGACTAAATTTCTACAGAATGTAGTCAATGACAGAAATTTTTTGAGAGGCTTCGTCTCCCTTTCAGGGGCTGGAGTGGTTTGCCTTTTATAGAGAGGATTAGAGCAAGTATTAATTAGATAAAATCCAAAAAACGTAGGTCTGATTTAGGGGAGCAGGATAGTTGAATTAATAACCTGGATTTGGCCTAAAATGGGTGATTTGGCTTAAGGAATATCTTTCCTCTTTGGGCAATGTCTCACATGACCCAAATCCAGCACATTCCCTCATTAAATGCTAGGATTCTTGGAGCTGGTTAGGCCAATGAGGGCTGGGCAGGTATGAAGTGAGTATTTTTGGTTGGCTGCATTGAGATTGAAGCATTGAAGTGAGCTCTAACACCCCTAAGCCAGGTGTCAAGTGTTGAGGCCACCCACATGCTTTTGCTGGAGGTTTCCCTAGTGCCTTCCAAACCACTAGTAATAAAATAAACTATTTAGTTGAGCATTTCATGAGTCTTGGTCATGACTTTCTTGAGTTGTAACCAAAACTTGGAGAAGAAATGTATTTATTGCCCACTAGCTTCTGCTGGAGGTTGGACCTTGAGGGAGATGATGATGCCTCTCTGCCCATCAGCTTCCTAGCTACTACGAATAATTATTAGCTACTGTTCTCAATAGAAAATGTGTTAGAATATTGCCATGACAGCCCCTTGGTTCATTCCTAGAGGTGTGGAGGAACCTTTTGCTGGTGGTGGAATTGATTAGGCTGACTTTTTTTCAGCTTGAATTTTTGATTTGCTGGGGACCTTTATGGGTTGGGCTTTGCTCCATTTCAACACTTTTAGTTGGGCCACATGGCCCTTTCTTTGCTTGGGCTTGTTCCCTACTCCATGAGATTCTTGGGCCTACAAAATGAGCATTAAAGACATGCTTTGCCATGAGTTTTTTTTTTTTTTTACTCCTCATGGGCTTTTGTTGTTGGTAGAAATAAAATGAATCCATTAGCTTTAATAAATATTTATGATAGATTTTGAGTATTAATTTCCATGGGTTTTAAATAACAACTTGTATAGTTTCTTATAATTTTTGCTATGGATTACTTTGTAAATGATATTTTCTTTGGAGCTTTTTAAATAATGACCTTCAATATTTTCTTGAGAATAATATTTACCATGAGTTTTAAATAGGGGCAATATCCATGGGTTTTAAATAAATAAGGTAACAACCACTATAATAGAATAATGTGATATTCTCATGAGTTTTTCTATAGATAATCATAATGGACATGTATGATGAATAATTACCATAACTTTTAGAAATAAATATTATGAATTTTATGATGTAAGATAGATAGTGAACATGAGTTTATAATATGATATAAAATAAATAAATGTCATGGGTTTAAAATAAATAATCATAACTTTCCATGGGCTTTTATAAGATGATTGCCATGGGTTTTGAGAATAGATAATTCATAAATTCCATGAGCTTGTAATATTATAGTAATAGGTTTAAGAATCTAAAGTATTGTTCAATATTGGACTTTTAAGTGAAATAATTATGATATAGTATTTTGTCAAGTATTAATAACCTTGGGCTTTTGATAAAATAGTGTCTAGTAGTTAGCTTGGACTTTTAATAGTGCCAACGTAAGTTGGGCTTTGATATTGCCAATGAAAATTAAGATTTAAATATTGCCAGCGAGAACTGGGCTTTGATATTGCCAATGAAAATTGGGCTTTGATGTTGTCAATGAAAATTGGCTTTAAATATTGCCAGCTAGAACTGAGATTTGATATTGCCAATGAGAATTGGATTTTGATGTTGCCAATGAAAATTGGGTTTTAAATATTGCCAATGTGAATTGGGCTTTAGATAAATAAATTGCCATGGGTTCAAATCATGGGCTTTGATTATGGATTTGAATTCCATTGATAAAATTGTTTTGCCATGGACTTGAATCATGAGCAAGCATAAGTATTCTTGGGCTTTAAATAGAATAGGATGTGTGTATTGGGTTCATTGGTCTGGTTTTGGGCTTAGCTAAATAATGACAATAAAATTGGATAAAATAAGTTTTGGGACATTTTGTGATAGTTTATATCATGACCCAATTTAGATAATGAGATATGAAACATTTGTGATTAACATAATAATAGAGCAAAAAATATTTGGGAAAGCCCAATAACTTATTAGTGGTATTTGAAAATAAATAGGTAGTACTCAAATAAAATTAGGAGTAAAAAAGAAGTACCCTAACAATATGTTAATTGATTTTTTTTTTTTTTTTAGTAAAACAAATTGTTTGTATATTTAGACTCTTGAAACCGTCCAGTTTCAAGGTAAAGCGGAATAGTAAAGCAGACAAGCGATATAATGACTCAGGAAAACCAATGAACCATCCAGTTTTAAGGTAAAAAACCTGGGGAGAAGTTAATCTAAACAATCCACAAGACAACAAATTCACTAAATATAATGAAAGTGTTTACAATAGATTTTTTCTTAAATCTAATGCTATCTCTTGTATTACTTACTCATATGACCACACGCAGCTTCAAATCCATGAACTCGTCTATTTGAATTTGTCGCACACAAACACTCCAGTTTGTGACTTTGAGATCTCACTCAAAGGTTTAGATTATCAGTAGTAGTTGCTCTTGTATGCAACAACTTATCTCCACCAGTTCATGCAACATTAATCTAATCTCCAGTAGATGCTTGTTGAGTTAGAAGGTTACAGAACACCTCATATCTCATAGGAGTAACTCATAAGACTTGGAAAACGTATATTAGGGTTTTGCTTTTATACTTAGTAGTGTTGGACTCAAACCCTAAATGTTTCGCAAGCTTTTGGGCTTTCTTTAAAATCTGCAGAATTCGTGTCTCAATCGGTCGAAGAACACACTCGATCGGTTGAGCCTTGCAGTTCTTGAATTCTTCTTTCTGTAGCTTGACTATTCTTGAATCTTGACTCTAATCAACTTGAGCAATGTCTAAAACTATTCTAAGACATAAATATCTTATGCTAGACATGTTTTTGTACTCGATTTTTCAACATACATAAAATTAGAAGCTAAACATTTAATCTTAAATATTTTGAACCTAACAATCTCCCCCTTTGACAATCCATGACAAAACATACATACAAATGAATTTCTCAAATTCAAGAACTAACCAATACAAGTTATTGCCCTACTACAATTCAGTCATAATCTACTATCTACAAGTAGCGACAATAAACAACAGCATCATGAAAGAATTAACCTTTAAATTCCTGGAACACTAAAAACAAACCATAAATGCATGTGTGGAAAATAAAGTATTAAACATAACTTGGTTTCACAAATCCAAACTAAAACAAAATATCCAAAGAGAATAAACAATGTATCAATATCAACAATTTTGTGAGACAAGTTATATCTAAAGTAAATAACCAAACATACTAAACAAAATAAACATAAACAAACTAAACTCAAACTCCCCCTAAGTACATACATCATCTCCAACTACTCAAACAAAAACTCCCCCTAAGTATAACAACTCTCCTCACTACTAGTCATTTTTTTTGTAACGTATTGCTAAAGGCAATCATCAGAGGGTGGAGGTGGTGGAAAAGAGCTTCTATACTCACTAAAATCAGTTCTCAAAGCAGCTACATCAGATATCAAGGAGTCCAAAAGCTGTCCATGAGCTACCTGTGTCATCATGAATGTCTCCATCATGATATGCTATGACGACTGCGTCTCAAGAACTCTCTCAAGCATGGAGCGATCTTCATCATCGTCATCGTCATAATCATCATCAGCAATAACAGCTGTAGGATAAATATGCATATCCTCATGTGAAGGCTCCACTCATTATCTCTTTGCTGTTCCTTCACTTGGTTCTATTGTTTTATTTTGTGCATTACGCTGCCATTTGATGAACAAGCTCGGAAGAGGAGGGACACTTAGACTCTAGGTATTCTAAGATCCTAAGGATAGAAACACGAAAGCAGTCTTTGTTTCCTAGCATTATTCCTATGGACCTCAACAATTATTGGAATGAACAAAGAGGGAAGATAGATGGAAGCACCAGTGATAAGAGCATATAAGAATATGCACCTATCAATAGGAATTGTATGCACATTGTCAATACCGTATTTTGTCCGGCCCCGATTCACACGTCAAAACAAAGACCAAAAAAAAAAAATTAAAAAAAAAAAAAGAAATGGTGCAAAAATATGAGTTTCAAAGCCAAAAAGGGCAAAAATAAATACAACATGTTTGAATGGTAAATTAAAAAGTCACAACATTTGAAAAACCCATTTTATGGAAAATCTGACCAAAACCCTAATTGGGGGTGGTCAAAAAGTTAACTTTTTGATCCGACCGTTTGATCATGTTGGATTTTGGACCATCTCGTAGGGCATATATTTCCCTTTGAAACGATAGTTTACATGCCAAAATCGGAATTAAAACGGATGAGATATTAAAAAAATACTGAAATCCTAATAAAGTCTTTATTGTATTTTTTAGGAAAACTAATAGTTTTTAACCCGACTTTGCACATAAACTATACCAATTGGGCAGGAACTAGAACAAAAGGTCTTAGCTAATTTTCACCAAAAGGACTCAACAATATCAGCTCTAGATTAAAAGATATGAAATTTTTAAGGGAAGATGTTCAGAATTTTCAGCTTTGCATCACCTCCCTTCCGAATGCAATATCTCAACAACCATAGCTCCAAATTAAACAAGTCTAGAACCTTTGGAAACTAAACATCCGAAGATTTCCGTGCATACAAAATTCAAAGAAAATGGAGCTCGGAAAGGGCTCCAAACAGTCGTGCGAAAATCAGGCCGAAAATCAGAAAAATACGAAAAATGTTGACAAGGCGAATGACGTGGCGGATAAGGATGGAGTTGGCATTGGTGTACCAGGGTACACCAATGCTAGCCACCCCTTTGAAGGGGCGGCTAGCATTAGTATACTATTATACTTGTTCTGCCCTTCTTTTTAAGGCTAATGATTTCTTTTTTGATGAACGAAATATTGGGTAGGGGACTGAGTTGGTGTCCTGAGCAGATATATAGTATACTAACATATATGAGTGAGTACTTGTTTTGGCGATAGTTTTTTTGAAATATTTACAGTCAGATCTTGAAGTCTCTGTTAGATTTCATGAATTTTGACAAGTAGAAACTCAAGCCTTAGATTTCTTTTTTGTCAGGTTGTAAGTGATGATTTAAAGAAAAGTCGATGATTCCTCAAACTCCATGAGTTGTTCTCAGGATAGGATAATATTCTCCTTCCAATATTGGAATCCATATTATTCTTGGGCCATTTCCAAAATTCAAATCGTAAGAGAAGATACTGTTTCTGGCCTCCTTTGTCATAAATTGGTTGGTAAAGACTGTTGTCTCATATTGATCGACATTGTTAGCAAACTGCCTTGGCTAAGTTTTAAAGCTTTGATTGGTTGGCGGAATTCAGTGCTAAACTATCTTAGTTTTTGATTATTCGAAAATTACATTTTGATGCACTCTTAAATAATGAAGATATATGGAAAGGAAAATGATGGGAATACTACATAGCTACACTTTGTGGTCCAAGGTATTTTTAGATCTGAAGGTACAGATACTTATTCTACAAGTGAGAGATGAGAATGTTCAAGACAAAGTGGGAAAGTAGAGACCTCAGCAATGTCAAAGAAACAACATAAATGGACTCAAGTGTGTTAAACAGCTGTGTCAAAGCTTGAAATGTGAGTTGAC
The DNA here is from genome assembly GCA_023736055.1 of Quercus glauca. NCBI lineage: Eukaryota > Viridiplantae > Streptophyta > Magnoliopsida > Fagales > Fagaceae > Quercus > Quercus glauca. The sequence continues at coordinate 74,433,076 of CM043318.1, read as the reverse complement.
AACGTAGATTGGCTTTTCAATTTGAGAAGCCATACGTACAGACTATAAATTCTTCAACTAAATGAAACTCTCTTTTTTTTTTTTTAATAAATAATTTTATATAGGAATTGAAACTCTATTTTGATGAGGGTTGAAGAGGAAATTTCTTGAATCAAGGCCAATAATCTACTTGTGGGTTCCAATTTGCTCAACTGGTAAAATCTCTAATGATTAAATAAGAGATTTGAGGTTCAATCCCCGCCTACACTAAAAACTGATTGGTGTCTTGAAGAGCTATTATCAGGAGTGGACGCCATAGGTTGAAACTCTCTCTCATAAAAAAAAAATAAAAAAAAATAAAAAAAAATAAAAAAAGGCCAATAATCTACTTTGGTCCACTTCATTACCCTTGGTCCATTCATCCAATTCGGTCTATTTCAGTTTACTTCAGTTCATTCGGTCTATTTAGTCCACTTCTGTATATTCGGTCCATTTGAGTCCACCTCAGTCCATTTTCTCCACTTAGGTCCAGTTTGATCTATTTGGTCCACTTCAGACTAATTCGGTCTAGTTTGGACCAATTCAGTCTAGTTTGGCACATTCGGTCCAATTAGGTCTTGGTCCATTACTCTCTCTCTCTCTCTCTCTCTCTCTCCCTCCCTCTCTATAAACACAAAATTCTCTCAAGTTTGAAAATCAAAAAATTGAAAAATGCCTCACAAATATAATTTTGTATTAATCAAATATTGAGTACAATTCTCTATTTTGACTCTTTTACAAAAGACTAATCCTCTGATTCTATCTTCTTTGTAATCTTGACTCGAACGTGAAATCTTCTTCACTTTGAAGGGAAGGTAGATTGAACAGTCTTTACAACAAATCTCTGGTTTTGAGCTTGTTAGAGACTTATTGTTCTTCAAGTCTTTCAAATGTTTTTTAAGTTCTTCAATGATTCTTGGATTTTGGGTTGAAATTCTTTAGTGCTTTAGAGGTTTGATTTGTTGAACTTCAATGATTTAGAACTTTTGAAGTTTATGGAGGTTCATGAGCTTGATTCCAATAGAACTTCAAGTCTTGGAAGAATGATTCAAATGAATTTCTTTGAATGTTCTTTGTTTGTTCTTGAGGCAGAATTTCTCCAGAGTTTTGGCTTCTTGAAAACTTGGTAGAGAATGAGAGTGAAGTGTATTCTATTTATAGTGGTTTCAAAGGATATGTCTCACTTTGAATTAATCTCTTTGAAGATAAGTAGTAGACTCTAATTGGCCTATATTTTTCTTATAGATACTTATCTCTATTTATCTATTGTGATAAATATTCTATCTTGATAAAGATAATAATCACTGTTTTCAGACCCGGACCAGACCGGGAGGTCGGACTGTGAAAACCAGGAACCGGATTGAAATCCGATTTTTTAAGCATAGAAACCGGGCATATGTGGCAATTCCGTGAACCCTAAAACCGAGGTTGGATTGCACGATTCATGCAGAACTGGTGGCAAGAACCTTAAGGTCCAACCCCTTAGCAATTTTTTTTTTTTTAAATAAAAACAACTTAACACAATTTTATTCTACCTAATTAAATAATCCATCTTTAACAAGGAATAAAAAAAAATTATAATTAAAATATTTCAAAGATATTCAACTTTACTTCAAAAATTAATCATAAATTTTAATGTTTTCATGGTTATTATTTTATTTTATTAACTTTCTTATTTAATTATTAAATATATACTTGAAAATCATTAAATTTCCCTCACATATATAGATATATTAGTCAATTTTGCTAGTTTTATAAATTTAATATATATATTTAGGCTTTAATTAATTATTAAATTAATTATGACATTATCATGGTTCAACCCCGGTTCAATCTCGGTTCGGCCTAAAAAACCTTAAACCTTTCTCTTTTACAGTTCAATGAACGGTCCGAGTTTCAAAACCTTGATAATAATCAACAAAGAGTCCTACCATAATTTGTTACTAGTAAATAATTATCTCTATTTTATTTAGTTATTTTAATAAAAAATAATTATCTATCAATTTTGAATAGAAAATTTATCTTTATCTTGTGGGGCCAAATGACACGTGGTAAATTTTAATATGCCAATGTGATGTTAATTTGGATGAAACATGTCACATTTGATTTAATTAATTTAATGACACATAAATTTGAAATTTGTCACTAAATTTTGACATGGCATATTGTAATTGGCCCAATTAATTTTTTGTCTTCTACAAATGCCCCCTTGGACACATCTACAGTTTTAAGTATCTTTCACCCCTTCAGATCTTCACTCTAAACAGGACACTAACTTGTGATGCTATATAAAATAATAAAGACTCCTCATAACAGGTGAACAGCTTGTATTGCTAGGTTCCAAGATCCTAACCATCAGATAAAGGAGTAATCTCCTCGTAATTTCGACTACTTTTCCTAGCCAAATTGGTCTTTGACTAGATAAGTACTTCGAATAATCATCAAACAGTTCTATACCAATATGACTTCATGTTAATATTAATAATGGATATTGGATAGTATTCTTTTGGATAACTTCAATCCGAGGAGGACTTCTTTTCAAAGTCAAACCGCCTGATATCAACAACAAAAGACCAAAAATGAGTAAGTATTTAAACTCTTATCTTTCGAAGAGTCGTACTTAAACTCGGAATACCAGTAGGCAAATACTAACTGAGATATTAGTACTCCTGAAGCTTTATCCTTACCGCAACTCAAGACTTCTTCCCCTAGTTAAATTCGTCTGGACTGAATGAGTTCTAGTTGGAATTAAATTCTCTTTAACCAGCCCTATAAAAGGGATAGTCACAGCCGCAAAGAACAGAATTCGTAGTCTCTCTGGTGTAGTGCGCGAGTGCAGAGAGATCTCAATTTTTTTTTTCTTGAAGAAGGCGTAAATTTTTTTTTTCTTCTTTCTCAATCAGGTAACATAATAATCTTCTCTTCTCATAATTTTACCTTCGTGTTTATGTTTTATAAACTGTATTCATGGTCTTATTCTCCTTTCTTCTCTTTTGCTTGCTTTTCATTGTCACTCTTTTTTTCATCTTCAGATAGTGGCATATCACAAAGCGCTAGAGATACTCTTCTTGCTAAGCACGTATTCCTTTCTTCTTCAAAGGTTCTTTCTCTCTTCAAGTATGAACCAATTATCTTTTTCACTTTATCTTGATTTTACTTTCTATGCTTTTTTTTTTTCCTTTTCTTTGTTTGGGTTCAATATGGGATGAACAGTACTTGTGGACCCTTCTAATACATAAGGATATTTGAGATTCAGTTAGATTGGTTGATTATCTTCCTTTTTCTCCTTTTCCTTTTTTAATATGAGTCTAATTTATTCTTTGCCCCCTTTTTGTGCAGCCACGGGTCCATCTTAGAATAATTTAGCCTCAAATTTTGCAAGAGTTCCATCACCCAAATATTTGGAGGTACATTCTTGTACAAAAACTTTCTTATTTGTGAATTTCTTTTCTTGCATGTCTACTTTTTTGTTTTGTATTGTTTTGCGTCGGTTTAGAACATGTCATATGGTGACTTATTGGCACTTGTCCATGCAAAGATGTGCATTCATTAGCATCTTGCATTGGAGCTCTACTGATGCAATGATCTTGTAGACGAAGATCTTGCAAGAGTTTATTTTTTCCCCCAAGCCAAGTGGTCTGCCAATGCAACGATCAAGACGATCTTGAAGATGAAGATTGTCTATGCAAGGATGTGCATTCATTGGCATCTTGCATTGGAGTTTTACCGATGCAACGATCTTAAAGATGAAGATAGTCCATGCAAGGATGCGCATTCATTGTCATCTTGTATTGAAGTTCTACCAATGCAACGCTCTTGAATATGAAAACGATTTTGAAGATGAGGACGATCTTGAAGATGAAGATTGTCCTTGCATGATCTTGAAGATGAAGACACTCTTGAAGATGAAGACGATCTTGAAGATGTAGATTGTACAGGAAAGCATGCACCCGAGCAACTAATTGTTAGAAAAGAATGAACAATCTTGTTTAGTCTTCAATAGAGACTAGAATTGGTATGGCTAGCCTAATAGGGTGACCTGCTGCCATGAAGCTTGCAATCTTGAAGGTTCTAGGGCAAATTATATTGAGATTTTCACTTGGCAAAACAAACATGTAGAGCCAACAAGATAGTAATGCAGCTAAGTAGGTCTCTTCCCATAGTTCATCTTCAATCTTGAGTTTGACAATAGGACTTTCCCATATTTGGACCAACCTTTAAGTATATTAAATAAACCATCAAGATTATGAGTCTTGACAAGTTGACTTAACCTCTTTGTCCTCCGAGCGGGTGGTTTTGAATGTTTCTATTCACGTTTACACCAAAAGCCAACCCAATCACTTGCCAAAACACACGAATCTCTTTCCTTTCTAGTATTAAGGTAATGAAAAGCCGCAAATAGGTGTTCACAGCTCTTTGCGATGAACCTCTATTTTCCGTCATTTCCTATCAATTCCTCACAAGAAGGATGACTTCAGCATAAAGAGGACCAACGATAGGGAACCTGCCAAGTCGATACAAATCCCAAAGAGAGATAAACATCTCGCCTAGTGATGTGTGAAGGGTGTTGATATGTGGGCACCATGCTTCACAAAATGTTCAAATTATATCAGCATTTCGATCATATGTATAGAGAGATGCTAAAATAAATATAAGCCTTGATAAGATTTCCCCTGCTTCTAAAAATGACATCCTCAAACCATTCCCAATATAAAGGTATGTAACTACACTCTCCATTGATCTTGAAAAGAGCACCCCAACGCATTCTGCCTAAAATAATACGGCAACCAAGAGTCATTAGTTAACGTGACTCCAAAGAATTCTTGTGAAGCATGGTCGTCATATTATTTCAGGCAGAACGTGTTGGGATGCTCTTTTCAAGATCAATGGAGAGTGTAGTTAAATCTATGATGAAGTTTTAGCATCTCTTTATACATATGATCGAAGTGTTGATGTAATGCGATCATGTTGTGAAGCATGGTGCCCACATACCAACACCCTTCACACATCACTAGGCGAGATGTCTATCTCTTTTTGGGATTTGTCTCGACTTGGCGGACTCCCTATCATTGGTCCTCTTTATGACAAAGTCATCCTTTGTTGTGAGGAATTGACAAGAAATGACAAGGAACAAAGGTTCATTCCAAAGCGTTGTGAGCACTTATTTGCAGCTTTTCATTACCTTAATGCTAGAAAGGAAGGGGATTCATGTGTTTTGGCGAGTGATTGGGTCAACTTTTGGTGTAGAAGTGAACAGAAATATTCAAAACCACCTTGCTTGGAGGACAAAGAAAGTCATCCTATCAAGACTAATAATCTTGATGATTTATTTAATAAAGTTCAAGGTTGGTCCAAATATGGGAAATGTCCTTTTGTCAATCTCAAGGTTGAAGATGAACTTTGGGAAGAGACCTACTTAGCCGCATTACTATCTTGATAGCTCTACACGTTTGTTTTGCCAAGTGAAGATCTCAATACAATTCGCCCTGGAACCTTCAAGATTGCAAGTTTCATGGCAGCAGGTTGCCCTGTTAGTCTAGCCATACCAGTTCTAGCTAGTCTCTATCGAGGACTAAACAAGATTGCTCATTCTTCTCCAACAATTAGTCGCTCAGGTGCATGGTTCAAAAGATGTGACAAGTTGATGAAGAGGAGATAAGAGGTAGAGATGGTCCCACTAGGCATGCTAGAAATTTGTAAACACAAAATTTTCTCAAGTTTGAAAATCAAACAATTGAAAATTATTTCACAAATATAATTTTGTATTAATCAAATAGTGAGTACAATTCTCTATTTTGACTCTTTTTACAAAATAGTGATCCTCTGATTCTATCTTTTTTGTAATCTTGATTCGAATGCGAAATCTTCTTCACTTTGAAGGGAAGGTGAATCGAACGGTCTTCATAACGAATCTCTTGCTTTGAGCTTGTTAAAGATTTGTTGTTCTTCAAGTCTTTCAAATGTTCTTCAAGTTCTTCGAAGATTCTTGGATTTTGGGTTGAAATTATTCCGTGCTTCAGAGGCTTGATCCATTGAAGTTCAACGATTTAGAACTTGTGAAGCTTATGGAGGCTCTTGAGCTTGGTTCTAATAGAACTTCAAGTCTTGGAAGAATGATTTAAGTGAATTTCTTTGAATGTTCTTCATTTGTTTTTAAGGCAGAATTTCTCTAGAGCTTTAGTTTCTTGAAAACTTGGTAGAGAATGAGAGTGAGGTTTCCTTTTATAGTGGTTTCAGAGGATTAGTCCCACTTTGAATTGATCATTTTGAAGATAAGCAGTAGACTCTGATTGACCCAAATTTTACTTATTAGATACTTATCTCTATTTTTCTATTGTGATATATATTCTATTTTGATAAAGATAATAATCAACAAAGAGTCCTGCCATAATTTGTTACTTGTAGATAATTATCTCTATTTTCTTTTGTTATTTTAATAAAGATAATTATCCATCAATTTTGAATAGGAAATTTATTTTTATTTTGTGGATCAAATGACATGTAGCAAATTTTAATATGCCAATGTGATGTCAATTTGGATGACACATGTCATCATTTGATTTAATTAATTTAATGACACATAAATTTTGAATTTGTCACTAAATTTTGACATGGCATATAGTAATTGGCCCAATTAATTTTTTTTCCTCCTACACTCTCTCTCAATACATAAAGGGTTTTTTTTTTTTTTTTTTTCAAAACAACAATACATAAATTTTAAGTGGAGCTAGGAATACTACAAATTTTTAGACTAAAATACAAATTGTACCCTCTAAGTTTGACTAAAATTCATTTCAGTTCTCTAAATTTACTTTAGTTTAATTGATCCATCTAATTTTCTAATTCAGACATTTTATCCAATTTCATTAAAAAAATTTCCATTAAAAAAATATTTTTCTCATATGAAAAAAAAAATATAAAATTAAAATATATATATTTTATAAATTTTTTGTATGAGATTTTGTTTTTTTGAAATATCTTTTTTATTAGTTAACTGCGTACTTAACGAAATTTCTTTTAGCAAAATTTGATGAAAGTTCTTAATTGAATAAATTTAAAACTTAGATTATTCAATTGAACAAAAGTAAAGTTAAATGATTTAATCAAAAGATTTTATTAACTTTTAAAATCCAGATAAAAATAAATAGTTAAGAAGTTTATTTTGAGTGCATACAGTCAAATGTTGGACATTGACTATTTACTAAGATAGAAGGGCAAGCTGTGAGAAGGGTTATCTATTTTGAAGTTTTGGCATCAAAGATAAAGACATAATATTCCTTTCACTGAAGTTTACAGTCGAAGATGAAAATTTGAAAGATTCAAAAACAAACCTCTTTTTACTCAATCCAACACAAATAGTTAAGATAGGTCCATCTTCTTTTAGATCAGATTCCCACACATTTTCAAACATATCATAAAGTTTTAATGTTGCTTATGATGCTTATGTCGGAATTTATTTGATCAATTACCAATAAAAGCAATTTTTCTGAGGATTTTTTGTAATGATTTCGCGGGCATTTAGATAAAGATATTTGCCTGAAGAGTTTACTATTTTGAGTAGGCATATAAAGCCAACCCCAATGAGGTCCTTGTTTAGTAATTACCAAAGAAGAAAATCTATAGGAAAAAAAAAAGTATAATTCCTAATAGGTTTATTAATTAAAGGATTATAGCTGTTCAAACTTCAAAGTAGATTTACAAAAAGAAAAGATGGTGATCTGATCCAGTCCAGTGTCATATGTTCCCTAATTTGTGATTGTCAGGGTGGTATGTGCATTTAACCAATGAGTTTTAAATCAAATCCTGTTTTTTTTTTTTTTTTTTTTTTTTGATATTTTAATTATTACAAGTAGGAAGAAAAAAAAATGGAACCTTAATTCTCTTTATAAAAAGATTAGGCAGTGCTATTAAGTTGTAAAGCTATTCACATATAACATTTCTTTCTAAAATAAGTAAAAGGTGGGGGTAAGATCATAAGTTCAAGATCCATGAATATGTTGCTTTTTCTTTTTTCTTCTTTTTTCTTTTTTTGGTGCAGGAGTGTGTGTGTGTGTGTGTGTGTTTTTTTTTTTTTTTGGGTTAAATGGAGGCATAGGGAAAACTAGTTGACAAATCTAGAATAGTTTCAATTCCATATTTTCCTCAAAAATGAAAAGAAAGTTCACATAGTTGTTTGAATTTCCCTCAAACTATCAAAATGTAAAGGAATTGGGCCAATATCAGGAAAATGTCACCTAAAGTGGCCAAAATCTTTAGTAAGTCTTGCATCTTTTTGGGAGAAAAGAGAAGAAGATATCGACTATTAGTGTATTTTACACAAAAGATGGACTCACTCCATCCTATAAAAACGATAACTTAATATATATATATATATATATATTCTAAAACATATGAAAATTTTCAATAGATAAAGTTCAATTTCCTATATTATACTTAGCTTTTATAAAAATGAAAAAATAAAAAGAAAAGAAAATTCTATAAAAAAGTTGTATCACTATTACTATATAAAATGATATTTTAGAAGGATAATCTTATAAATAGATGGATGATGCTCTTACTACTGCCTAATATTTTGTTTTCCATGCTAAAATATAAGATCATTCTATGGTAGACACCTTTTTTTGTGGTATATAGTACCATATATGTCTAATCTTAATTGTTTGTTTATTATTATTTAAAATATATATATATATATATATATATAAAGAGAGGGAAAATAAAAAGTGTGCATTGTAGAATTCATCTTTAAAACTTGGCATAAAGAAAGGGCCTTTTTCCCATGGCATTTCTGTCTTTTAGGATTTGGGCCTGGAATTAATCTGCCAGCCCAAAACTTGGCGTAGTTTGATAGAAACTTCGGGTCAAATTATAAAGGTCGAGATAGGCAAGGCCAATCCAAGTTAACCATTTTCTCTCTCTCTATCTCTCCTAGCTGTCCATGATTACACATGCTCTTTGTTCCCTTTTCAAGAATCTGTACAACTGTGAAACAGAACAAACTGTCTTCACTGCAAAAAAATATAACCCCAACAAAATAGTCCTCTTTGCGTACATTACTATCGTTCTCATCCCATGACCCACCCATATCACCAAACTAGCTTCTACACTCACCACTCACCACAAATTTTCCCTACACAAAATCCAAGTTGTCTCCAAGCCTTTTATGCCTCCTCTGAAATTAGAGTGACAACCCAAAAAGTAAGAGAATCCTAGCGTAGATAAGAACAAGTATCCACCACATAACAATTTAAAAAAAATTTAATGACCCATGAGACTTTGATAGCCAGACTGTAAAGAAGAAACTCCCATATGTACATTCCAAAACAACTTCAATTCCAAAGTTCAAAAAAGGTAAAACCAAAAAAAACATCAAAATCAAGTTTGGTACACAAATATCATAAGCTTAATGAGATAGAGGACAATGTTACTACTTCTATATCTAACTGCATTTTTGAGATGTGCATTAAAAGCTTAATTACACAGCTAATTGTTGCTGTTGATGAGAGGGCTCATCCTCATTGAAGCTCAAATGGAGTTTGAGTGATTTTCCTAGATTTATAGAAGACTCTGCTGGATTAAGAGGAGGTTGTTGCATCATCATCTCTCTTTGGAGGTAGGAGCAGTAGATGTGGAAAGTGTTGGGGGTCACATTTAATCTGAAGCCCAAACCAAATAGGAAATCTACTTCAAGAAAGTTCATTTCTATTGTGCTGATTCCTCCAACTTTTGCATAGTATGCATTGTTGTAGTAACTGAAAATTTCAAACCATAAAAAAAAAACAGAACATTAGTACATGATTGTGGAAGAAAATAACCAGTTACATAATTACTAAAATGAATATTACAGTATAGGCATTTAAATTAAATGAAAATAGGAAACTAAGCAAGGCCATTTTATATATATATATATATATATTTTGGTTCGTTGACCTCAAATCAAATTATTTATATAACTCCGCTGGAATCACATGCTTCTTGGCTGGCAATATGTAATGTAAAAGAACCAGGGTTTCACATGGCTGTACCCATTTGTATCTACACGTGGAAGCATTAATCTTCGACAAAGAATATCCAGTGATTATGATTTTACAAAAAAAGTGAATACAAGCTTTGCAGGATATAGAAAACCAAAATTTAAGATCAGAGACTTTTTAGAGTTTCAATTATTTGCAAAGAAAGACATTCAAATACAGCAAACCCAGAAAAGAAAACAGCAAGAAAACTCTGCAAGCTACAATTCTAGCATCAGGTCAAACAGATAAAGGAAATCCTGAATTTCAAAATTTTATACCTCTATGAAACATGCTCTAAAACTAGCTAGTAGAACTTATATTAACACAAAAACAAACTTGAAAGCCAAATAAGAAAAGGCAAGAATTTAAAGTTGTCAATTCATTTCAAACGTTAAGTTACATACAATATTAAGTTTCAAGAAAATTAAAAGCAAGGAATTGAAATTCTGCATCCAATATTATTGACTTCAAAACTTATAACACTTACATATCATCCATGAATTTTGCAGCCACCATGACACTTGTGATTAGTAGACGATGAACGTTGAAGGAATTGACAGGCAAAGCGGGTTGGCTTTGAGAAAATCGATCAAGATAAACATATGCAACAATGTAACAGGAAGGGCTACAATTTGCATACTTGAAAATTCTCTCTAGGTAGCTTTGAATTGAGATGGTTGGTCGAGATAGGCCATGGAAAACAGAGATTTTCTGGGGTTGGAATTGACGGTTGAGATCGTTCGAATCAGCCACTTTTTGAAGAAGAGAAGAGAGAAAAGTTATGAGCTTTGGCATCAGATTTGGGTTCTCTAACTCAGCCATTGTTTTGCAACTTTTAGTGCTCTCTGTGTTTGAATTTTGCTGTTGAATATTTTGGGCTATAAAAGGTTTATTAGCACTAGTCTATATATAAAAATAAAAATAAAAAACAGGTACAGTGGTCGTTAATTGGTCAGTATTTTGATTGACCAAAACACCCTGAGAAATTTAAATAATGACCGACAAGTCTCTTTTAGTGGGTTTGAGTTCTTTTTTGATTAAAAGTTTGTGATTTTGAGTTGGGTAATCATTGTTATTATTATTATTAATTTCAAAAACTAAACTTGCGAAAGAGGGAACATAGGTGGAACAATGTGGATCAGTGTCTTTTTGTTGATAAAAATTTGGGGTTTCCTGGCGATTTATTGTAACATTATGGTGATGGTGGCATGCCATACCCATCATGTGATTACATGTGGGAAATTTGTGATTTTAATTGAAGGGCCCACTTTTTGGGAGATCTAGCATGTGTTTTGATTCCAAAAAATTGGGTGACATAACATGGATTTGCTATGTTGATTTATAGCATTGGTATATGCTGCTATTATTCCAACTTCCAAGCATACAGAAAAAACAATGAATTTAAGAGTACTGATGGGTTGGATTTAAGTTTGAGACATCTAATTAAGGATCATTAACAACAAGCTTGACTAATAAAGTTTGGATAGGAAAGAATGGTAATCTGAGGAATAATCCAGCTTGTTAGAAGTTGTAAATGAACAACTGTGACTGCATAGATTTGTCTAAAATTTAAGAGCAAACAAAATCAGATCTAGAATTTCAAGTAGAAAAGTTTTAAATCCACAATATTTTAATAATAAATTTTAGGTAATAAGTTGTCACTGGTTTTAATCTGAAACCACCATTAAAATTACTTTATTGTCTTCTAATAAGGAGGAGAAATAATTTGTTACTTAAAATTTGTTGCAAAAAATGTTATAAACATAACAATTCTCTTTCAAATATTACGGACCACTCACCATGCACCTACCTGTAGGCTATTGTGGGCTTGGATTCGGGTTGGATTTTATGAGTTATGGGAGTTTCATTCATGTGTGACTAATTCCCATGAGGAGTAGAAGTACAGTACAACAAAAGCAATGTGTTTACAATTTTGTTGGACCACTCAAGCCCATTAACTTATATTTATGTAATGAAATTCTGTCACATTATGTGCATCTTGTTTTCAATGAAAGAACTTTTCCAAAGTGTAGCACTCTCTAACAAGTGCTATCAATTATCAAAGTCCTCAATACGGAATAAATGGCATTTTTATATATGAATTGTCTTACTCACGGATAGGAACCTTCACGTGTATATAAATAATTTAATCAAGAAAAAGAAAGCGCTAGAAAGAAAATATTTTCTCACCACGATCGATCACCATTTTTGCGTGTATAATCAAGATGGTACTAAGAAAGGTACTTATTGTGACGGACCAATGATTTAGGTTTGATCAGTAAAGCCCACTATTTTGGGATCGGAATTCGTGTAAGATTGCTAAAAGAATTTGTGATTACATATTTTGCATTGGGTAACGGTGGGGTATACAAACCTCAGATAGAGGAAAAGTAAAAGAGACGAGGAAAACAAAATATAATTGGTCCTAAACCCATAAGTTTAATCTTTTGGATTAATAGGTCTTATATATATTGTGTTAGAAGAAATGTTAAGCCCACAATATTTTCACTACAAATTTTAAGTGGCAGGCTATTGTTGGTGGGATAAAAAAGTGGTATCAATGGTAGACGACTAGACGCCTATTATAACTAATAATAGCTTGCTACTTAGGATTTGTTATGAAAGTATTGTAGAAATAGAATTCATCTTATATTAAGGGCTCAATTAGGGCCTCCCTACAGTGTTATCTCTCAAATAAGTGGTAACAAGGTCTATGGTGATGTATAGCAAGGTGGTAATATTACCAAGGTCTCTTTCGTAGTTGGATTAAAGACGAGGTGCATGTATTAGAAGTCCACATTGCATCGAACAAAACATGCCCATAAAACCCACACATGCATATGATCTTGGTAAAGACCCAACAAAATAGTTTTGTCAATATTGGCATATCGAAAAGGATGGTGCATCACGAGATTAATATTTGACACTTTACACTACTGTGCACCATTAGCATGATGGTTACTCTACAAGTACAATTTTTTGTGGAATGGAGGGTAAGAGTCAAGGTTCAGGTCTCTAGAAAGGAGATTCATACTCATATAAACTTAAATTAAGTTAGAGTAGAATTTTATTTTTCATAAAAATAAATAAATAAATAATTGACACTTTACTCCTAAGGTTTGTGATTTATATAAGAGATACACCTATATGATCACTCATGTTTTATTAATAATTGTGACATATTATCTAATTAATATACATGGTTTTTTTTTTTTTTTTTTTGCTGAATAATTAATACATCACACGTGCTCCACACATGCAATGGGGCTCTTTTTTATTTTGAGTTTAATTTAATTTTTCAATTTGAATTTATCTACTGTTAGTGAGATTACACAAAAATGGATTTTTAAGAAACTAAAATTTAGGAATTGAAATGGAGTAAACTGCTGGTTTAGTGTGTGCTAGCTTTTAGGGAAAAAAAAATTTTTTAAACATGCGTAAAATATATTTAAATAGAGAGTGTGCTAATTTTTAGGAGAAAAGTTTTTCTTGTAGTTTTTTTTTTTTTTTTTTAATTTTGTTGAATTACAATTTTAACCCTATTTTTTATTTTTTAAGAATAAAGATTATCTAATTAGATTAGAAGTATTTTAAATATTTTTTGAAGTCATAATTAACTTTCTAAATCCTGCTAATATATAGAGATACAAGGTTGGTAACTGCTTTAAAAGATTATATACCTTGAATGGGAATTAAATGTAAATATATATCATTCTAAACAAAAAAATGTATATATATAGCAGTTATGGGCAAAAGGAAAGTTAAATGGCACGTGTCAACACTTTAAGGAGATAAATTTATCTCTAGCAAACTTAAGATTAACGGAAAAAGATCTTTAGATCCCTTTGTTAATTATACAAATTAATTAATAATTAATTAATTTAAGCCAGTTATGTGAATACAACTTAAAATAGTTAATTACAACCGCAATGAATACCAAATTTGGAATTTAAAAAAACAAGTACATAAACACACAAATTTAATGAAAATGTGAAAAATTGATGGAGAACCCGGCAAAGAAAAAACCACTACAAGTGTACCCTCTCCCAAATAATGCAATCAACTATAGAAGAGAAGTTTTACAATGTAGCTCAAACCATTGGCCCTAGTCACTACTCAATAGCTTAATATACTGAAGTGACCCAACAATATCTCTAGAACTTCTAAATTCTTCATGCATGAATCCTTTTTCACAAACCTCATCTGCTATTAAAATTAGACCCTTTGATTGATCCTCAAGAGTAAGGACTCTTCTTGAAGATTTGAACTCCACAACAGTACATTAGGATTGTAGGTTTTGTGGTTTCAGCTCTTGATCACCGAAAGGTAGCAACTCCATTGTGAATATCGACTATTGAACTCGTGAGTTGATCAATTTAGGTTTCGGTTTTCCTTCAATATAGTGCACAAGAACAGTCGATCTATGAATGAATGCTCATAAGATGTCTTTTAAATTGTATGTAGGGCACAAAACCTAGGTAGCAACTGACTTCAATGAAATCACATCACATTTGTAATTTCAAGATTTTCAATTGATCGAGTAGTGGTCGAACGTAAGTCAAAAATCCTTTTTTCAGTGATTGAACAGTAAGTGAAAGGTATTCGAAAGCCTAGATTCGACCTATCGAAAATCAATCAAAAGGCAATCCAACTCTTGAATGAAGGACTTCTTTTAGCTATATCTTGAACCTTTAAATCTTGAGCATTTGACACCCACTTTTAACTCAATTTAGATTACAATTTCATGAGATTTGTTGAACTAAAACCTAATAATTAATATAGGACAACAGGGGGGAGAAGTGAAAGAAGAGAAAGAAGTGACTTTACATTCAAGACGTCATTTTCTTCTTACATGCTATATAACAATGTGTTCTTTCGAAAATTCACTTTCTTTAAAAAAAAAAAAAAAAAAATTCAGGTCACCATTGTATTTAGCACGAATTTCACATGCAGCAAATATTTAATGCGATGAGTGAAATACGTTGTTGTTTAAATCACCCATCTGAGTTTGCTATTAAGCCGAGATGTCTGTTAATAAAGATGTGGTTCAATGCAAACTGAAACACCAAAACCATAGTGTGGAAATGTTAATTTCATGTTTTTAACATAACTAAGTTAAATTTTGTATTAATTTTTTATTGAGTTATACAGCTTAAATATTTTTTAATTTAATTAATAGTTTTTTAATCTTACAATTGGACATCCTGTTCTTTCTAAGCTTAACACGGATGCTAAATCCTTAGAGCAACTGAATGTTATTCAATATATTTTTCTCCAAACTCAGGTAATATAATATCAGGTAATATATATATATATATATATATATATTGAGTGACATTGCATTCAAAAGTTACATATATGTAACTTAATTAAACCTAATTCATATGTTTATACAATTTTCAAATCATTGCAACCGAATTAAAGATATATACGGGCGGGTTTAGAGTTTTGGTTTTTTGTCCTGATTTTCAAATAAGAACTCAATAAGAGAAGAAACTATCTTAGATCATAGAATATTTATTTGTACCTAGATGGAATTATAGTTGCAAGAAAAAAAGAAATAGTTAAATTATTATCTACAATCAATGTGATCAATGTGACCATTATCAACAAGCCATCTTTAAGGGTCTGTTTGGATTGAGGGGGGAGGGACTCAAAATCAATGCGACCATTATCAACAAGCCATCTTTAAGGGCCCGTTTGGATTAAGGGGGGAGGGAGGAGGAGTGAAGGGGAGTAAAGTTAGCTAAAAATAGGCTGATTTTAGACCAATTTTATTCTACTGTACTCTACTCTACTCCCTCTCCCTCCCCCTCAATACAAACGGACCATGTGATTATTGGTAAGTAAAAATTTGATGATATTAGTGATGGACCCGAAAAACCGATAAGAATTTGCCACTTTAACGGTTTGTAAAAATATTGTAAAATAATTTGTGTTGGTATAGCATTACTCTCCCTCATTTCCTCTCATTTGAAGCAATCATAATATGAATAATACATGCTATTAATGTGTTTTTTTAGGGGAATGTTATTAATGTGTTAATTATCATTAAATATCCTTCTCTAATTTATTATATTATTATTAGATGTTAAATGAGTAAGGTTTTTAGACCCCTTAAACAACAATTGGATTAACCTAGTAAATTAGCCAAATGATTAACTTAGTCAAATTATGCAATTCTAGGTTAACACAATCATATAATCATATCATGCATAGGAGCAGAAAAATAAATAATATAATGATATGATGACCCAGGAAATCACACCGGTAAAAACCTAGGGAGGATTTAACCTAACTATTTTCAAGATAAACTTGAATCCACTATATGAAAGAATCGAAGTTCATACAACAGGACTTAGACCACTAACATCCTATTGCTACCCACCAGTAAAACTTACCGACACGATCACGTGCAAACTCCGAATCCACGGACTCCTTCTTTCTTGGATTCTCCAGCAAGTACAAGCACACCCGCTTGTGTATCTTTAAACTCCTATGGCAGCAACTGAATAATCATCAAATTCTTGAAGAAATCCCCTTCTTGATAATCCCAAGTTTATATGAAGGAAAGCTCCTTTCAGATCTCACAAGAAATTCACATAAACAACAATATAAATAACATAAAAACGTGGTTAGGGTTTGCCTTATATACGTAAGGTAAAAACATAAAACCCTAAACGTTTTAAGTGAACTAGGGCTGAGTTGGAATTCTGAAGAAAACGCATTCTGCCCGAGGTTCATAATTTGATTGATAATGGCTTTGAACTTCATAATTTGATTTAATGCACTTCTTAGCTATGCAATCCTTACAATAAACTTGCATTATGTTATTAGTTTTTTCCAATATTTCAATCATTTTCCTTACAAAAAGTATAATCATTTGCGTTCTATTTTATAAATTTGAAAATTGTATGATATAATAGTTAATATAGATACACAAGTTTCATACCTACCCAAGAATGCAAATATCATTTTCAAAAAAAGAAAAAAATTGAAAATGTTGATTTGATAAAATCAAAATGCAAATATCCTTTGGTTACTTTCTTTATGTTCTTGATTGTGTGTTTATATATATATTTTTTTTGTTAGACTTGTTTAAATTGTTGCAAAAGTAACTACATTTAAGTGGGAGTACCATATTTCAAACTAATTGTTTCTCATATAAATTTTAGAAAATGGCATTTAAATTTCATAATATTTAAATAATTAATGTTTCATTTAACATAATAAATATAACAAAATAAATGTATTTATCCTATTAGTAATTAATCTCAAATAAAAATACTTTATTATATAAAATTTATAAAAGTAATCATATAAATTTCTCTAATATAAATAATTATTATATGTATTTAATCCTTGGCTAATCCAACGAACTAATATTTTAATATAAATGCAAACTTATAAATAGTAATGGATGAAGTTGTGCTTAATTGATCTAAAAAAGTGTGAGGTGGCTTTTTTCAGTTATATATATACAGTCACAAACTATTTTACAATATTTTTACAAAATGTTGATGTGGTTAATATCTTATTGGTTTTCATTTAGGCCCACTATTAATAACACTTTTTCATTTACCAATAATCACTTACCATATTAGCAGTTTATAATTTTTGTTGTAAAATAGTTTGTATCTCAACATTATTCTATATATTTTGTGCAGAAACAAAAGGAATGTACTCACCATGAGTGACAAGTATAATTTGATTTCCATTTTGGCTTCCCTAGTTACACATCATTTTTGCAAGTCCAGAATCTGGCAATTATATCTTAATGACTTGGAATTGAGACCATCATTTACGGTCTATCAGACTTTCAAATTATAAGATTCTTCTTAGTTCCATCTATGACTTCCCATAGTAAACTCCCTGTGAAGCTTACCTTATCATTCATAACTTGAACAGGCCAAGGATATTACTGATTTAGGTTCTTTGAAGGAGGCAGCAAAAATTTTTGTTCCAGGTAATAATGCTCTGAATTCTTTTGCCTGTCCACTATCTGAGTCAACTTATCTTCCTCAGCTCTTTCTGGTTTTGGTTCTGAACGCTAGTCATGCTGCGTGGCAGGTGATTCAACTTTATACTCTGCAAAAACTATAAAAATAAAGGAAGAGGAAGGTTTCAGGTGAGTTTGTTTTCTGAGTTGATGGCAGGCTGTTAGAAAATATTGGTATCTAATACTATCAGAGTAGAAGTTGGGCCTTAAGAGGAAAATTAAACCCTTTCTTTTATATATATAATGGTGGAAGAATAAATTCTTGATGTAGAGCTAGTTCTATCACCTTTCCACCATAGCTACAGTTATGAGCAATAAGAGGATCTATTTCGCTCATATTTTTAATTGGATTACGTTAAGACTCAACTATCCATTTTCTAGCAGTATCTCCATGAATTATAGAGTGGTCAGGATGTTAAAATATAATCACTATTTCTTGTAAGCTTTGCATGTAATATTTGGAACTTTTATTTACTAATGTACATGTTTGGTGTTCAAATACTTGTTTCAGGACTTATTACTTCTATGAATTTGGTAGAGATGAACAGCATGTAACATTAATGGCTGCTGTTAACAGCGGAAAGGTTTGTTACTATTTCTTTTCAGTGATAGAATGCTTGTTTGTAAAGAAAATAGCCAGTAAATACCAGGCTTTTGTGCCTGTGATTGATATTGCAAGTGCCTATAGCCCATTAGTTGATCAACTCAAAAGAATTCTACTGAAAGGCCCAAGAACTTTCTGATAAAAAATTAGGATTTTGATTTGCACAAGAAAACCATGACGCCAATGATTTTGTTTTCATTTTGGTGTTTAATGATTTCATCAAGTAAACCAATGTCTCCCTTTCATATGTAGGCAATTTTTGCTGGAGCAACTGCCCCAAGTTCTAAATGGGAGGATGATGGTGTGGAGCTTCGTTCTTCTGCTATATCACTAACAGCCCTGTAGTCAAACCACCAAAAATTCAAATAGCAGGTATCTATAGCTATGACTCTCCTAAAGTATCCTTTTAAATTTGTTGATACAAAGAAAATGAATTGTATGCTGTTTATAATTTGTCCATTATTTCCAAATGAATTGCAAAGAAAAAGAGAAGGCTTAGCTTCAATTAATTACCTAGACATCATTGCCATTGCCATGTTTCATGTACTTTTTATGTTTATGCAATCATATTACCGTTCATCTTTCTGACCGGGAATGGTCATAACCTCAAGCAATTGGTGCTTGCACCAAAATATTTCAGGTCAGTGAACTAAAGTGAGATACTTAAATGATCATGGACCAACTTTTCAGCATAAGGCTAAAGTCTTAGACTCAAGATCTAGCCTTCTATTTTTGGCTGTCGGTATTTTGAGAGATAAGTTATTGGTTAAACTTAGGCCTTGGGGACTGGTGTTGATAATGAAACAGAAGGAAAAAAAAAAGTGTAAGGACTCATTTTATGTGACGAAGCCACAATGTGACATAACTTGATATGAATTTAACAATTTATTTATAATTAATATTAAAATGCATCAACACTTTCTTTTTTAGCTCATTCTTACTTTTCCTGCCTTCAATGCGTTCTCATTGTTCATACCATGCAGCTACATTTCAGATGGGACTCAAAAATTTTCTTGGATTTGATGTGCCATTCGTTGAATCAATTTCTACTGCCTCTTTCATTTTTCAGATGATTCTGGGACTGCTTAGCCAGTTAATGGTTAACTGTCTAGCATCTTTTCTTCCTAGGACAACTTTTATGCAGCTTAAGAATATAGCATATAGAGTTTATTGAAAATGTTGATTTGAGGGAACTTTACCATTTTGAGATTGTATAAGGTAATTTCTCTTCATTGTTTATCTGAAATTTTGATTGTACAACCCCTTCAATTCAGTGTGCATGTTTGTGGGGGGAATTTTAACTTGAACTGTGACTTGCCTTTGTTATATTAAGGAATGCAGAAGAGATGTGACTTAGTTTAACAAGAGCCCATTAAAGTGCTTTAAGATGATTAACAAAGTTAAAAATGCCAGCATCCCAATTTTATTTTTCATTTATAGACATTTAAAATTACAGTTAATGTTATGGACCACCATGTGTGTGTTAGTACCATCTGCTGTTGAACACTTGCTCATGCACCCTTGCCCACCCATGGCCCACCAAGGCTGCCTTTGATGCCACAAAGAATTCATCACCCAGAATAACATCAAAGTCATCCTACTGCATACTTAGGAAGCTTTGCCTCTGAGTTCACCGTTTTGATTTTACTTGGGCACTTGCTAACTTTCATCACAAGCTGTTGGACCATTCAATCAACCTGACACTGACTTGCCCATAGGCTTTTAGCCCCACACAGTAAGCCAGCACTAACCAGCCCATGCCAACTTTATTTCCCACACAAAATTCAATTACCCACTATCTTGTGCTTGTAGCATTACTCTCCATCATTTCCTCTCTCTCTTAAAGCAATCATAATATGAATAATACATGTTATTAATATGTTAATTATCATTAAATATCCTTCCCTAATTTATTATATTATTACTAGATGTTAAATGAGTAAGTTGTATCAGAAAAAGTACCATTGTTTATCTAGTGATTAAACTAGTAACACATTAGTGTAACCATGCAGTGCATGGTAAACTACATAATAATTTGTGACTTAAAGAATATATTCCTTTAATATATATATATATATATATATATATATATATATTATATAGAAATTATGTAAGAAAGATTATCTTAAATAAAGTTAGTGGGTAAAATAATTAATTCATAAGAAACCTTTCTTGCTACCTCAATGAAAAAAGGAAAAAAGTATTTATTTATTTATTTATTTTAATTTATAATTCAATAGTTGCAACAAGTGAGGGGAGATTTAACCTTGGATATTGCCGTTGGAAACACCATAAAGTATCAACTAATTAAACTATAAAATTCTTGAATATTAAGAGAACCCTTATTCTTCTTAAACACACAAGAATTCCTTCAACCAAAAAAAAAAAAACTCTAAGATGGAGAGGGAACGAGGATTATTTTCTTATGCTTCCATGTAGAGAGACAAAGAGGATGGAGAGGGAACAATGATGAAGCTTTTTAAAATCTAGAATTTAGATCTAAAATTTGTCTTGCCACCGAACCATTTGCGCCAACTGTTTGGGTATACAAAATGGATCCTACGAAGTACGCATGATGGTATACAAATTTCATAACAAAGTTTATAGGCATCGGGATATGATTTCATAACATTTATTTTAGTTGTATTTTCTTCATTGCTTTTCTGTTCTTTTTTGTACGACGGAGGATTGTCCAGGTAATGAGCAAGTGTACCAAAAGTGAGACAAGGTGTGGGATAGGAAGGAAAACTAGGAAGCAGAGGTTGATCATCTCCTTGTACTACTACAAGGACAACGAGTATAAGCATAATTCATTCCAATATAATCAAATTGTGATGTAGGATAGAATCAAGTATTTAATTTTTGTAATTTATTATTTTTTGTATTTTTATGTAATTTTCGTTATTTTAGGTTTAGGACATTTTATTTCCTTGTTTTTAGATATTTTTCATAATTTTTAGATCAAATTTGATTCCAATTATGGTTAGGTATTAATTAGGAGTTTTTTTAAAACATATTTTCTTATCTGTCAAGTTTTTTGGAGCCCTTAAAAACAGGTCCCTAAATCTGTAAACGTTTTTCATAGATTATGATTTATAAAACACAAACTTTTTGTCGAATTCTTTCTTTGGTGGATTCCATTTTATTTCCCTGTGGATTCAAGAAACCCCTCATGGATTCCAGTTTATCCACAACATCAGTTGGTATCAGAGTCTTGACATACCCTGATTTAATGGCTAACTGGTGAGACAGTGACCACCACATAACGTCAACAACACAGTCCTCTCAAGGGCTAAGTTCCTCAAGTTTCGTGAAGGGGCTCGTGATGAGAATCAACAATTTCGTTAAAAGAGTCAGTAAATTATAGGCTAAATCCAGCAAAAGATTGCTACCCTTCTTGCTAAGAAATCATCTCACAACAACAATGTTCAATATATTCAAAAACGCACTCCTAATTACAAGAAAATTCCATTCTTTGATGGAGATATGTGTAAGTTAGATTTTATTGACTGGCTTCTTGATTTGGAGGAGTATTTTAATTTTTGGAAAATTTGTGATGAAGCAGAGGAATGTTGGGAAGACATTCAAATTAATAGAAAGTGACGAGGTAAGCATCCGATCTGCTCTTGGCTAAGAATGAAAAATGTATTAATTGATTTATGGTTTCCTAATGACTATTATGATATACTAGATTATACAAGTGTTGATTATAAATTTGTACATTCATATGAAAAGAAATATGTTCAAAACATGAAAGATCAACCACAAAACCAAAATTATTACAGCCAAGTCCATGTGTCAAAAAAAGAAAAGGGTTTGAGGGTTGACAAGAAGTAGCCTATTTATAAAGAAAATTTTGAAGTGGTTAAAAAAAATCAAGACTTGCAACAAGTTATTAAATTGAAGATTGAAGATACCACTTGTCAAAATTTTGATGAATATGTCAAAGAAAAGAAGGTTGAGTTGATTGTGGATAATGACAAAAATAAAGAGATGGTAATTATTGAGAATATTTTGAAAAACCCAATTGTGGTTAAATATGAGGATGAGTCCACAACTCACAATTCCCAAGTTTTGGTTGATTTGTTGAAGATGACTACACAAGCATACATGCACACACACATTGAGATAGACACATCTGTTTATGAAGTAACTTCACATGTGAAGTCATTCAAACATATTCATATGGAGCCAAAAGAAGCAATAAAAGACATTTCAAAAGCCACATGACACTATTAGCTTTCCATGTCAAGAGATTCCAAGGTCAAGTAACAGAAGACTGCCCCAATAAATTGGAAACTTTCTATAAGTCCATTATCAAGGTAAAGAGTAACATCTTCAATGTGCTCTAATACATAAAGGTTCCCCCCCCCCCCCCCCCCCCCAACCACACCGATTTAGCAACTTGCAGGTTGTCTTTTTTGTTGTAGTACTAAATGAATGTTAATTTAGATTTTTACTCGATCCACCCCCCCCCCCCCCAATCAATTAAACTTCTGGCTTCATTCCTGCCCATTAGGCCGAACCATGGAACTCTCTCTCTCTCTCTCTCTCTCTCTCTCTCTCTCTTGCCTCTGCTCTATCATCTCTACAACATTAATTTTTTATTGATCCTTTAATTTTAACAAATACAGTGAGCGTTTGGATTGTGCTCGAAGTCACGTTTGCGTTTTGTACTTCACGTTTCAATTTTTTTTTTTTTTTTTTTTTTTTCAGGCGCTTGAGGCTGCTGTGCCGCTACTATTTATGAACAGTAGTCGCATTTGTTGACTTTTTGTCCATGAACAGTGCACCCGTGCACTGTTCACGGACCCACAAATTTCACTTTTCAACAATTTTTTCATTAAAAATGGGTCACACGGCATTATTCACACATTTAAAAATTATTTTGCTACAGTATTTTCAGTTTTCAACTTTCAGCTGTATCCAAACGGACCCACAGTATTATAAAATTGAGATTATAATAATCAATTTTATGTAGGAGAATATTCAATCTCTATAAATAAATACAATCTCATTACAAAAAACTAGAATCCTGTGAAACCAGTAACACAAGATCTCCTGCTAGAGAAAACCCATAAGTTGTCTTCTTTGTGTGTGTCTTGCCAAATAAAAAACAACTCCTTCCCCACCCACCCCCCAATCACAGCTTCTCTAGCACGAACTCTTTAGCTGCATGCTACTATCTAAAGATTCTAAACACATAAACACGTTGGACCGTTGGTTTTGAACCAACCACCTGTGTTCTCTTGATTCAATAAGAAACAGGAGAGTTGATGTGAGATGTGACCTACTAGCCACCGACAACCGACAACATAAGTACCTACTTAAGTAGCTTAGGTTCCATGCGTGGTCTAGACACCAAGTTGTGGTGCACTCAAAACAATCTCACACTCAAGCCCACTGAGAAAGTAGATTAACAATCCAAATCTTCAATTAAAATCCATGCTGACCAACACAGCCCAGAGATCAAGTTTCTTACTGGACATAACCTTAGGGTCGTTTGAATATAGTTTATAGTTGCTGAAAGTTATTGAAAATTAAAAACACTGTAGCAAAATAATTTTTAAATGTATAAATAATACCGTGAGATCTATTTTTAATATTTTTTAATCGTGAACAATGCATAAACAATGCGTAAACAATGCACGCACTGTTCATGAACGGTAATTTTTGTCCCTCAAAGTCAATAAGTCTGACTAAAAAAAAAAATACTGAAAACACAACGCCACATTCAGTGAAAAGAAGTGCTATCCAAACCAGCACTTAGTCTACATATCAAACTGATTTTTGTCGTTCAACACTTTTCTCCATAAATATCAATTGTTTCTCAAAAACTAGCCATAGCCAATAGTATCCCAAATCAATATGCTTCTTATGAGATTGATACATAGCATTCTTACTCAAGTCTAATGTCCTCTAATTGTCATAATAAACTACATATTTGTCTTGCTTTAAACCCAAGTCTTAGAGAAACAGTTTCATCAGCATCTCTCTTCTTCTTCTTCTTCTTTTATGATTTTAATCGCGTTCTTATACTCAGCTTCATTTGTAAATAAGTAAACTAACTTTAGTAGTTGCGATTTTCATAATACAACCCCCACTATAAAAGTGAATAAAAGCTCACTTAACTATATTTATGTGTCTACATAATCATTTAAAAATTGGATTAGGTTCACCAAAACTCAAGCACACCTTGGATTTCTCTCAAACATTTGGAGATCCACTTGCCATTGATATTTGCCAAGATTGACCATAAATATCCTAACTATATATCCTCTTCGATCGCATGAGCAATATAAGGGCCTATGGAAACCATAGCATACATCAAATTACCGATTGCAAAGATGTAAGGAATCATTTCTAGGTCTTCTTTCGCTTTCCTGATTATATGGGAAAAGATCTCCTATTCAGGTTGAAATGACCACTAAAACATAGGTGTATAAACTAGCTTAGCATGATTTATGCCTCTCAAGTATTCTTGACACATTTTTCTTGTGACAACAGAAAAATTCATATATTAGTCATAAGAATCTATTTAGTACATACTATTATTATTTGTATATACCCTATTTTGCATTTGTTCTTTAACCTAAAATCAAGGATAAAAGGGTAATTTTGCAATGTAAGACAAAAGCAGTTAATTACAAACAATATCATAATTCCTAACAATGAAAACCATGCCTTAATATTGGAAATCAAACCACCAAATCACAAGATCAAACCACACAAGTGTCAACAAACAAAATACATTTAAAATTGGAGTTAGCACCTACATGTGATTGTGGATAATTAATTATAGTTGGTTCTCATGTATAGTTAATTAAGATTAATTACATGTCAAAATCTCATTGGTCTAAACTCCAAAACAATTAAAAACATTATATAACTATATTTCGTTTAGTTTCAAGTTTTCCAAAAGTTGTCATTTTAAAATAACCCTTTGTCTAAATGATAATTAAATCCATTAAATAAAAATATATTTCAAAGATGAACTGATTTTCGAATTAAGATATCTTTATTTAAGAAGGAGCCCACTATTGGTTTTATATTTAACAGAGCAAGTGTAAAATCGAGCAGCCCCCTCTCTTCCAAGCAACTAATTACAAAACTATATTCAATTATTCATGACTCTTAACCAATTCAAAACATGATAATTTTAAAACAACCCTTTGTCTAAATGATAATTTTATTCATTAAATAAAAACGTATTTCAAGGATGAACTGATTTTCAAATTATAAAGTTGTCTTTATTTTAGAATCATTCGAAAAATCAGTGTATAAGGCTCAACCCTTGAACAAAGCAGCACTAGGAGGATTTGTCGCTAGAATTGGTAAAACTACTCTGATAATTTATTTATATGTCTAAGAAGAAGAGAAATCTTTTATCAATCCCTTTGATTTCTTTTTTTAATAGAAAGGATAAAATTTTAAACTATAATGACTGCTCCATGATAATTGTTATTTATCATCAAACTCAGACACTAATTGATTTTTGGTATAAGGGGTTCGAACCCAGATCTCCTATATCTAATGAGTTAATTTAGAACCCATTTGTCCCCTTTGAGTTTAAGAGAGAGTTTAAGTAGTGTCAATTATTTATTTTAATACTAACTAATATACTTTAAAAGATTCCTAGAGGCTAGAGAATTGTAGCCCAACCGGTTTGCACCTCTTGGTGCATCCAAGGTTCAAATGAATCAAATTCCCCTCCTTGTTGTAATTATCAAACTATCAAATAAAAAATATAGTTTAAAAGATTAACTAATGAGTTAAGAATAACTACATTCCATGCTCACTAATATATAGATGATTTAATTCTTGTAGTAGAAATTTATTGCAGCATAAAAACATATATATATATATATACTTTAAAAGATTAACCGATGAGTAAAGAATGACTACATTTCATGCTCACTGATATATAGATGATTTAATTCTTGTAGCAGAAATTTACTGCGACATAAACATATCTAATTATTATTGGTGCTCTATTGAAACTAAAACGTCATGTTGCTTAGAGTAGTCCATTCCACCTTAAATTGAGAAGACAAGCAAAGAAGCCAGTGCATATTCTAGCTTGATCTGCACCCAGAGGCATTCATAACTTTGTAACTTAGTTAGAGGATTGAGTTGGTTGTGACTCAAGATATATTGTTTTTATCTTCTACTAAATAAAAGAATAAAAGTTGCAAACTTCTCATAAAAAAGAAAACAGAAAAAAGAAAAGGAAAGTCATATTCCAGATGACCCCACACAATAAAAATATTGCAGAAGGAAGATTGACCTAAACAAGAAGAAATGATGTGCCATATTAACAATTTTCAAAAATTGTGTGAACTGTCCCCATAAAACCAGATCAACAGTCCCAATTTAGAGCCCACAGAAAAATTGTGTGAACTGTCCCCATAGGTCCCCATAAAACCAGATCAACAGTCCAAATTTAGAGCCCACAGAAAAATTGTGTGAACTGTCCCGATAAAACCAGATCAACAGTCCCAATTTAGAACCCACAGAGCTCTCATTGCCTTGGCCTTTCGGACACCTCAATAAGCCTTTCAGAGAAGAGGGATGAAACATATATGATTAATCCTACCTCCTTGACCACTTGGATTCCTGGAGCTCCCTGAATTCTTTTTTCGTAATCTCACACACCTTCATACAAAAAACACGTCCAAAGAGAGTTCATTTATGAAAAATAAAAGGCTTTAACAACTAATCAAAAGTTGGCCACAGTGCTACACACATTTGAAAGGAAGTCCTTTTATAAAAAGAGAATTAGCAGTGTACTCTTTCTTTATAGTTTTTTTTTTTTCTTGGACAAGAAAGAAAAATTCATTGGGAACCAAAACTAGGCTAGCATGTAAATGAAGTCACAAAGTAAACCTCCTTTAGTTCAGATAAAACCATATTAATGGTTGGTAAGAATTTCCCTGCACCTAATATCCAACTATGTGTAAAAAGAAACCTCACAGAGGTTAGATGACCTCATGTTAATACAGCTTCAGAAAAATTACAGATGAAATGCTATCATACACAGCAAAAGCATTTCGGAAATTAAAACAATGAACCACCTTTGTAAAACAGAGAATCACAATACATTAGATCGAATTTTGAAGTTGAAGCTACAATTGGTAACAAGACTCACATTGCTTCTGCAAACTGTAAAAAAGTCATAAAATTTGAGACTTGTATGGTCCAAAAGATGAACTGAATTAGAAAAAGGACTCCCACAGCTGACGAACAGAGATGAGATTTTGGATATAAACATCTGAGATATTCGTCTGCTGAGTAAAGCTCCATGTATTAACACCTATATGGATATTACAGCTCCACAGCGAAATTCCAAAATCCCTATCCTGGCACTATTAGCAGAACTTTGTAATACTAGACTGCCTTTTTGTAAGAGCTCTTTGAAAATTGCAAGAGACCCACTTCAGCAAGAACTCGCACCTTTAAGTCTAACAACTGATTGTCCAATGTATACAACAGAAGTATCACAGGCTACCCTGTAGTTGGTTAAGAAGCACTTCAGACCCATTGTTCTCATCCTCATCATTGTCATTGTTATCATCAGTTTTATCTTTCCCCACTGAAAGTTCATTTCCACTGACGTCTCCATCAGACAAGCCAAGGAGTGATGCATATGCTTTATTTTCAAGAGATTTTGATTGCCTCAACAGTCCAACGAAAACTTCCTTGCTCTCCATGTCATTGTTTTCCTCACACAGCTTAAAGAAGGCAGACACATTAACTGGCTTTGGCCTCCAACTCCATGATCCCTCAGCCATAAAAGCTTCTTTCCAGCAGGATAAAGCCTCAGAAATCCTCCTTTCTCCAATATGCCCCTCAGCAAGAGTTTCCCATGAACTTGAATTTGGTTTTCCTCCAACTTCAACCATATGGTTGAAAAAACTCTCAGCTCTATCCAAATTTCCCTCTTTAACATACCAACCCATGAGAAGATTTGTTATCCTAGGGTCAAAAGATGATTTTACTTGCAACCATTCCTCATAAATTTTTTCTGCCCCTTCTATATCACCTAGCCTAACAAGAGAAGAGATTATAGCATGATAAGCCAAATTTGGAATACCAGGAAAAATGGTTTTGTAAATTTTCCACACCCGATAAGCCTCTTCTTTGTTACCAACATTTCCATAAAGACTTATTAGATAATGATAAGGTATCCGATCCCGGCCTGTGATCCTACTCTCAACATTCTTTAAGCAATCTTCAGCCTTTTCAATCTGCCCCATCTTAGTGTACATTGTAGCCATTGTGCTGAACGTAGTCCAATTGGGATTAATGGTCCTGTCCCGTTTCATCTGTTCAAATACTTGCTCCATCTTTTCTGCAGATCCTTGTAATCCACAAGATGATAACCAGATATTATAGGAGTATATATCTAGTTTTATATTTTTCTCAGTCATTTCTGAGATCATCAAGTCAACTTTATCAAACTCCTTGAGATTCATATAGAGAGTCATCATCACATTGAAAGGAAGTGAGTGCATGGCATAACCTTTACTTCTCATTTTTTCAAGTAAAGATTCTGCCTTTCCTCTCATTTTGGCTCTCACATAAGCATTGAGAAGAGCCCCATATATCCTCCTGTCTTTCAACCTATCTGGTAGCTCCAGGAAGTAATCTTCAGCTCTAGAAATTCCATGAACCTTGCCAATTAGATCTAATTGAATTGCAGCATCACTAGATGCTACTCTAAACCTCTGTCCTCTGTTGTTCATCCAATCATAAACCTGTAAAATGCATAAAATTTCAAACCTAATAATAATGCAAGCCAAGGCTTTTCATCCAAATGAATAAATATAAAAAGTAAGAAATGGTTAATCAATGAAAGAATTATAGAGCTATAACCCAATACATCAGTTTATGATGAAATCTATAGTGCCAAAATGCTAATTAGAATGGAAATACCCTTGAGCTTCCAATTAACAGATTATTACAAAAGGTCATGTTTAATTACGCAGAATGGACTATTTTGTTCATGATAACTTCAGCATCTACCATTCATTATAACCCCATATTCACAATATGCTTACCATCTGTCCAAGAAATTTATGCCCTCATTTAATAAAGAGGATCTTGTGAACAGAAAAATCCCAGGCACAATAAATGAAAATTTTAGCATGTAGGTGCACAGAATGAATTTTTTTCAATCAGGAATCACTCATGTATTGTAACCCTAGCTTCAAGTCATGTCAGATATATTTTGCCCTCATCCAACAAAGAGGAGCTTACAAACAGCGGAATCCAGCACAGAATATGCTCCTCATTCTTTAAGATATAGGAAAACCAGATAAAGGCAACCAAAACCTTCCATGCATTTTTTTTTCAACTACATGAATATGATCTTAGATGGTAAGTGCATAAGGTTGCTATTTGACCTCACAACCAACAATATTTATCATAAAACCGAAAAACTCAACAATATATTATATCAATGAATCCAAAGAAGGATGATGTTTGTGTGGCTTTACCAGACAAATTTATAATAATTGTAGAATGTCTTTTTTTTTAGTTGCAGCCCTGCATTCTGATATGCTTAACCAAGTTGAACTGATATTGGTGGAATAATACTAGTATATAATTAATACATGCCATGCTATCCTCATTAAATTTTTTTATTTATTTTTTAAATCCATGATGTCATTACACTTGCTACACATTTAAAGGCCATTATGCCTTAAAATAATAATGGAAAGAGAATTAACGGTCTTAAAGTGGATTATTTAGAAGAGCACAAGATAATGATTCAGATTAAAAATATGTGGATTCTCAAGGATCCCTTAACATTAGAATTATAGTAATTGCAGTGACAAAAACGTAATCTTTAAGCCTTTTTCCCCTTCTCATAGTTCATTCCATCATTCTACTCATATTATCTATGATCATCCCTGGCTTTAAACTAATCACATTTGCAACTTTTATCACAACAAGTGAAGATGCTACTGCAAACCAAGCCCCTTTTTGTTATTCAAATTTGATGTCAAACTTCTAACTCTTCTTCAATTTCCTTACAGCCAGTGAGCTACACTACAAGGTTTCAATACATGTTTCATTGTACCATAATTTTATTTGAGATACCACCTTCATCCCCAGATTCCTCCCCGGCCCTTCTAACCTACAATTACTGTTACTATATCATTATACAATTATCTTCATCAAAAGGTTTCTGTTTTCAACTATTCGCCATAACTTGCACTCGGAATTCAGGGTTTAACACTATAACCTTTATCACCCTGTCAAATTGCCTTCCTTCAGCTACTCAGACTTCTTTAACATCTAAAGAGCAAGATCATACCAAGAAACACAAACAGCAATGGTATACAAACTTCCCATCCCATCGAACCAGGACAGAATTCCCACCAAAATAAATAAGAACAAATACCCTTTTAAACAAAACATGCTGAAAACAGCAACACCACTACAAAACCCAAATTCAGCATCTTGCTCAACAGAAAGTTCACAGCAACATACAGAACAAAAATGATACACAATATCACAACCCCATTAACCCAACCAGTCAATTTAACCAATTTCTAACACATGTAACACATACCAGTTAAGCCAAAGAACCAAAAAGAGCTTGATATTTCTGCCAAAAATAGCACATACCCATTAACCAAAAAAGACCTAAAACATCAAAAAGGTACCCGAAAACTACGTTTTTTTTACCTCAAGAGCTGGCTTGAACCTCTTGTACTTCCTGAGCTCCTTGACCACCCTACAAAGCTCCCATTTTGAGAGCCTCCTACCCTGTTTCTCCCACTGGTCCAACACACTCCCAGAACCCAACTCAGGGTTTTCCATCATAGATATTCTCTTGTATATAGCATTCCATTTCACAATGGGTCTACGCTCATAGTCCATGGTGCCATAGCTGTGGATTTGTGAGATAGAGCAAGTGACTGTGATTGGGACTCCTCTGTAATTTGCAGTCTTTGGGAGTGTTAGATTGGGGACTATGCTTCTGCATGATAGAGGCAAGGCGTAGGAGAGGGATGAGGATGTGAGAGAAGCGTTGTGGTGGTGAAGAGAGGGTTGGAGAAGCATTTTTTTTGGTAGAGGTTTTTAGAGAGTGTTTGTGTACTGCGAATGAGTGTGGTTTTGCTCTGCAATTCTCACTTCTCAGAGGGCGTTTTTTTTTTTTTTTTTTTTTTTTTTATTGGGTCTTGCCCTTTGTTGATAAGTTTATGAAATTACCTCATGGTCCCTAGTGCTTAGTTCTTGATTTCCACTTCAAATAAAAGCCAAGAATCATAATTCAAAAAAAAGAAAAATTTCAAAAATTATTTAACAATTTGAGATGACAAGATGTAAATAACTGACAATTGTGTAGTTTTTGTGATTGATCCAAATAAAAACGAAAAATTTGTCAATTTTTTAAATTTAGGGCCCGTTTGGTAGATGTATTTAAAACTGAAAATTGTTGTTTAAAAGCTTTTGTAGAAATACGTGTAAGTGAAAAAGTGTGTAAAAATGCGTAAAATATTGTTTAAAAACTAAAAATAGTTGTTTAAAAACACTCACCAAACACCATAGTCTCTAAATTTTAAAAGTAACAATTTGATCTTTAAATAATTTTAAATTCTCTCTAACTTTCGTTACGAGGGCTCACAATTTAAAAATATATATATATATATATGTTATTCCATATCTAGCTTAATATGGTCAATATACTTTGCTCTTTTTTTTCCCCTTATTTATTACTCTCTAAGTTCTACATACATCTCAAAGGGTTTTGAAATCACGACTTTACAATCCATCTAGAACTTATAAAATAGAAAATGTCATTTGTGTTATAGTTTATTGAGTAAAAATTAATATGTTTTACGCGTTTCAATTTTGTTGTTGTTAGTCAATTTTTGCCAAAGTCTTGTCATCAAATACTGCCTAAACCAATTGGTACCTTGCCCTTATAATAAAGAGTCATTAATAAAAATCTGGACAAGCATCATATGTTGAAATTTTATTGTATTTATGAAAAAAAAAATTTTGGATCATGCGATAATAATGAGAAATCATGATCACTTTAAGTATGTTGGTAGAATTCGATTGCATAGCGCTTGGTTGAATAAAATTTTTTATTTAACTTTTTCTATAATAAAAAACTGTTTA
Source organism: Quercus glauca (assembly GCA_023736055.1). Lineage (NCBI taxonomy): Eukaryota > Viridiplantae > Streptophyta > Magnoliopsida > Fagales > Fagaceae > Quercus > Quercus glauca. Next base: position 74,400,303 of record CM043318.1, on the reverse strand, counting down.
TTTAACTCATTTAATTTATTTACAAGCTTTTAAAGTTTTTAGTTTTTATTTTTAGATGCAACTATACTTTTATCCAATGTATTATTAAACTCAATAAATCAATGAAAATAAACGCTCTCAAATAAAGCATCAGCACCAATATTGACATATGGGGGAAGTTAGATATTTTTGAAACTTAAGGTAAGAAATTGAAGTTGGATAAACTTTACAAACGTAATTTACTTTTCTTTTTCTTTTCTTTCTGGTAAAACAAATTTTATTTTCTTTTCTTATTGTTTTGGTCAAGTTTGCATATCAGTGACTTGACTCTGACTTTGATTTTTCTTTTTTCTTTTCTTTTCTTTTTCCTATCATTAAAAAGGGAAGAAAAAAAAACAGCAAAATAAATAAATAGTGACTCAAAATAGTATTCAAAACAAAACATACATTTCAAAATTCTAATGGATGGGGATTTCTGGAAATAAAATTACTATTAATTCAAAAATAGCAGGTCAATTATTTATTGCTTTCTCTAATGACAATCAAAATCTATGGTAAAAAACATTCAATCAAACAGAAGCTTGAGACTCAATATCAACATCACCAGTTTTCCCATGTACAAGAGGAACCAATTCCCCAGCAGCACAAGCCTCCTCGTCCAGAGAAGGATCATCACTAATCCTTAAAAACGCATGAACCAAAAGGATTTGAATTCCACAAGTTAAAATAATAAGAAGTCGTATAGCTGCCCTTGTCAAAATGAGCTCAACCCCACTTACAATGGCTAGCAAAGAAAGTAATACCACTAGTCTTTTGTCAATAATTCTACGTAGCACAACAGAAATAGGCAGTGCACGCAGCAGTAATGTTAGGTGCAAGGATGTCACAATTGTGATGACCACCAAGAGAATTAAGGAAACTTTGCTCCAGGGAACAAGGCTTATGAAGAGTATATTCCACAGAATGAGCGTGTAGTATAATCCGAAATACCTGAGGTTTCTGACAAATCGGAGGAGGTACCTGGCCATTGAGTCGTTGCGCTTCTTTTGTGGTGAGTCCTTTGAGTCATCAGGCTGAGCCGATGGAGGTGAGGTTGAGGAGGTACCTGGCCTTTGCATAGTTCCATAAGATGCCATGATGCTTGGACTGGAGTTACAGACTTGTAGGGACTATAGAAATAATGTTCTTGAATGATCTTCAAAGTAGAGAGATGAAAATTTGATATAAATAGATCTCTCCTTGTATGTGAAGGAAGAGTTCTAATGGAAACACTATGAAGAAAGTCAGGCGTGGAGTTGTGGAGTTCTCTTGATAAAGTAATTATTGAATTTTATTTAGATAGGCACAACATTTGTTATTAAAATTTGTCAATTTTTTAAATTTAGTCTCTAAATTTTAAAAGTAAAAAATTGATCTTTAAATAATTTTAAATACTCTAACTTTCATTATTAGAGTTCCTAATTATTTTTAAAATGTTCTATTCCGTATTTAGCTTAATATGGTCAATATCCTTTGCTCTCTCTTTTTTCTCTTTTTTTTTTTTTTTCTTTTTTTCTTATTTACCACTAGTACTTATATAAGAGAAAATGTCATGTGTTACCGCTTATTGAGTAGAAATTAATATGCTTTACATGTTTCAATTTCTTTATTTTTAGTCAATTTTTACCAAAGCCTTGTCATCAAATACTGCCAAAACCAATTGGTATCTTGGATTTATGAAAAAAAGTTATTCTAAAATGGACGTCATAGGTTGAAATTCTATCATATTTATGAAAAATATATATTTTTTGGATCATGTGGTAATAGTATTTATGAAAAATATATATTTTTTGGGTCATGTGGTAATTGTGAGAAATCATGATGATTATATGTTGGTAGAATTCAATTGGATAGCGCTTGGTTGAATTAAGTTTTTTATTTAACTTTTTCTATAGTAAAAAAAACTGTTTATTTAACTCATTTAATTTATTTACAACCTTTAAATTTTTTATTATTTTTAAGATACAACTATACTTTTATCCAATGTATTTTTAAACTCAATAAATCAATGAAAATAAACCCTCTTGAATAAGGCATTAGCACCAATATTGACATATGGGCGAAATTAGATACTTTTGAAAGTTAAGGTAAGAGCATTGGCACACCAACACACCAAAAATCCTGCTTCATGAGATGTGTTAAGTGCCAAAAGAATTTGCAATTTGCTACGGTATAATTTTAGGTTTGAAGCTCCAATCTCAGTGAAGCACCATTCTCACCATCTTCCTCATTTACACCTCCTAGAGCTTCAGATCTCTTTCAATTGGCTGTTATTGTAGTGTTCTTGTGGTGGTTTTTTTGGGTTGTGGGTTTTTTTGTGGTTGTTTGATTTTGAGGGGTTGGTGGTGTGGGTTGATTTTTCTGTGATTTGGTGGTTGTGGGCTGATAACGGTGGCTACAGCCAATCTGGTGGAGTGGGCTATGGATAGTGGTGGTGGTACTCTAGGTTTTGTATTTTCTTTTTTCTTTTTTTTGGTATTGTATGATTTCTTAGATTATTTTAATATGTTGAATATATTATTTTAATTTGTCATGTGGAAAAATAGAATATTTGATGTAGGTGAATTGTAAAATGATGTGTTAAAATAAATAAAGTAATTTTTTGATGTGCAAAAATAGAATTTGTTTAGTACAGCTAATGTTGATGCTCTAAGAAATTGAAATTGGATAAACTTTAGTACCTTACAAAGGTGTTTCACTTTTCTTTTTCTTTTCTTTTCTGGTAAAAGAAATTTTCTTTTCTTTTTATATTGTTTTGGTCAAGTTTGCAAATCAGTGACTTGACTTTCACTTTGATTTTTCTTTTTTCTTTTCTTTTTCCTATCGTTAAAAAGGGAAGAAGAAAAAAACAAAGGCAAAATAAATAAATTGTGACTCAGCTATCAACCATAGGTCCAAACACCCTTTTTTTCCATCATTAATAGTGAATCAAAACAAAACACACCTTTCAAAATTCTAATGGATGGGGATTTTCTGGAATTAAAATTTCTAATAATTTAAAAATAGCAGGTCAGTTATTTTTATTTTATTGCTTTCTCAAATGACAATCAAAATCTAATAGGCCAAAAAAAAAAAAAAAAGCATTCAATCAAGCACAAGCTGGAGACTCAATATCAACATCACCAGTTTTCCCATGTACAAGAGGAACCAATTCCCCAGCAGCACAAGCCTCCTCACCCACAAAAAGATCATCACTAACCCGTAAAGCTGCATGAACCAAAACTACTGGTATTCCACAAGCTAAGCTAACAACAAGATGTATAGCTGCCCTTGTCAAAATGAGCTCAACCGCAGTCCCAATGGCTAGCAAAGACAGTACTAGTCTTTTGTCAATAATTTTATGTAGGACAACAGAATTAGGCAGTGCACGCAGTAATGTTAGGTACAAGGATGTCACAATTGTCATGACCACCAAGAGAATTAAGGAAACTTTGCGCCTGGGAACGAGACTTATGAAGAGTATAATCCATACAAAGAGAGTGTAGTATAATCCGAAATACCTTAAATTTCTGATAATTCGGACAGCGGCGGCTTCTGGGCTTATGGGGATGTTGAAGGGGCAAAGGAGCTTGAAGTCATTGCGATTCTTACGTGCTGAGTCTTTGGAGTCGTCAGGCTGAGTCAATGGAGGTGAGGTTGAGGACGTACCTGGCCTTTGCATAGTTCCATACGAAGCCATGATGCTTGGATTGGAGTTATAGACTTGTAGGGACTACAGAAATAATGCTCTTGAATGATCTTCAAGTGTGAGATGAAAATTTGATAGAAATAGATCTCTCCTTGTATGTGAAGGAAGAGTTTTAATCCAAACGCTATGAAGAAAAGTCAGGCGTCATTTATTGACCTTTGAACATTATATTTTTTGCTAAATTATTGACTTCGAACAATATATTTTTTGCCAAATTATTGACTTCGAACAATATATTTTTTGCCAAATTATTGACTTTGAACATAGGTATCACCGATTATGTCTTTGTTATTGTAAGCAGAATGAATCGCGAGGTCCAGGTCCACAATGCATAATTAATTTCTTTTAATACTATGGATCATTGGATAGTTTTAATTAAATAAAAAAAACCAAACCAAACAAAAATGCAATGCCAAACTATGAGCACAACCAAGGTTTGGGGCTCCTTTGCCCAGCTTCCGCTTGTTTCTGTCGGAAGACTTTGTGCATGATGTAAATTGATTCTACTTTTCTTGAAGGCATCATTGAGCCATAGGATTGAGACCCAAGAAGTCCAAATTTGTATGAATGTCACACAAGAAGTATAGTTCATCAGTAACCCATAAAACCAAAGAAATTTTAATTCAACAACCATTAAATTGTAGAGAAATTAATAAACACAAAAATAATTGACTGTTATAAACTACTTAAAACTCAATGAACAAGTTAAAGAGAGAAACAACTCACAATGACTGTGTCAAGCAGGATTGAGGCAGAAGAAGATGCCGTATCTGATTCCATATATAAGGATTAATGAGGTTTACAGAAGCAGTTGAAGAAAAGATATGGGATTTATGTGATTTGAGAGAAAATGAGGAAGGATTCGAAAGAAAGCTGGAAAGGATTTGTTAGGAGATCTGAAGTACGATCTGAAAGCTATGAAGGATTTATGAGAATAAAGCCGTAGGTACCGCAGGTAGATAGAGGAGTAAATGTGAATCTGAAGAATTTATGAGATAGAATCCAATCTGTTGTGAAAGAGGGAGAGAGAGGAGCTTGAGGCGTTAGTGGAAAGCCAGGCGTGAATGGTAGGAGACAGAGAAAAGAAGTCCAGAGGCATGAGAGAGAGAAAAAAAGATGTTTTGTTAAATGTGGGACCTATGGTTTTTAACATATTTACAAAAGTGTCATTAAGCAATGTTATTTGAAAATTAAAAACTAGTAAGAGGAGTTTTCTAAATTCAATATTCAAACTCTCTAAAATGAGAAACATAACTCAAACACTCCTAAAAGAAATCTCTTACCAAACACTTTTTTTTTTTTTTTTGCCCCACAGCTTTCAATATTTAAATATTAAAAACTATTGTTTGAACAACCTTACCAAACAAGCCCTAAGCTTGCTGTATATATATGTGCATGCGCGCGCGTGTGTGATGCTAAACTATGTCAAATCTCCTTCGCTGACAAGCCAAATGTTGGGTCAAAATCTGTTCCCTTCTCATTCATGGGAGTCTGTACATTGAGTATGCTCGTAGTCATTTTAAGACCATACATCAAGTAATACAAAGAAACGGAAATGGGTTAATAATCTAGCGCAAATGACACCGCTGTTTAGATTTCAACATGGTTTGTAAACCATCAAGTCCAGTTGGTCTTGGGTCTTGGGTCTTGGGCCATCAGGTCTAATGCAAACCTCAGACAAAAGATTGTGACCTGCCCAAAATGAACTGTTAGGTGCAAGTGGAATTTATACAAAATTTAAGTTTCATTTATGAGAATTAGACCTAACCTCACGATAATTACGAGCAGCCTGGCCAATGTTTATTCATAACATCCTTATTTTTTGTATTTCCATGAATGAAAACTTTGGGCTCTTTAAGCTGCAGAAGATATAAGAAAGAAAATATTATTATGCTAAGCATATCAAGCATTTGCATGTGTGAAAGTGCAAGGTAGTGTTCATTCTCTACCAGTAAAAGCGGTGGGAAGCCTCTTTCAAGACGAGTTCTTGAGAACCCGTTTATAGAGAATAGACACTTGAATCCATCAATAGAGCGATGTTCACTGTAATGATGAGAACAAGAATGAGACAAAAGATACCAAAAATAAAAAAGGGGAGGAGGGGGGACACTAATTTCTAACCATAAATAAACACCTTAAAAACACAAAATAAAACAGCATGCGTTCTCAATTTCACCTCAAATGCAACCCATCCATAAGGATGATAGAAGTATAGGCAATCAGTTTTAGGCTGATAAAGCCTGATGAACCTTATCTAAGAATAATACAATAGTAAGCATTATGTATTTAGTTTAATTTTTCTTTTGGTTACTAGAAGAACCAAAAAGACATGCAGAATATAACAACAGCTACTAAAATGCATGACCACTACGTTTGGTAGGAGGGATTAAGAGTGGAGTTGAAAGGGGAAGGAAGGATAAGTGAAGGGCGTCCATTCCCCCTCATGTTGTATTTTTTCTGAAGGGATGATATATATATATATATATATTCAATTGTTACAAGTGGGGGAGGGGGGATTTAAAAACCCTGGTTCTCATCATAAAGGAGACCAGACAATGCCATTAAGCTACAAGGCTCTTGGCAATAGAAGCGATGAAAAATTAAACAAATAAGAAAATAAAGATATAATTCTACCATTATGCCCCCATTTAAATGGTTTAAGATGTGGGCAAAACTGAAATGTCGCACAGTTTTAATAAGGGGTTAGCTTTCCTCCTTTCAATCAGCCCACTTTTTGGCAGATTGAGCTTGCTGGTCCCAGGAGGAATTTTCCTCTGCCTCCCCCTCCCTCCACCTCTCTTCTATTTCCCTCCTTCAAAACGAAGGGATTTTCATCTCCACCTCTTCCAACCCCTCCTCCTACTAATCCCTCCAAAAATAGTGCAAGTATTCAAAAAAAAAAAAATAAAAAAAATAAAAAAATAATCTATTAAAAATGGCTAAAAGATCGACACCAATTATCCTACAACAACCATGTTTCTCTCTACCAATTCTGTTAATTTATAACATAAATCACCTATAAGGCTATAAGTGAAGAAAAAAAATGTGCATCCAGAAAGCATGACAAGGAAGTTCATCCTCTCTACAAATTTCTTTTTATTTTTAATTGGCCTTTAGTACAGAATGAACACTTCACCTATTTAATCTCCAGACTAACTACCATGCAAAAACTCACTCTTAATACAAAATCAAGCTAGCTTGGCAAGGTAGTATATATTAACTCTGCCAAATGAACAGAATCTATATAAAAATGCATAAGAAACATAGAATACAATGTATTAGGAGGAAACATCTATCCCATTATCTGAACTATCAGTACTCTTCAATATTCACGTTTTCCAGAACACAGCAAATATGCACCAGTTCAGATTGAACTGCCTACATATCTTAAGGATAGTTTAAAATTTGAAATTTTTGAATTTAAATGCTCATTCAGTCCTATCTGTCAGTGTAAAGGAAAAAAGAGAGGGAAAAAAAACACCCGTCTGAGTGCAGCCTAGTGGTTTGAGGCTTGGGATGATCTATTGACCCAAACTTCCTAGTTTTAACCCCCACTAGGAGTTTCCCTGGATTATTTGATGCATAATTATGGTGGGTGGGGTCATATATCCGTGGTTTACTTACCAGGGGTGGGCTCAAAGGGCTCTGCCTTGACGAGGTTCCACGTCATCAAAAAAAAAGTGGAGGAAAAAAACACGAGGCATTAACTAAAAATAAGGACCAAGACACATCCAAAAACAGATTGCTCTCCTGCACAGATACTTTTATTGCCATTAATTGGCCCAGGATGCTTTTAGGAATGAGAAAAAGAGAAGATGATGGAAAACTTACTTTATAAGAAAGGTGAAATTTCTGTGGCAAAGTTCTTCTAGAGGGATTTCTTCTTCTTTAGAATACCTGCATTACATAATAGTCTAGTCATAAATTAACGCAAAAACTTTGCACCTTAGAGAACAGTAAATATACTTAAACATGAAATAGAATTTCCAATGTAAGAAATATGCCAATAGAACTCAATTAACAATATATATATATATATATATATATATTTTAATTTAAAAAAGGCTGCATTGCTTGGAACAGTTATCTATGTTATTCAGGATTACTTACACAAACAGAAAATTTACATGTAATGGACAAAATGATGATTAACAAGAAAATATCAACAAACTCAGAATTAAAAACTGAAATGTTTCACCATCCTTGTTCAATATCAAATGGTCTAAAGATGAGTTTAATTTCAAAAAATAAAGACTCTGGCACAATGCTTATTTTTCCTAGGACCATTTTGTTAAAGGCCGAAATAAACTGATTATGATAAAATTATACAGAATAATTATATATAGGAGAGTTATCTCAGCCCCGTCCTGAATAAATGTTTAAATAAGTAAAAAATCCCATCTTAAAAAAGAATCATTTTGTTTGTGGCAAGGCAATTATTAAGAATATAGTCACTCAATAGGTCACCACGCACCATCTAAGTGCTGCATCCATGGAATTATAATTGGTTCCCAAAATATCAGCATTTTTAAACAAAAGAAGAAATAGACAACTGCAGTCAAAAGTTATAATTAGTCTACAATAAGCAGTAATCAGATATACCTCCAGGGATACTCAGTTTCACAAAAGCGAGAGATTCCATTCATGGCTGAAAAGGGGTCAATATGAACCCACTGCTCATTTGTATTGTTGGGGAGATGACCTACCAAAAAAATCAATGCTCAAAATTTTTCCAGAAAAGCATAATCTATTCTTCTCTTTTTATTCAGAGGGAATATAGAAAACATCCCAAATATTTTAGCTCGAGAAACTAATCGAACAGATTATAAAGCCTGAATCTCAAACAAGAATACATGTCATACTTGCTATCAGATCCGATAATCGAACAATATTTATACGTATTAGCACCCAATTTGGGATGGATATGAGCCAATAAATGCACCTTGTGTTTTTATGCAAGAATTGTTATACCAACATCAAGCAGTGTGAGTTTCATTTAAGGCAATTTTATGTGCATTTTATGCACTTCTACTAAATTTATTCATAGTTCCTTTTCCAGGTTGGTGTTCTCTCCTATTTCTTTTCATAAGTTTTTGAGAAGTACTACGTTCACAACATTTTTACAACGAATCATAGGTGATTACTTGTTATTGGTTTTAATTTGAACCTACCACTAAAATGACTTTTTTGCCCCACCAATAAAAACCCTGCAACAACCTGCCACTTAGGATTTATTATGAAAATGTTGCAGACATAACATTTCTCTAAGATTTTAGATGCTCTGCATTGCAAGAGGTAATCCTAGCTGTCTCTTTAAACTGCTCATTTTTTCGTATAATTCTTGTGTACCTCAGCTGCATTCCTTTTGGTGTTAATTAGTTGATTCCTTATCAAAACAAAAGTGCAACTCCAAGCCCATTGTCATGTTAATTTTAAGAGAGAGAGAACATACCAATCTGGTGCAAATCTTTCAAAGCATGACCACTTGGGTAATTGTTGTAGGAAGCCATGAACGTTATGATGGTGCACCCTAGACTACAAAATAGAAAATGAGCACAAGCGGAGAAACTTAATTTTTCACCCAAATTTTTTGTCCACCTTCAGAAATGAAACTCCCACATTAAAATTCACGTTTAAAAATATAAGTTTTTAAAAACGCCCTCAGTAAGTTGCAGTTTCTCAAAAATTTGTAATGAAAGGGAAGATATTTTCTTGCATAATATAAGAAAGGGAAATTAAGTAAAATGATAGAAACCTGTACATCAACCTTCCAAAATAGGACATCCATGAATGGTAGTGGAAAAATAAAATTTGAGACGTAAGACTGAATTGCTATCCAGGGAACAAAATTTTAGTGCACTGTTTTAGTAGTTCAGAAACGGAAATGTTTCAAAATTGTTTCAGAAACATCATGGAAGCAGTGAAAATCATAAGAAAAACTAGAGGACTATGTAAAACACACTATTTATAAGTAAAGACAACCGTATCTAATGAGTATCTGAGTATATTACTGGCCTACGCATTTGTCCTAGTTAAATTACACTAATTTTGTTGTGGCTGTTATACAGAAGGGTTTGTCATCCAACCTGATTAATAATAATCCCAGCATAATGAAATTAAGCAACTTCCAGAAAGTCTTCTTCCTATTGTTGTAACTGTAAGAAGTTGGGATAAATATTAGAAAATGTATCAGCAATTGAAAACTCAGAAAGGATTACAAAAGCAAATCATACAAAAAAAGATAAAATGATTGAAGTTGAGACTTGAAAGCTATTAAAACAAGATGAGAATTGTAAGAATACAATTATGTTTTTGTGCAGACACACTCAAACGCAGATATCTTATCATCAATGTGAAGCTTTATATAGTCTAGAGGTAATGACATTTATATGCATTTCTTACACATATTTCAAGAGAGGGCATGTTCGCACTTATGAACACACTAGAATTTTCTTTTTCTGGGTAAGCATGAAGTTGTCACACTCGGCCATTAAAATATATTAATGTTTTAATCCTTTCAGCAAGCCAATTCCATTGCTATTGTAATATTACAAAAATTAAATGAAATTTCAAACAATGTCTCTGACAAAGTGGCACTAATAGAATATGAGGCAAACTACCTCAGGAAAATACAATTTCAATCCTGCAATCTTGTTTAGAATAACCAGTTGAATGGTTCAGACCAATATATATTTAGGCCAAAGTCACTCAACTGTTAAAATGTTATAGCATTCCACCAACTTTTATCATAGGACAAAATTTAAAAGATACCCATAGTTCTTTTCTTTTTCTTTTTCTTTTTTTTTGGGTAGGTAAAAATTCTTTTATTAAAGAAAGACGACTTCATGTACAATGGACACAAAGAAGCTTAAAGATTAACAATAATAATTAAATTTAATTTTTTTTAAAAATTAAAAAAATAACGTTGTACAAAAAGGAAACAACTCTATAAATGTTGCCATGGAATTACCATTCGCAAAACCACATAATATGATATTGATTTCTAATAATGCAGCCCTATGACTACTGAATTGATTCCAAGGTACTTTGGACAACTATAAGTAACTAAAATCAGGTCCTAGCATTTAATTTAGCAGGCTGACATTCCCGAACGGGACATGGAGGAACTCAATCAGATTTCAGGTGATTAAAACTTGCAAAATTAATTCAATCGCAAACAATTTTTATATGAAACTTTATCTAATCCCAACACAAATGAGGTAAATAAAAAAGAAAAATCAACCATAAGAAACATGGAAATCAAAGGCTAGGTTTATTGCATGTAATTTCAAAAAAATCAACATAGCTGTCAATCAATAGGAGAGGAAAATAAAGATGGATTGAGGCTTGACCAGAACAAGTATGCAGAAAGTCTGCAAACAACAGGCAGCAAAAGACTACACAGAAGGCAGACTCAGAAAGAGAGAGATGGAGAAATCATACATTTGGCCCGTCACCAACAAATCACAGGAAAAGTAACATAAAAGATAACGGACAGAGAAGTTTTCCAACCCCCCAACCAGCCATTAAAATGAGAAAGAAATAGGAAATATAGAGGATGGGTAGATAAGAAAGGAAAGACGAAGAAGATACAGAAGAATCACCAGTCTTAAAACACTGTTTTATCACTCACAAATTTTCCTTAAGTGGATGACTCCTAGCAGATAAATGAAGGTTGGACACTTAAGTTAGGAAGAAGGCCCAAACTCTTGCTTCATCCGACCTTAGCTTATTAGCAATAGTTCCAGTAAACTGAAGGGCATTGAATTTATCTCTATTTCTATATAATTAAAAATAATTTCTATCAAACAAGAGAAAATATATTTAATATAAGACTTTTCACACAATGGTAATGCACACACTCAAACGCCAGCTATCTAAAAACTCTTGGAAAGAACAAGAGTGGCTGTTGCCTAAAACAACCATTTACTCAAGTAGACATCTTAAAAAGGATTGCTTGATAACACGAATTGGATGCTCAGCACCATCAAACGTTCTACTGTTTCACTCTTACCAAATGGTCCACAAGACACATAATGGTAAAGGTAAAGCAAACCAAGCTTTAGAGCTTCAAAAGCCTTGATGATCTTATCCATTGATTTCCTTTAGCTTAAAGTGTTGTGTTATTTCTTAAACAATAGGTAATAACTTCAGTGGAGTTAAACAACTGTTCAAAAAATATTACCACAATCCATAGAAATTTCTAACATATTACTTCAGATAATGATGAATATTAAACATATGCAACGTACATTCTAGTAGCTGCAATTGCCGCAGATAAGTTGAAGATTGGAACAGAACTAATAATAAAACGAAGCTCCTGCATCAACAAATGAAATGGTGTTACATATGTCTTCTTAAGAAGTAAAAAGATATTCCCTCCATCCCAAAATAAATGATAACATTTCTCTTTGGGTTATTCCAGAATATATGAAAATTTCAAAAAGTGGAAGCCCCATATCCAAAACTACACTCACATTTTGTTCAAAAGAACAAACAGAATATTTATCAAGAGTCGTGTCACCTCTAATAGAAAGTTAATGTAATTTTGGGGAAGATCAGCATACTTTTACCTTTTCTTTAACAATTGTGACATTTCAAACATTTCATGTATTTAGGGATGAAGGGAGTAAATAAAAAATAATGAAAGTCAATGAAGCTACATTGAATATCCAATACCTTATGGGGAAGCTTTGAGTAAAGTATGATAAAAAATAAAACTGGAAGAACAAAGGGCAAAATCCTTCTGTCGAGTAAGATCCCAAGCTGCAAGAAGGATAGCTTTTTCAGGTAAGGTAATTGAAGTGAGAGAAATAATAGAACCAGTAACTTAAGAAGAATAGACATCAATATACTTGAGCAGGACAATTATTCAGTGTCCAAAATTTCTCTGTTTGTTCCAAAAACATGCATTTATTTCTTTTACCATTTAACTGACCCAACTGAAAGCATAAATTTCATTTTATTGAGTATACGTTTTTTTTTTTTTTAAGGTAATAAGAATTTATTAAAATAGAAAATGTACTCTATGTCATGATGATGAACACATAGTACTAAAACAGTTACAAACAAATCAGATAGAAAATCTAACAGAATGTTGGAAATCATAAATGGAAGTATAATGTGTAAAACCCAAAACCGAGACCAATCAAACAAAGTCCGGATTAGCCAGGACTTTAGATGGTCAATAGGTCTCTAAACATCCTCAAAAGTGCAACTGTTGAGGGGTTTTTTTTTTTTTTTTTTTTCAGCTTCTTTTATTGATTCCACAGTGTTTTACATCTAATTTGCTAGATGTAATAATGGTCTTCCTTTCAAAAGGTAAGCTTTGACAATAAAAACTGCAAAGGGTAGGCCTTGACAATAATTGGTTTAGTTGAGTCTTAATGGTTAGTCAATCCTTTTCCTAATAGGACATTAAATGTTCCAGCTTATGCTTAGATTCACCACTATATAATATATAAGATGGTGGTCTTGTAACAATTGAACAGCTTGATTGAAAAAATTTGGCTATTTTGCTTTCTATTAATGGTGAGGCTCCATTGAAATTTTTCTAGATGAGACTCGAGGGCTTCCTAATCCTTTCTTCTCCTTCATCTACTTTCTAAGTAGCCACAACCATATCTCAACCAACCCCCTTTCAAGCCCAATCAATCCCAAAATCCTATTTCATGAACCCAAAGAGAGCCCACCACCAATCAACACCAAAAATTCCTAAACACGAAGGTTATTATTCTTGCTACTGTTCACAGATACAGGACATCACCGGTTTTCCTTTGTTTTCTTGAATTATTCTAACTCCAAAACGGCAAAACCTCCATAATCCCCAAAGAGCCTTCAGATCAACAAACCCCAACAGCTTTCTACATACACTTCTTGTGTACTCGGAGGTGTTTGTATTTACTAAAATTTTCTTACTCATCAGGGGAAAAGAAAGGTTCAACAAACCACAATATCGGGAGCCTTTTGGCCTACTTATATTGAGGTTAGGCAACTCTAATATCCAATCCAGAGGACCTTCCTACATCAGAGACCATATCAAATGCACATCATTACAGAGTTAATGACAAGAACTATAAGCCACCATCCCAATGAAGTTAGGCAACCATTTTCAGCAGTTGTATGATGCTTAGCAGAAACCTTAACAAATGCATAAAGAAAAATTTTTACTAGTTGCAAAACTCACCAGAAAAAGAGGATATGCAACAAGCAATGAGCGTGGCAATGCTGAAGTAAAGTACCAGTGAAAGGAATGTGTCTAAAAATAAGAGATGTTAAGGAATACAGAGTAAAATTCAAAGAAATATATAGTTTCTTTATTACTGCATTTTCAGAATCAACTATGAAAACATCAGATAAGACTCCTATTGAGTAGGCACCAAAAAGTAACTACCTGAGTGCAGTTATCACACAATAGTAGGATAGCACCAAACCATTAAGAAATTGCCGTTAGCATTGTACTGCCATGCTTTAGTCTCTTCCAAATACAAGCAGGCCTTGTCTTTTTACCTCATTAAACAGTATTCAGAATGCCTATGAGCCGACCAACTCACCACTGTTTAAACTTAACAATGTGTGAAACAAAGCTGCATGCAACTCTGCAGTGTTTATTTCAACAATATGCAAAATGAAGCTGCAAACAGATAAGTAGCCTTACCTGCATGTCATGCTCAGATGGATCCAAGAGAGGAAAAAAAGTATAAGAATAAGAATATAAATAAATCATAGACCCAGATGGATAATTAAAATTTCCCATAAAGCATTCATAACACAAATTTTCAATTGTACAACACATCGAAGGTGCAATAGAAAATTCTTTTAGAAAGGATACACCCCACTCAGAACTTCGATTCAAAACAGAGTTGAACCAAAAAACTTCAAATTCAGGCCACAGTATCCTCTTCCACATAATGGAATCAACCAACACGGTGAGACCTGCACTGAGGAGAATTTCAAAAGTAGATATTAGATCAGGAGTTCTCATCAAATGGCAAATTTTAATTAGATAGGAAGGCTAAATCAAGTCAAATTGCAATAAAAATGAATGAACAATTAACCAACCTATGCACAACAGAGCTATCCCAATGCAGCGTATTAATGCCTCCCATAATGAAATTGATTTCATCTGTCATTGATGAAATGAAATTCTCTTATATACCATATATGGATTGAAAGAAATACAGGAAGCTATGGTAAAGTTTGTGGAGATGAAAGCTTAGTTAAAACTATATGTGATGATGTTAGTGATAGAATCTGCTCCTTGGAGCACTTACAGAAATCAGTTCAAGCTAGGAGATTATCCACCAACTGGAAATGTGACATACCAATATACGGCCTGAAAATAGCTAAGTTTTAAACCCCATTCTAATTGTATCTTAATGGAAGATTGTCCCATGCTATGTTAAGCATGTAATCAATGCAACACCAATAGAGACATAGCATGACTAGGGTATGGTTAGTGATGAGTTAGACTCTACATGAGATTTTTATTTCTATTTATGTTGTGAGTGAGAGCCAAGAAGCAACCAGTGACCATATCATAGGCAGTTTTCATCAGGTATCCTTTAATATCTGACCTTGAAGTTTCAGACATGCAACAGTAACACAATTTATTAAAAAAAAAATTATAAACTTAAGCAAACTTCACTGTGCTCCTCATCTTAGACTAACCTCTTACTCTAATTAAAGTTGAGAATCATATAAAAATGAATTCACAATCCTAATACAAATTACTGAAACAAAAAACAATAGCTCCAGGAAAAAAATTAAGCAGCAGAAAAAATCTACCCAATCTGTGCAATAAAAGGATAAAAATCTCATTATATAATGCAAGAGGCTTGAATTTTAAGAAAATAATTATTTATAAAATTAAAAAAAAATAATATTAAAAAAAAAAAAAAAAAAAAAAAAAAAAAAACAGAGCATTCAGAGAGTGATTTGATACACCAACAATTAAAATAATATCCTCCAAATCAATTAAAGAATATAAATCAGTTCTACCATAGAAAGTTGAGTTTAGAATTAGAGCTCAGCCATCATTTTTATGACTAGTCTTTAAACACTACAACACACACATATATTTACTGTCCGCAACAAATTTTTGGTCCATATTCGATTTTGTAATTACATTTGCACTATTGTTCTGAACATGATTTCAATATGGGTAACAGCTTCTCTGTTAACTGGTAAGCATAAATTCTAGAGCTTTGGATGTAAAAGTGCTTATTCTACTTGAACCATCTTTCTGATCATGATTGCTATATGAATAACGGCTTCGTTGTTAACTTATCCAATATATATATATATATATATGGATTCTTTGTTAAGTGGTGGGCAGAAGCTCAAGAGCTTTGGATGTCAAAGTACTTATTCTACTGAGCACATCCATAATTGACATGTAAGAATCTTGAATTAGGAGAGTTGGCACCTGCTGTTGTGAATTCCAACATTATAAATTAGGTGTCCTCCTGATGCAAAAGATCAAAGGAATTTAAAATGATCCTACATGGTCACTTTTATAGTCCTTGGGCATCTTCATTTGCATGTTTTTCACATTTTCTCGTGCATTCCTTATATATACATATATATAGTGTATCAATTGTTTTTTTTTTTTTTTTTTTTTTGATAGGTAATATAGTGTATCAATTATAAAGTTTCAAATGAAAAACTTTTACTAGTAACTGAATTTAATGAAGTAATTCAGCCAATTTCTTCCAATTACATACATTCGCATAAAAATTGTAGGGAAAGAAATGTTTAACCAAGAAACAAAACAGGTATAATCCGAAGAATTCAAAGTCACAATCTGACAAGATCCTAAGAAGATTATCCAGCTTAATAAGATAAAAAGGGGGGGAAGGGGGGGAACGAAAACAAAAATAAGAAATATTGTCACAAGCAACCTACCAACAGAAGCATCAGGCCAAGAGGGGCAAGAAGTAGCAGCATATCACATCTAAAGATGACAGTAGCAAAAATCTGATCATTAAAAAATAGAGAATCATAATAAGATTTATGCAATTTAGATCATAAAAAGATTCTACTTGTAAGAAATAAAAGAAAAAATATTGAATTAAATGTCAGAACAGAAATATCAGTGTATATATATAAAAATATATAATATCAGGGGTGGATCCGCCGGGGGGGGGGGGGGGGGGGGGTTGCTATTGCTCCCCGACTCCTCCCAAAATTTCTTATAGGTACTGTTGCTCTAGCATTTAGGAGCCCCTCTTAAAAGCTCTGCCGGGAAAAAGAAAGGCAGTGCCAATGAGAAGAAAACTACTCTGGCACCACCCAAAAAAAAAGGGGAAAAAGCTTCTCTGACGCACAGTAACACACCCAACACTTATGTTTTGTTTTGGTCCAAGGATTTAAGCTTTTAAATATTCACAGAATCACAGCACTTATTTAGCTAAAAAATAGTCTCATGGCACTTTTAAACTTTTAGTGTTTATCCTTGATGTCTTTGTACAATGCTAAAACCCCACTCCCCTCTTCAGGGCAAAAACATATTTACTTTTCCATAAAGGCCTCTTTAGCCATTTACTTATCAAAAAATATGAAAAGATAATTAACCCTTTAGCCTGCCATAACCGCAACCTTTGTAAAACATAAAAGGGATAACTTCCAGTCAACAATCACTCTTTGATTTCTTCACTCACCTTTGCTAGATTTTGAAAAATTCCTGGAGATCACTTGGGCTTTATTCAACCATTTGACAAGGTCTATTACAACTTGATTATTTCTTAGTGCATGCCATCACAATTAGACACTGCCAAAGAGACAAACAATAACCCTAATTTATTTTGCAAAGTGGTATGACGATGGCATTGTTCTCCAAAGTTCATGAAATGCAGCAATAGGATATGTATAGTTTTTCAATTATGAAGGACACAGAAAGCATACTGAAATAGGCAATGAATTTCAGAATGGCTTGCATTTAATCTAACTATAAACCTCAATGCACAAGATTTTGTTAAGTATAATAGAGCTAAGTATGTAAGAGCTAGTGACATTTAGTACAATTAGAACTCTGTAATCTGAAGGGCACATACCAAACAGTTCAAAGCTGCGAAAAAATTCCCCTTTAGCCAATATCCATATGCCAAGTTGACTACAACAGATAAGTATAAAAGAAAATTAGAGCCACCTCACATGACATACTCATCAGTATTTTAAAATTTAAACTTAAAAATAATATTAAAATCAAAAACCCTTTATCAGCAACAAACATCCTCTTGTAAGAGCAACAGTCAGCTTTACTTTACAATGAGAACATGGTAATGCATCACATACCAGGCATACCATCCCTATTTGTGATATAATAATGCAAAAAGCATATAAAAGACGTACAGTGATAATCTCAGTCTTTCTGTAATCTTTCCGATTAGGACACCAACGTAACAAATCCTAAAAAAAGCAATTGCATGACGCACAATTCCCGGCAGGGGGAATTAAAAGAGAGAGAGAAGATGAAGAAAAGTACTAAAAAATCTTATAATTAAGGTGTCCCCCTGTCTCAAAGACGCATCACATGAGGGTTCAAGTCAAGCATACAAGATGTTTCACTTGTGGCTTAGAGACAAACAAACAGAAGAGAGTGTAATGGTGTATAAAGCAAAATGGTTCCAGTTACCCAAATAATCGTTTGCTAAAGATTTGACTTGTTGCAGCCAAAAAAGAACAGAATTAACAACTATGGTTCTAATCACAAAATGACTAATATAGAATTAATCAGAGTATCAGACACAGCAATTTTATCCACCTCAACTTCAAGCAAAATTCTTTTTCTCGATAAGTAAAAGAAATTTAATTGTAACTAAAATACAAAGGTCCAAAGAGAATTGGGTATATCAGCAATATGCCCTGATATTCATCTACTATGGCATGGATACAATAGTCTATAAAGCCACGCATATCTTCTGGTCTACCCTGTCAAAAGACATCCAAAAGAAAAGGGACCCATTTCAGGCTTTTAGCCGCTCTACTGACAAACTCTTGCCCCTCATTCAACCTCCTATTCCTCTCCCTCCAAATTTGCCACATACTCAAGCAAAACTCTGAGCTTTTCAGTCCATTGCACTTCTTTAACAGCATCATACGTGAGCCAAAAGTTTACAAAAATTATATATATGATAGGACTCAGCAAATTCCATATAGTCATTTAAGCTCAGCAACTTAATTAAAAAATTAATTAAATCTACTGATCTAAATTCCTCCAACGTAGTACTGGCCTCTGTTACAAAGAGCATATGAACCAGTTGTAAAAGTGTTAGCTAGATAGCGTGTTGTTAAAGCAAACACAACTCTCCTTTGGAGCAGCCAGCAACAGAAACCAACTACTTTTACAAGGAAGACAAGGAGCATAGAAGAGATACTGCAATAAGTAATTACCTACACCAAAAGCTAGTATATTAGGAAGAGGACGTGTACAGTAGAACAGCACGTGAAACTGGATTGCAGTTAGTATTACAAAGAAAGCTTCTACGTGCTTTCCAAACTTATCTCTGACCTGATCCAAGAAAAAAAATCACTTCAACTTCAATAAAAATTAAATATCAAGAGGGTAAACCTTTAGAGTGAAGAAAAAAAATGAATACAAAATACGTGGTTTTGCATCTTATTTGTCTTAAAAAGGAGATGCGGAGTTAGTTACACATTTGATAATTCTTGGGTAAATAATGAAATTGAATATTATCTATGTATAAGGCAATTTTATTTGTTGAAAAACAAAATTCAAGGTTGTGTGTATCAACTGCAGCCAGATCCTTATAACCAAGTCTACCAAGGGTAATTCTGATGGTTCATGGATTGCTGTCCTTTTTTTTTTCCGGTTGAAAATTTTTGATTGTTTATTCATACCAACATTAAGAGATTTAGAATAGTTTATTACATGTTATTGAAAGTCATAATGGCCAGATTACTTTTCTTGTTTTTCCCTGGTGTCAGCAACCACTAGGTGTACTTAAGATTGAAGGACAGTTATTTTGTACTGCTAAAACAAGCATCTTCAATTCAATCATGTTTATCAGGTATACTGGCCATGCAAGATGAGAATCACTTTTCAGTTCCAAGAGGGGTAACTTATCTAGAACATGCAGCATGATTTTGTTATTTCCAACCTAAATTTTTATTTAAATCAAGACATGTAAATGGCAGAGGCTTCATGCAAGACCTTATTCTTCAGTCGTTAACTATTGAACCTTCCAGGCATAATAGATTTGACCATTAAAATTATCCAGCAACAAGTTTTAATTTCATGGTTCCAGCAAAAGAGTGGATTTCCCATAATAAGTAGATGCAAATGAATACTGGTGCCCAAATGGAGAAACAACACGAACATACCTGGAGACGGAAAAATCGCAGAGTGCTTAATATGATGCAACCTAATGCCAAGCGAACTAGACAAAAGAAATTGAAAAAAGGTTAGCCTACTTTAATGTAACAAATGAACCATATAACATAATGAAATAGATAGATTTTTTTTTTTTTTTTGGTTGGGGAGGGGTGGGGGGTGAAAGGGTTTTTCACTAAAATCCGGGTATAAAAATATAACAATAAAATAAAAAAGTGAAAAAGGAGGAATTTTCAATGCCAAGCATTCAATAAACTAATTTTAGGAAGCATATAAAAGCAATTACACTATTTATATTATACTGTTGAAAGAAACAAAACCAAAAGAAATGATGACATATATGGTAGAAAAATGAAGAAAGGGCCATCTTAAGGAAAGTGCCTCACATCAGTTGGTGCATTGTCTTGACTCTTGACTATGAATTTATGTACCACTTGGGTTTCTCCATCTACTAGCTTATGCTTTTTGGGAGGAATGCTTCAACATGATATCATAGTCGATTTCTTTGCTCTTGGACTACACATGCATGCATGGCCTATTTGCATTTGTTGCAAGCTCCGTTGAGCTAATTATAGTGGATTTCTTCAATTTCCAATTAAGCCAGTATGTGACAAAGAAGTGTTAAATAAAGTGTACAACTTCAATTAGATACATGTTTATGTACTAATTGAGTATCTCCACCTTCTAGCTTAAAATTTTCGAATACATGCTTTGAAAACTTTGCGATGTAATTCTCTCTCTTTTTCTTTTTTCTTTTTTTCCTTCTTCTTCATCTTTGCGTGATTTTGATTTTCTTTGTAGTTTTAAATTCGTGGCAATCAGAAAAGTTATAATGCACCTATTAAGTTGAAGGAAATTTTGCATAAGAGTACTACAAGACCAGCTACGCTCCATCCTAGAGGATGTTGGGCTGTTAATAAGCAACAAGTTCATACAATGAGAATGTTAAGATGGATGTGGGAGTGTTACGAAGGATACGATACGGAATGAAACCATACATTCAAGGTAGGGTAGCCCTTATTAAGAAAATGATGAGGGAGAGTCACTTAAGATGCTTTATACATGTGAAGGGTGACTGAGTAATATGCCACTATGAAAAGTCAAAGAAAAAAGAAGCAAATATGTTTTGTTTAATTTCATGTTTCAAATGACTTATGGACCAGAACCTCAATAGGACCAAATTTGAAATTTGACTTGAATCTTATAGTTACACACACACACATTCAATGGTTCCCAAAGTATCTGAAGAACTAACCTGCAATAAGACCATAAAGCTTTGGCAAGTGTAGCAAATTCATTGCTAATATAAATGGAGACGCCAAAATTGATGCAAGCAAGGCACCTACAGGAACAACAGTACTTTGTAAGAAGTAAACTTAATCTACTGAAAGAAAGATTTAATTTTCACGGACTCGTTCATACATTTAGCAAAATTCATTAAAAATCTAGTAAACTCTGACTAATGGGTCTCATTTATCTCAAAAAATAAAAATAAAAAACTAGTGCATACACATAAGAATCTAAGCACAGGAAAATTGCTAGAGAGAGATCAAAGCACAAAATGTATAATGCTGAATAATCATATGAAATATAAATCATAAAATAAACCACGAAGAATCCACCTCAAATTTAAACAAAAATAATTGCAACAGATATGGAATTGTATTAAACTACATTACGGGCCTAAATCATGAGTTTTAGCAATATTTAAATATATTAAAAAATTTATTAACAAACACGAAAAATCACTAACCAAACCTTAGAAGAATCAAAAAACTTACCAATAAAAGTGCGAGGAACCACTCCAGGGAACTCCAAATGATCATACTGATTACCAAAAACAAAAAAAAAAAAAAAAAAAAACCAAACCAAACAATTATATCGAAAGCCATCTGTTAAGTTCCTAGGTAAATAGAACATACAAAAGATATTGAAGATACAGACAAGTAAACTTACATTATCCAAGTGATGCCGATGATAGAGAATATCGTGCATTGCCTAAGTAAACAAAACCCGAGATACTTAGCAAGTATATACGCAATAACAAGTTGATTTTGGAATAATGGACTCATATATTCAATGATTTAGCCTCAAATGCTATAAGCCACAATATACATGAAATTTTGAGTAAGAATTTTGAACTGAAATATCATTTTTTTTTCAAATTTCTAAAATTTGTCAATGTTCTAAACCAAACCAAGCAGAACAAGTTGATTTTGGAAATAATGGACTCATCAAGTCAATGATTTAGCCTCGAATATATATATATATATGAAATTTTGAGTAAGAATTTTGAACTTAAATATCAATTTTTTATTTGAAATTTCTAAAATTTGTCAATGTTCTAAACCAAACAGGGTATAATCAATCTTGCTAGCTCAGAAAGTTACGATTTTTTGTTAGTGTCTAGGAAATTTAACAGGAATTAATAAATTGAAGGTTTTTTGAGTTGAATGAAATGGAAAATTCGAGTGAAGAAGAAGAGAAGCGGAGTACCTGAACGTTAAAGCTTTCTTCAACCTTGGTGTAAGGAATCATGATCACGTAGAACGCAGCGATTGATCCCAACAGTACATCGTAGCCGTAACGCTCCATAAGTGTTGAAGATTTGGAATTGGAAGCCATTGTCAGAGAGAGAGAGAGAGAGAGAGAGAGAGAGCACTTGATCAATTAGATGCTAGTTAAGTGATTGGGCTTCGGATTTAGTTTTGTTGTTTTGGGAAAAGGCCTGGGTTGACATTCTTGTAATAGCCCATTACCTTACAGCCCATGTTGTGGGCGTGAGCTCAGTCCATATAAATAAATAATAAAAAACAACAAAAAGACTATTAAATATATCAAAAAAAAAAAAGGAGGGATATCGTTAAAAGAACACTTGCAATTGCAAAAATCTGCAGAAGAGGAAGGTGATTAACAACTACTAGATTTTTTTTTTTTTTTTTTTTTTTTTTTTTTATAGTAACTACTAGCTATTTGCACAATTTGAAATAGATATTTCAAGACTGTAGGAGCTCCTGGATGGCTATTTTTCCCCCTTAGCCTAATTTCCTAAATATATAAATTAGGTGATTGATTTTGAAACAATTTTGTTAGGACGCCACTTTTGGAATTCAATTCTCTCTCTGAGTTCTAAAAGGGCACTCAAAATCTTGAGATTTAGAGTTTAGGGTTTAGGGTTTATGAAGAAAATCAAGAAACAATATTTTTTTTTTTAAGTTTTTAGTGGAACTCAAGTTTTAGTAACTTCACTTCTTCACATTAGATTTAGTCACATAACTAATATGTTTCAATTTTAGTCATACAACTAATATATTTGGAATAAAATGTAAAATATAAAAAATTTAAACTAAAAAAAGGTTTTGTTGCATACTTATATGCAAGAATTGCTTCATACTAGGTTATGTAGCAGCAAAAAAAAGTAGAAATAAGTGTCTAAGGATTCACTTGGTCATGTGCATCTTTTTGCTACTAATGCAATAATTACTAGATACAAAATTGACTGGCACTACTAACTACTGAGTAGGGCCTTTGACAAGGGACCCAAACCCTTCAAAAGCAAGTACAAGTACAGAAAGACAATTGAAACTATGGTTGTAAAAACCGGACTGGACCGATCAGTTCAACCAAAAATCGAACTTTAATTTGGTTTGGTTATCATCAAAACCCAAAAATTGAAGAAAAAGCAAGAAAAATTGGAAACCGTAGGTTCAACCTAGAACCGGTGCGGTTAAATCGGTTCTTGTAACTAAAAGGAAAATAAAATAGAACCAAACTTGCCAAATTTCTTAAATATGAGGAAAATCTAAGATTTTTTTTGGTGAAAATAAAATGAAAGAGATACTTATGTTGGATGAAATGTATGAAAAATTTATGCTTTCAACCCTTGACTGAAATTAGATGTTGAAGAACTTGTCTTGAAAAGGATTGGATAGAGAGAGAGAGAGAGAGAGAGAGAGAGAGAATCACGTACTATGCTATGAGAAGGAAAGAAAAATGAAAAAAGTTTGAACTTTGAAAGGTTAAAACTTTGAATATGTAAAACTTAAAACTTAAAAATACTGATATAATAAGTGGTAATGTGTAGTGCTAGATTTTAGGGATAGAAAAAAAAAAGGAGCAAACCAATGTAAATGTGCGTGATTGGGAAGTGGGGAAGCTAGGTTAGTAAGTCAATGATTTGACTTGTCATAAAAACGTTTGAGTTTTATTTTTTTTAATAAATAAATAGTTAAAGTTAAAGTATTAAACTATTATTTATAAAAATAAAATTACAAACTTAGTAAATTATACTTTCTTTAATAATTACTAACTAGTAAAAGAAGGAATAAACTAAAAAAAAATCTTTATATATTATATATATATATATATATATTCATAATATAAGTTATGAAAAATCATCAAATAAAATTTATTTAAATATTTTAATTATATTAATCATGACATCATCTGTTAAACTACCAATCCGATTCCAGTCGGATCAAAAAACTGGTTATCCATCTCTTTTTCGGATCTTTGTCCTGATTTTCAAAAACATGATTGAAAGTATATATCATCTTCTATTTATTCTATATTTTTCAAACGTTTGAAAAATATCATTTCAGAGGAAGAGTCCAGTTGTGATTTGTAACTTGATGTTCCAGTGCTATCCCCCCAATCTTCCTTCCTGGGTGTTCAGCAAGGTCTGATCTCTACTGATACTGGGTGTTCAGCAAGCTCGAAGAAGCAATAATGTCAAGCTATCTGCCCGAGGAAGTGGTGGTAAATATACTCTCACACCTCCGTCCTAAATCTCTACTTCGATTCAGGTGTGTCTCCAAAACCTGGCTTGCTCTCATTGGAACTCCTGATTTCGTATCCAAAAACCTCATCAACAACTCCATTCTCAACACCAAATCCCAACACCCATACCCACCATTCCTCCTCGTCGAAGCCAGAGAAAAATCCAACTCACCACCTCCTTTTCTTGGACTTGGCATAGTCTCTTCCAGCTGTAATGGCATCCTCTGTCTCCACGACCATTTCCAAGGCGATGTCTACCTCTGGAGTCCTTCCTCTTCATTGCAACTCATGGCTTTACCTCGTCGCGTCTACTGTCCTCGCACGAAAGACTTCGACTACGTTATGGGGTTGGAGTTCTTGTTCATTGACATGGCTGATGACTTCAAGGTGGTGAGATTTCTAGACACTCTCAATACCAGTTTCATGGCCGACACGGATTTTGTGGATGTCGAGCTGGAAGTGTACCGTTTGGGCCCTGGTTTAGAGAAAGAGTTCGACACTCTTGTTGATTCAAACATGCTCAATATTTTCGTTCACTATGAAAGGACGAAAGTGTACGACAACGGGTTCTTTTACTGGTGGGTAAAGCCCAATCAAGATTATGATGAGAGAATTTTTTCATTCGATTGTAGGAATGAGGTGTTCAGAACGACGCCGCTTCCGGATAAAAGTGTTATTGGGGATTGTTACCTAGGATGTCCGAGTCTCATGGTGTTGAATGGGTTTGTTGCTATGGCGGTTCGTCCTTACGGATGGAAGAATAAGGTGTCGTTTTCTATATGGGTTTTGCTTGAATTTGGTGTGAAGGAATCATGGACTAAGCTGTTTGAAATTGGGCACCATTTCGATTTGGAGAGGACATTGTGCTTTTGCAAGAATGGGGAGTTGTTTATGGAGAACAGAGAAGGGCAGCTGGTCTTGTATGATCCTTTTACGCAGACAACCAAGAATCTTCAACTTAACGGGTTTACTAAATCTTTCCTTAACATGCAAAGTTCAGGAGTTCAGGCACAGACAAATATATTGAGCTGATCTAAGAGGAGGTAAGGTATGATATAGTCTTCAATGTGCCTTTTCCTTTTATATAAAATTGTCCTAAACATTGGTTTTGAGTGCTAAAAAACACCAATTGACAAATATGTTGAGCTGATAAGAGGAGGTGAGATGTGGTTCACTCTTCCATATGCCGTCTCCTTTTATATAAATTTTCCAAAACATTGGTGTAAGTAATACTTTTTTGTGTTTAGCAATTGATGCATTTGATAGTTACTTTGTAAAGAAAGGCGAGGGTGCTTAGCGAATTACATGGTGACCTCCATTGTAGACAGCTGAAAAAATCAAACCATTCAACCAACACTCCCTCCCTCTTTCATAAACCAGATCAATATTTCTCAAAACCTGTCAGCTAAGTATGTAATAAAATGGGGAAAAGAAAGGAAACTTGAAATGTCTTTTATGAAGAAACTTGTTAACATAGAGTCAATGATGAAAGCAAACTAAACCACTATGACAAAAGAGGGAAGAAAAATGTGATTCAATTCAATGTTCATTCAGTAATGGTACTTAAATATTAATTTTGTAGCTTCCCATAGTTAGAGTTGAAAATGTACCAGAATATAAGTGTCTTTTATCTCCAAGATGTGTATGAAAAAGGAAAGTGAGGTTTTAAAAGAGCAATAGCCATGAAACTGAGGCTTGAAATTGAACATGGTTAGCTACAATATTTTCAAGAAAGCCAAGCCATGTAGAACAAAGCTCAAACTGTCAATTTTCATGCAAAATCAATTGGTGAAACATGAAAATAGAGTCCAAATTTAAGAAATCCTTAGAGCCCATTTTCAATTTTTTTATATAAAAATTACATTTGGATAGACATTTTTGAGTATCTATTGACCTTAACCCTTGGAGATGGTTCTGGAAGGAGATGTTTGGAACCTAGAAGAATTGGCCAGTCTTATTGCGTGCAATTTCCCTCATCTCTTCTTGAAATACTTGGGGTTATGATGTGATTCGTAAAAATTTTGAGGATAAAAAAGATTAAATAACAAAAGACAAGATTTTCTGGAATTGGCTGTCCTTGGCTTTACCAAAGGCCCATAAGTCTTATTTTATGTTTTGAGTCCTTGTCCTAGGAGATGCTCGGAACCTAGTCGGAGTTGTTTCTCATTACCTGAAATAGAGATGCAACTGTTGCAGTTCACACATATTGTTTGAATGGAAATTGTTGGTGAAATACGTAATTTAATCGTGCAGTCCAAGATTGGGAGCTAGAGTTCCATACAGTCATTTCAAGATGATCTATAAACTCCTAAAGTTAATCTGGGAGAAGAGGACAAGCTGGTCTGGGCTGGTCTCTCTCCAAGAGCCATGGTTTTTGTGTTAATAATTATTATAAGGCTTTGAGGAAAGGGGCCAACAGCAATTTCCCATAGATATCTATTTGGTGTGTTGGAGCTCCACCACACGTAGCTTTCTTCACTAGAACAGCTGTGAAAGGCTCAATTCTAGCTGCCAACAATCTGAGGAAATGGGGCATTATAATTTCTGATTGGTGTTGTGTGTGCAAATCTAATGGAGAATGAACTGATCATCTTGTTCTTCATTATGAGACTGCTAGAGTTATGGTCCTTGGTTTTAAGATTGTTCAGTGTAAGTTGTGTTATGCCAAAATATATGATGAAACTATTGGCTTGTTGGCAAGAGAACTTTGAAAGAAGGTTAATGATGGAATATGAAAGTTCATGCCCTTGTGTTTGATCTAGCAGTTGGAGGGAAAAGTATATGCACAGGTTTAAAGTAAAAGAGCTCTATAGTTGAAGTACTTGTTTTTAGTGATTTTTTTAGCTATGATGAATTTTAGATGCTATGTTTCTTTTGTTTTTGTTTTGTTTTGTTTTTGTTTTTGTTTTTTTTTTTTTTTTTGCCTTTTGGTTTCGCCTTTGTATACACCATGTGTACTAGGCTTGTTCCTCTTTTTGTGCTTGTTAACAAAGTTCATTCACTTCCAAAAGAAAAACCCTCTTCAATCTTATAGCTGGCATGTAATTTGCAAAAATCATAAAATGTACCTTTGATACATGTTGTGTCAAGTTGGTACAGCAGAACCTTTAGGCATTAATGTGCATTTGAATGAGCTAGTTTTTGTTAGCTTATCTTGCTTTAAAAACAAGTTTGGTAAAATAAACTGTACCTTGAAAAGTTGGACTATCTGTAGATTAGCCAAACAGCCAAATAAGTATGATTAGATTAGTCATTGACATTAAGGGAAACTTATAGTGATTGTTAATTGTGGAGCTCCATCTTAATTTCTATGTTTTAAACTAAAATTTTGTACTGTATGTTATATCATTGAGAATAGCAAAAATGTTTCATGAAGCTCTTATAATATGTATAACTTTTGAAACTTGATATCATGAATCATTATCTCTGCAATAATTTGAACATAGTTGTTTCTGTTGGCACAACTTGTTATTCCTATTGGACGTAAAAGCTGTTTCTCCGCTTTATTATAATATCTGCAGTAGGACTTTATAATTAATTCCTGCCTTGTTTCTGGTACTCAAGTTGGATATTCAATTTATTGTTAAACTGTAATGGGAGTGAAAATATGACATCTTTGGAGGTGACGGAGTAGGTGAAAAATGCAAGAGTTGAAAAACAAGTTTTAGGAAGAAGAAAGTTAATTTTAGGCTTTAACACAAGATGCTCTCTCTCTCTCTCTGAGCTGAGAGGAGGCCCGGCTACCTCGAATTAGCCACAAATCTTGTTTTAGTTTTCATTTCCGAGGGACAGTATGGGGGGATTTCGAAGTTTCTTCATTGAATCTAAGTTGTTTCAGTTGGTGATTGAGGAAGGTGGGAATTTTTTCTCCCTTAAGATCTTTGAACGAGGAAAATACTTCATGCAATCGGTGTTTATGGGCAAGAGTGCAGCTCTTTGGACAATGCGGAATCTGGAACACACTGTGAGTGGGGTTAGTCCTAAGCAATTTTTCATGTTCAGGGAAGGTGATACTGCTTACACGATGCAACGAGGATCCAACTCGTTTGGGCAGTACTTATCAGTGACAGAGCTTAAGGTAGGAGGGCTGCGGCGAACTATCATTGTTCCTGCCGGTAAATTACAACAAGGATGGAGAACTTTTGGGATTGAATTAAGAAGGCTATTGGAACCTACTCAATATGCGTTGGGTGGATTGAAGTTTGTACTGTATAGGTTTAAGCAAATCCCAAAATATCAACCTGCCAGGTCTTATGTGGAGGTTGTCAAAGTTCTAGTACGGGCAAGGTTGAAGCATGTTTAGCAGCCTCTTAGCAAAGAAAAGGTTCAGACTGGTACCTGAAGAATTTTGTGGAGTTTTGTGAGTGATAATTCTCGCACACAGGTAGCAGCTTCTGAAACTCAGGCTGGTAACCTTCCTCAGTCAGTCGTGGGTGGTGGTGAGGGTGGGAAAGGTGGTATTGATGGTAAGAATAAATTTGAAGAGAAAATCCTGGAAGGAAACAAATTCAATATTTCCTTGAAGCCTAATTTGAATTCAAATTTGATTGAGTTTGGAAAGTTACGTGATAGGAGGAAGGGACGTTGGCTAGGGAGAGGGCCGACTGTGAATGTGAATGAATATGGAAAGAGGCGGGTATCTTGGGAGGGTGTTAAAGGTGTTAAACAGGTTGGCAAAGGGGTGAGTAATACTGCTGGTAATATTAGTGTGGGTCTGGGCTCATCCAAGCAGAATGCTTAAGCCTTGTTGGGAAATAAAGAACCCATTTTGGGCCTGGGTCTGTCAAGCCCACCTTCTTTTGAGCTAGGTTGCATGGACACGCCATTTTTGGCGTCGTGTCGATGTCCGACACGTATCGGACACCGGAACGGGTACGACACGCTAGATTCCAGTGTCCGGCGGTGTCACTTTTTTTTTTTTTTTTTTCGCTTCTTCGACACGGCTCCGACACAGTGCCGACTCGGATTCGACGCGTCTGACAGGCCAGTAGTGAAAAAAAAAAAAATCACAGATTCCACCTTCTCTCTGACCTCTGCCCGCTGCCGCTGCCCTCTGTCCCTCGCCGGAGCTAGAACGGGCTGATCGGCAAACTCCATAGACGTCGACGCTGTGCCTGCATGCCCTGTCTCTTCCGTTCAGCGAGCTCCTCCTCTCTCCTTCTTCTTTTTCTTCTGCTTCTTTTTCGTTTTCTTTTTCTTCGCAGACCCAGATGCCTTCTGTCTTCTTCTGTTCATTTTAACTTTGTGGTCTTCTGCCAACCCACGTGGAAGTCACTTTCAAACTATCAATTTCAAATTTCAACTTTTGAGCACCATATGTCAATGCCATGATGTCATCAATATGCCATTGGTCCAAAAGAAAATAATTTATATTATTATTTTGACTATTATTTTTAGTATTTGAACGTAGCCTATTTAAACTTTTGGTTTGTACTTTAAACATTTTACATTTTTACGTGTATTATTGTATTAATTTGGGAGTTAATTTATTTATTTGTAATTCTTACATAATTTAAATTCTAGACATAAACGTATTTTATATCTAAAAATATTAAAAAATATGCCTAAATATAAAATTTAATTAATTATTTAACCGTCGTGTCCCGGCCGTGTCATGTCCTTATTTTTCAAAAATTGCTGTATCACCGTGTCCGTGTCCGTGTCCGTGTCCGTGTCGTGTCTGTGTCCGTGCAACATAGCTTTTGAGGCTGGCGAGAGTTCATCTAGTGGACTAAAGGCTCTGGAGGCTTCTAACCAGAATGGAGCTTAGGTATGAGTGCAATGAAGGATGTTGAAAGCTCAAGGACCACACCCACCATATCGGAGCAACGTGCAACGTCGTTGTGGGTATCGATGGGCACAAATTCTCCTTTAGCAGTGACGGAAGTGGCGGGTAACGGCAGAGAGGACACCACAATCCCATTAGCTCAGCCACCCACTACGTCGACTGGACTAGCGGTGGCGGCCCAAGCCTCCCACGTTCAGTTATCGCTGATCAGTGAGCTGAGTGGATCGAAGTTGGTGCCAGTGGTGTCATCGGCCATGATTTCGGAACCGGTAATGAACCTGATAGTACCGACGTTAGTATCTTTGGATTCTCTAGTGGCATCGGAGGTTGGGGAGGAGGAATTTGTGGGTTTGGAAGGACCGGGTACTCTGATTTTGAGGGAGCTCAAATACCTAGCCCAAACTATAAGGGAATTGGTAGGAGACTTGGATAAGTCTTGGGGTAATTCCAAAGACTGGATGCTACAATTACGTGATGGCAAGAAA
This sequence comes from Quercus glauca, assembly GCA_023736055.1. Classification (NCBI taxonomy): domain Eukaryota; kingdom Viridiplantae; phylum Streptophyta; class Magnoliopsida; order Fagales; family Fagaceae; genus Quercus; species Quercus glauca. The sequence goes on along the minus strand of CM043318.1, from coordinate 74,369,191 downwards.
TTAGTGTTCCCGTTGTCTCTGTATCGTTCTCCAGATAGTATGTTAGTCAGCTCAAGTTTGGAGGGAGATTGTGTCCCAGGTAATGATTCTAGTACTTATGAAGGGCAGAGGGTTAGTTGGGCAGATGAGTGAGGGGCTAGTAGAGTATTTTCCTGGGTTAGAGAGTGAGTTGTGGGAAGTTGGTGAAAGGTTGAGGTCGTGTGAGGGTGGTGATGAGCCATTAGTTGTGGTACCTTTGGCCACGGTAGGTCCGACGGAGTTGGAGTCTAGTCATGCGAAGGAGATTGGGTGTAAGGAGAGTATGGATAGTTGCCAACTATCACATTGAGTAACCAATAGGATAATGGCTTTTAAGAAATCTGTGGGCACTTCATTGGAAGGTTTTGAGGAGCAGATTACAGGATTGTTATTAGTCATTGAGGCCAGAAAGAAAGATAAAAAGAAACGTGTGGTGGGTGATCAGACGAAGTTGGTCAAGTCTGGCTAGAAAGGTCAACGGGAGTTGAAGAATCTATTGATAACTTTGAATGTTGAGTATGATCCACATAAAGCAAGGAGTGCAAGCTCTGAGCGGGCTCTAGTGTCTTATCAATGAATGTGAAGATTATTTCTTGGAACGTAAGAGGGTTAAATGAGCAGGATAAAAGGCTCAAGGTTAGAAACTTGATTAGAAAGTGGAGCCAGATGTGGTTTGTCTTCAAGAAATTAAAATAGAGCTGATTAATAGAGCGGTGATTCGTAGCTTGTGGGGTGGACAACATGTTAACTGGTCTTACTTAGGTTCTTGTGGAGTTTCTGGTGGGGTGTTAGTGATGTGGGACACTCGGGTAGTGAATAAAATAGAAGAAGCAGTGGGGAGATTTTTGGTTTCTTGTAAGTTTACAAGTGTGTCAGATCAGTTTGTTTGGGCGTTTACTAGTGTTTATGTTCCTAATTTGCACAGAGACAGGAGGTTTTTATGGGAGGAACTCTGTGGCTTGAATAGCTAGTGGAGTGTCCCATGGTGTGTGGGTGGGGACTTTAATGTGGTTAGGTTCCCTTCCGAACGATTGGGATCTAATTTTTTCACTACTGCTATGCGGGAGTTCTCCAATTTTATTTCGAATTAGGGTCTCATTGATCTGCCATTGCAAGGGGTTTTTTTTACTTGGTCAAATTCTAGAGAAGTTGCCTCAAAAGTTAGGCTGGATAGATTCTTGTTTTCTGCAGATTGGGAGAAGAGGTTTCCAACAGTTTCTCAAAGACGAATGTCTAGGTTATGCTCGGATCATTTTCCAATTGTCCTTGAGGGTGGATTTTTTCAGAGAGGGAGTATGCCATTTAGATTTGAGAATATGTGGCTTAAGGACGAAGGTTTTGTGGATAGGGTTCGGTCTTGGTGGGATTCCTATCAAGTTCATGGTGCACCGAGTTTCATTCTGGCCAATAAATTGAAGCTCCTAAAAGATGATTTGAAATGATGGAATGTGGAGGTGTTTGGTCATGTTGAAGTTCGGATTAAAAAATTGTGGAAGAACTAAGTGCTTTAGAGAATATGGAGGAGAGTCGGGGTTTATCAACAGAGGAAAGGGTAGAAATGGGAAGAATCTGTGATGAGTTAGAACAAGCTACTCTGTTGGAAGAAATAAGTTGGAGGCAAAAACCTAGAGTTCTTCGTGTTATGGAAGGCGACAGGAACACTAAATTTTTTCACCGCATAGCTAATTCTCATAGGAGGGTTAATTCTATTGATAGGCTTATAGTGGATGGGGTGTTGTCTTCGGAGTCGGCTGCTATAGCAGATTGTATCTCTCAGTTTTATAGGCAACTTTAAATGGAGGATGTGTCTCATAGACCTGTCTTAGATGATGTGGAGTTTTCTAGTATTTCAGTGGAAGATGCAAGTCGGCTAGATAGGCCTTTCAAGGAAGAAGAGGTGTTTGGGGTGATCAATGACCTTAATGGTGATAAGGCACCTGGCCCGGATGGCTTTTCAATGGCATTCTTCCAGTCTTGTTGGGGTATTTTGAAAACAGAAATTATGGCTGTATTCCACAATTTTCATACTCAGGCTGTGTTTGAGAAGAGTCTTAATGCCTCATTCCTTGCCCTTATTCCTAAGAAAGTGGACGCTGTGGAGGTCGAGGACTTTCGGCCTATTAGCTTGGTGGGATTTATAAGATTATTTCTAAGGTGTTGGCTAATCGTCTTCGTAGGGTAGCGCATGGGCTTATTTCGAATTCTCAAAATGCTTTTGTGAAGGGTGGACAGATTTTGGATTCCGTCCTAATTGCTTCTGAATGTATTGATAGTAGATTGAAGTCAGGTGTTCTAGGTGTGTTATGTAAATTGGATGTGGAGAAGGCGTATGATCATGTGAGCTGAGATTTTTTAATGTATATGTTTCAGCGTTGTGGTTTCTCAGAGAAATGGAGAAAATGGATAAGGTATTGCATTTCAACTATAAAGTTTTCCATTCTGGTCAATGGTAGCCCATCTGATTTTTTTGGAAGTTCCAGGGGGCTTCGGCAAGGGGATCCTTTATCTCCGTTGTTGTTTGATATTGTGATGGAGGCATTAAGCCGTATGTTGGATGGGGCTGCCTCTGTGATGCAATTCTCAGGTTTTTCTGTGGGTAGTAAGGCTGGTTCATCAGTGATGGTGTCTCACCTTTTATTTGTAGATGACACTTTGATTTTTTGTGATGCTGAACCTTCTTAGATTGCTAATTTGAGGGTGATTCTTGGTAGATTTGAGGAGGTGTTAGGGCTTTATATTAATTTGGGGAAGTCTGAGTTGGTTCCTGCTAGTGGGGTACACTATTTGGAGGATTTGGTGGGTCTGTTGGAGTGTGGGCAGTCTTCTTTGCCCTTAAAATATTTGGGCCTTCCGTTAAGTGCAAAATATAAGGATTTATTTGTTTGGAATCCTATCCTAGAGAGAATAGAGAGGAGATTAGCAGGTTGGAAGATAGTGTATTTATCTAAAGGGGGTAAGGTGACTCTCATTAAAAGCTCATTCTCGTCTCTACCTACATACTTTCTTTCCCTTCTTCCTTTACCAAGGAAGGTGGCAAAGCGTATGGAGAAATTACAAAGAAACTTTCTGTGGAATGGGATTGGTGGTAAACCTAAAATACATTTGGTTAATTGGGCCAAGGTTTGTAGGCCTTTGCAGGTGGGGGGGGGGGGGGGGGGGGTGTTGGATATAAGACGGTTGGAGAACTTTAATTTTGCCTTGCTAGATAAATGGTTGTGGAGGTATGGCATGGAGGCTGATGCTTTATGGAGGAGGGTTATAGAGGCAAAATATGGGAACATTTGGGGTGGTTGGTGTACGAAAAAGGTTACAAGTCCTTATGGGGTTAGCTTATGGGGATACATTAGAAGTGGATGGTTGAACTTCTCTAAATTCCTTGTTTATGATGTGGGGGATGGTACTAGAGTGAAATTTTGGAAGTGTGTGTGGTGTGGGGATTGTACTCTCCAAGAGGCCTTTCCAAAACTTTATCGTCTTAGTAGGTCAAAGGATTCCTCGGTGGCCAAAGTTATGGGTTGGTCTGCTGGGAGGTTTCACTGGAATGTGCAATTTCGTCGTCCTCCACAAGATTGGGAAGAAGAAGCCTTTGACCGGTTTATGGGGTTGGTCTATTCTTCGACAGTGCGGGGGTTTGGCCCTGATAAGGTTTGTTAGAAACCTGCAAAGAATAGAGGTTTTGAGGTTAGAGGTTATTATAACTCCTACCCTCCTACTCTTGTTTCCTTTCCATGGAGAATGATATGACAATCGAAGGTTCCTCCAAGAGTGGCTTTCTTTTCTTTGTCTGCTTCCTTAGGTAAGATCTTAACAACAGACAACTTTCGTAAAAGACGAGTGATGGTATCGGACTGGTGCTATATGTGTAAGAGGTGTGGGGAGTTGGTGGAGCATCTTCTTCTTCATTGCTCTATAGCTTGGGAGTTGTGGTCCATGGTCTTCTGCTTGTTTGGTATTCAATGGGTGATGCCTCATATTGTTCTTGAGTTGTTTGAGGCTTGGCAAGGAAAGTTTGTGCGACATCGTCATATTGATGTTTGGAGACTAGTGCCTCATTATTTGATTTACTGCATTTGGCGTGAAAGGAATGCTAGAAGTTTTGAGGGTCGTGAACGTTCCTTGCTGGAGATTAAGTCTTTCTTCTTTCACACTCTCTTTGAATGAAGTGTGATTTTTTCTCATTTTTCTTGTTCTTCATTTTTTTTGTTTCTTGACCGTTGTTCTTTTGTTTCCTGATTTATGCCACCATAGTACATCCACAATGTACTTGGTTTGGCTATCTTTCTATTATTAATAATATTTTTGTGTTATTTATAAAAAAAAAAAAAAAAAAAAAAAAGGAAGAAACAGTTATTCACTTATTCTGAAGAAAATAATTCCATAGAATTATTATTATTATTTATTTTTTGTCTAGGTTTAGGAATTAAGCCAATAGTGTTGAGATTTTTATGTTTAGCCCAAATCTTTATTCTAGTATATCATTTTATCAGTTGATATTTTCTTTTAGTAGTATCCTTACTTCTTCTGTTTTAAAATTTTTCAATCTTCTAGATTTTAGAATTTCATCTCCACATAAACCTTCTTAATAGGACAACTTTTTATTTTATTTTTAAGGGAATAGGGAACTAGAATTCTCTTATGAGGTAGTCTCTCAATTCACAAAGACATGATCAAGTGGCATAAAAACATTACGATATCTAAAAATAGATACGCTCCTTCAACATTCGTATTTATACATGATGATCTTGTTTTGTTTTATCTTCAGTTTCTAGTGACAAGCTATTACAGAATAGTTCTAGATACAGAACCTGCTATTATGGATAAATTTTTAAATTTGTTATTACTTTGGCCCCCTCATTCTTAAAGTTCTAGTTCCACCCCCGATTATGTAAATGTAAAACCAATAAAAAGAAAAACACTGTATTCACTGCTACATCTTCGGAGTGGAAAAGAATCTCTCTTGGGAATTTTCATTTCCATTTACCTGAAACAGGCATCATAAATGTTTTTTTTTCCACACTTGCTATCATTGGACATAGGCATTATTTTTTTTTTTTCAAGATGATCTCTACTTACCCTGCATATCTTTGGTTCAACAGGTGTGCGAGGAGTGTTATGGACGTCAACATGGTGAAATTATATTTTGATTCAGGTGGAGCTAGTCACACTGTCACAGAAGTATAATATTAGCTTAGTATATGGTGTTTGCTGTATATTTGTATGAATGTTTTCTGGTTAGCTACTTAAAGACAGGTTACTAGTTTGGTGCTGTGTCGCCAGTTTCAACTTGCAAGGGTACAAGACTATATAAGCTAGATAAACAAATACAGTAAGAAATACAGACAGAGGGAGGAGCATTATTATTTTTGTATTTTGTGGGGATTACTTTAACAATTTCACTTTGAAATGTTGGCCTCTGATTTGTGGAGGGATGATTTGGGTCTCCACTAGCTGAATTTTCTGATTCACATATACACTAGGAAGAAGTTTGTAGCCAAACACTTTAATTTCATCTAAAATAATCCTGATTTCCAGCAATGGGTATCTTTCACTTGTACGATTTCCAGTAATGCTAAACCAAATCCCGCTTGATCTCTCACCACTTTCTGATCCTAAATTTTGCCAATACGATCTTGACATAGTTGCTTCCTGTCATGGTCTCATCTGTCTCTACTACCGTTCCCAACATGGCGACATCTACCTATGGAACCCCACCACCACGTCGTTGTCATCATCAGGACTCAAGCCTCTTCCTCCTGTTACCCCTCGTGAAAAGTTCAACGTTGAGCCTTACGGTGTTGGGGTTGTCTTCGACCCAATATCCAATGACTTCAAGGTCCTCAGGCTTCTGAATGTTATGTACAATGAAAACCTCGAAGCAGAAGTGTATACCACAAGTACTGGTTCGTGGAGACTGCTTGAAGATTGTAGAGGACTTTACCCATGCTTTTTGCCCTGATTTTCGGAACACAGCGTACATGGGTGGATTCTTTTTCTGGTGGACAATCGATGCGGGAGTTGAGAGTATTGTTGCTTTCGACTTCAGCAAGGAGGTTTTCATACTGATGACGCTCCTGGACCTTTCTGCTTACCCGTGTTTCAACCAGCTCACGGTGTTGAACAAGTCTTTTTGGGGTGCTGGTTAACCCCTTTGGAGACAGGATTAATTTGCCGGGGCATAAATAGCCGTTACCCTTATTCAGAGGACAACACAGATATCCCTTATGCATAGGAGGGTGATTTTTTAGATATATGGGTTTTGCTCGAATTTGGTGTCATGGAGTCATGGACAAAACTTATTAAAATTTAACCTCTGCCATTTGAATAGGCAGTTGGGGCAATTAGACTCTACTATTGTTGATTGCTTTGCCATGGTTTGCTGGGGTATATGGTTTAAGTGTAATGCTGTCTGTTTGAAGTAAGTTTCTCTCCCTTGCTCCCAAATTTACTCTGATTCTGTTGCAAGACTGCATGAATTTCACTTGGCTGTTGACTCCATGGTTAAACCAGTTGTTTTTTCTTGCCCCAATCACTCGGATGGCATCTGTTTTTCTCATTTTGGCCATCTGGTGGACGACTCTTGCGCTGCTGCCTCTAAGTTTCGAACTTGTTTTTTCTCTTATGTCCGTAGAGATTGTAATAGAGTTGCTGCCAAATTAGCTAAAAACTCTAAATTTTTGTTTGCGCCTTTGGTTTGTATTGAGGACATCTCTGAGAATATCTCTCCCTCTGTTTCTCATGACAGACTTCATCTGTTGATTTAATATATTTGATTTGGACGGTTTTCTCAAAAAAATAAAAAATAAAAAATTGCCACTTGTGTTTTCAACCAAGTTCTTTCTATTCACAATATTTTCAGTGTGTTTCAAGTTTTAAAAAGTAAAACGTTTTATAACTTTTTATAAAAGATTTTACTGTAAACAAAAAATATTTTTTAAGTTTAATTTGACCATATTTTACATTCAAATGATCACCTCCAAATGAAAAAAATATTTTTCAGAAAATATTTTATTTCAAAACAAACGGAGCTTTGTTAAGTTCTTTAGATGCATGCAACTTGTATTTATATTCAAAAACACATTTATATTGAATTTAATTTTCCTTCAAATAGAAATATATTCGGGTAAATTATATATTTAGTCCCTAATCTTTGCATCATATGTTAATTTAGTCCCTAATGTTTCATTTATGTCATTTTAGTCTCCAATATTTTGTTATTGTATGAAAATAGTCTTTGCCATTAAGTAATAAATGAAAAATGTTGACGTAGCTAACTAAAAAAACAAATTTATGCCACATGGGATGCTAAGTGTATTGACATAGAAAAAAAAAAAAAACCTATTTTTCGATTTCAACTCTAGAGAGAGAGAGAGAGAGAGAGAGAGAGAGAGAGAGAGAGAGAACAATGTCCAGCTCCACCCGACCGTAAACTTCATTAAGTCTTTTATATTTGTGTCTAAGGTTCAATTCTGATTGAGAAATCAAAATTCAGAAGACCAATTTCAATTTATTAAAATAACTACTAATACTATCTCCTTCCTCGCTTACCAAAACAAACAAAATCTGAATTATTAATAAAGAAAGAATGTTGCAATTTCAACTTAAGGGCGGCGATGCTAGCAACCACGTGATTAGATCAACAAGTTCAATTACAATTTCAACCAACAACTACTAACTAAGAAGCATTGATAATAATAATTGGAGATTGTAGGTGAAAACCCAAAGGCAAAGAGAGTGGTGTTACTGTTATTTGTGTGTGGTATATGCTCGTGGCCATGGTTAACTAATTATTTATGCTATCTCTTTTTGCTATATGCTCAACCAAATGCCTCAAAGAAAATGAAACACCTTAGTAGAAGCAGGGAAAGATATGGATGGATGTAAAGCAAGGCAGAGTGACGAGTGTTGGGAAGAAGAGGGACTAAGATAGTTGTATTTGGGTAGGCATTCATTGTTTGCTACCATTGGAGATTTAAGCTTACACAAAGAAGAGTGTTAATGGAGAAAGAGACGAATTCTTAGGTTTTTGTTAGCCATTGGATGAGGTGGTGTTGATTAATTGGATTTTTAATCATGTTAGTACACTTCACATCCACGTGGCATAAAAAATAAAATTTTTATTTTAGCCATTAACAACGTCATTATTTTTCATCCATCACTTAATGGCAAATGCTATTTTGACACAATACCAAAACGTTAGGGACTAAACTGATACAAGTGAAACATTAGGGACCAAATTGACATATGGTGTAAAGGTTAGAGATCAAATATGTAGTTTACCTACTATATTGTTTATAAATAAAAAGCGAAAATACTATTTTTGTCCCTACTTTTTCAGCTCATTCCCATTTTGGTTTCTCATTTTTATTTTTACTGCTTTTAGTCCCTATTTTGGAAAACGCATTTCGTTGTGATCCCTACCGTTACCTCAGAGACGGAATTTTCCTAGGTGGCAGACGGCGAAATAAAATATTGTTTTCTTTATTGCAACGTGTCAACTGTTGCTCCACGTGGCAACTTCCTATGATTAAGAAGTCACGTGACTCTCACGGGACTTCATTTTAGCCACCTACGCGTGTGAAAGCTTCGAAAAACCCTAAATTAGCCCTTTAGAAACCCAAATTTCTGAAAATCCTTTCTCACTTGCTCTCATTCGCTTAACAATCACACGCCATACCCACTAAGAGCTGAAAATGATCGTCTGAAAAACCATTCGATACACCCCATGCCCAATTTATCATTAGAAACCTAAAGAAGATGCTTTGTGATTGTGAAAGCTAGATTGTAAAAGTATGTTCTCTTTCTCTGCCTCTCTATCTTTATAGCTTTATGTAGTGGACACCTTTTTCAGGGACCACAACGTTGACTGTGATAAAGAATAAAATATTTTTGTTGGTATTTGTATTGTTTGTCTTAATTGTGTGTTTCTTTTTGAAAAATGCTCGGGTCCATGTGTTCCTATGATGCTGTTTTTTGTGGTTGACTTTTTTTTGTTTATTACTTTATTAGACTAAAAAAATATTTTTAATTTCAAAAGTGGATATCTATTTTTACTGTAAATTATGTGCAGGATGGATGAGTTTTTTACTCTACATGTCCACCATGGTGGGCATTTCACTTAGGACCCTCAAAAGTATATGGGAGGGACAGTAGATCAAGTAGAAAATTGTGACCCAGATAGGTGGTCAAAAGCAGAAATTGAGAGTATCTGTAGGGACTTTGGATACATTGTAGTTGATAGGCTTAGATGCCTGGTGTGAACCCAAAGCATGCAAATTTCCACCAGGTATTTGATGATGATGTTGTTGTGTTCATGACAGACTTGGTGAAAGGTTATGAAGAGATTCATGTGTTTGTTGAACATCTAGTGGATGAGCCACTTGAGTTACCAGTGGAGGATTTTGAACCTTTAGATGTTAGATAACCTGGTGGGGACCAAAAGGTGTAGATGCTCAAGCCTCAGAGGTTGTTGGTGATGATCAACAAAATGAAGATGTGGTTTATTATGTTAGTAGTGACAGTGAGAGTGAGAGTGATCATTATTATGGTCATGCAAAGTATGAAGATGATAATGATAGTGATAATGATTATGAGTATGGACATGGTAGTGATGACTGCAGAGATGGTTTTTCACAGTTTGATAGACATGTTGATGGTGAGTACATAGATGATTTTTCAAATTTTGGTGGAAATGCTAGTGATGATTACAGACCTGGTTTTTCACAGTTTTGAGGCCATGATAATGAGGTAGATGTTGACCATGGTATACCAAATGAGGTAGATGCTGAACAGGTTTTTGCTAGGAGGCATGGCAAAGAACCAGTGGCTGAGGACTAACTACAGGACCCAATTGATGAACAAAGAGAGGAGAGTAATGAGACTGAGGGAAGTGACCTAAAGGATGAACCAGAAATGCAACCAATGATATTGGTGAAGAAAATACTGATAGTTGGGATAATGAAGTTGATAAGGTTGAGGTTGAACCAGGCTAAATGGGTGCTGATGTAATAAATTCTGGTTATGAGAGTGAGGAGCTGCTGATCTTGACGAATCATCATCTGATAGTGATCACGGTGATGCTTTAAGTGATGATGACAATCCTACTGCTGAGTTAGACAACTCTATTAGGAGGAGCAAATTTCCAATATTCAAGCTAGTAGCCAAAGTTGAGCATATTAGGTTTGAGAATGATATGTTATTTATCTCACCTAAGCAATTTAAAGAGGCTATAACTAATTATGCAGTCCATGGAGGTTGGGGTATAAGGTTTGTGAAAAATAATTTGGTAAGGGTAAGAGCCAGATGCTAGCCAAGGTGCAAGTTTGTTGCCTACCTTGCAAAGGTGTCAAGGGACAAGAGCTACAAATTGAAAACACTCAACATGGAACACACATGCACCAAGAGTTAAAAAAATCCAAGGTGCACAGTATCATTCATTAGGAAGAAGTTAGTGAAGAAGGTTAGGAGACAGCCAGATATAAGGCTCAAAGATATTCAGGATGCTGTGCATGAGAAGTTTGCGGTTATGTAATTGGCATATCTTTTGACAAAACGCACTTTACTTGTATTTGGGTAAATCCAAGTAGATTCAAGATGATTATTACAAGTGATTAAATTGAAGACATAAAGATTACTCAAGAACTGCTCAAGAAAAGTGCAATCTGCAGGTCTCGATAGCTCCTCGATAGAAGCTCGATCTGTCAAGATTCATTAAAGCTCGACAGGCTCCTCGATCGATCGAGCTTACGGGTTTTCAGATTATAGCTAGCAACGTTTTTATTCTAAAAGGCTATTTGTTTATGGGTTTGTATAATCCTTATTGGACTAGAAAAACCCAAGGTTTGTGTAAACCTAATTGGAATAGGAGAGCCCATTAAAGCTCCTATTTAAAGGAGGTGGAAAAAGAAAAACCTAACCCTAGAGACCTTTATAAGGTTTTCTTTTTGAAACCCTAGTCTCCTACTACAGAAGAAAGAGTTCTTGCTGCGTTTCTTGTGCGCCTTTGGATTCTGTAACCAAGCAAAGTCTCTTGCACCAACATTGAAGATCTTATTGGTGTTTCTATGTGAAGCTGCTGCAAATCAACTACAACAATCAAAGGGTTGCTGTGGAGTTAGTCACGTACTGGGATCTGCGCATCAAATTGGTTAGACACGTACTTGGGAACCGTGCATCAAAAGGGGAACTGTCATTATAAAACAAGTCCAATTGGGTATTGGGGTAAGAGTTCAACTGTAGGTTGGTAAAGTACTTGGGATTCCTTTACTTGTAACAACTTGTTGTAATAATAGTGGAGTTTCGGGAGTGGTGACCTGAAAATCACCCAGTGGGGTTTTTGCCGTTAGGTTTTCCCCATTCTTAAACAAATCACCATGTTATTTATTTTTCGCTGCATATTTAGTTTATTGGTGATTTGTTTGTGCTACCATGCTTTGCATGTTAATTAAATTAATTAATTCACTTGGCTAAATTAATTGGTTAATTTATCATAAGGGGTCAATTCATTTTTGGCCTATCAGTAGGCAAAGCAAGTAGGGCTAGAGAGAAGGTTCAGGATGTTGTTGATGGGGCTCACATAGCACAGTTCAACCAGCTTTGGGAGTACTGTGAAGAGTTGAGGAGGTGCAGCCCTAGGAGCACAGTGCTAATGAAGATGCATACCTTCAATGATGGTGATTTGGTAGTTGAACAGGGCTTGGTAGTTGGGCTACCATATTTTGAAAGATTGTACATTTGTCTAGATGGTTGCAAGAAAGACTTCTTGGCTGGATGCAGGCCAATCAATGAACTAAATGCATGCCATTTGAAGGCCAAGACAGGTGGCTAGCTAATGTTTGTTGTTGGCAGAGGTCCTAATGATGAATACTTCCCCTTTGCCTATGCGATTGTTGAGGCTGAAACTAAGGACTCATGGACTTGCTGAAACCAAGGACTTATAGACTTGGTTTTTAAATTTATTATTTGCTGACATAAGGGATGGCCAGAGATGAGTATTCATATTTGATTAATAAAAGATGTGTACTGCCCTTTTACATGCATTTGATAATTAATGTTGGTGGTTAGAAGCTTTAGCAGATATGTAATAAATGTTTGTTCTTTGCAGGGATTGGTGCAGACCTTTGTTGACAATTGGCCACAATACGAGCACAGAATTTGCTGTAGGCATCTATACAATAATTTGTGGAAGAATCACCCTAATGTACTTATTAGAGACCTCTTTTGGAAAGCAGCCAAAGCTACTTAATTATCAACAAGAACATGAGAGGGCAATGAATGAACTAAAGGAAGTTGATGAAGATGCATACAAGTGGTTGTAGTCTTACTCAACAACTATTTGGGCTAGGCATATGTTCAGAAGTGATGGTCAGAGTGACACAGTCCTGAACAACATGTGTGAAAACTTCAACAATAGGATAGTTAAATTTAGGAATAAACCTATAATCACCGTGGTAGGCCATCTATACAGTTTGGTCATAATTTGTGATTTATAAATGTACTTAATATAAATGTGCTGAAATGTGCTTTGTGATTTCTAAATGTGGTGAAGTGTGCTTCGTGATTTCTAAATGTGCTTTAAATGTGCATAAATGTGCTTTGTGATAAATTCCCCTATTCTCTTTACGTAGTTGCAGCTTGAGTGCATTAGGTTGTATTTAATGACTACATTTCAAGCAAACAAGGATATGATGGTAGAATTAGAGTTGTATCCTAAGATAAGGAAAAGACTGGAGAAGGAGAAGATGGCCTGCAGCAGGTGGCTAGCATGTTGGGCTGGTTATAACAAGTCTGAAGTGAAGAATGGCTTGGAAAGTTTCACTGTGGATTTGGCTGAATCCAAGTGCAGTTGTAGGAAGTGGGACATAATTGGCATACCATGTGCCCATGCCATTTATTGCATCTTTTCCAATAGGGAGGATGCTAATAAGTATGTCCATCCTTGTTATAAGAGGACTGCATACATTGCTTGCTATGAGCCCATTATAGATCCCATCAATGGCCAGAATATGTGGACACCCAGTGGTCTGCCACCTGTGTAGCCTCCTATCAAAAGAAGACCTCTTGGCAGGCCTAAGAAGAAGAGGGTTCAAGGGCTTGATGAACCTAGAAATCATAGAAAGAACAAAGGAATAGGCATTTCCAAGTAGTGCAAGGCATGTGGGAAGTTAGGGCACAATAGGAGAAGTTGCAAGGGAAAAGTAGGAAGGAACTCCTCCCTACTTGGGAATACAAACCAAGCCAGAAGGACCACTAGGAAGGTAAATTTGGTCTGTGTGTTGATTACTTACTATGTGGCTTGCTCAGTGATGGTTATTTGGTCTGTGTGTTGATTACTTATGATTTGGCTGTTTGCAGGCTACCAAGAAGGGTAATGCAAACAACCTAATTGCTGGACCACCTACCTCCAATGTTGAGCTAACAATACATAATGCATCACCAACCTCCAATGCAAATGTGTTCACAAGTGCAGTTCCACCCTTAACTGATATCCAACCCAATCCAAGGCAGAAGAGGAGGAGGGTAGTCACCTCTGAGACACTTAATGCAACTAGCTAGGCATGCAGCAAGATATATGGAGGTAGTGATGTTTGTTGGGAGCTAGTCCTCTGTCCATGATCCTGGGAGATAATCATACATACAAAAATGCAAAACAGCTAGTCAGATGTGATGAATTCATGATTTGATACAATAGAACTTTATTGTGATGTTTGGTTCACATTTTCAACCATAACATGTCAAAAATGCATACATAACAGGTACAACAACACTTCAAAGTGGTGAATTAATGTTGAAAGCGATGTTGAAACTGATGTTGTTCCAACCAAAATTTGAAAGTACTGTGGGTGATGTTAGGTCCAAAATTTCAACCATTACTTGTCAAAAAATGCACACTCAGCAGACATAAACATCACAATATTATCTTAATAAATATTACTCTAAAAATACATCAATTATCAATAGAAATTGGACACATTGCCATAAATATTATATAGATATAAGTAATTACAGGGAGAATTAGGTGTTCCAATGCTAATTGGAAATACACTACCAAAACATAGAACCACATGCCAAACCATACCAAAACAGAGCATCACTTCCCAACATATACCACTTCCTAACAAACTGCCAAAACTTACAAAAGGACCCTAAAATTTTGGCTTTTTCTACTAAATCCCAACACTAATTCCTAACCACCTATCTAACCATGTTCACCCCGCCTATCTAACCAACCAAAGATAGGATCACACAGAGCATTGTCCCACTTATCACTAGAGACAACACCAAACAGATGAGCAACCTCTTCTCTCTCTTCTTGTAGCCTGCAACCTCAGCTTCAAGTGTTAGTATCCATTGCCTCTGCTTTAGGATCAGCACCTTGCCACGCTCATAGATTTCATCATCACGCCATTAGAAAAATTTACACTTACGTCCAGCCTACATCCAGAAGCACAATAGAATCACTATAACAGGTCAAATCAAAAAACTTAATTGGAAGTCACTTTCAACCTAAAATAGAGCATCACTTTCAACCCATTACATTGAAAGTCAAAAATTAAATACACATTACTCAAATACACATCAATTAAATACACTTACCTAGAAATATGGACACCTGTAGAACATTCTGCCAGGGTTGTCAGGTGTCCATGATACCACTAGCATAGGTCTTTTAGAGTAGAAGCATGTGGTTGGGCCTCTTTTCTTTAAGCTTCCACCAATTGATATAGAGCTTGATTCCATGAGCTCAAATCATGAGGATGATGTTTGGGCAGTGCTGTGGGAGAGAAGTTGGGGTCGTGAATTTAGGGGTTTGGGATTTCAACTAATTTGGGAGCTTTTATGTGGGAGAGGAGCTTTACACACATGAAAGGAAGTCACGTGAGGCTCGCGTGGGTCTTTTAATGGCAAGAAGCTGAGGTGGAGAGAGTGCATTGACATGTTGCAATAAAGAAAACAATATTTTATTTCGCCGTCTGTCATTTAGGAAAATTCCGTTACTGAGATAACGGTAGGGACTACAACGAAATACGTTTTTCAAAATAGGGACTAAAAGAGAAAAAAAAAAAAAAGTAAGGACCAAAATAAGAATGAGAGGACAAAAATAATATTTCCATCTAAATAAAAAACTAATTACCAGTACGGCTGTACCTAAATACTGTATATATTATCATCGTAGAAGAACTACATCGATCGTTACGAACTACAAACAATGTTACGAACAATGTCAACAGGCTATTTGCCTGAGGCAATTGTGGAAAACATACTCTCACGCCTCCCACCTAAAACCCTAATTCGTTTCAGATGTGTCTCTAAAACCTGGCTTGCTTTCATTGGAACCCCCGACTTCCTCTCCAAAAACATCCTCAATCACTCCATTCTCGTCCCCAACGACACCGCGCAAAACCCTAATCCTCCCTTCCTCCTCGTGAAAGCCTTTAACAACAATAAAAATATCTGCAACTTCCTTTCTTATGACACCCTCGACAGTTTATTCCATGTCCAGGTCCAGCTTGACTTCCGCAGTCCAGGTCCTCTCGACCTTCAAATAGTCGCTTCCTGTCATGGTCTTATCTGTCTCTACGACACACAGAACCAAGGTGTCTACCTATGGAACCCCACCACGTCGTCGTCGTCGTCGTCGTCATCGTCATCATCATCATCGGGGCTCAGCCGTCTTCCTCCTGTGAGCCCTCGTCCCTACTGGTACTTCAACGTACGTGTTGGGTTTGGATTCGACCCTATAACCAACGACTTCAAGGTTGTCAGGGCTGGGGAAAGGTTTGCTGTGTTTAACATTTTTGAGAAAGGATTATCAAAAAATAGTTTTAGGGAAGAAATCGAAGCGGAGGTTTATAGGGTAAGCAGTGGTTCGTGGAGACAGATCGACCTCGGACCTGTCATTTTTGGTTTTCAATGGGGCTCCACAACTTATAATTACCTGGATGGTTTTCAATGGGGCTCCACAACTTACATGAATGGAGTCTTTTTCTGGTGGACAAAGCAGAAGGTTGATGACAACATTATTGCGTTCGACTTTAGTGACGAGATTTTCAAAACTACGCCATTACCGGAGATCGGTAATGCTGACACTTACTCCAGTAGACTTACGGTGTTGAACAGCTTTGTTGCTATTTTGGTTATACCTTTCAATCGAAAGGTGAAGACGAGTAGTTTTGAAATAGGGCCTCATTTGGTTGATATATGGGTTTTGCTTGAATTCGGTGTTAAGGAGTCATGGAATAAGCTTTTTACAATTACAACCCCATCAACTTGGAGAAGGCCATTGGGGTTCTGGAAGAACGGGGAGCTATTCATAGAGAATGGCAACAATCAGCTGGTTTTGTATGACCCTTTTACAAAGATAGAGAAGAATCTTCAACTTGATGGGATTGAAGAATATTTTGGTTCGTTTCCAAATTACTTCCAGGTTGTTCCATATACGCCGAAAGAAGATATTGAGCTCTAAAAGGAGGTCAATCCTTGAGGTATGGTATAATGTGTCTTATTCTTTTATACATGTTTTGGTATTTGTTTTTCCTTTTTGTCCGGTAGCTCATTCTTTGTGGACACATATGTTTCGGTTGTTTGGGGTCGATTGAGTCATGCCAGGTGTGAACTTGTTCTTTTGTTGGTATCATTGACTTGGGAAGCATAATTCTGATATTTGGAATTTGGTTCCAGGCTGTTTAACGTGGACTATTCGGAATCGGCGTTCTTTTGAGGATGATGGGAAAACTGTGGTTCAGTTAGTAGATTTATGCCAATAGACCCTCTTTAATTGGTCTCGATGCTAGGGTTTCTCAGATTGTTCTGCTCTTATGGATTTTCTTTTGTTTATTAGAATAGCTTAGTGGCTGTTTGTGGCTTCTTGTTTCTTATTTCTTTGTTCACTACCGTGAACTCTTTATATTTTTCTTGCTACTCCTTTTTTAATAATACTTTCTTCTTACTTATCAAAAAAAACAAAAAAAACATTTATTTTCGTATTGAATGTTCCTAGGCTGAAATCAGTTCGGTGGAATGACATAAGGATTTGATATTGTGAGCTGAATTTGAATCAGATACCCATAATGAGAAAGACTGATTGATATATGAGAAGGCAAATAAAGAATTTGAGTCTCTTTATTTTTGTGATATGGCTGAAACATTAGTTAAAAATGTATAGAGAAATGCTACTAGTTTTCCTTAGTTTCTTCAAACGTGTGTGGTTATACATAATTCTGTTTTGACATTTAGTTTACATAATATTCCAGCACTACCATAGACTATAATAGGTTTTACAATGCTGTCAGTTAGTGGTTTAGCACTGTAAGAAGGTGTTGAATTTGTAGGTTTTGGCCAGGGGAAGATTATATATTAGATAACTGTATAGGAAATAAGGAATGGCTTTGTAGTGCAAGAAACTGTCTCTTATGGTTGGATTTTCTGGGGCTTTTCCTGGTGGCATTATTAACATTTCATTGTTCTTTCCCTGTCACTGTGTTTCCATCTATTTTTTCTCTGAGATTAATCATTGTCACTGAGACAAGATGTTGGAATCCTAAAAAGGAAACTCTTTGCTGAATTTGAAGCAATTTAATTGTTTATCATGAAGTGGTAAGTAATAAGCTAGAATGCACAAATACTTCATTTGGGGTGTCATACTTGTGTCGTATTCGTATCGTAACTGTGTCCTATCTGCTGTATCATGTTATAATTTTTCAAAAATTTCTTGTGTCAAGGTATTGTACTCGTACCCATACCCATGTCCGTGTATGTGCGTCCTAGGTAATAAGTTACCTTCTTTGTTTCCTTTCTTTGATTCTTGGGAGCTGGGTTTTCTGGTGAGGAACCTTCCCTCATCCACAAGACCATGACATGTAAAATTGATTTCTCCATATCAATTATGATAACAAGTCAATTATGTTCTTTTGCACTTATCAATAGTGACTGGCTTTAAAAACAATTCAGAGTAGGACAATTTGGACTGTAATTTCCATTAAGAACTTTGACTTTTTTTTGTAATTGAGTATGAGAAAAGTTAAGGGAAAGGATTACTGTGGTTCAGATTTTATGTTGATCATATATCACTTTCAACGAGCTTATGATTCATTTGATGGTTTTTTATAGTGTGTGCCTCCAACTTCTTTTAGTTCTCTATCTGATTTTTCCTTTTGTTTTGCTGTATGTTCTAATATATTTTTCAACTTCTAGAGCACACTTACCTAAAAAAAAGTACCAGAATATACGTATATTTATTGCTTCCCATATCTACAAGATGAGAATGAACTATGAATTGAAATGTCGTTCAGAATAGGGGAAAGTGAAGTCTTAAAAGAGCAAGAGAAATGAAACTGAAGCTTGAAATTGAGCTTGGTTTACTACAATATTTTCAAGAAGATTGGGAGCTAGAGTCCATGGAGTAATTTTGGAATGATGTAGATTCTACTAAAGTTAATCTGGAAGAAGATGATAATCTGGTCTGCTCTCTTTCAATAGCCCTGGTTATAGTGTTAATAATTATTATTAGGCTTTGAGAAAAGGGGGTGACAACGATTTCCCACAGAGATCTATTTGGTGTGTTAGAGCTCCAACATGGGTAGCTTTCTTTAGTAGGAGTAGGACAGCTACAAAGGGTTAAATTCTATCTATAGACAATTTGAGGAAACAGCACACTAAAGTTTATGATTGGTGTTGCGTGTACAAATCTTATCGAGAATCAACTAATCATCTTTTTCTTCATTATTAGACAGCTACAACTGTGGTCCTTAGTTTTAAGCTTGTTCAGTGTAAGTTGGGTTATGTAAAAATCTATGAAGGAACTGTTAGTGACTGTTAAGAGTTAATTGTGGAGCTCCATCTTATTTTCTATGTTATAGTCTTTAGTTTCTCAAATGTGGACGACATTTATTAGGGATTCAAAAGTTGACCAGTTTTAATCAGGTCTTATCGGGGAAGTGGCATTGGCATTTTGGTTAGGAAGGTGATCTTTAATGGAGGAGGTGGATTAAATATGGTGAGTTAGCGAGGGCCAGGGGTTTAACTTCATAGTCCTGTATGGCGCTCTTATAGTTGTGGTATTTGGAAGGAAATTCAAGCAGGAAAGGGACTCTTTCTCTAGATTTGTGGGCTTTGGTTTAGCTATTGATAAAAAGGCTATGGTGTCAGATTCCACTGAGTTGATAACTCATTAATGGAGCAATCATTGGAATCCTACATTTGTGAGATTTGCTCATGATTAGGAGCCAGAAATATTTGCTCAACTCTTCCAAACTCTCTATTCAATCTAGATCCGAATAGGTGTGGATGAAAATTGTTTTGAAGTTTGAGCAAGAATGTATGTTTTAGTGTCATTTTTATCTATGAGGTTTTGAGAGGTTCTAGTTGCATGGATTTCCTTTGGAATGCTATTTTGGTGGTATTTGTGGACACTGAGCTAGCGCAAGAAATTTTACGGCTCTGAAATTTAGTCTCATAATGGAACTCTGCTGTCTGCAAGACTCTAGCTTGAGATCCTCAAGAGAGTTTGGAAGGGTGAGACTAAGAGTGGAGAAGTGAAGAGGAAGTGGAGGTGTTTGAGAGTTTCTTAGGGAAGTTTGAGGCACGTTTGAGAAACAGTCCCCTCTGCATTTTTGGGTTTGAAAATTGGAATTACTCCAGCTTTGGTGATTTTTTATTGAAAAGTTGTTTTCTTGTAGAAGGGGAAGTTGTATATGCAATCAAAGAATAGATTTTTTGGACTTGAGATTCTGTTATAGCTTTGAAATTGAGGGACACTGAGTAATATCAAAGCTATGATATAAATATTATTAATCTGAAGCAATGAAGCTATGAAACTATGAAACCACGAAGCTATATAGCTCTGAAGCTTTGACACAGCGTAATTCTATTATAGCTTGGCAATACTGTTTGTCAAAGCTATAACATTGCATAGGTTTCCTGTTAGGGAAAAAAAATTGCATAGGTTTTTTGGAATTGAAATTCTATCATAGATCTGACTTGTTTTAATCCTGTTATAGCTTTGACATTGATTGCTTAGTTTGTGACTCTGCTTGTTGGTATTATTTCCTATATTTACTGGATGATTGCATTTTTCTTATTTGCATAATTCATTTTGATTAACATGTACATAGTAATAAGTACATCCTAGTAATAGAACCACATAGTTTTACCTATCAAAACCGGAGCCAAATAGTTTCTAAAATTTCTGCCTTGTCATTCACTATGTTATCTATTTTAGGGATGGACTCACAAGGAGACATGTTATTCTACCAAACACAGAACTACAGAACATGGTGTTTCACTATTTGGGGTTCATAGCCAAATGGTGTTGTGGAGCTTGTAACTAGCTGGTTGGGCAAGTTCAACAAACATAGAACTAAGGTGATTTGGAGCATGATCCCTCATTGCCTTAAGTGGGGTATTTGGCAGGAAAGGAGTGTGTGTACATTTGAAGGGAATGAGAGATCGATTTGTGAATTGAAGCTTTCTTTCTTCTAGGCTTTGTTTGAATGGACGAATGGTGCAGGTGTTTTTTCTTTTAATTAGTTCCCTGATTTTCTTGATTGTTGTACTCTCATTGCAGTTTAGTTTAGGCATTTTGCTGGTTCCATATTACACTGCCTGTGTGCTTTGGACTTCGTTCACTGTATTATTTCTTCGTTTTTCAAAGAAGTTCTCTACTTTTCTTTTCTATTTCTTTTTTTTTTTAAATAAAAAAATTCTGATTGATAAATGAGCAGACAAATAAAGAATTTATGGCTCACTTTTTGTGATCTGGTTGATATGGCTGTAGCATTAGTAAAAGTGTAAATAGAAATGCTAGTTTTTGGAATTTTCCTATTTCAGGGGACATTAAAGCATCTTTGCCCTAGTTTCTTTATACATTTGTGGTTAAACATAATTCTCTTTTTTTTTTTTTTTTTTAATAAGTAACAAAATATTCCAGCAATTTGAACCATAGGCTATATATTAGGCTTAATAATGCTATGTCAATTAGCAGCGTACTACTGTAAGAGCATTCACATTGAGAATGACATATGCCATATATAGGAAAAATTTAGCATAAAAGCCCAAAACCCTCCAACACATCTAGACTTGTAAAAACTAACTATTGCAAAAAAAATTGCAATTGTACTACAGTGCAATTCTACATTTAGAATTGCACTGTAACTCAATTGTAAAAAAAAATACTAATATTTTATTCACTTACTTTATCAATTCCTCTCTCTCTCTCTCTCTCTCTCTCTCACTGGGTTTTTGGGTTTTTATTGTTATTTGGGTTTTGGGATATATTATTTTATTGTATAGAAATATTATTTTAATGTATTGTATTGTAAAATAAAAGTTGGAATGCTGAGAGTATTGTAAAATGGTATGGTATAATTGATAAAATAGCTTTTTTGGATGGTAAAATAGGATGAGATGGAATTTTGGAATGTGAATGCTCTAAGTGTTGGATCTGTAGGCTTCGGCCTTAGGAAGATTATATTCTAGATAGGTGTGTTGGAAATAGGCAATGAGTTTGTGGTATGCAACACAGTAAAAGATTCAAAGTGTCTAGTTGAGGAGACATTTAGAGTGTGTTTTGCACGAGCTTATAAGCTCAACTTTTAGTTTTTAGCCTTTTTTAGCTTTTATGTACAATTTTTTAAAACCTTAATTTTAACTAAATAAGCTATTCTCAAACGAACCTTTAGTTTTAGAAGTAGTCTCCTATGTTTGCGTTTTCTGGAGTTTTTCCAAGTGGCATTATTAAAAAAAAATTTTGTTCTTCCCTGTCCGTGTTTCCATTTCCTATTTTGGATCCGTTTGAATAGAACTTATTTTGCTGAAACTGAAAACTGAAAACTGAAAACATTGTAGCAAAATAATTTTTAAAGGTGTAAATAGTGCCGTGAGACCCATTTTTAATGAAAAAGTTGCTGAAAAGTGAAGTTTGTAGGACCCATGAACAGTGCACGAGTGCACTGTTTACTGCTGACTTGGTCAACAGCTACGGCTAAAGCAAATTAAAAAAAGGGGGGGGGGGGGGTGGGGGGGAACGCAAACTTAAAACATAAACGCCAAATTAATTTGAATCTAAATGGGAACTTTATCTCCGAGACTAATTATTGTGATTGTTGTGACAAGTTGTTGGAATCCCAAAAAAGAAACTCTATGTAGAGGCAATTTAATTGTTTTATTATGATGTGGACCGTGTGTTAAATAATAAGTAACCTTCTTCACCGCCTTTCTCTTAATTCTTATGAGCTGGGTTTTCTAGTGAGAACCCTCCCCCATCCACAAGATCATGCCATTTAAAATTGTTTTGTCAATTAATTAAGTTGTGTGCTATCATCACAAGTTGTTTATGCTCCTTTGAGACTTTTATCATATTCTTTTTGTTCCGTTCCTTTGCCACTCATCATATTCTTTGGATTTGATACTCTTGGACGTGCCTTGTGAAATAAGAGATAAGAATTAGTAAAAATATTTTACATGAATCTGTAACAAAGGGTTCATTAAATAGATTTTGATCACTTTTTTTGTCCATTATTTATTCTTTTCTTGACATATAAATTAGAAACACAAGAATTATAAAGCGTCCTGTCAAGGTGTAGCCTGGTGGTTGGAGGCTTAGAATGGGCTATAGACCAAACATCCTAGGTTTGATTTCCACCCAGAATTCCCCTCGATTTGTCGCTATTCTAGAACAAATGGAACGCTTTCTACTTCAGAAACAGGTATAAAGAAATTCATTTAAATAACTTTCTAATTTTTTAGAAATAATTATTTCTATAATCTAATCTTTTATTTTATTATATATTTTTATATTAATAATTTTATAGTAATAAAAAATTATTATTAAGAATAAATAATCAAAATAAATATATAAATAAGTATAAGGGTCTCTTGTTCAAATCATTCAAAATTCCTAATTAGTAGAAAAGAAATATATGGAAATCTGTCACGACCAATAAGATTTGAACCTATACTAAAGGTTTAGAAGACGCCTGTCTTATCTATTAGACAATGGATGCGGGTGAGGTCGTGTCTTCATGGTTTACTCCACAACGGTGGGTCCAAACAAAAAAAAAACATTGTAAAACTATTTTATGCATTTTAAGGAATCAGCAAAAATTTTGAAGCAGTGGAATCTAAAGATCATCTTGGTGAGTATTGTTTTGCTTGAGTGGGTTTTTAAAATCTGTGTTTGCCGCTTTGATTTCTTTCAATGTATTATTAACATTCGTGATGAAGCGTAAGTTCGTCAGTAGAGCAAGTTCGTCAGTAGAGCTAATTCGTCAGTAGAGCTATAATGATGGAAGCAATCCTCAGCCCTCAAGGGTGGTCACCGGTGTGGTGCCTGCCACAATGCCTCCGATGCCAAAGTCAGTATAAGGAACTCTCTTGGGAATAAACAATGTAATTGAACAAAAATGAAAGAGATCTCTTAGTATCTATGTGTGTATGTACCTTGCACTTGGCAATGTGGAGGCTTTATATATGTAGTCACAGCTCCTAGCCGTTGGGGCAATTAAGGTGGTTTTAATGCTCTTCTTAGTAATGTTTCGCGCCTCATAATGTGGCTTCAATGTGCTCCAACGGCTCACATAGCTAGATCTGTAACTGCCCCATGTATTAATTGGCTGTATTGAATGGCTGGCTTTACCCTCGTCAGTATGCCCTCGTCAATATGACCTCGTCAGTGTGCCCTCGTCAGTGACGTGGGCATTGGTTTTGTTCGCCCAAGTATGCCCTCATCTATATTGTTAAGGTCGTCTTGGCGAATGAGTTCGTCAGTCCTGTCAGTGCGTATTAATTTTCTCGTCCAGGGATGTCTTCGTCGGACTCATGGTCGTCGTCTTCAGTAAATGAGTTCGTTAGTCCCGTCAGCTGCCCCCCGATTCTGTGGTCGTCGTGACTTGTAATGACGACCGTAGAGTGTGAAAGGTTTTAGGCTGTAAATAACTCCAATTCATGTGACCATTGGGTTTCCCGCTAGTTTTCAGTTTTCTGAGCCTTTGTTTCTAAACTTCTCCCCTTCTCTTCGTCAGTACCTTTTGTCTATAACTTCGTCAGTACCTTTTGTGACTTACACCCTATTAAGTCATTTTTGGCTTAGCCATTTCTAGCTTTTGTGACTTACACCCTTTTAGGGATCTTGTCATCGTCAATAACTTACATCCGTCGAGGCGGAATCTTGTTACTTATCCACTTTTGTGACTTACACCCTTTTAGGAATCTTGTTATCGTCAGTAACTTACATCCGTCGAGGTTGAATGTTGTTACTTATCCACTTTTGTGACTTACACCCTTTTAGGGATCTTGTCATCGTCAGTAACTTACATCCGTCAAGGCGGAATCTTGTTACTTATCCGCTTTTTCGACTTACACCCTTTTAGGGATCTTGTCATCGTCAGTAACTTACATCCGTCGAGGCGGAATCTTGTTATTTATCCGCTTTTGTGACTTACACCCTTTTAGGGATCTTGTCATCGTCAGTAACTTACATCCATCGAGGCGGAATCTTGTTATTTATCCGCTTTTTCGACTTACACCCTTTTAGGGATCTTGTCATTGTCAGTAACTTACATTCGTCGAGGCGGAATCTTGTTACTTATCCATTTTTTTGACTTACACCCTTTTAGGGATCTTATCATCGTCAGTAACTTACATCCGTCGAGGCGGAATCTTGTTACTTATCCGCTTTTGTGACTTACACCCTTTTGCGGAATTTTGTTACTTATCTGCTTTTGTGACTTACACCCTTTTAGGGATCTTGTCATCGTCAGTAACTTACATCCGTCGAGGCGGAATCTTGTTACTTATCTGCTTTTTCGACTTACACCCTTTTAGGGATCTTGTCATCGTCAGTAACTTACATCCGTCGAGGCGGAATCTTGTTACTTATCCGTTTTTTTGACTTACACCCTTTTAGGGATCTTGTCATCGTCAGTAACTTACATCCGTCGAGGTGGAATCTTGTTACTTATCCGCTTTTTTGACTTACACCCTTTTAGGGATCTTGTCATCGTTAGTAACTTACATCCATCGAGGCGGAATCTTGTTACTTAGCCATTTTTTAGACTTGTAGCTGCTCAGACCTGCTTGTTATAGAGACATTAGCTAAATAGTTCATTTATTAATTTCAATGACGAATACATTTTCTGTTACATCTGTTGGTGGTATTTCTTCAAGTGCTTGATGTTCCATGGCCTCAAGAGCCTCTGTCCGTCTAGGATTTCCAGGTGATAGCTACCTTGTCTGGAGTAGTGGGTGACTCGGTAAGGTCCTTCCCATGTGGGCTTACGGAACCACAGCGAGAACCCCGATGGGATAAACCCCATTTAGACTCACCTTCGTCAGTGAACCGACGATCTGGGCGGTCCCTTTTCTGTCCTCTACGTTCGTCCTCCTTTCTTTCCTTGTTCTCTGGTTTTTCCACGTCCCTTATGGTAGCCAGTGCTTCTTCTGCGTTCATGTACTTCTGTGCTTTTAGGAGCATCTCCGCTATTGTTTTTGGAGGATTTTTTGCGAGTGAAGAAACGAACTCCCTGGATCGCAGTCCCGCTTTGAAGGTCGTTGACTGCACCTTATCGTTAGCTTCGTCCACCTCTAGGGTTTTCCGAGTGAAGCGTTTCACATAGGACCTCAAGGTTTCTTTCTCTCCTTGTTTGATGGTGAGTAAATGATCCGCGGTCCTCTTTGGACGTTGTCCTCTAATGAAGTGACGCAGAAAGGCATTGCTTAACTGCTCGAAGGTGTCAATGGAAGATGTTGGCAACTTTGTGAACCATTCCCTTGCAGCTCCCTTGAGAGTGGTTGGGAAGGAACGACATAATATTTCGTTTGGGGGCTGCTGGAGCCCTAGTGTCGTTTTGAAGGTGTTAAGGTGATCCTGAGGGTCCTTTAGCCCATCAAAGGGTTCAAGTTGAGGTAGCCGAAATTTTGACGGCACTGGACAGTCAAGGACTGCTGTGGTAAACGGCGAATCTGTTGCCCTGACCATTCGATCCACACTCCGTTCTGTTTTTCCCTTGATGGCGTTCCTAAGTTCGTCCATCTCCCTCCTCATCTCCTGGAGCAGGTCCGAGTTCTGCTCGGTTGGAGTAATAGGCCTTCGATGGTCACTTCTTCTATGGCTATCTCCCTCGTCATCCCGATTCCCCTTAGACCGATTCTCCTCCTGCTGAAGCCGTAGCTTCATTTCCTGATTTTGTCTGGTCAGTTCTTCAACGGTGGCTGCAAGAGCCTGAACTTGCCGTGCTAGGGCTGCAGAATCTTGATTGGACTCCATTTAAGAGAAATAGTTGATCGGAAACTACTTTTTCGAGATTGAACACGAAAATGTAGTCCCCACAGACGGCGCCAAACTGATGAAGCGTAAGTTCGTCAGTAGAGTAAGTTCGTCAGTAGAGCAAGTTCGTCAGTAGAGCTAATTCGTCAGTAGAGCTATAATGATGGAAGCAATCCTCAGCCCTCAAGGGTGGTCACCGGTGTGGTGCCTGCCACAATGCCTCCGATGCCAAAGTCAGTATAAGGAACTCTCTTGGGAATAAACAATGTAATTGAACAAAAATGAAAGAGATCTCTTAGTATCTATGTGTGTATGTACCTTGCACTTGGCAATGTGGAGGCTTTATATATGCAGTCACAGCTCCTAGCCATTAGGGCAATTAAGGTGGTTTTAATGCTCTTCTTAGTAACGTTTCGCGCCTCATAATGTGGCTTCAATGTGCTCCAACGGCTCACATAGCTAGATCTGTAACTGCCCCATGTATTAATTGGCTGTATTGAATGGCTGGCTTTACCCTCGTCAGTATGCCCTCGTCAATATGACCTCGTCAGTGTGCCCTCGTCAGTGACGTGGGCATTGGTTTTGTTCGCCCAAGTATGCCCTCATCTATATTGTTAAGGTCGTCTTGGCGAATGAGTTCGTCAGTCTTGTCAGTGCGTATTAATTTTCTCGTCCAGGGATGTCTTCGTCGGACTCATGGTCATCGTCTTCAGTAAATGAGTTCGTCAGTCCCGTCAATTCGCATCAAATGTTAATAAGTGATACCAAGGTAAAACTGCAGCGATGGAGGTGTGGGGGTATACTTGAAGAATTTGTTCCGTCACCATATTCTTGATGTGCACCGATTTTTTAGATTAGTTGCATGAATTTTTGTAATGTTTCTGAGCTCTTTTGACCCTCGTACTCAATGCAACTCTGGTTTTTTATTTATTTGTTCATTTTTTTAGTTCTGGCATTGGAATAGATTGATTACTTTTGCAAAAAGAATATCTTGAGATTTTCCTGCTTGGCTTCATGTGTAACATCCCGTCAGCTTAAAAAAAAAAAAAAAAAAAAAGGGTCAAAAGCAGATATTTTTTGGTTCTCACGTGCCAAGCCCCACCTAACCCCACTACCCGCTACCCACTCCTTCTTATCTCCTTCTGGCCGGCTCATTCCTTCACTTCTCTTTTCTTTCTTTTTCTTCTTTTTCATTTCTCCATCTGGCAGCTTCTCCTCACTCCCTCAAACTCTCTTGCCGGCACCTCCATATCACCATTTCCACCATCATTTTTCCGGCAAGATCACCGGAAAATTGTTGTGAACCCATAAACATCTTCACATCCTTTTTTGAGGTAAAAATTTCTCATCTTTTTTGTGGGTTTTACACTTTTTCTTGAGGTTATTTTTATCTAAGTTTTAATAATGATGCCCATGTGATTTATGAGCATTGAAAGTGATATTTATGTGTTTTTATGTATGGATTTTGTATTGGTGGAATTAATTGATGAGTGGGTATAAATTTTGTGCTATTGATGACTACTTAAGGTTTATTTATGATGGAAAAATTTAGGGGTTTTAAGTTATAACATGTGATGGTTGGTGAATTTAATTTTTCCATTGCCATTGGGTTTATTTGGAGTTAGTTGAAGTTCTAAATTTCTTGTCTTGGAGGATATTATGATTTTGCTTTCATGGGTCTCATAATGATATAGTGTAAATTTTATGGAAGCTAGTCATAATGTTGGAGATGATATTAAATGGGTTAACTCTATAATTTGGAGTTTATGCCTTGTGAATCGATATGTTGAGGAACTATGGAAATGGAATATATTATTATTGATGCGGTTAAATACTAGGTTTGCCTAATTAAGTGATTACCTCGCAATTCCTAAATTGTGGCTAGATGCAATTTCAAGCTCTATACTGATTGTGATAAGTTACTTGATATTGTTTAGGTTCTAGCTAATCTCCTTGGAGTTTGGAGAATTAGGATTTTGCAGTTGCAAGGTAAGTAGCTTTTTAATGGGATTTTTGAAAAATAACATGAATGTTGTTTTGGGTTAGACACGTTTTTAGAAATTACCTATGGAAATTATATGTTCCTAAAAACTACTGTGTCGTAACCTTAATATATATATATATATGATTATATATGAAAATGCATCATATTTGGTATTGCATTTGGGGAAATGTATGAATTGTTGATATGGAAAAATGAGCATCTTTTATTTAATCTTTGATAGGGAAATCATAGATTTTATGGTATAGTAGAAAATTTAAAGATGCTTATCTTATCTTATTATGTGGGAAATTGATAGAAAATCTCTTGACAATAATGAAGTTGAAAACCTTACAAACTTTGTAGAAGTTAAATTATTTAAGGTTTTCTGAAACTACCTGGATATGAACTATGCGTTTCAAAGTAATGTAACATGTGAGCTTATGTGATTTTTAACACTATGCCATGTGTGATTTCCCGGTGATCACCTGATTTGGTTTTCGTGGTCTTTGTGACAACGAAATCAAGTTTGGGTCAGTGCCCTTTTACTTTGGATGATGCGTTCTTCCCTGCTGTCCATGCGGGGAAGAGGATTCCTTGATTGTGTGTGGGTGAGGCTGCTGCCCATGGGGCCAAGAGACCACATGCAAGAGAGGTCCTATTTGACGCGCTCTCTCTGCTGCCCATGGGGGGAGAGAAAAACCTTGAGGGTATGGATGAGGTTGCTGTCCATGGGGCCAAGAGTCTGCATACCAGAGAGGACAATATCATGCCAGTTGTGAATGGGTGGATCCCCTGACTGGTTTATGTGATAGTATGGTATGGTTGAGATAAATTACCATATGATAGATTTTATGGTTTTGGAAACTATATTATTAGTGCTCACAGATTATACTATATAGTTTCAAGGTATTTTACTTTGAGAAACTTTGTGTTTCATTATTAAATCATTTTTGTCATATTATTATTATTGAAGATGAAACTTGCATTTCCTCCACCCCATTAAATATGCTACTTACTGGGCTCTGTCTCATTCCATTACTTTATAATCTTTTCAGAGTAGGCAACAGTCTTTTGAGACAGCTTTTTGGTGGCTAATAGTAGTTAGACTAACTACTGATGGAGGCTGAACTTTTGTAATGGGTATATATTAGATGGTGTAAATCTTAGAATAGGCTTGACTCATTCTTTTGTATATTAAAGTGGTTGTGATATTTTCCCACTGATGGGACAATCGATAATATGTAATTAAAACTCAGACCTCTATTCTTTTGTGGCCAATGTTCCTTGTAACTATTGCTTAGAGCTCTGACTTACTTTTAGAGTATTTTCAATAGAATTATTATGATAACTCTTGATGTTGGTACTTGTTATGATTGTTGTGGATTGGTTTGTCAAAAAGGAAAGATCTACAGGTACTTTGAGACAATATTCTCATGCTTTGGACCCTTTTGGGTTCGGGGTGTGACATCGTGAGAGTTTATTCAAGCTTATTTGCCAATTGAATAAGATTGAGCACAATCCTGGTTCCTGTGATTACAACAACAAGAAGAAGAACAAAGCCTTAGTCCCAAAATTTTGGGATTGGGTATAGATCCACAACATATTATTTTATTTTCTAATTAGCAAGTCTCAACAGATTAGCTTATGTTCTCATTAGCTAAGCCTAAATCACCCTGAGTTTACTTTGGTTATGGTTGTCAATGTTGTGGCATTCATTTCGTACACATATTAGAGACTAGGGATGATAAGTTAAATCACAAACTACTCACGTACAACTTGTGTACAGCTTGGTAGTAGCTTACTTCAATATGCTCTTAACAAACCAATTTGAAGCAAAGCCAAGCTCAACGTAGATCTGTTATTGAGTAGTTGGGAACTTCACCAAACTATGTCAGCTGATATTTTCAGGACCTTTGGTAAAACACTACCAAAGAGTGAAAATCAGCAAATAAGTCATTAGTTGAGTTTATGAGAATATTGATGCGTAGCTTATTAGGGGATGGGAAAATAGGAATTATTAGAATAGACCCTTCATTTTAAGGTGTTGTCATCTTATCTGAGGCAAGAGTTTGAATCCTCCCTTCACTTGTTGTAACAATTGAATCATCAAAAAAAAAAAAAAAGCTAAGCATATTTAAATATCCCTGCTCTTTCTTTTTGTTATCTGGTGTGGCTCAAAGTAGAAGATAATTCAACTCTAAATGATCTACAACGTGTTTCAAATTAATTTGAACTGTAAGGAAAAAATATATAATTGAGCCATCCGAAATAGAACTGTTCCTTACACTAATAAGTTGATTGACTAGGAGGACTGCATTCATCTTTGATCATTGAGTAGAAAAAGCATAGCTATAGTTGCCAAATGGTTCTAGACAGATGTTTGATGTTAATGGGGTAGGCAGGCAAGGGTGATTGATATGAGATGATCTTTTGAACCTTCCAACTATTACCTTTCTACACCTAATACCTGCTATAAAAAAGCCTTCTCATGTTGTATGAAATTTTGCCTGCTGGTCTGGCAAGATGTATTTTTGGTTTTAAAAGAAATTTTGTCACGGTATCAAGAACAACTGGCCTTCTCATTTCACTTAATAACTGGTTGTTAAATTTTAGTTCAAACTGACTTGGAAACAACTGGAAAAGATCTCCGATCAACTTTTCCTGAACCATCACATTAGAATTCTGATCAATGATTCCGACATGATTTTCATACTGGTTCGAATTTGGACCAAAAATTATCTTAGATCAGATGAGTGGAAATATGTGTACTTGCTTGAACATGGGTGAAACTTGAAAGGAATCAACTGCAATCTTTAATGACCCATCTGTGGGGGATCAAAACTCTTCTTGCTGCTGATATGTCACATGACTTTTGTTCTCAGATGGTCTACTTGTATTATTATCCCATGTGTAGGGTTGTAGTTCTATTTATCTCCAATTATCCATATCAAGGTTTACTTTAATTGCAGCAGCTTCTTTGACATTCTACTTGTTATGCATATATGAATGGTCACTTGAATCTTTTTTTTTGTTTCTCCTGTAATGTAATGAAGAAAAACACGAGGCAATTTTCAGAATATATGTTCAAGTAATTTTCTGAATATATGTTCAAATTACAAATTCTTCAGTGTATTTTTATACAAACTTTACGAAAGTCAATCAATTACATATAAAACTACAACATACTTGGTTGGATTAATAATAAATATTTGAGTTGATAAATTACATTTCTATTAATACTATTGCAGCCCAAGAACTAACCAATTAGATTTCTATTGATACTATTACAGCCCAAGAACTAACCGTTCATGTCACCCAACAATTTACACTTAAGTGTTTTGGCACTTTCTTCCCAGTCCTATTCATCAAAACCCATCACTTATGCAGTTATATTCCTCAAGAAAAGTAACTTCACACCCGCACACGCTATCCCTTTGTTTGCAAAAATTTAATGGAAGCTTAAAAAGCCAACCATTTGCACAAAAACAGATACCAAATTGGCTTAAACCACATAAAAACTTTTTTTTTTTTTTTTTTTGATTAGTAAGAGAGATGTATATTCAAAAGGTTGCTTTATGCATGAAAAACAAAAATCTAACCAAAAATTAAAAAAAAAAAAAAAGCTAATTAAAAACCTAAATAGCTATTTGGATTTTCAGTTTCCATCACCCATAACTCTGTTTCCATCACCTATAACTCAAAATATATGGGTCCCATGGCTGACTAGTGTGTTTGGCATTGTTTCCAGTTTTTGTTTCCATCACTCAATTATCTAATTTTTGAGTGATGAGTTATGGAAACTAAAAACACATTTTAAATATTTTCAAGTTATGGAAACAGAATTATGATGGCATTTTTGTAATTAAACCCACATACCCAGCCGCAATATTTGACAAACTGACTGTTTTTTTTTTTTTTTTTGGTGAAACCCTGCCGCAACTATTGACTTAAGTTTAAAAAATGGTTCTATTTTTTAAGGTTTTTTTTTTTTTTTTTGGTGAAACCATCCGCAACTGTTGACTTAAGTTTTAAAAATGGGCCTGTTTTTTAAGTTGAAAAACAAAACTGAGTTAAGTTGCCAAACGGTGGGATTTGGAAAGTTAGGATATTTTAAGTGATGAGTGATGAGTGATGTGTGACAAAAATTAGGTGAGGAGTGATGAGTGGTGAAAAAAAAAAAACCAAACAGCCCTTAACTTTCCCATACCAATATCTCCTTATGTCCAAAACACACTCACAACAAAACAGATAGGCTTCAAATCCAAACATTTTCACTAAACTCAGATTCTAAATTGCCTAAGACAATTAAAAACCAAACTTTCTCATACCAATAATTCAATCCCAAACACTAACCTTTTGTTTGCAACAATTGAATGAAAAAAAATTAAAGGCCAAGCATAAACCAGATACAAAATTAGCTGATACTAATTCCCTCCCATATAAATATATAGGTAAGCCCCACTGGTAGACAAGTAGTGCCAACATAAACAAATATGTGCAAAATATTGTAACAAATGAAAGACCTTTTCCTAAAAATCAACAATAGTTTCAGATCAAAACGTGCAACATATGCACACCATACCTTATGGCCCGTTTGGATGTTTAAAAAAGAAGGGGGAGTAGAGTAGAGGGAGGGAGAGTAATCCAATTACCTTGTTTGGAAGTTTTTTAAGGAAGGAGGGAGAGGGGTTTGGAGGGGTTTGGAGGGGTTTCAACTCCCTCTAGCCCCCCATTTTTAATTCCCCCAAATTGGAGAGATTTGGAGGGAGAGTAGAGTACATAACTATTGACCAAGTAAATTACCTAATTTACCCTTATTATATTAACAAAATTATACAAGGGGAAGGGCTAATTACTCCCTTCTCCCTTATTAATTTTAAAAACATCCAAACAAGGTGGAGGAGAATTATTCTCCTCTACTCTCCTCTCCACTACTCCCCTCCCCTCTACTCTCCTCTACTCTCCTCCCTCTCTAAACTTCCAAACAAGCCATTAGTGATCCAAGATTCTTGAATAGTTAATAAAAGAATAATAAGATACCATACCTCATTCAGTTCAACATATTCCTTAGGGTTTGAACATTGCACAAGTTGTAACTCTTTTGAAATCTGGCCAGGATGAACACTCTCTATGGTCTTTGTAAGAGGATCGTACAAGACTAACTCTCCTTTTTTTATCAAGGAAAAATTTCGCGTTCTTCCAAAACCCCAATAGAATTCGAATATCGTTAGAGCAATCAATTTTGAAAAGCTTTGTCCATGAAGCCCTAACCTCAAATTCCAACAAAACCTAGATTTCAAAATACAGATCTTGGTTCCAATCCTTCAAAACTACTAACGAAAGAGATCTGTTTAACACCTTTAGAATGTGACGCCGGTCAGAAGCATGCCCAATGATGATTTCTCTCTGCATTATCTTTTGTTGCATCTGCATACCAGAAAGAAACCCCTAAGTATGCTTCGGTATCCCTGTTATCCAAGATACCGGAGAACATTACGTCAGATTCACGGTTAAGCTATTTCCAAGAACGGCTGTGCAGGCTAAATAGCTCCACTGCTTGATAGGCATTCATGTAGAATGTGTCTTCACCACGAATTACCCTCAAAACTTTGAATTCATCTGTTTAAGGGTCCACGCTGAAAGCAACACAGTGCACCTTGATATTGATGAGGTCAACATATGGAATGACAAAAGAAGGGAGATGTTCAAGAGTCGGCTTTAGAGGGTTCCAAACATATATCTCCCTTTTTTTTAGAAAAATCATAGAGACAAATAAGACCTCAACAACAAGCCACTATGTCGAGCTTTTGCTATGGACAATTCTCTGGAGAGAAAAATGGTGATGTTCACAGGGTAGATAGAGAGAACATAGTTTTAAAAATCGGACCGGAACGGCCGGTTCAACTGGGAATCGGCCTTTAATTCAGTCCGGTTATGGTAAGAAACCGAAAATGGACTTAAAACCGGTAAATAGTAAAAACTGGCCGGTTCAACCTAAGAATTGAAAACCGGCATGGTCGAACAGGTTAATGACCGGTTGGGGGTTTTTTGACATTTTCGCTAAAGCTACGTTGTTTTGGTCCTCAATAAAGTCCTAAAAACTAACCCTAAGCCTAATCACTCTCTCATCTTAGTCTCACGATCATCACGCTTCAGTCCTCACTCTCTCACTCACCTCAAGCTCTCAAGTCTCATGACTCTCAAGTCTCAACTCAACTCAAGCTCTCTCTGCCTCACAAGTCGCGACCCTCACTCTGTTTCTTATGGTCAATCGATACAGTGTTTACTGTTCTGCCTTTCTCTCTGTTTCTTTCTCCGTGTCGCAGGCCTCATCTCTCTCTATTTCATCGCCTCTCTCTTTCTCTACTTCTTTCTCCATGTCCTTATCGCCTCTCCCTCTATTTCTATTTCCGTGTACATTTAATTTTAATCGGTTATTTTTTGTTATTTATAATGAGAGGATTTTAAACGGTGCTATATCATTGCCAAACAACATAATTTATCGTTTTTTAACTCAAAAGTGGCAGAATTTTGAGTGGCCATTTTTCCTACATGATAGCACCTCCTTAATTGTAAGAAAAGACTTCTGCTATTATATATAGTATATGATATTGATATTGATTGTAAGGTTGTCAAAATCGGGATCCTACATAGGATCGTGGGAGGTAAGTAGGTTCTAGGATCGTGGATCGTAGGATCAGATCATGGATTATAAGATCTTGCATATTTTCAAATTTTAAGCAAAAAACCTATTGATAGTAACTTTGTATGTTATATAATCACTTAAAATATGAATCCATCCATTAAAAAAAAATTGCATCATAAAATGTAATTTGCACACACTATATCGTTCTTATGTCATTCTAATGAAACAAAATATATTTAACTTTTGACATAATGTATCTAAAAGGTTCAGTATATGTTTAATTAGCAACTAAGTACCAAAATATTATTTACACATATGGAAAATGTTTTCCAAATTCTAAGTTCAAAATCCAAAATAAGTTAGGCTAGTTAGCATATACAAACTAGCTAACTACAAATTTACAATATGTAGTCCAAAAGAGAATTCTCAATCTAAGGTAAATTAGCTAATTACAAATATGAAATCCAAAAGAGAATTCTCATTCTAAGTTTCTTCTAATCTAATCACTGTCATTGTCATATCCCATTTCATCATCTATATCCTTCTTAGTATCAACATCCAAAACGTTAAACTTAGGTTCTATAGGTTTTTTTGATATTTTATGTTGACATAGGGGTAAATTTGGGACTTCAATTCATTATTGGGCTTCTGATAACCCGTTGACCTTGTGGGTTTAGGTGGATTATCTTACCCAAATGAATCCCACTTTAAAAAAAAAAAAAAAATCAAGCAAAATGGTAGGATTCCATACGATCCTATGATCCTATACGATTTTATATGATCCTACCATTTTTGCGATTCTGCTATGATTTTAAACTTTTTGGTGAGGTGGGATCGTAAAATCGTGCGATTTTAAGATCCGGGTCGCGATTTTGACAACCATGATTGATTGGTTATTCTGTTTGTGCAACCAATTGTAGAATTAGTTATAAGTAGTTATAAGCTAATGGAAGTTGTAAGGATTACTAAGTTATGGGGTTAAAGTGTAATTTGTGAAAGTTTGGGGGCAAGGTGTAATTTGGGAAAGTTTATGTGATGGTGGACCGGTATTTAAATGGGCTGGTTAGGTTTAAGTTTAAGATGGGCCTATTTAGTATAAATGATGTGGATATGAGATTCAAGTGGGTCAGACCTGGGCTTATGCTAGGGACAAATTGGCCGGGGTTGAGCTTAGACCTAGCGGGACTGGGTTTAGTGGCTGAAACAAATGGATTCGATTTCTTATTTGAACGGGTCAAACCCGACTCGTATATCCCCCTGACCTAATCTCTAGAGCTCTCTCTCTCGATCCTTAGCCTCCATGGCCAAAGCTCACAAGCTCTGTCACAACCACCACTCGCCACAGCCATGATCCACCACAGATGTGGCCTTTTCTCTCTCACTTTATTTCGCTCTCTCTCAACCCAACAAACGGAGCTTCTTACTCCACCGTCTGCCACCACCGTGAATGGTGGTTTTGTTCACTGAATTATTCTTTAAAAAATTCTTCCTATCTCACTCTCCTCTCTAGATCTCACCCGAAAAGCCTCAAATCCTCTTTCTCTCTCTCTCTCTCTCTCTCTCTCTCTCTCTCTCTCTCTCTCTCTCTCTCTCTCTCTCTCAATCCGCTTGTCTCTAAACTCTAAAATTTCTACCTCTCTTACCAGGTGTGTGGAGGACAGATTTGTGAAGTAGATGCTCCCAAGCACGGAGATCGATAGTAAGTGATTGAGTTGTGGTGGCGCATGGCAATCAAGACAGCGTGTGAGAAGTCTGTTTGGCAGTGGATTCTGTGGTCTGTGTGTGTTATGTGAACAAAAAAAGAAAAAAAAAATTGTACATAGAGATCTGAAGAAGTAATTTAGTTTTACTGTGGGTGTCCTTAGTAATCACATAAAAAATAAAATAAAAAAGAAACAAGAAAAGAACCTATTGCTACCTAGTGTGTTTAGAACTAAAAAATCCAATTACAATTTTAAGATAGAGTCTCACACCATCTCCTAGATCGGCAAAACTTAGATTTGATATCTTATATCTTGTACTACAAATTTTCTTTTTAAAATTTAGTTATGTCGCGATTTAACAGAATTAGTAACGAAATTAATACAAATACTTTCCTCTTGAGAAAACCCTAGCTTTGAACTCAAATGCTTTCCTTGTGTTCAATACTCCCCCCCTCACCCCCCCCCCCCCCCCCCTTCTTTTTTTTGTGTGTTGGAACATCAAGACTATCATTGACAGAAGACACGAGGTAGGAGAGGACGAAGGGCCTTATGCCCTTATCTATTTAGTGTCACATCACCAACCCATTTCAACACAAGTGTTAAAGGAAGAGATTACACAGTGTCACTTTAAAAAATATTTGGGGTGTTACAAAGTCACTTTCAACCCAAAACAGAGCATCACATTCAACCCATTACATTGAAAGTCAGAAATTAAATACACATTACTCAAATACACATCAATTAAAAACACTTACCCAAACATTTGGACACCTGTAGAACCTTCTGCCCGGGTTGTCAAGTGTCCATGATACCACTAGCACAGGTCTTTCAAAGCAGAAGCATGTGGTTGAGCCTCTTTTCTTCAAGCTTCCACCAGTTGATACAAAGCTTGATTCCATGAGCTCAGATTGTGAGGATGATGTTTGGGTAGTGCTGTGGGAGAGGAGTTAGGGTCGTGAATTTAGGGGTTAGGGATTTCAACTGATTTGGGAGCTTTTATGTGGGAGAGGAGCTTTACACACATGAGAGGAAGTCACGTGAGGCTTGCGTGGGTTTGTTAATGGTGGGAAGTTGAGGTTGAGAGAGTGCACTGACATGTTGCAATAAAGAAAACAATATTTTATTTCTTCGTCTGTCACTTAAGAAAATTCCGTTAATGAGTAAACGGTAGAAACCACAACAAAATGTGTTTTTCAAAATAGAGACTAAAAGTAATAAAAATAAAAGTAAGGACCAAAATAAGAATGAACTGAAAAAGTAAGGATGAAAATAGTACTAAAACCTATACCTAAGTACTGTATATTATTATCGTAGAAGAACTACATCGATCATTACGAACAATGTCAACAAGCTATTTGCCTGAGGCAATTGTGGAAAATATACTCTCACGCCTCCCACCTAAAACCCTTATTCGTTTCAGATGCGTCTCTAAAACCTGGTTTGCTCTCATTGGAACCACCGACATCCTCTCCAAAAACATCCTCAATCACTCCATTCTCGTCCCCAGCAACACCGCGCAAAACCCTAATCCTCCCTTGCTCCTCGTGAAAGCCTTTAACAACCAAAAACATATCTGCAACTTCCTTTCTTATGACACCCTCGACTGTTTATTCCATGTCCAGGTCCAGCTTAACTTCCACAGTCCAGGTCCTCTTCAACTTCAAATAGTCGCTTCCTGTCATGGTCTTATCTGTCTCTACGACGCACAGTACCAAGGTGTCTACCTATGGAACCCCACCACGTCGTCGTCGTCGTCATCATCATCGGGACTCAGCCTTCTTCCTCCTGTGAGCCCTCGTCCCAACTGGGACGTCAACATAAGTGTTGGATTTGGATTCGACCCTATATCCAACGACTTCAAGGTTGTCAGGCTTGTGGAAAGGTTTGCTTGGTTTATGAAAGAAATCGAAGCGGAAGTTTATAGGGTAAGCAGTGGTTCGTGGAGACAGATCGACCTTGGACCTGTCATTTTTGGTTTTCAATGGGTCTCCACAACTTACACGAATGGTTTTCAATGGGTCTCCACAACTTACATGAATGGAGTCTTTTTCTGGTGGGCAAAGCAGGGGGTTGATGACAAAATTATTGCATTCGACTTAAGTGACGAGATTTTCAAAACTACGCCATTACCAGAGATCGGTAATGCTGACACTTATTCCAGTAAACTTACGGTGTTGAACAGCTTTGTTGCTATTTTGGTTATGCCTTACGATCATAAAGTGAAGAGAAGTTGTTTTGAAATATGGCCTCATTTTGTTGACATATGGGTTTTGCTTGAATTCGGTGTCAAGGAGTCATGGAATAAG
This sequence comes from Quercus glauca, assembly GCA_023736055.1. Lineage (NCBI taxonomy): Eukaryota > Viridiplantae > Streptophyta > Magnoliopsida > Fagales > Fagaceae > Quercus > Quercus glauca. The sequence continues at coordinate 74,330,277 of CM043318.1, read as the reverse complement.
CTTTTTACAATTACAACCCCATCAACTTGGAGAAGGCCATTGGGGTTTTGGAAGAACGGGGAGCTATTCATAGAGAATGGCAACAATCAGCTGGTTTTGTATGACCCTTTTACAAAGATAGAGAAGAATCTTCAACTTGATGGGATTGAAGAGTATTTTGGTTCGTTTCCAAATTACTTCCAGGTTGTTCCATATACGCAGAAAGAAGATATTGAGCTCAAAAAGGAGGCCAATCCTTGAGGTATGGTATAATGTATCTTATTATTTTATACATGTTTTGGTATTTGTTGGCATTTATTTTCATATTGGATGTTCCTAGGCAGAAATCAGTTTGGTGGAATGACATAAGGTTTTGATATTGTGAGCTGAATTTGAATCATATCCCCATAATTAGAAAGACTGATTGATATATAAGAAGGCAAATGAAGAATTTGAGTCTCTTAGTTTTTGTGATATGGCTGAAACATTAGTTAAAAATGTATAGAGAAATGCTACTAGTTTTTGGAATTTCGACAGGCACAGTAACATCTTTTCCTTAGTTTCTTCAAACGTGTGTGGTTATACATAATTCTGTTTTGACATATAGTTTACATAATATTCCAGCACTACCGTAGACTATGATAGGTTTTATAATGCTATGTCAGTTAGTGGTTTAGCACTGTAAGAAGGTGTTGAATTTGTAGGCTTTGGCCAGGGGAAGATTATATATTAGATAACTGTATAGGAAATAAGGAATGACTTTGTAGTGCAAGAAACTGTCTCTTATGTTCGGATTTTCTGGAGCTTTTCCTGGTGGCATTATTAAAACATTTCATTGTTCTTTCCCTGCCACTGTGTTTCCATCTATTTTTTCTCTGAGATTAATCACCGTCACCGAGACAAGATGTTGGAATCCTAAAAAGGAACTCTTTGCTGAATTTGAAGCAATTTAATTGTCTATCATGAAGTGGTAAGTAATAAGCTAGGATGCACGGATACTTTATTTGGAGTGTCATATTTGTGTCATATCCGTGTCGTAACTGTGTCCTATTTGTCGTATCATGTTATAATTTTTCGAAAATTTCTTGTGTCATTGTATTGTACCCGTTCCCATACCCATGTCCGTGTATGTGCATCCTAGGTAATAAGTTACCTTCTTTGTTTCCTTTCTTTGATTCTTGGGAGCTGAGTTTTCTGGTGAGGAACCTTCCCTCATCCACAAGACCATGACATGTAAAATTGATTTCTCCGTATCAATTATGATAACAAGTCAATTATGTTCTTTTGCACTTATCAGTAGTGACTGGCTTTAAAAACAATTCAGAGTAGGACAATTTGGACGGTAATTTCCATTAAGAACTTTGACTGTTTTTTGTAATTGAATATGGGAAAAGTTAAGGGAAAGGATTACTGTGTTTCAGATTTTATGTCGATCATATATCACTTTCAATGAGCTTATGATTCATTTGATGGTTTTTTATAGTGAGTGCCTCCAACTTCTTTTAGTTCTCTGTCTGATTTTTTCCTTTTGTTTTGCTGTATGTTCTAATATTTTTCTCAACTTCTAAAGCGTACTTACCTAAAAAAAAGTACTAGAATATACGTATATTTATTGCTTCCCATATCTACAAGATGAGAATGAACTATGAAGTGAAATGTCGTTCAGAATATGGGAGAGTGAGGCCTTAAAAGAGCAAGAGACATGAAACTGAAGCTTGAAATTGAGCTTGGTTTACTACAATATTTTCAAGAAGATTGGGAGCTAGAGTCCATGGAATAATTTTGGAATGATGTAGATTCTACTAAAGTTAATCTGGGAGAAGATGATAATCTGGTCTGGTCTCTTTCAATAGCCATGGTTTTAGTGTTAATAATTATTATTAGGCTTTGAGAAAAGGGGGTGACAACGATTTCCCACGGAGATCCATTTGGTGTGTTAAGAGCTCCAACATGGGTAGCTTTCTTTACTAGGAGTAGGACAGCTACAAAGGGTTAAATTCTATCTATAGACAATTTGAGGAAACAGCACACTAAAGTTTATGATTGGTGTTGCGTGTGCAAATCTTATGGAGAATCAACTGATCATCTTTTTCTTCATTAGTAGACAGCTACAACTGTGGTCCTTAGTTTTAAGCTTGTTCAGTGTAAGTTGGGTTATGTAAAAATCTATGAAGGAACTGTTAGTGACCGTTAAGAGTTAATTGTGGAGCTCCATCTTATTTTCTATGTTATAGTCTATGGTTTCTCAAATGTGGACATTTATTAGGGATTCAAAAGTTGACCATTTTTAATCAGGTCTTATAGGGGAAGTGGCATTGGCATTTTGGTTAGGAAGGTGATCTTTAATGGAGGAGGTGGATTAAATATGGTGAGTTAGCGAGGGGCAGGGGTTTAACTTCATAGTCCTGTATGGCGTTCTTATAGTTGTGGTATTTGGAAGGAAATTCAAGCAGGAAAGGTACTGTTTCTCAAGATTTGTGGGCTTTGGTTTAGCTATTAATAACAAGGCTATGGTGTCAGATTCCACGGAGTTCATAAATCATTAATGGAGCAATCATTGGAATCCTACATTTGTGAGATTTGCTCATGATTAGGAGCCAGAAATATTTGCTCAACTCTTCCAAACTCTCTATTCAATCTAGATCCGAATAGGTGTGGATGAAAATTGTTTTGAAGTCTGAGTAAGAATGGATGTTTTAGTGTCATTTTTATCTATGAGGTTTTGAGAGGTTCTAGTTGCATGGATTTCCTTTGGAATGCTATTTTGGTGGTAGTTGTGGACACTGAGCTAGTGCAAGAAATTATAGCGCTCTGAAATTTAGTCTCATAATGGAACTCTGCTATCTGCAAGACTCTAGCTTGAGATCCTCAAGAGAGTTTGGAAGGGTGAGACTAAGAGTGGAGAGGTGAAGAGGAAGTGGAGGTGTTTGAGAATTTCTTAGGGAAGTTTGAGGCACGTTTGAGAAACAATTGCCTCTGCATTTTTGGGTTTGAAAGTTGGAATTACTTCAGCTTTGGTGATTTTTTTTTTTGAAAAGTTGTTTTCTTGTAGAAGGGGAAGTTGTATATGCAATCAAAGAATAGATTTTTTGGACTTGAGATTCTGTTATAGCTTTGAAATTGAGGGACATTGAGTAATATCAAAGCTATGCTATAAATATTATTAATCTGAAGCCATAAAGCTATGAAACTATGAAACCACGAAGCTATTACTCAATAGCTTTGACACAGCGTAATTCTGTTATAGAAGGAGAACTTGTATATGCAATCAAAGAATAGATTTTTTGGACTTGAGATTCTGTTATAGCTTTGAAATTGAGGGACACTGAGTAATACCAAAGCTATGCTATAAATATTATTAATCTGAAGCCATGAAGCTATGAAACTATGAAACCACGAAGCTAGATAGCTTTGAAGCTATTACTCAATAGCTTTGACCCGGTAATTCTATTATAGCTTGGCAATACTGTTTGCCAATGCTATAACATTGCATAGGTTTCCTATTACGAAAAAAAAATTGCATAGGTTTTTTGGACTCGAAATTCTGTCATAGATCTGACTTGTTTTAATCCTGTTATAGCTTTGACATTGATTGCTTAGTTTGTAACTCTGCTTGTTGGTATTATTTCTATATTTACTGGATGATTGACTTTTTCTTATTGGCATAATTCATTTGATTAACATGTACATAGTAATAAGTACATCCTAGTAATAGAACCACATGGTTTTACCTATCAAAACAGGAGCCAAATAGTATCTAAAATTTCTGCCTTGTCATGCACTATGTTATCTATTTTAGGGATGGACTCACAAGGAGACATGTTATTCTACCAACCACAGAACTACAGAACATGGTGTTTCACAATTTGGGGTTCATAGCCAAATGGTGTTGTGGAGCTTGTAACTAGCTGGTTGGGCAAGTTCAACAAACACAGAACTACGGATTTGAAGGGAATGAGAGATCCATTTGTGAATTGAAGCTTTCTTTCTTCTAGTCTTTGTTTGAATGGACGAATGGTGCAGGTGTTTTTCTTTTGATTAGTTCCCTGATTCTCTTGATTGTTGTACTCTCATTGCAGTTTAGTTTAGTCATTTTGCTGGTTCCATATTACACTACCTGTGTGCTTTGGACTTGGTTCACTGTATTATTTCTTTGTTTTTCAATGAAGTTCTCTAGTTTTCCTTCTTTTTTTTTTTAATAAAAAAATTCTGATTGATATATGAGAAGACAAGTAAAGAATTTATAGCTCACTTTTTGTGATCTGGTTGATATGGCTGTAGCATTGGTAAAAGTGTAAATAGAAATGCTAGTTTTTGGAATTTTCCTATTTCAAGGGACATTAAAGCATCTTTGCCCTAGTTTCTTTATACATTTGTGGTTAAACATTTTTTTTTTTTTTAATGTGTAGAAAAATATTCCAGCAATATTAGGCTTAATACTGCCATGTCAATTAGCAGCTTACCACTGTAAGGAGGTGTTGGATCTGTAGGCTTTGGCCTTAGGAAGATAATATTCTAGATAGGTGTATTGGAAATAGGGAATGACTTTGTGTTATGCAACAATGTAAAAGATTCGAAGTGTCTGGTTGAGGAGACATTTTAGAGTGTGTTTTGCAAAACTATTTTATGCATTTAGAGGATGACAATTCCAAGTCAGCAAAAATTTTGAAGCAGTGGAATCTAATGATCATTTCGGTGAGTATTGTTGTGCTTGAGTGGGTTTTTAAAATCTGTGTTTGCTGCTTTGATTTCTTTCAATGTATTATTAACATTTGATGCGAATGTACATTTTGAAAGAACAAATTAGCAACAATAAGTGACACCAAGGTAAAACTGCAGCGAGGGAGGTGTGGGGTATTCTTGAAGAATTTGTTCCGTCACCATATTCTTGATGTGCACCTATTTTTTAGATAAGTTGCGTGAATATTTGTAATGTTTCTGTGCTTTTTCGACCCTCATACACAATGCAACTCTGTTTTTTTTTTTTTAGTAGTTCCGGTATTGGAATAGATTGATTACTTTTGCAAAAAGAATATCTTAAGATTTTCCTGCTTGGCTTCATGAGAGTTTATTCAAGCTTATTTGCCAATTGAAAAAGGTTGAGCACAATCCTGTTCCTGTGCTAACAACAACAACAACAAAGCCTTAGTCCCAAAATTTTGGGATTGGGTATAGATCCTCAATATATTAGTTTATTTTCTCATTAGCAAGTCTTAACAGATTAGTTTATGTTCTCATTAGCTAAGCCTAAATCACCCTGAGTTTACTTTGGTTATGGTTGTCAATGTTGTGGAATTCATTTCATACACATATTAGAGACTAGGGATGATAAGTTAAATCGCAAACTTTTCACGTACAACTTGTGTACAGCTTGGTAGTAGTATATTTCAATATGCTCTTAACAAACCAATTTGAAGTAAAGCCAAGCTCAACTTAGATCTGTAATTGAGTAGCTGGGAACTTCACCAAACTATGTCAGCAGATATTTTCAGGACCTTTGATAAAACACTACCAAAGAGTGAAAATCAGCGAATAAGTCATTAGTTGAGGTTATGAGAATATTGATGCGTAGCTTATAAGGGGATGGGAAAATAGGTATTATTAGAATAGACCCTTCATTTTAAGGTGTCATCTTATCTGAGGCAAGAGTTTGAATCCTCCCTTCACTGGTTGTAACAACTGAATCATCAAAAAGAAAAAAGAAAAAAGCTAAGCATATTTAAATATCCCCTGCTCTTTCTTTTTGTTATCTGGTGTGGCTCAAAGTAAAAGATAATTCAACTCTAAATGATCTGCAACGTTATTAGCTGTGTTTCAAATTAATTTGAACTGTAGGGAAAAAATATATAATTGAGCAGTCCAAAATAGAACTCCGTTCCTTACACTAATAAGCTGATTGACTGGGAAGACTGCATTCATCTTTGATCATTGAGTAGAAAAAGCATAGCTATAGTTGCCAAATGGTTCTAGACAGATGTTTGATGTTAATGGGGTAGGCAGGCAAGGGTGATTGATATGAGATGATCTTTTGAACCTTCCTACTATTACCTTTTTACACCTAGCACCTGCTATAAAAAAGCCTTCTCATGTTGTATGAAATTTTGCCTGCTGGTCCGGCAAGATGTATTTTTGTTTTTAAAAGAAATTTTGTCACGGTATCAAGTACAACTGGCCTTCTCATTTCACTTAATAACTGGTTGTTAAATTTTAGTTCAAACTGACTTGGAAACAACTGGTAAAAGATCTCCGATCAACTTTTCCTGAACCATCACATTAGAATTCTGATCAATGATTCCTGACATGACTTTCATAGTGGTTTGAACTTGGACCAAAAATCATCTTAGATCATATGAGTGCAAATATGTGTGTACTTGCTTGAACATAGGTGAAACTTGAAAGGAATCAACTGTAATCTTTAATGACCCATCTGTGGGGGGTCAAAACTCTTGCTGCTGATATGTCACATGACTTTTGTCCTCAGATGGCCTACTTGTATTATTATCCCATGTGTAGGATTGTAGTTCTATTTTTCTCCAATTATCCATATCAAGGTTTACTTTAATTGCAGCAGCTTCTTTGATTTTCTAATTGTTATGCATATATGAATAGTCACTTTGAATCTTTTTTTAATCTCTGGTACTTATCAGAGGGAAAAAAAAAAAGGAAAACCTTTCCAGTACTTATCAAGTAAAAGACATTTGTTCTCTTGCCAGTATGCCTTCCTAAGGAGCCTTTGTGTTTATGGAAGTCTTTCACCAATGATGAGTAGTCTTTTGTGACGAAATTGGGAAGTACATTTATTTCTGGTTGGCAAAGAAGCTGGGGATGTTTCATTCCCTAACTAATCAAGGGGGTGAGCTCCTTGGCCAGGGTGCTGGTCCCACTCTTTCGTCTGTTTTGCACTGTGTTTAGAGAAAGCAGCTTCTTGTTCGTACTAGTAGCTAATCAATTATTTTACCTTTTGCATATACGTGATGATGGAATGTGTGTGATGATGAAAACAACTTATGTTGGTAGGCATCATTGAACAATAATAGGGATGCATTTGCAGCATATACAGGGTCATTCATTATCGGTTTTGATTTTAGTTTGTTATACTTCAGTGTTTTAGAGGTTTGTCTCAGCTGTTAATCATTTTGATATATGGAAAATGTTCAGAATACCGAATAGAGTGAGAAATAATGAACTTTGATAAGTATATAAATTTGGTTTTTCTTGTTGTAATGCACGCTTTAGTACCAAAAGATTGCTGAAGTGAATCTTCTCAGTGAAGAACTTCTAGAATCTTTGCCTTTCATTTTGGTAAGTTTTACCATCTCATTGTTGAATTGATAATTGTTTAATCTCAAGGTGATACTGTATGAGTTCGTGGTAATATGTTGGATTTTCCATTGTATTACTTATAAGCCAGAAATTGTCTTTATTAAGAAAGGAAGATAGCAAGAAATAAATAAATATACATGAACCCCACAACCTAAGAGAACTTGTATAATAAATGGAGAATACAGTAATAATCATCAAGAATAGGTAGGAATGCAGTGCTGTGAAAAGCAGGCTAACAAATGAGAAGATCAATATGTTGTGAAGGTTGAAGCAACTGTTGCAGCACATATAAGGAAGAAGAGATGAGAAATTGAAAACTTGATGGAGCTTTCAGTTGATGTACTCCCTTTCGCTGATGGCACAGTTTTAGATCTACTTCCTACACAAGTAAACATCAACAGCAACGAAAAAAGTAGATAAATAAATTCTTTGATGTTACATTGATGAGTAAAAGATAAATAAAACTTGTTTTGTGCCAATTATTTCTTAAGGTTCATTGAAAGGACTGAACTTCTTAAACCCAGAATGTGGGCTGCATAAGTCAAGATTTGATGATTATGATAATTTTGCATGCAATTGAACAAAGGATGAAGCAGTTTGTACCTGAAGGAACTGTATTTGAAGATTCAGGTGATCCCGAGGGAGAGTCGGCAGGCGAAGCAGCTGCTGAATACAGGAAGTAAGGTAGCAGAGATGAAAATGATGTTGAGTACGACGATCACCTTAGATTCTGTAACATACTGTTTCTCCAAAAGGGAGAATCTTGCATCCATCCACATGACTATAAAAGCAGTTTTTGATGGGCAAATTACTTGGATAAAAAGTTAAAATGAGAATTTTAATAGGTGTGAGCAGCATCCTGAAGATGGGGTTGAGGGGTTGTCGGTAATGTAGTTAAGGCATGGTGACATACTGATGATCACATATGTACAACTTGGCTGAGCCATAGCTCCCGCCCAGAGCATAGTCACCAAGACTAGGACCAGACCCATCTCCATTTTTCCATGAGCCATTGTATGTTGTCAATAAGTATGTGCTGGAAATAGCTGTGGATTGCTATGATCTTGTTCTACTTAAGTTCTGATTAGTATAGTGGAGCTAAGGGAAGACATTTATGGCTTTTATAAGGAAATCAAGAAAAAAAGAGACAAATGAATGATGGGTTATGTGGTTCAACAACAACTACTTTCAGTGCTATGATGCTATCCCAATCTTTCTGGGTACGATTTTCATAGAGACCAATTTCAGGTTCCACATTAGAAGTATTTGACGGTCTAGTCACTTGCTCCGGTTGCAATTGTAAAAATTTAACATAAAGCAGTGCTAAATGAAGCTCTCGAGTGCCGTGGAGGATCAAGAATACACGGATTTGGAGTTTTCCTTCCTATCCTAACTGAGCAGGTTGGTAATTGTTCATTCAGCTGGGTTGTCAGAGAGGCAAAACAATAACAATGCTGCTCATATGCTGGTCAGTTGGTCCTTGCATTTGTAATTTTGTAGGTTCTTTTGATTTGGAAAGCTTCCTTCAGGCTTGGCTTGGCTTTGTCAATAATATCTTTCCTTTCATAAAAAAATTAAGCAAAGCAGAGAGTCAGTAGAGCATAGCAGAACTACAAGAACCAATAGTGTCAAGCTATTGCTAGAGGAAATGGTGGTGAATATACTCTCAATGATGCCTACAAAACCTGAAAAACACTGTTTATACACTGTTACATCTTTGGAGTGGACAACATTCTCTTTTGAGAATTTTCATTTCCATTTACCTGAAACAAGCATCAAAATGTTTTTTTTTTCCCAACACTTGCTATCATTGGACATGGGCATTATTATTTTTTTTCAAGATGATCACTTCTTACCCTGCATCTTTGGTTCAACAGGTGTGTGAGGAGTGTTATGGTCGTCAACATGGTGATATTATATTTTGATTCAACCATTATACTTTTGTAAAATACTAAAGTGCTTGTTAGAAGTTAGAACTAGTTTACCTAAAAAAAAAAAAGTTAGAACTAGTTTGGTGCTGTGTTCCTGGTTGTATTTTTGTTGCTGCTTCCGTTTACATCTGAAGATGGCACCCTTGTAAATATATCCTAATCCTTACATTGTTGATACTAGTCTTGAGCATTGTTTATGGTCCCCACACTATAAAAAACTGGTCTATCCAGACGCTTCAAAAAACTGGTCTATCCCAGTTGTTTTTTGTTGGAATTCCTTTCACTATTCTTTTTAGCCTAGTTTCTTTGTTGTTACTTTTGCTTAGAGACTGCAGAGAGAACTTAGTTTTTTTTTTTCTTTTTTCTTTTTTCCTTAAAAAAAAAAAGGCAACCTGCTGCCATTAGGGGTTGGGTGGCCATTTCCATTGAAGGGTGTTTATAGTAAGTTAAATCCTAAATAAACCATGATTATAGTACTTGAATTAGAAGTAGGATTATGATTATTTTGCTTGCACTCCAAATAAGAATATAAATACTTTACTTGTACTCCAAATAAGTTTTGATATAATGAATCTAAATAGACTAGAGTTATATAACACACTTACACTAGTATTATTCCCGTGCGTTGCACAGTTTTGGTTATAAAATTTTATAATAATTTTATTGAGAAATAATAAATTAATAATCACTTGAGTCTAGATCATATAAATTGTATATAATGTACTATTATTAAAGGTCTCAAGCAATCCCACAATATATTTATATAAGGGGGAAAAAATCATATTCTCTTCTAACTTATTGATTGTCATATATGACATTTGTAGTTAATTACATCTAAATTGTGTGCATAGCCTACATGGTATTTTTTTCAAACATTTATTTATACTTACGTTTTGATACACTAATGACCTCTTTTATCTAAACGGGATCTCCTTAAAGATGAGTGGAGAGTTGTGAAAATTTAATATTAAAGGAGTACTCCTAAGGAAGAAAAAGTACATAGACAATTGTTAAAAAAAATTATTAGTTCAAGGAAAAATGCAAGATCATATTGAGGTGTGGATTTAATATTACTTGGTTATAGCAATCTTGTGAAGGAATGTGTTGTTGATATTCATAACATGTTGTGTATTAGATTTTTTTTTTTTCAAATGTCTTGTGGGTGCTAAATATAGGTATGTATATTGACAAATGTAAAAACCAAAATAATAATAATAATAATTACAGTGAAATTTTACATGTTCATAATGTTAGACAATCACTTCTACACACATATAATATTACTAATAACAAAAAAAAAAAAAAAAGGGAAATAGTAACATAAAAATTTTACCATTCAAAAAATTTATTTAATCTAATAACGCATATATAAACATAACACAAATACAACCCATAAATAAGTATGAAACCCTATATAATGGATTTAAAATTGCCTTAATAGAGTAATACCTACTCGTAATAGTGTGGATGGTAGGTTTGAAGAGCATTCTACTATGGATTTCTCAAATGTCGAATTGCCTAAGTTATAAGGAAGGGAAAAAAAAAAAAAACAAAAAACAAAAAGAGAGTTAGATTTCTAATCAACATATAGAAATTATTAAAAAAAAAAAAAGGAGAATTATTGGTAATGGAGGAGAGAAAAAAAAATTGGTTAGAACAATAAGTAGTGTTTCTAAAATAAAAAAATAAAAAAAATAAAAACGCAAAAAAGCCATAAAAAGCTAAAAGAGTTGTGCATAGGAATATATAGAAAATAGTATATATAGAGAATTTTCAATTGTGAGGAAGTTATGCATGTCTTGTTATTTTATCCAAATAAACAAAGAAGAAGTTGATATGAACAAAACGTAGGTGGCATATTTTGTTAAAACATGTTGAGGTACAAATTTTTGGGCCCTAATTTTATTAGCCCACTCACTAAAAAATACCCACACAAGCCCATAAGCTATTTTGAGCCCACACAAATATTTCTCACATATTACTCAAATATCCTTCATGTTATTGGGCTCTCACAAATATTCCCTATATAAGCCCCATAAATTATCTTGGGCCCTCTCACACATATTACCCACATATTATCCAACTTGGGTTTCCACAAAAAAAATACTCATCATATTAGTACCAAGATTGGGCCACAAAATTATACTATCTACATAAAAAAGCCTAAAAAACATTTACCTTGTTGAAAAATTCAAAAAGCCCAACAAAATCCCCTCTAAAAGTCCGTTATGATATGACAACTCTAAAACCTGTTACGATATGGCACTTCTAAAGCCCGTTATGACACGGCACTCCAAAAGCCCGTTACGATACGACAACTCTAAAGCGCGTTACGATACGACACCTCTAAAGCCCAATACGACACGGCACTCTAAAAGCCCGTTACGATACGGCAACTCTAAAGCCCTTTATGATATGACACCTCTAAAGCCCGTTATGACATGACACTCTAAAAGCCCATTATGATACAACACTCTAAAAGCCTGTTACGATATGGCACCTCTAAAGCCCGTTACGATACGGTACATCTAAAGCTTGTTACGACATGGCACTCTAAAAGCCTGTTACGATACGGCCCCTCTAAAGCCCGTTACGATACAGCACCTCTAAAGTACGTTGCTACACGGCAATATTTTTACGAAATCCTACAAAGCCCAAATACTAATTTGGCACATATTTTACAAAGCTCAAATACTAATTTGATACTTATTTTACAAAGCCCAAATGTTAATTTGGAACTTATTTTACAAAGCCTAAATGCTATTTTGACACTTATTTTACAAAGCCCAAATACTATTTTGGCACCCATTTTTACCAAGCCCAAATATTATTTTGGCAAAAACTATTACATTATGCTCAAAGCCCAAAACTATTTCTTGGCAAAATATATACTAAAGTCCCTAACTCATGGGAAATATAAATTACTCATCTCTTAAAAATATTTTTTTCACAAAATTTATGGGAACTATGCTTATTTTTCCATAATCAACTAACTACAAAAGCCCATATACATTACCTATGGCAAAACTATTCATTTTTGTAGGGATGACCAAGCCCAAGAAAACTCAAAGCCCAGCTAAGCCAGCTCAGCTCATATACAATTCCCAACACCTGAACCTCACGTGAGCTGTCTAGTCAAACTTCAACACAACCTAACAACTGGAGCCCATCACCATCACTTCTAGCATGTCCAATCAGATTAGAAAAGGGACATGTGTCTAGTAGGGGTTAAACCTTTCCTTGCCAAGTTGAATTCCATCATTTCTCATGTGACATAAAGCTAAGGTGACATGACAAAAAGCTGGGAAGCATCAGCCAGATGTATCTCCCTCCTTCTCCAACTCATTCGGTCCAGCACCAAAGGCAGCCATAACTAGGCCATGAAAGCTTCTGGAACCATTTGAAATCAGTTCATTATCATGCCAAAAACGTGCACTTTTTGGTTCATGGACCAAGCATATGAACCCAAATGGGAAAAACTTAGGGAAATGTGGTTTGGAGTGCACCAAAGGGATCCCAAAACAGCAAGAACATTCTAAAGTTAAGCTTACTACTCTTGCCCAAAGATCCTAGGAACGATTCTCTTAGAATTTTCTGAAGATTGAGTAAGATTTAGCAGAGATTATTTGCTAATTACCCCTTCAAACTCAACTATAAATGGAACTCTCTACTAATCCTTTAGAAGGGACCCATATGCATTAAGTGACACTAATAGAAAGGAGTTATTCCTTAAACTCTCTATTTAGCCTTCTCTAAGCTCTGGAAAAAGTCACTGAGTTCTTAGTTTCAAGCTTAGAAACTAAGGGTCCGTTTTGATATAGCTTATTTTGTGGAAAACTAAAAATATTGTAGCAAAATAATTTTTAAATGTGTGAATAGTGCCGTGGGACTCATTTTTAATATTTTTTTTCTAAATAAAGTGGTTGTTGGTCCCATTAATAGTGCATGAACAATGCACTTTGTCTCCTACCCACTAAAACGCATGCATACAAAAAAAAAAAAAAAAAAAAACAAAAACAAAAACAAAAACACTAGACGCAAATGCGTTGGCTTTTCATTCGAATCCAAACATATACTAAGTTCCCCAGCACCTAGCTCACAAACACTCCTTATACCTCTACTCATAAACACTCATCTATCTCCAGTAGAAAGCTCCAGCAACTTTACTATACACTCTCTCTCTCATTACTCATACTACCTAAAATGTCCCTCATTACTCACTACTTATACTATATTCACGAGCATGTCTTGGCACCATAATGATCTTGTTACGCTAGCTGGGATCTCTATTTCTCCCTTCATCTCACACTAAGTTTTTCTCATTACTTGTTATAATAGAGCCCATAATATTCATTTACTCATTTACTATTGAAGGTTATGATTTAACTATCACCATAGAATTTTATCCTCATATTGTTATGTTAGAAGACTCTTCACCAGAGCCAATGGGTGATGAGTTTGAAAATGTGGATATTTTCCTTAATCTGTAAAATAGCTAACAGCTGGAGGTTTATTTTGTTCTGTTTTACTTTACAGCTGAGACATTTTACCACTGAGCTATTTTCTATAGAAACATTTTATTGATAGGCTATTTCTTACAATATGCTTTTAATCATGCTGACGTGTCTGCTGTAGGAATTGTTTACGAGCCATTCTTGTAAGTCTCAACCTAGGCCCAAGGCATAAAATAAAGTGAGTTCTTCGGATCTTCGCCGATAGCCTTTGGGCTGTGCCTCGAGTCCATCGTCAAATTTTGGTTTAGGCCTCCAACTCAACACAAATCTTATTTGTCGGAAGGAAAAACTTTTTCGCCCCCGACAAAACACTTATAGTTATTCTATTCAAAGAAATTGATAAAAACAAATATATTGTTGTTTTTTATCTAAAAAAAGAAAAGAGAAAAAGAAAACTCGAATTTAGGTTGATAGTTTGATACGCAATAGACTAATTCTTTCTTATTTACTTCTTTTTTGTCTTTTGTTTTGTTTTTTGTTTTTTGTTTTGTCTTATTGCTTTTATGTTTTGTGATACACAATATATATTTATTCTTATCTAAAAATAATAAAAAGAAAAAGAAAACTCAAATGTAGGTTGATAGTTTGATATGCAATAGACTAATTCTATCTTATTTACTTCTTTTTTGGTTTTTTAATTAATATTTTTTAATAAAAGATTAGATGAAGAATTTGGATTATAATCAAATTAAGACAAAATTTAGATTGTAATCAAATTAAGATTTTTATCAACTTAGAAATTATAGGAGAGGAAAAATTTTATCTATTTTTTCTTAAATTTTTTTTTTTTTTTTTTTGCAATTTGGTGAATCCACTTTGCATAACTACGATTTCTAAGTCCAACTTTTATTATATAGTTTTCTAAAAAAAAAAAAAAACTTTTATTATATAGTATATGATATGGTTTTCATTAAGGATTGGATATCCATATCTCTAACATAAAAAACTCAAATGGCCCAACAGTTAATCGTCAAGATTGTAGGATTTTGGTTATCTAGGAGATGGCCTGAGAATTTAAATATTAATAATTGTAATTGGGTTTTCAGTTCTGGACACCCTAGGTTTCAATTATTTTTTTAGAGTTAAAAAAAAAAAAAAGTTTTATAGTTTTTGATATCAAGTGCTCTTTTGCTTTAAGTGAGGTGGCAATAACCGGATGTGGTGATAAGTTTGTTTGGACAATTATGGGTTTTATTTTTTATTTTTCTAAATTTATGAAAAATGTTATATTTATAACATTTTCACAACAAATTTTATATGGGAGGTTGTTACTTATTGTTACTAGTGAGTAAGAAAGTAATTTCAGTGGTAGATTCAAATTAAAAATCTGTAACAATTAGCCATCTAGGATTTGTTGTAAAAACGTTGTAAATGTACTTTTTTTTTTTTTTTAATGGGTAGATAGTAGTGTAGTGAAGAGGTGGGGTTGAATCACAAATATGTGGCTCCAAAAGGGTGCCATTATAATTTCAAGGGTGCAAGACACTAAGGCAGATAAACACATACAACTAGAGACTAATCACCGTTCACGACAGGTGGGCCCATAGCGGGATAAATCGCTGGCTCAAGGAGTTTTTTTACAGTGCTAGTGCTCATACTTGAACCAGAAAGCTTCTAGTCAAAGCCAAGATAGCCACTTTGAAACTGAGTGCCTAACCACTCGGCCAACCCCACTGGATTCACTAATGGGTATCTTTGACTTGTTACAAGTGCAGTAAAATTTTTTTATTTATACAGTAATTATTTTTATTTTTATTGCTGGGAGTTTCGAATATCGGTTTATATGCTTTGTTATTATCGGTTTATTGTTGCTTATTAATATATTAGTATAAAAGAACCTTTTACACGCACAGTTGACTTACTTAAACAGCCCAAAATCTTTTCCTGGCTTGGGGCTCCCCACTGAGACCGAGTTACATTGACAGTGGCAGGCTGGTGAAATTATGTCACTTGATTACAAATATTCTTAAGAGTTTGTTTAGAATCCACTTTTTTTTTGTTAAAATTAAAAAGTTTTTACTATAACAATAAAAGTAAAAATTAGCTGTAATAGTACAGTAGGACCATGAATAATATCAAAAAGTGCAGTAGATCCTATAAATAGTAGGAAAAATAAGTTGAATAGTAAAATAAGATGACTTTTTAATTTGAAGCCAAACACACACTAAGAGACGTTTTAATCTAATATTTAAATTCACACTTTGTTGATTCGTGCGCTGAATTTTTTTTTTAATTTTATTTGATTTTATTTATTTTATTTTTTTGTCTACTATCAACTTGTGCAATTTATAATTTTTTTTCGATTATTTACAGTCACACAAATTAACAAATTGTGAAATTAAGTATGAGAATTATCATGTTCACAATAGTGTTGGTTAATCATATGGATCATTTTTGTGTTCCACGAGAATTAAGATCAAGTGATCAACCCTGCACCACCTCCATTTTATGCCGCGTAAATGAAAGATAGAAGTCATGGAACTGACCTTTTTTGTTTTTTACTTTGGGGGAGGGTTGGGTTGGCGGAAGGAACCTTCGCTTGATTGGTACCAACAGTAACTTATTAACTCATCAGTTGGCCATCTGTTAGACCAGAAGTCAAGCATCGCATGATTGGTACCAACAGTAGCTTATTAACTCATCAGTTGGCCATCTGTTAGAGAAGTCAAGCATCGCTTGATTGGTACCAACAGTAACTTATTAACCCATCATCAGTTGGCCATCTGTTAGATCAGAAGTCAAGCATGCATTGATTAGGTACTAATAAAGTGAAAGATATGATATTATTTTAGGTGCAGTTTGGATTCGGCGTCCGCGTTTGCTGAAACGCGTTTTTCCCTTTTTTTTTTTTTTTTTGGGCCGAATTGTTTGACGGGAGACAAAAAATACTATGCATGAACAGTGCGTGCACTGTTTATGCACTGTTCAGACAATAAAAAAATATTAAAAATGGATCCTACGGCACTATTCACACATTTAAAAATTATTTTGCTACAGTGTTTTTAGTTTTCAGTTTTCAGTTTTCAGTTTTCAGTTTCAGCAACAATAAGTTCAATCCAAATGGACCCTAAATTATTTGGTTTATTTTTAGTACTTTTCTAATTGAAGGTTTTATTTTATTTTTAATATACAATAATAAGTGGTAGTGAGTTTTAATCTCTACATTTTATTTAGTTAGCGAGTAATATATCTATTCCTCATTAAAACAAAATGAAATTTCAGTTAAAAAAGTATGGGAGATAAGCCAAACTTATTTTAAACAATATATATCTCTTCAGCTTTTGGCATAGTTAATAGTAGATTTTGGGTAAATAAGATTAGGATCAGTTAAAAAGGTAAAGAAATTGGTGGAAAATCTTTTTCCATGAATAGGATTTTTCTTAAGGGTACATATATACAAATCAAAAGATACTGGATCTTGCCCAACATTAATTAATTACTGAATAGAGTTCAAATCTTTCACCACACAAAATAAATATTCCCCTGCCATGTGGCACACAAAATGGCACACAGCATTTAAACATGGAAATCTAGCAAAGCCAAATCTTGCTTGGAAATCAAGATTGAAGTACTTCCAGCAAAGTCAAATCTTAGAAATAGAGTTCTTGAAGTGACCAAAATCTTGAAAATCAAGAACTGCATTTCCAAGATTGGACTTTACGTATACCTCGTGTCCTATATTCCAAGATTCGAGCATCATTCTCTTTCAAGCCGGATTGTAAGGATGAGTTTTACTCATGAGTGTGTAACATTTGGTATTAGAACCAACCACCACGTCGAGTAATCGAATGTGACTCATTGAGTATGGAATCAAATGAGTTGTGATTTTGTAATCAGATTTCGGAGGGAGCGACCTAGAGGCTAAGCTCTTGGGCATCTTCCCCTTATATAGAATCAAATGAGTTGTGACTGTGGTCGAACCTCAGAGAGGGCGACCTAGAGGCTAAGCTCTTGGGCATTCTCCCATTGCAAGCCGGTTTTCAAGGGTTGTCTTCCTGACTGAATCCACTTGTGAACCAGCTTCTTGCCCTTTTTCATCTGTTCCAATCTCTTTGTTTCCACTTGTGGGAGATCAAGTTGTTTGCTTAATCGATTTATATCATTGACCGTTGGTGCCAAACCACCTAGCTGGGATTCGAGGCCTTTGAGAATGGGTTGTTTAAACATAAGGGCTTAGCTATTCCCACATCCTTAACTGTGTAATGAAACACCGCAAAGCCCTCTCCAAATACTGCCCCGAGAGCTGCTCCTCATGCCATTACTTTGCTTCAAATATTCTATATCCAATATAGTATTTGTAAACCCAATTGAGAAACAAAGTAAAAGTAAACTAAAATAGCAGTGAAGCCTAGAAATTAGATAAGGAAACTGAAGAGAAAATAGAAAGTAAAGCGACGTAAGAAGATAAGAGGAAGTGTATTGTATGGTGTATGCTTCTTTGGTGGAAAAGAAAGAGAGGTAAAAGACAATTATAAATAAAGCAATTACTGTAAAATTTTTCCTCAATTGCTCATCATATCACGAACCAGGAAGGAAATTTCCTAATCTTTGCGCGTGGACCTACTCCTTCTAGAACTAGAACCAAAGCAAGGATATTGACCACGAACCAGGAAGGAAATTTTCTACTTTTAGCTCACCGACTTCATTCTTCTAGAGCTATAATGTTACGTGGATATGAAAAATTATTAAGTACTTCCGGAGTATCATAAATGTGTATTCCCTCTTCTCATATGAATAGTGGGACCTACTATGAATTTAATTTGTGAGACCCACCATTCATGTGAAAGGAGGGAGTAAACATTTATGGTACTCCGGGAGTACACAATAATTTCCCTGTGGATATTGGGGACAATTGCTACAAATTAGGATTATTAGTTGATAGGTTTTGTTTTTGAATAATTATTTTCTGTTTTGTATTTTCAAAATAGAGCATTAGTTTAGGATAGATGATTATATTATCTCTTTGTTTCTATCATGTAAAGGTACTATTTAAGATCCACAAATAATTGTGTTTTTGTGTGTGCGTGTGTGTGGAAAAAACGACCGTCTATTTATTTACAATTGCCAAGCCTTTAGATGGAGGGATAAGGAAAACAAAGAATTTTTATTAACTATAACTAGTCTCTAACCCGTGTGATGCACAGAAAAACTATTGACTCTAAAAAAAATGAAGAAATATTTAACTTCTATACTTTTTCCATAGTTTAGAAGTGTTGTCTAACATTGAACGTTATTGAATTGCAAGTGTATAGTTACCAAAACTTACAAAGTAATTTACAATTTTTAAATTAATAAAACAAAACTCACAATAGTTATATATACACACATACTCAAAACTAATTTAAACTGCAAATATATAAACAAAGGTCATAATATGAAGAAGACACACAAAGTTTCAAATTTGAGTAGTAATATGACTTTCTCATAATAATAACAATATAGTCAATTCAAAATATGGAACAATATCAAAATTATAATACCTAATTCCATTATCTTTTATGTTGAATCCAAACAAATAATTAATCAACCAAAAATCATAGCTTTTAATGAGAAAACAAAAAAAATCACATGAACCTAAATAAAAAGCATTTAAGGTGAAGAATTAAGATCAACCTACTGAGACGCAAATACCAAAAACCCCAAGACTTCAAAATTTATAGAATCCCCAAATTCTACTTCAAAACCAAACCAAATTCAACAAATTTATATATAACATACCAAATATAAAAAAATAATTAGTAAAAATTTCAATCCAAAAACCAAACCCACGAAAAGAATGTCAATATAAATATGGAGATTAACCCAAATAGTCAAAAGAAAATCAACTCTAAACATAACAAAAGAATAAGATAGAAAGAAAATCTCAGGCACATACGAAAGCAAATAAAAAATTCGACATAAAAGATAAAATTCATTAATAAAAATATAAACAAATATCCACATATGTTGAATTTAAATTTTATTAATAATAACAATATAAACAAATTCAACATCAAATTTATTAATTAAAGAAGAAGGTTGAATCAGATTGCTTGCATTTAAAAAAAAAAAAAAAAAATCCTAAAGTGAAGTTAAGTTTAGGGTTTTGAGGTGGTAATTGTTAGGACTTTGAGGAGGGGAGAGAGAGTCCTAACAGTTGTCTCTCTCTCTTTCTCTCTTTTTCTTAATCTAACGTGAGTCTTTTTTTTTTTTTTTTTAGTCCTATTTTCAAGGTGAGTCTCTTTTTTCCTTTGGGTTTTTTTTTTTAGTCTTATCAGAATTTTTGTTTTTATATAGATTATCAATATTTGAGTTTAAGTTTAAGTTGGACTTATTAGAGAGATAAAGTTTCACTTCTTGTTAAGTTTTGATTAAACAAAAATAATGTTGTTTAAAAAAAAATGATAATAATGAGTTTGAGTTTAAGTCGGATGTGGGGCCGGTTGCCCAAAAAGATAACTTAGAATTCATAGGAAGTGGGCTTGTGGTCCAACGGCTCAGTCCAAGGACATTTACTTATCCGAGGATGACCAAAGAGTGTTATTTTGAGAGCGCCGTAATACAAAGAGATGTAAGTTACGTGTAATAGCCCAAATTACGTCCGAGGACAAGGTCCACCTCTAAACCAAGGTCCGAGGTGAATGTAACTATTTTAGTACTCAAGGTCCTTTACAAAGTTACGTATGAACTAAAAGTAAACATCAACAAAGGAGGAACTGGAAAAGGTAGCAAATATCTCATAAAACTGCTACCTCCACATTAAATGCTTCCCAGCTAACTCTCTGGCTGCATTAATGTGGAGGTGATATCTGAATAGTAACCAAGCAGCCTTATGGCTACCAAGCAAAGGTTCCAGGACGTGTTGGATGGGACAAAAAAGAAGCTCTCAGATTAAAACCTACACGTGTACAGCGAGAATGAAGAAAGAATGCAGTATATAACAAGAAAGAATATGACATTGAAGGAAAAAAAAAAAAAAAAGGAGAGAAAAAGAAACACTGGAGGACCCATTAAGATATCCCCTGAAAACCCCAGCCGAGAAGAAAAGACATCGTTGAAACTAGTTTGAGGCTTCCTTTATTGCAAAATGATAATGTCTTTTTTCTACCAATTAGGCTTAGCTCTTACACCCGCTCTCTAGAATTTTTGTTGTTTGGGCTTAAACATTCCCCTCTTTTGGGGTCTAATCCAATTTGAGTCCTTACAATTGGCGCCGTCTGTGGGGAGAGCTTAATCTATTTGTAGAGAAAGACAAGTGCAAAGTTTGTGATGGAAGAGGGAGCACCAAAGCACCTAGTGGCAGGCCCACTGCAGGTGGATGTTAATCCACATCAGGTAGAGTCCAGGGGCTCTCAGCACAATAATCCATTGGTAATCCATGAACAGAGAAGCGATCGTGAGGGAAGTGCGCGAACAACCCACCCTGATAGAGGCCATTCTCATGGGAAAAGCCATGTCTCCCACGTAAAGAATGACAGAGGCATGCAGCAGGAGATTAACAAATTAAAAAGAGAATTACGGCACGAGCGACGAAAGCGTGCGGCTCACAACTTCGAGGATTCCTCGGAGGAGTCAAATGCCACCAGTTACAGACGAAGGTCAAGAACTCCGCCCAGTGAGTCTTTTTCATATGGAAAGAAGCACCACTGCGAACGAAAACGTGAGAGTCCACCTCGTCAGGGCTTAGGGAACTACACTCTGAACAAAGCATTAAGCCAAGTCTCTAAATCACCTTTCACGCGACGCATTGAGGACACAAATCTTCCTCGGCAGTTCCATCAACCAATGTTTACCATTTATAACGGTCAAACAGATCCAGTGGAACATGTTAGCCATTTCAGTCAGAGGATGGCCATTCATACTAAGGATGAGGCCTTGATGTGCAAGGTTTTTCCCTCAAGCCTGGGTCTAGTGGCGATGAGGTGGTTCAACGGTTTGAGGGTGAATACTATTGACTCCTTTGAGAAGCTCACCCAAGCTTTTGGAGCTCGCTTTATTACCTGTAAGAGGGTTGTCCAGCTCTTGGGATTGTTATTATCCATGTCTATGCGAGAAGGGGAAACCCTGAAAGCATATTTTGATAGATATTGGAAAATGTTCAATGAAGTAGATGGGGCCAATGATGATGTGGCCATTAATACCTTCAAGGAGGGACTTCCAACTGAGCATGATCTGAGGAGTTCCCTGACTGGTAAACCTGTTACGAGCATGCGGCAGCTTATGGATAGAATTGACAAGTATAGAAGAGTAGAAGAGGATCAGATATGGGGTAAAGGAAAGTCCAAGGTGATCCTTTAGGAGAGGAGGGATTTCAGGTCGGATCGATATAACAACAACCGACCTCGAAGGAACTTTGGAGGGCAATCAGGATCTGTCAACTCCCAAGTGGTCAATGTGTTGTTCCGAGAACCAGTACAATGGGTTCTAGAAAAGATAAAAAACAAGCCTTTCTTCAGACTGCCCAATAGAATGGCAGGGAATCCTGTGAAACGCAATCAAAACCTTTACTGTCAATACCATCAAGACCATGGACATATTACTAAAGATTGTAGAAACTTGTGAGATCACTTGGAACAGTTGATTCGAGAAGGAAAGTTGACCCACCTGTTGCACCATTCCAGTGGCTGAGGAAGTCAAACAGGGTCGACGTTTCGAGGATGCCTCTTCAGGAGCCCCCCTAGGCACAATAAATGTTATATTTGCTGCCCCAAGAAGAACAGGGTCTTGTCCCTCTAGGATAATGTCTGTGTCTCATGGTTTGGATGAGGGCTCTAGTTCAATGCCGAAGAAAGCAAAACTAGGCACCTCACTGGTGTTGGGCTTTTCGGATGATGACAAGAGAGGAACCATGCAACCGCATGATGATGTTTTGGTGGTTACGCTTAGGATTGGGGGGTATGATGTAAGAAGGGTGATGATTGATGAGGGGAGCGCAGCCGAGGTGATGTATCCTGACCTATACAGGGGGTTGAATTTGACACCCCAAGACCTAACATCTTATAACTCTCCGTTGGTGAGTTTCGAGGGTAGATCAGTCATTCCAATGGGTATGATTAGATTACCAGTGCAGACTGGCTCAGATGTGATGGAGGTGGATTTTATTGTAGTGGACGTTTTTTCTCCATATACGGCGATTTTGGGTAGGCCCTAGTTGCATACCCTAGGGGCTGTTTCCTCCACCCTTCTTTAGAAGGTAAAATATCCATCAAGAGGCCAAGTATTGGAAATATTGGGAAATCAAGTCATGGCAAAGCAGTGCATGATAGCTGCTATTCAACATCGGCCAGAGATAGGTACATCGGCCACGGCCGAGGGTGACTTATAGCAATCAAAGAATCTAGGAAACCTCTTCAGCACAACCGTCAAGGAAGCCAGGTGTGAGGAGTTGGAGATGGTGAATGTTGGTGATGATCCAGATAAGTACTTTTAGGTTAGAGCGCTGTTACCTTCGCTGGAGAAGGAGCAAGTGGTTGAGGTTCTGAGAAGAAACATCGATGTGTTTGCATGGAATGCCTATGAAGACCTTGGAGTTGATCTAGATTTCATTTGTCATCATTTGAATGTCAGTCCCTCCGCTATTCCGAAGAAACAGCCACCTCGGCGTCCGTCCAGAGTACATACCGAGGCTATCAAAGACGAGGTGACCAAGCTCAAGTAGGCAGGGGCTATCAAAAAAGTGTTTTACCCTCAGTGGTTGGCAAACACAGTTGTAGTGAAGAAGAAAAATGGAAAATGGCGGGTGTGCATTGATTTCACAGATCTTAATAGAGCCTGTCCAAAAGATCCTTTCCCTATGCCCCGTATAGATCAGCTGGTAGATGCAACGGTAGGTCATCCTCGGATGAGTTTCTTAGATGCCTTTCAGGGCTATCACTAGATCCCACTAGCACTGGGTGATCAAGAGAAGACCGCTTTTCTCACTCCCAATGGAAATTATCACTATAAGGTAATGCCCTTTGGCTTGAAGAACGCGGGGTCAACTTACCAGCGGATGATGACGAAGATGTTTGAGCCACAGTTGGGCAACAACATAGAGGTTTATATTGATGATATGGTAGTAAAGAGTAAAGTAGTGGCCGAGCATGTGACGGACCTCACCAGCACGTTTGAGATTCTAAGGAAGCATAAGTTACGACTGAACGCATCCAAGTGCTCCTTTGAGGTATGTTCTGGGAAGTTTTTTGGCTACATGGTGACCCACCGAGAAATTGAAGTGAACCCCGGTCAAATTAAAGCCATAAATAGCTTGCAACCTTCTCGGAATCCCAAGGAGGTCCAGAGGTTGACTAGGATGACAACTGTGCTGAACAGATTCATATCCAGGTCGGCAGATAGGTGTAGACCCTTCTTCCTTTTACTCCACAAGTGGAAAGGGTTCGAATGGACTGAAGAGTGCGCCCTGGCATTTCAGCAACTTAAATAATATCTGTCTTGGCCACCCATCATGTCTAGTCCAGAAGTGGACGAGGTCCTTTTCGCCTACTTGGCGATAGTCACTTATGCTATCAGTTTTGTTATGATACGAGTGGATAATGGCGTGCAGTGGCCAGTCTACTACGTGAGCAAATCACTTCATGAGGCTGAGGTGCGTTATTTACCATTAGAGAAGGCCATTTTGGCAGTAGTGCATGCTATAAGGAAACTACCACATTACTTCCAGGCACACACTGTGGTTGTTCTGACTCAGTATCCACTTAGAACTGTACTTCAGAGTGCAGACTACATTGGCAGGGTTGCCAAGTGGGGCACAATCCTAGGGGCTTTCGATATAAAGTATATGCCTCATACTTCTATAAAGGGTCAGGTTCTCGCCGACCTGGTGGCCGAATTTGCAGAAGGCTCTGAAGAAATAGGAGCAAGCCCACATGGCATGGATGAAAAATCGGTTGGCCTTATCTCCACGCAACGTTCCTCTCCTTGGAAAGTGTACGTGGATGGAGCAGCAAACAAAAGGGGGTCAGGAGTAGGGCTGGTCCTAATATCTCCTGAAATAGCCATTATCGAGAAGTATTTAAGGATGAGATTCTTAGCCACTAACAATGAGGCAGAGTATGAAGCTTTATTAGTAAAAATGGCGACGATTTAGAAGCTGGGTGGAAAAACAGTGGAGGTGTTCTTGGATTCAAGACTGGTTGTGGGCCAGGTTAAAGGGGAGTTGGAAGCTAGAGACACCAGAATGCAAAGTTACTTAAGCCAAGTTAGGCGTATGTAAATAGATTTTGAGTCTTTTGAATTGTCCCACGTCCCTAGAGGTGGAAATGCACATACGGACTCTTTGCCTACCCTCGCTACCTCCTCGGTACAGAACTTACCTCGAGTCATCATCGTTGAGGATTTAAATACACCCACTCCAATAACGGAGAAGTCTCTTCAGGTCAATCAAATCAGCTAGGCGCCTAGTTGGATGGATCCTATAATGATATTCATTGAGAAGGATATACTGCCCGAGGACAAATTGGAAGCTGACAAGATACGAAGAAAAGCTCATCGGTTCTGGCTGTTTGAGGACAAAAAGTTGTATAAACGCTTTTTCTCTGGGCCATATCTTCTTTGTGTGCACCCTGAAGCATCAGAGGCACTTCTAGAGGAGCTGCATGAAGGGATTTATGAGAGTCACACTGGAGAAAGGTCTTTATCTCATTGGGCAATCACCTAAGGGTATTGGTGGCCAGGCATGCAAAAGGAAGTGTAGGAATATGTTAGAAAATGTGATCAATGTCAGAAGTTTGCTCCAAACATCCATCAGCCTGGGGGAGTTCTTAACCCTCTTTCTAGTCCTTGGCCTTTTGCGCAATGGGGTTTAGATATTGTTGGTCCTTTCCCTAAGGCAATAGGAAATAAAAAATACCTGCTAGTTGGCACGAACTATTTCACGAAGTGGGTCGAAACTGAGCCCCTAGCTAATATCAGGGATGTGGATGTCAAAAAGTTTGTTTGGAAGAACATCATCACGCGATTTGGGGTTCCTCAGGCTCTTATCTTGGATAATGGCCTTCAATTTGATAGCAAGGCTTTCAGGGAGTATTGTTTCAACCTGGGAGTAAAGAACAGATATTCCACTCCAGCTTATCCACAGGGAAATGGGCAGGCCGAGGTTGTCAATAAGGTCATTATGAGTGGGCTCAAAAAGAGGCTAGATGATGCGAAGGGAAAATGGGTGGAGGAGCTGCCACATGTCCTTTGGACATATCGAACAATGCCCCGGCGGTCAACATGAGAAACCCCATTTTCAATGACGTATGGGGCTAAGGCTGTGATTCCCCTCGAAACGGGTTTCCCCACATTAAGGATTAGTACTTTCACCTTAGATGGCAATGATGAGCTTTTGGGTAAGAATCTAGACCTAATAGATGAACGACGAGAAAAAGCGATAGTTCAGTTGGCCTATTACCAACATAAGCTGAAACAAGGTTATGATGTGAATGTGAGGCTGAGGCCGTTAGCTCCAGGGGACCTGGTGTTGAGAAAAGTCTTGGAGAATACCAAAAATCCAGCTTGAGGAAAATTAAGACCCAATTGGGAAGGACCATATCGTATCACATCTGTAGCAGGAATAGGTGCTTATTACTTAGAAGATTTAGACGAGAAAACTGTACTTCATCCTTGGAATGTAAGCAACTTAAAGAGGTATTGCTATTAATACGAACAGTTCTGCTATATGTCTCTTTTTTAACTTAACTTGAATTCTATTACTTGTGTTCTTTAAATCTATTGAAATATTAAACAGAAACTAAGTCATGTCAGGTCCTCGGACCACAACTTAGTGGAAATTAATACAACTGTGAAATCTATTGAAGTATTAAATAGAAACTAAGTCATGTCAGGTCCTCGGACCACAACTTAGTAGAAATTAATACAACTGTGAAATCTATTGAAGTATTAAACAGAAACTAAGTTATGTCAGGTCTTTGGACCATAACTTGATGGAAATTACTACGCAATATGACCTTAATTGAAGTGTTACATTGAAGCTAAGATATGACAGGTGGTTTACACAATAAACTTAGCAGAAATCAATGCTTGTTAAGTGGGATCCTCAAGACTATAATTGTATATTAAGGCAAACTCCATGAGCATCACTTAAAGTGTTTTAGGGTGGTTAATGCCTCCAGAGATTAACTGTCTGGAAGACTGTCTTCAGTATGGACATTTCTTAAATGAATATGAAACAAGCCTTGGTAGAGCTGATAAGTTCACAGTTAAAGTTTATTTTGGTCCTCAATTGGCATACATAAATTTAAGTTTTTCCTTGTAGTGTCAAATTCTATTCCTACGTAGCACGGGATAATGTAAAAGTAAAGAACAGTCATGCAAGGAATTACACAAGTAATAAATAAAACCAAACTGCCTCATATAAATTTGGAAAGAAAGTACACATCACAATGGGGAGTGTTTTCAAAGAAGAAAAAATTAAATTAAAAGAAAAATTACATAAACTATTTGTTAAGTTTTATTTGGAGCTTGTGCTGTGGAGCCTTGCTGGTTTCTTGAGGAGGGGTCCCTTTTTCCTTCTCCTGTGGAGCTTCCCCTATAGGCAGCACAATAGAAGCCAAGGCCTGGGCAAAGCTTTGAGAAGCTTGTCCATCTTTGGTTCCCTCTGCTATTCTAGCCGAGGAGGTATCCTTCACCACTTCGGGTACTTCAGATTGCTTCTGCTGATCAGTAAGAGAAGGATCTTGAATTTGAGCCTCTTTAACCAGTTCAGTAGCAGTTGAGGAGGCCTCCTGTTGTTGGGAAGAAGCACCTGGGGCTCGTATTGCTGGGGGGAAATAAATTTTCTCAGGCTTCCTCAGCTCTGAAGAGGGCTCAATCCCAGCTCGGTTGAGAGCTTCCTTTCAGGTCTGGGCACAGTACGTCCGACATACTACTGGGATCTCGGCTCGGAAGTTATCCTCGGTATCAGCAACGCCGACGTCGTAACCATGCTGTTCGACTACATCTCTTTCTTTTTCAACCTCGGCTCTTGCTTGTTTAGCCTCAGCTTTGGCTTTTTCAGCTTGATCTTTCAACCTCTGAGCTTCCTCCAGTTGCTTCTCTAAGGATGATATCTGCTCCTTGGAAGCTGCTAACTGGGCATTGGCATCAACCAGGCTTTTTCTTTGGTCCTCGGCTTGCCTTTGGAAGTCGGCCAGGGCTGAATCAGCACTCTTTCGAGTGTGTTCTTTGTTGGCCAACTTCTTCTTCAGCTCTGTAACATTCTGCTCGCTGGCAGTAAGCGTCTGGACAGCTGTATTTCGTTTCTTCCTCTCCTCATCCAGCTGCTGGTAAAAGGCATTGATCACCTCCTCTAGCCTGAAAGTGGATTGAACAACCTAAAAAAAAAAAAAAGAAAAAAAAAAAGAGAAGTGTCAGAAATACAATAAACCAAAAAGAATGAATAAAGCAGTAAGGATACTATACCATGCCCAAATGCCTTTTCATGTTCATGAAAATCTCATTCTTCTTCGTGTTCCTAAGCTCGGCCATGTCCTTGGGAAGAAGGAGGATTTCTTCTAAGGCCAAGGCGACATGGCATCCGATTCCATCATTAAAGTCTCTGATTGAGGCGTCTTCCCTCAAAGGCTCACCACAGAGCATGGGAGCAGGGAGCAAGGCCTCGGGCTCCGAGGACTGAATATTTTGCTTGGCCGCAACTTTTTGAGACCTATGAATGATCTTTTGCTGCTTCGGAGCCCGTTGGACCTCGTCCTCCTGATTTGGGCGAGACCTCCCAATCTCCACCACTTCTTTACCTTTTTGCTCTCTCTTCCTCTTGGAATCAGTAGGTTCAACCCCCTGCGATTGAGGTACTTGAGGAGGAGGAGGATGTGGGAGATTAGTTTGAGTAGACTTCCCTAGCGCCCCCTTTCCAGGTTTGCCCTCTATCACGTCCAACAAACTTCTTTGATTTTTTCTCTGAATGCCCATGTCGTCAGAAATCACCTCGGGGGATTGGGGTTGGTTGAAAACTTCAAACTCTTCAGAATCTAGCAACTCTACAACTTCTTCTTCTTCCTCTCTTTCTTTTTCTTCTTTCTCCTTCACTTCCTGAATAGTAGAACGTGATGAGGAGGCCCTTACGAAAATAGCAGCCACAGGTAATGGCTGAGTGAAGGGGGTGCTTTCAGGAATTGGAACACCCTCAGGGACAATAAACCCTTCAAAAGCTACGCTGATTCGGTGTAGCCAAGGATCTCTAGCCTTTATCACACACTTGGGAGCTTGAAAGGCGGTGGAAATTGGTTTGTATCGGAGGATTATATGTGCTGCTCTCAGTTGGCCGTCAGAGGGGTTTACATACACCTCGGACCGTAGGATTTTATCCAAGCTTTCCTTGTTAATTAGTCTGAATTGGGGCTTGGTAGCGCGCTTATCTACGAACCCAATAAAACAGCAAAAAATTCCGTCAGAAATGAAGTCAACTTGAATTAAGGAATATAAGTTAAAGTGTAGAGGCGTCCAGCCTAAAAACCCCACTTGGTGTTCCCTCCTAGGTTGGACAGGATAAACCATCGTGCCATGCCCCAAAAAAAATGAGAAAATCATCTTTTAGGCCCTTGTTCGATGTAGGGAGACACTGGATTAACCTTACCTCAGGGTACCTAGACTTAAGATAGTATCCCTGACCCTTCAAATGATTAAGGTTGTATACCCAGTTCACATCGTGATGGGTAAGGCCTAGATTCATCCTCACATTAAGGGCTTCTATACTCCCTAACACCCTGAACATGTTGGAGGCACATTGTGTGGGGGACAATCTGAAGAATCTAAGGTAACTCCTAGTGAGACTACCCATCGGAATAGTCATCCCTCCTTCTATGAAAGCGATCATAGGGATGACTACTTCCCCTATTTTTCTATCATCAAACCACGTTTCTGTGGAAGCATATCTCATGCCCACTGTGGAGGGGATCTTATACTTAGCTCTAAATTCCTCTATTTGCTCCTCAAAATCAACTAGATACTTAAACCTACCCATTTCTTAAGAATCATGAAGAAAAATTAGTGAAGAGGATTGAAGACTGAGGAAGGTTAAAGAAACTTACAGGTACGAAAAATGAGCTCCTCGGACAGACTTCAGGTATTTATGAGAGTGTGGAGAAGAAAGAAAGAGGGACAGGTTCAATGAATACTTGATAAGACAATGCAATTTTTTGTAACTGCAAAGAGAGTTGATTTGAAAACTCTTTATAGTGGTGCAGAAATCGTAAGTGGGAAAAATCCCACCCATAAATATCGCGAATCCTCCACCGTTAGATTAATATTTTGCTGAAACGTGGAGGGGCGAAGAATCCGCCATCATTTATTAATGGCATGCTCCTAACGTCAAAACGTCAGGAGCGTGCCTCGGGCAGACAGAAAGGCGTTTTGAAATTCAGAAAAATCCCAAACGAAGGAGGTGAGGCCAGAATATCAAAATCTCCTTTTTTCCAAGGTGACAAAAAGTGAGATTTTGAGGGGCTATTGTTGGGTCGGTTGCCCAAAAAGATAACTTAGAATTCATAGGAAGTGGACTTGTGACCCAACGACCTAGTCCGAGGACATTTACTTATCCGAGGATGACTAAAGAGTGTTATTTTGAGAGCGCCATAATACAAAGAGATGTAAGTTACGTGTAATAGCCCAAATTACGTCCGAGGACAAGGTCCACCTCTGATCCAAGGTCCGAGGTGAATGTAACTATTTTAGTACTCAAGGTCCTTTACAAAGTTACGTATGAACTAAAAGTAAACATCAACAAAGGAGGAACCGGAAAAGGTAGCAAATATCTCATAAAGCTGCTACCTCCACATTAAATGCTTCCCAGCTAACTCTCTGGCCGCATTAATGTGGAGGTGATACCTGAACAGTAACCAAGCAGCCTTATGGCCGCCAAGCAAAAGTTCTAGACGTGCTGGATGGGACAAAAAAGAAGCTCCCAGATTAAAACCTACACGTGTATGGCAAGAATGAAGAAAGAATGCAGTATATAACAAGAAAGAATATGACATTGAAGGAAAAAAAAAAAAAAAAAAAAAAAAAAAAAAAAAAAAAAAAAAGGAGAGAAAAAGAAACACTGGAGGACCCATTAAGATACCCCCTGAAAACCCCAGCCAAGAAGAAAAGGCATCATTGAAACTAGTTTGAGGCTTCCTTTATTACAGAACGATAATGTCTTTTTTCTACCAATTGGGTTTAGCTCTTACACCCGCTCTCTAGAAATTTTATTGTTTGGACTTAAACGTTTCCCTCTTTTGGGATCCAATCCAATTTGAGTCCTTACATTGGATTTGTTAAAAAGATAGAGTTTCACTCCTTGTTAAGTTTAGACTAAATAAAAATAATTTCATTTAAATAAAATGATAATAATGAATATATGTGATCAATCCTAACAAATATCTTAAAAGATCTATAACCGACCACAAAAAATATATTAGATCATGATTTAGTTGTTGTGGTTGAGGATTATATTTTAAAAAAAATTTAAAAACAGTACTTAAAAATTAAAAACCAAGCCTACAAAACCGCCTGAACAGCACAATTTTTAGAGTGCCTTGAAAACAATGGTTAACTTTTGGTTGTGTGAATGCGTGTTAAACTTAAAATAATTAAAAGTTAGTTTTGCTTTTATGTTTTACCAGATTTTGTTTATGAACCCCACCACATTTACTCCAAAAAGTAATAATTTTATCTATATATAAATTATGAGGAAAACAGTTTTTGAGCACTGATTTGTATAATACGTTATAGTGAAAAAGTGTAGAAT
Organism: Quercus glauca; assembly: GCA_023736055.1. Lineage (NCBI taxonomy): Eukaryota > Viridiplantae > Streptophyta > Magnoliopsida > Fagales > Fagaceae > Quercus > Quercus glauca. The sequence goes on along the minus strand of CM043318.1, from coordinate 74,298,826 downwards.
AATAAACAAAAAAACATGGAAATCATAAGAGTATGAACCTTCAATTATGTCGCCTTCGTCTTTGTTATCATCTCTTTCAATTCTCTGTTTCTTTTGAACCTTCATGCTTCCTACCATGGCTTCAATTTGCCATGTGTGTTTTCTTTGTGAAAATTTCAGTGATTATGAAGAGTTTTGACCTTGGTAGGGGTTTATATTTGTTGAAATTTTTGTTATAGAATTTTAGTTGAAGTAGAATTTTTAACCTCTTGAAACATATATCTAATAGAGTTTTGTTTAAACTAAACTGTTGTAACACTTGATAAGAAAATTACACGTTGAAAAGAAATAATAAATATATAAGATATAAAAAGAAAAAGAAAATAGTAGTGCCGTGAAAAATTGTAGAAGTTTCAGAGACTTCGGTCCAAGGTTTATATTTGTTGAAATTTTTGTTATAGAATTTTAGTTAAAGTAGAATTTTCAACCTCTTAAAACATATATCTAATAGAGTTTTTCTTAAACTAAACTATTATAACACTTGATAAGATACTTACACGTTGAAGAGAAATAATAAATATATAAGATATAAAAAGAAAAAGAAAATAGTGGTGACGTGAAAAATTGTGGGAGTTTCGGAAGTTTCGATTATATATACTAGTTTCTAAGCACGCATTCATACGTGTGCTTAGAGGCTCTTCTATTTTTTGGGTAAAAATTAATAATTTACATTTATTACAATTTGGGATTTCTATTTTTTCCAATCACCAAAAAAAAAATAATAATAATAATAATGAATACGTGGGGTGAGTTTTATAGATTGGAGGAGTTTTAAAACTAAAAAAAGAGTGATCCTATTTTGTAGGGAGTTAGAGAGTAGAAATAGTAATTTAAATCTATATCTATATATTACTAAAAGCTGAAACGTAGCGTTTAATGTTGCTGTTCTCACGTTGCGCCACATCAGCTGATACGTCATTTTTTTAAAAAAATATAATTTTTCCTACAATTTTAAAATGGTTTTTACAATTTTCAGCCCTATAAATGCAGCCTACTACTTATTTATTTACTTCCACTATCACCCTATAATAAATCCACCCCACTATTTATTTATTTACTTCCGCTATCATCCTATAATAAATCCAGTCCACTACTTATTTATTTACTTCCATTATCACCCTATAATAAATCTGTATAATTAATTCAGCCCACCTCTTATTTATTTAGTTCCACGATCAAGCCCAACCCAAAGCCTTTTTAGTTCAGTTTTAGATTTTTGTGTGAGCCTTTTCAGCTTAAAGGAAGAAAAAAACACTTCTCCAACCTTTCTCTCTCTTTTACCATTTCATCTCCCCACTACTTCTTTAATCTTTCTCCCTCCCTTACTTTATCATCTTCCCACTACCCTCTACATTAATATCATTCTTCATCTTTCTCTTCATCTTCTTTTATTTTTATCTCTCTTATTCATACTCTCTTACTATAAATTCGTCACTATCTCTTCTATTCTATGCATAATTTTCCTTCACAAAAAAAAAAAAAAAAAAGGTTCTCTCTCTATCTCTCTCTCCCTAAATTTTTTGGTAGATTTTTTATTTTTATTTTTTTTGCATCTCTACTTTAGGTTGATAATGTTTTATATTCTTTAAAATTCTATTTTGGGTTAATGCGATTTATTTATTTATTTTTAAAGTAGTTGTTGTTGTTTTTTTTTTGGGTTAAATGTTATCCTATTGTGTTCTAAAGAATTAAATATAGCATATAAAAATATAATATTATTCTATTACATAGCATGATTTAGATAATTTGGTATTTATTCTGTTACATAGCATGATTTTTTATAATGCTCAATTTAGATGTTAAACTATGAGACTTTACTAATTTTTGTTTATTTTCTAATCCTTTGTGGTGGACAAAGTACTCTTAATAGTTATATTAGAAGTACTCTAGAATTCCATTCATTTAAAGAAAAGTAAAAGTTAGCCAAATGAAAATAATCGGATAGGTGACAAATTTTATTTTAAATATTATTATTTTATAACAATGCATGTATAGAAATTTAATTCTTAAATTTTGCTAATAATTGTTTATTTGATAATATGTTTTGGGTGGTCAAAATTATAATTTCTACAAAGAAAATAACCTTAATAGATTATCAAAAAAAAAAAAAAAATTATCCTAATATTGGTTCAATTAATCATTGTTAAGTTTTATTAATTTTTTTTTAGTTTACATTTTTTTGGTGTTTTGGATTATTCCTATATTACATTTATGATTATTCCTATAATAAATAAAAATATAATTACGAAATACATTACTCATTGTTAGATTAGTTTAAATTGTAAAAAAATAATAATAATAAAATTACCATAAAAATAATTATCACGCACAACCTTATTTTAATTTTATTATTAGATTAGTTTAATTCTATTATTTTTGTCAATTTACTATTTTAACCTCATTTTTAAGTTTTAGGCAGGAGTATTTTTGACAATAAAAAAAGTAATAACTAACTTTCTTTTGCCAATTTATTATTTCAACCCTATTTTTAAGTTATTGATTAATTAAATTAGGGGTATTTTTGACCAAAAAAAAAATAATAACTAACTTTCTGAATTCTTTTAATATTTATAAAAGAAGATATATATATATATATATATATATATATATATATATATGTATGTATGTAGATAACACCACTCCATCTTCGGTCTTCTAATACAAATAAAATAAAAGAAATAAAAAATCCTTCCATCTTATCTATTCTTACTTATTAATTGAAGTCTATTTAGTTTAGAAACCTATACAAATTAGGTTTCTTATTCTCTCAATTTTCTTTTCCATTATTAATTCCGTTTCACCATTCCAAGATCTTCTTACCTTCGACCAAACAAAGAAAAAAAAAAAACGTTGTATCTCATCTACCGACTTTTCTAGCCCCAAAGCAACAATGTCAACCTTTTATCTGCCCGAGGAATTGGTGGTAAATATACTCTCACGCTTGCTCCCCAAAACCCTAATTCGATTCAGTTGTGTCTCCAAAACTTGGCTTGCTCTCATAGGAACCCTAGATTTCGTCTCCGAAAACATCCTCAACCACTCCATTCTCGCCACCAAATCCCAAAACCCTAACCCTCAACTCCTCCTTGTCAAATCCACGATCCAACCACGTTGTGATAAGCAAACATACTCTTTCCTCTCCTACGACACACTACTCGACTGTGGGTTTCGAATCCCGCTTAATCTCCCACTTCGTCCTGTCCTTCGAAACCACTGGAATCCTCCATATCCAACTCCATATCTCGATTTGAACATAGTTGCTTCCTGTGATGGTCTCCTCTGTCTCTATGACTATAACAGACGCAGCAACATCTACCTTTGGAACCCCTTCAATGCCGCCACCCCCACAGAACTCGAGGTTCTCCCTCCCATGAACCGTGGTCATTACATGCTCAATGAAAAATTCGTGGGATTCGGGTTTGACTCAAGATCCAATGACTTCAAGATCGTCAGGATTTATAGTGATTGTGTTGCGGAGTACATGGCCGGACTCACACGTAAATTATACCCTGGCGAAGTGGGAATTGGGAAGGGAGTGGGAGTGTATAGCTTAAGCACTGGTTCATGGAGACAGGTCGAACATGATCCAAAAATGATCTCTGGTATTCTTCCCTATCGGCATATGACTGCATACATGAATGGGCTCTTTTTCTGGTTGGCTGTAGATGAAGACGATTACAACGATAATAGAATTGTTGCCTTTGACTTTCGCACTGAGGTCTTCAACATGACGCGGCTTCCTGATATTAGCGTTATTGGCGAGTGGCGGAGTCTCGTGGTGTTGAACGGGTTTATTGCTATGGTGATTTATTCTAGTATGTCGGATAATTTAGGTTTTGATATATGGGTTTTGCTTGAATTTGGTGTTAAGGAGTCGTGGACTAAGCTTGTTACAATTGATCCCTCGTTAGATTTGCAAAGGCCATTGCTGTTTTGGAAGAGTGGGCAGATTTTAATGGAAAATACAAAAGGGCAGTTGGTATTGTACGACCCATTTACACAAACAACCAAAAATGTTCAACTTGACGGGCATGAGGGACCGTTACGAGTTGTTCCCTACACAGTTTAGTCAATGCTTGACGTATTGTTTGATTTAATGTGTCTGCCATCTTTTATATAAGTTTTGATATTAAATGGTTGAATGACATTAAGTCTTTTTTTTTTTTTGATATTGTGAGCTGAATCTGTGTCTTCTCTCCGTAATTTTGATCAAATGTAGAGAAGGGTTGATTGATGTTATATGTGATGACAAGTAAAGAATTCGTGGTTTTATTTTTTGTGGCCAGGTTGATATGCCTGAAACATTGGTAAAATATATAGAGAATAAGAAAAATGCTAGTTTTTGAAAATTTTCCTGTTTCAAAGGACAGTAGAGCATTTTTCTCCTTTGTTGGTTCAAACATGTGTTGTCAAAGGACAATAAAAGTTTATTTTTGAATACTGCTTATTTGCTAAAAATTGAAAAACTTATTATTGAAAATATTGTAGTAAAATAATTTTTAAAAGTATAAATAGTGCTGTGAGACACAAATTTACCTAGAAATCTACAATTTGCTGAGTTTGGTGGTCCATAAACAGTGCCGTGGGACCCCAAAAAAAGGCAAAACGCAACTTGAATATAATTTAAGTTGAGCATAATTATGAGTAATGCTACAGTTATGCCAACCTCTCATTGGTTTTTATTTAGGCCCACTATTAATTTATTTTTTTAATTACCAATAATCACTCACAACACTATTAATATCATTTTTTTTTTCATTTTATACTATGATATGCATCACATTAGCATATGCACATCTTTCTCATAAAAAAAAATAAAATAAAATAATTAGCATATGCACATTAGCATAGGAGACCCGTATAGCACAACAATTGTTTTAGAGCAGACCTTAAACCTTGAAAGATTTCAAACAATTGTTTAATAATTTTTACATCAATGATCAAACAGCGTCAATTTCACATTCACAATTGATATGAGACACTTTATGCGATCTACTCATGACTAGGAGCCAAAAACGTTTGCTCAATTCTTCCAAACTCTTTATTCAAGGTCTTGGTCCAAACATGCGTGGAGGATAAATTGTTTTCGAGCAAAATTCTTTCTATGAGGTTTTGAGTGGTGCTAGCTGCATGGAGTTTCCTTGGAAGGTTATTTGTCATTAAAAAGAAAGAAAGAAATAAATAAAAGATTAGGTGTGAAACACATATTGACTATTCATCATATGTTGAATAGTACGCTATTGAGTCATTCTTGTTGCACTCTTCACTGCAAATATTAAACGCTTAAATTTCATTTTCGTCATTCAAATTGATATCATATATTAACCAATTAAATTTTTATAATTCCCATAAAAGGAAAATTAATAATCAAAATTTTATATACATCAAAGAATAGCTAATAATACTATTATTTGACTACCGCACACCGTTAGTGCGATGGTCACTCCACAAGTATAAGTGTTTGTGGGGTGAGGGGGTAAGGACCGAGATTCAAGTCTCCAAGAGAGAGTTTCATATACATATACACTTAGATTATACTAGAGTAGTATTTCTATCATGTATAAATATATATATATATATATATATATTATGATTTCTTGAAGACTGTTGTTATTGGGGCTACTGGATTTGATTTACAAACTGAACTGGGCCTGCTTAATAAGACTAAGCCCATTTTTTTAATCTCTTCCCCTGAAAATTCCACACATTCAAAATGACTCATAGTGTGGGCTTGAAGATTAAAATTGGACCCATTTGAAGTATAACCCATTGTCGGTACTGAAATCATTAGGCCCAAATTAAAACTTGTTAACCCACACGTAAGTTCTTTTACACCTATAGTTACTGGCCCCGTGCACTGCATTATTTTTTAAATAAATTTTTTGTAATAACTTAAACAAATTGGATTCATCAAAAATCTTATTCTTGTGAATATATACGCACCAAAATTTCATAATTGGTTAAGGTGGTTGATTTTACTTGGTGCAAAGCACCAATTTATATGCAATGACAACTTAGTGACTTACATCATTTTACATCAATTTTATTTTATACCAGTCACAATGTGTTAATTATAAAAAAAAAAAAAAATTATTACTAGATTTTCTATATTTGATTATATATATATATATATATATATCTCTCATAAATTTGAGTTTTAATATACTAAAAATTATTTAAAAAAAAACACGTTATTCCCCACAAGTGACTCAATATATGTATATATTATATTTTCTAAAATTAAAGTATTTTTGTTTTACTCTAGGTCAAAATCTATTAAAATGTAAATGACTCATTAATTAGAAAGAAAGTGAAAGGGTGTTAATTAATTTACATGGTTTGGTCTTGACAACCTATGTCTATGGAGAAAAACTCCTTATAGGTATATTTTTTCCTATATAAACCATGTATTGCAATGGACCCGTAGCAGATGCATAATTGACTCAATATAATTTGAGTTCTCAGGCAATAATTTTAATGAAGTTTATTATTATTATTATTACTATTATTATTATTATTTAATTAGTAATTTTTATTCTCACTTCTTGACATAAAAAATTATTTATTAATTTTTCTGTATTTAAAATTTTATAACATTTTATCAATTTTAATTTTAGAAAAAATATTTTTGCCAAAATAATTATTGTGATGGTTTTTTTTTTTTTTTTTTTTTTTTAATGGCATTAAATTTTTACTAAAACAAATTTATTTATTTATTTGTTAAGATTGGGCTTTTTTTAATTAAAAAAAATACTATTGAATAAAGCCTATTTTATTGGGCTTTAAGCCTGTTACTTGAGCCATTCCTATCTAAGAAATTAAACCAAGGTTGAAAGAACTACAAAAGTTGTACCTCTAGTAGAATGGAGATTTCTTTACTTGTATACTAAGTCAGCTTAAACTAAGATTAAGACGGACTAGGATTTATTTATAACCTTAGGCTCCTTTATTTATTATTAGATACAGAGACTAGGAGAGCAATCCTCCATTGAAGCTATGCGTGAGTACGTTTCACGAAAGAGAGCAATGTCAACCTATGTTCCTGAAGAGCTGTTGGTGAAGATACTGTCATTGCTGCCCCCAAAATCTCTCATTCGATTCAGAACTCTCTGCAAAACCTGGAATTCTCTCATTGGAAACCCAGATTTCTTCTCCAAAAACCCTCCTGAACCACTCCATTATCATCAGCCCCGAAAACCCCGATGATCATCGTTTCCTCGTTGTCGATGGCAGGGATAAATTCACTGGTGCAAGACGAGTTTGCTCGATCCTCTATTATGACACTCTCGAAGGCGAAGGCGAAGGCGTGTCGCCTCAGACTCCTCTATATTTACCCGATTATAACTTATGTTGCATTCACTGCGACAAAATTGTGGCTTCCTGTGATGGCTGTCTCTGTCTAAACTGTCATGCATGCTCCGATAATATTGTTATATGGAACCCTTACACAAAATACGTATTCAAGGGTCCATGGAACTTCTCTCATTGTAAAAGTCCCACTGGATCTATCATAAAAGGAGACAATGTTGGGTTCGGTTTAGACTTGAAATCTAATGACTTAAAGGTGGTGAGAATTCGTACTTACCTGCCCATGCCAGGTAAAGGTAAACCTGTTTAGGATGTTCAACTGTACAGCGTAAACCGTGGTTCTTGGACTGAGCTTTGTGTCGATATCCCATATGGATTTCTAGATGGAAAGAAATTGACATTTTATATAGATGGGGCTTTTTACTGGTATGCAGATACTAGTGATTGCGATTTTGTTCTCAAAAACGAGATTGTTGCTTTTGATATGAGCCAAGAGACTTTCAGCATGACGAAGGTGCCAGATAAATGCCGTGTTAAGAGTAACAATTATAGGCGGTGGAGGACTCTTACGGAGTTAAAAAAAACGTGTTGCTATGATACGCTACACTTCTGAATCGAGTAATATAACCTGTAATTTATGGGTGCCGCTTGAATTTGGTGTTAAGGAGTCGTGGACCAACTCTTTACCATTATACCTGCATCGCTTTTGGGACGTCCGTTGGGGCTATGGAAGAACGGTAAGTTCTTTCTGATTGACATTATGGGGCACCTGCTGTTGTGGGATCCCTTTACCGGAGAGATCAAGAATCTTAATGTGGCTGAGCAGACCATTTCAAGTCTTTCCATACACTCTATGTGGAAGAGGTGATGCCCCATGTTACATAAAAACTCCTGCAGCAAAGATTATGGGGAAGAAACAGATCTTAGAACGATCACAAGATATTGATATAATTTGTGACTGTTAATATCAATGACTGTAATTGAAATTTCGCTTCTTGAAACGATAGATTTCACTGTTATGTGTTCTTCTTTTTGTAGATCTTTTAAGGTTTTGACACTAATTAAGAAATTTGTGGTTGATAGAAGCCTATCTTATATACTAATTCGGAGTTCCTTAACTTTTTCTAAAGCTGTCTTATCTTAATCCACACACTTGTGTAAATTTGGAAGGAACTTAAGCAAAACATTGTTGAGGAACTGGGTAAGTTTCTTGAGAAGTCGTGTATTTGAATATGATTCAAGCCCTTAATTTATAGACAATGCAGAGTCATGACACTAGACAACATGACTTTTCAAAATAATTCATAACTTTTCATAAACAAAAAATTTAGTTAGTGGAACGTATGGTTCCTTATCGTTACCTATGGTGGCTGTCAAACTTTGAGAGAACACAATGAAAAATAATAACTGGATTGTTTCGAGGTATCCGGCCTCCTTAGTATTCACTTTGATAGATAATTCAGATGCCTTTATTTGAAAATACTTCAGCAACGTCAATACAATATGGATAACTGATCAACCCAAAATAAAAGGATCTCTACAACTCAACTACTAAAGATTCAGACTACTACTTAACAATCTTAACGTTAACAACAATGTTCTAATCAAATCTCCTAATTTGACTCAAACATGATTTTTATTGAAATCAAATAAATAACAAACAATCACATAACATGGAAACTACAACCCCTGTTCCTCACATTTCTCATACCAGCTAACAACTTCCTGCACGGGACATTTTTCTCCCTCCATAGAAAGGACCCTTGTCCGCAAGGGTGTATTGAGGAAACTGATGTACCACGCTGTTAAAATCTTCCCACGCAGCATTAGTGGCTGGTAACCCCTGCCAATGTACTAAAATCTGTGTCTTATTTTGCCTTGTTCTTCCATCCAAAATAGCCTGTGGTCTTACTCGCAATTCATCTTGACCCTCCATATGAAGTGGTAGTTGTGGTTGTGTTGAAACTTTGGATCCCAACTTCTCCTTTAATAGTGACACATGAAAAATTGGGTGAATTCGAGAATCCAAGGGCAAGTCCAACTTGTAAGCTACCTGTCCAATGCTTGCGATGCAGGATTTGAAATGGACCATAATACCGTGGAACTAGCTTTGCATTCCTTCTAAGGGCTACAGAAACTTGTCTATAAGGTTGAAGACACATACACCCAAGCTCCCACCTCAAATTCCTTTTCCCTGTGTTTGGAATCATAGTTTCTTTTCATTCTAACTTGGGCAGCCTACAAATTTTCTTTTAAATCCCCTAGAACTTGATCTCTTCTTATCAATTCCTCTTCAACTGCTGCAACTTTAGCTGTTATTGGTAATGTAAGCCAGCAAGGATGGAGGTTCCCTACCGTACACCACCTCAAAGGGGGTTCGCTTACTAGTTGAATGCCAACTTGTATAATAGCAAAACTTTGCCCAAGACAACCATTTTACCCATTGTTTGGGTTTAGCACTAGTGAAACAACGCAAATACATCTCCAATGTTTTATTAACCACCTCACCCTACCCATCAGTTTGAGGGTGGTATGCAGAACTGAAATTGAAGTAGGTGCCATTGAGACGGAATAACTCAGTCCAAAAAACCACAAGTAAAAGTTGGATCACGATCACAAACAATAGACTTGGGCATGCCATGAAGCTTAAAAATAGTCAAAAAATATTTGAGCAACACTTACAGCGGTGTAGGGATGTGCAATAGGAAGGAAGTGAGAGTATTTGGAAAGTCTATTCACTACAACCATGATAGTTGATTTCCCTTGTGATATTGGCAATCCATCAATGAAGCCCATTGAAATATCCTCCCATACTTGGATTGGAATTGGTAGTGGCTGGAGTAGACCGGCAGGAGACATTTGTTCCACCTTGTGCTGCTGACATACTTCACATTCTTGAATAAATTCCTTAATTCCCTCCATCATCTTATGCCAATAAAAATTTTCACGTACTTGATGGAAGGTTTTGTGAAAGCCTTCATGAGAACTAGCATGGAACTGATGAATTATGTCTCTTCGCATAGGCGAATTTGAAGCTACATAAATCCGACCCTTAAAGAAAAGAACCCATTCCTTAATTCCCAAGGACCCACATCTTCATCTGCTGTAACCTTCTGAATTAGCTGTTGTACATCTGGTTTGGCTGCTTGCTCTTCACGAATTACTTCCAGCCATTGAGGTACTGGTGCTGATACAGCCATTAATTGCTCTTCTTCTTGAACCTCATCTCGACAGACAAAGCATCAGCTTCTTTGTTTTCGCTTCCCTTCTTATGCTCAATAGTAAAGTCAAAACCTATGAGTTTGTATAGCCAATTATGTTGAGCCTCTGTTGTGATTTACTGAGACCAAAGATACCTTAAGCTTCTCTGGTCAGTCCGAACTACAAACTTCCTTCTCAAAAGGTAATGCCGCCATTTAAGCACTGCCATTACAAGTGCTAACATTTCTTTTTCATATGACATCAACAAATTCTTCCCATTTAGAGCTTGGCTATGAAATGCGATAGGGCGATCTTGTCTCAAAACAGCCCCTATGCCTGATCTGGAAGCATCACATTCAACCACAAAAGTGTGATTAAAACTGGGAAGAGCCAATACCGGTGCTTTGGTCATGGCATATATCCTTGAGCTTTTGGAATGCCACCTCTGCAAGTGCAGTCCATTTAAATGAATTTTTCTTCAGCATGTGTGTTAGTGGTGCGGCAATCTTACCATAATCTTGTATGAACTTGCGGTAATAACCCGTTAGACCAAGAAAACCTCTCATAGCCTTTGGAGTCTTGGGTTTCGGCCATTGCACCATTGCTGAAATTTTTTCAGGATCAACATGAACCGGACCCCCTCCTGGGAAATAACATGCCCCAAATACTGAACCTCAATCTGGCCAAATTGACATTTTTCTCTCTAAACAAAGAGATGGTGACGACCTAAAATTTCCAAGGTAATTCGAAGATGTTGGAGATGCTCTTCCCAAGTTGCATTGTACACCAAAATATCATAAAAAAAAAAACAAGAATAAATTTACATAATTGTTCCTTGAACGCATTGTTCATTAAAGCTTGGAAGGTGGATGGAGCATTGGTAAGGCCAAATGACATGACAAGGAACTCGAAATGCCCATGGTAAGTTCAGAATGCAGTCTTTTGCACATCAGCAGCTTGGACTTGAATATGATGGTACCCGAAGCGCAAATCTAACTTCGAAAAGAACATAGCTCCATTTAACTCATCCAATAACTCTCAATAACTGGAATCGGAAATTTATCCTTAATTGTAATTTGTACAACTCCAGTTGAAAGTATCTCAATCACCAACAGGTCAATCTCTGCCTTTTGATAATAAGGATAACGGTAAGGTCTTGAACAAACCATTGAGCTACCTGGCTGTAGAGGAATGTGATGATCTTGAGTTCGATACGGTGGTAAGCCAGTAGGTTCCCTGAAAAAACCAACAAAAATATCCAACAATTGCTATATTTCAGGCTCTTCCTTCTCTGTTCTATTTGTGATTTTTCCCCCATTCATAGCCAAAATTTGAATAAATGCCCCTGTAGTAGTAGGTTGTCTCTTGGCTACCTTCTCCATTTCTCGTCCATCCAAGAATTTATCCGACAATCCTATAAGCGTAACCTCTTTTCTAGCACTATTAAACTGGAAAATTATTAGGTACTCCCGGAGTACCATAAATGCGTGCTCCCTCCTCTCACATGAATGGTGGGTCCCACTATGAATTTAATTAGTGGGACCTACCATTTATGTGAGAGGAGGGAGTACGCATTTATGGTACTCCGGGAGTACACAATAATTTCCCTATTAAACTTCATAATGAGCTTGGAAAAATCTCATAATATATCCCGTAATGTACGCAACCAGTGAGTTCCCATAACCACATCATAGCCTTCTAAAGGCAATATATAAAAATTTGCATGAGTGAGGAACATACCTAGTTTAATAGCGATTCTAGCACAAATTCCCTTGCTAGTGAGTTTATCTCCTTAAGCAACCATTACACGAATGCTTTGATTCTTTGTGGGCTGCAAACCAAGCTTCCGAGCAAGACCTTCGCTGATAAAGTTGTGGGAACTTCCAGAATCCAATAAAACCATTGTAGAGACCACTCTAATGCTACCTAGTACCTTCATGGTGTTAGGAGAATTACCACCACTGATTGCGTGCAAAGATATGCCTGGTGTTTCCGGTTCATCATTGGACTCAACATCCATAACCGTGTCTCCATCTTCCTCCGCAGTACAAGCTTCAATTAAGAACAACTTCTTGCACCGATGTCCAGGAGCAAACTTCTCATTGCAATTATAACAAAGGCCTTTGTCTCGACGCTCCTTAAGCTCAACGAGTGACATTCGGCAAACCATGAACGGTGGCCGGGAATTGCCTTCCTCCTTAGTAGAAGGTGTTGTAGCTCTGTTGACAGTGGAAATTGATGCTGAAGAGCGTCGAAGTGATTGGTTTCGAGCCTCAAACAAGCGCGCCAGCCCAATGGCAGTTGTCAAATCTTAGGGTAGTCCCGCTAACTCATCAGCCTTGATCATCTCTTTCAGTCCGCTTACAAAACAACTGACTTGGCTTGTGGGCTGTAAGTGACCCACCTTTGCCAAAAGGCGCTCAAAACATGACTGATATTCCTTCACTGTACCTGTTTGCTGTAACTTGTGAGTTCCCCAAAATAGTCATAAAATTGGGTTGGTCCATAGCGAGCCACGAGTCCCGCCTTTAACGTAGCCCAAGTAACCAAGTAATTATCTCAATATCTTGCTGCAACAACTGATACCAAAGTTCAGCCTCCTCTTCCAGGTGAAAGGAAGCTAAGGCCACTTGGTTTTCGATTGGAGTATCATGGAAACGAAAAAATTGTTCGGCCCTACAAATCCAACAGGTTGGATCTTCGGTTCTGTTCAATTTTGGGAAATCTAATTTCACCAAACGGGGAGCATATGAATGGTGGCTGCCCCCAAAGTGATTTCCCTCTTGATAATCTCATCCCATTGGTCTTTTCCCAGAGGCAGTATATGACCCATCAGCTTCGTCTCGATTGGCTGAGAGTGTGGCAAGCTTGTCAAATACTTCTGTCATCCTCTCAACCAATTGTTGCTGTCCTTTGATCAGAGAACTGGGGTTTTGTTCCATCTGCTCCACTCTTTGGTCCATCCCTAGGCTCTGATACCACTTTGGAACGTATGGTTCCTTATCGTTACCTATGGTGGCTGTCAAATTTTGAGAGAACACAATGAAAATAATAACTGGATTGTTTCGAGGTATCCAGCCTCCTTAGTATTCACTTTGATAGATAATTCAGATGCCTTTATTTGAAAATACTTCAGCAACTTGAATACAATATGGATAACTGATCAACGCAAAATAAAAGAACCACTACAACTCAAATATTAAAGATTCGGACTACTACATAACAACCTCAACGTTAACAACAACATTCTAATCAAATCTCCTAATTTGACTAAAAAAATGACTTTTATTGAAATAAAATAAATAACACACAATCACATAACATGGAAAACACAACCCCTGTTCTTCATGTTTCTCATACCAGCTAACAACTTCCTGCACATAACAGTTAGCCATCATCAAGTGCATCTCATTTAAATGCCGAAAAAGGGGCTTCTCTTTTTCCTCTGTTTCAAGACCAAAGAAACGGAGGGGGATGTCAACTATACCACAGCTACGGAGACTCTCTCTGTCTTAGGAAGTGAGATTGCTCTCTTCCCCTAGGCAGTAGAAGTGTTTTTGTCCCTTCTAACGAAGGAGAGTTTGTATCTCTAAGGTAACAGGTTACCTTTAGAGCTAGTGGGGTTCTGTTTTTTTGGGGTTGTAGGGAAACACAGTTCGTTTGCACTTTACCTATCACTGGTATGGAGGACTTATTAGAAAAATGGAGTCACTTTACTCTATCAGAGAGGGAGATTACGAGTTTTGTACTTCAAAGAGATCAACAACTCGGTGAGTTCATCATGGCAGCACAATTCCATGGTGTTCAGCCGCAGTCAAGCACTTCGGTGAGAGAGAGGGAGGGAGGTTCGGTGGTGGTGCAGCCAGCAGAGGAGATGACAGAAGGGGGCGATGATGATGTGGCATTAAAGACCATTGATGGTGAGACGTTACAGACCGTTGAAGGCAATAAAGAGGGTGAGGCGCAGGAAATTAATTGCATGGAAGTGGCAGACACGTTACAACCAATTCAGGGAATCCAACAGCTTTCGGACTCCTTATTACCTCCTATTAATGCTCCTAATAATGAGGAAGTTACTTTGGAGTCCGAAATTTCAGTTCCTATTTCGGTTTCAGAGGCCGGCTTATTTGATTTACAAATAAGGGGAAATGATGAGGCTTTAAATATGTATTGGGAAAACATTGAAATTAAGGGAATTAAGTTTGATGTAATTAATTCCCACTCAATTTCTCCAGTCAATCAAACTGTGTCTGATGAGAGGGAGAGAGCTAGCCAGGCTGGCAGTAGGGCAACATGGGGAAAACAATATGGTCAATTAAATGCGGGGAATGATGACAACTCACCAATTATTGCTCCTATTAACTCTAATTCCCAGCAATCCCAACGGCAAGTGTTTAATATGGTCAATATTCCAGACAAGGAAAAAAGCGCAACAATAACAATAATGGGTAATGAGCCAGATCAGTCCAATCAGCCTCCACACTGTGCCGTTTGGAAACCACCTCCATGGCCATTCCTGAAGGTGAACTCTGATGATGCGATTTTCCGAGATCAAAATTTTGTGGATGTTGTTTTGGATATGGGAGGTGGATTAGTGTTGTTTTGGAGATCAACTATTGATGTAATTGTGGAGGGTTCGGGCACAAATTATATCGATACAATGTTTCAAGAAGAAGATAAGGCAGAGAATGGAGTGATCATCTGAGAATGTCAAGGAAAAGGCT
Source organism: Quercus glauca (assembly GCA_023736055.1). Lineage (NCBI taxonomy): Eukaryota > Viridiplantae > Streptophyta > Magnoliopsida > Fagales > Fagaceae > Quercus > Quercus glauca. The sequence continues at coordinate 74,283,554 of CM043318.1, read as the reverse complement.
TGGCACACATGGTTGGAATCATCCCTCTCCCCCTAACTGTCATAGAGCTTGAAACTTTGGCTACATCGAAGGATTTACAGTTTGATATTGATCTGAGTTTGGAAGATGTCACCCCAGAGGGAGTTTCAGAGATTGCAATGAACGCTTTGAATGCAAATTCGCAGTCTTTGGAATCCTTTGGTTTACTTAGTCGTGATGTTAAATGTTTTGTAAGTTTATTTCATTGTATTAGGTTTTCACATGTTCGTAGAGAATGATTGTTGTATTCTCACATTAAAAGAAACGACAATGGGGTTGCTCATAGTCTGGTTAAAAATGCATTATGCATACCAGATTTTCAAGTATGGATGGAAGATGTCCCATCTCATATTGGTTCGATTTTACAATTGGATGTAGTTGAATTTTATTAATAAAATCCATAAGTTTCTTTCTCAAAAAAAAAAAAAATAATAATAAAATAAAAGTGCATCTCATTTAAAGTTAAGAGAAAATCCAATTAGATTTTAAATTGACATCTCACCTAAAGTTATGAGATTCTAAATTGAAGTCTAATTTTATGTGAACTGTCTCACCAATTTTCTCCATTTGGTATAGCTATCTTAGATTTATTTATTTATTTATAAATATTATTATTTTTAATTATTTAAATCTTTCATACTGAGGATAGGTTGTACATTTAGGTTATCGTGCACAGGTTTGAAAAACCCCATATTGAAGTTGACGAGGAAAACATACATATAGATGTGTAGGAAGGCGAAGATGCTATCACGATATGACATCCGGTGGTGCATGTATAGAAACATAAGTTAGAAGCTATTTTATTTATGTTTCTGGTTTATAGAATAAAGCTTATGTGTGTGCTCATTTCCTAGATTCTGATGTGAATTTTGTTTTACAAGTTTTGATATTTTCACTTGTTACCGTGTCTCAAAGGTAATCAATAACTTGACTATTAGCAGGTTTAATCGTAAAGTGTCAGATTGTGAGTTATGCCATTCTACTTCAAAACCAATTAGTGATGAGGAAAATACACTCAAATCTTTTATAGCATTCGACATCACATCAAGTGGGTCTATTTTTAGAGTGGTTGTAGGGAGTCAAATTGTGGTCCCCACTACAAGAAAAAAGAGCTATTGCTGCAGGTGCAAAAACTACCACTATATGTCGCATATTTCGGCATTTTTTCGAACCGTCGCTGTACATGGGATCTATTGCGGCATTCCATTGGACTGCCACAGTAGTTCTAGTCTTTTGCGGTGTACTACAGCAGTGGTACATAGAACCACTACAATATATGTGTTTTAGCGGCGGTAACTTAGATATAGCGACACTTCAAAAACCTGCTACAATAAATATAGCATTTTGCGGGGATACTATAGCGGCGGTATAGGAAACCGCCGCAATAGGTACCTATTTTGCAGCACTTTTCCATAGTTATAGCGGCAGATTGGATAGCCACAATAGACCTTTAAATTTCCCTCTATAGCCCCAAAATTTCCCTCTTTTTTTTTTTTTTTTTTTTTTTTTCTTCCCACTTAGGTTTTCACTTAGCGCCGTTACACTCTCTCTCAAAATCTCTTCACTCACAAATCTCTTTGGTGCCATAACCATGCTTCCACCATCAACTCCATCTCCACCGCCACCGCCGCCACTCTCTTTAGGTTCGGCCTCAGCCTAGGCCCAGTCTTTCGCCGTGCCATCGCCATCACCACTCGTATTCTCTCCTGCCGACGAGTAGGGTATCCATTCGGTTTTGAAATTTGGTTCGCCCACTCATCTCGACCCGCTCATCTTGACCCCCTCATCTCGACCCACTCATCTGCTTCTTCTTCATCAGATCGATCTCATTGTAAGTTTATTTTTATTTTTATTTTATTATTTTATTTTTGTTGATTAATGAGTGCCATTGTTTTTATTTTATCTATTTGCTTCTTTTATTTTTGTTGATTAATGAGTGCCATTGTTTGAAGGCAAGGAATGTCTCATTGGTAACCATCTCTCATCTTTGCCGCAATTCCTTTGATCCGGTACACCTCTGCTTCCAAATCTTCTTCTCTATGTTTTAATTTATTATATATATATGTGTGTGTGTGTGTGTGTGTATTTAATAATCTTTTTTCTTGTCAGTCTATTCTTACCAAAAACCTCGGAGTTAGAATTGAATAACATTGTCTCTGAATCTTTTCCGTTTCATTCTCTTTACAAAAGTTTTTGTTTGTTTTGTTTTGTTTGGTTTGGTCCATTTTTAACGTTAATCAAATTATGCTTATATTGTTTTTCATCAGATTTAGCTCATTAGCAAATGGATGAATTTTTTTGCTTTCTTTTGTTTTCATTTACATGCAGTAGGAATAGGTACAGAGTGCTTTTTGTGCACTATGACAGAATGGGTTTAATCCCAGATGAGTGTCAATTGTATTCAACTATTGAGGAAAACAAAATATTATTGTTGATGGTTCAAGCACTATAGATTGCTCACTGACTTAGTGACACTGAGATAACTGGTAAAGGTCCCTGTTAAATAGAAAGAAGGAATGCCATTGATAATGATCCCTAAAAAGAAAAAGATGTACTTGCATTTAATATTCCTAATTGTTGATGTATTTTTTTTATATTCCAAATTGTTAGGCAGTGTGTTTTGAGGCAATTTCTCAAGTGTATTCTTGGAAATCTATTCTAGTGTAGACACTCGATTTTGCACCAATGATTTAATCAAGAAGAATGACTAGAATGACCATCCATGTATGCAAAAATCATGATTGCATTACATGCATTAATTGTTCATTGCATATCATAAAAATGATTTCGAGATTCTAACTGTCGCGACAGTATGCTCGGTTTCCAAATCGGATTTTCGGATTGAAAGATATCGTATGATCAAGTTTGCATGGTTAGCATGCATTGTGTCTAGGTAGAGTCGACCACGCATAATTAATTTAAATTAATTCTGATTAGTTAAAAAATTAAAATTAATTAAATAATTTTGTGATTAGTTGATAGTTAGTGTCTAAAATAGGATTGCTTGCATGGGAATAAAGGGGATAGTTGGATAACAATAAAATTGTGGATAATCTAGACTTTATCAAGATTTATTTTAGAGCATTTATCTATAAGATAATTGTTGTTGAAAAGACTTGAATTATCCGGAAAAGAGTTAAAATTTTAGAATATGGATTAAAAACATGTTTAACTGCAAGTCCCGGCTCAAGAAAACCTAAAAAAGGAGTCCAAAAAGCACCCAAACACGAAAGTGCGATTGGCATCCAAAAGTGCAGTTTGATACTTTTGGAGTGCTGACCGGCACTTTCAAAGTGCCGAATGGCACACATTAGGTTTTTGGCTCGACGGTCTTCGGGTGACGTTAAAACACATCCTTTTCAACTTTTTAGCAGAAGGACGCATCCCGGTTCGTATTCTAATCGTCTAAGCTATTTTTTTGAGTCTCTCAGCCTCTATAAATAGAGATTGCATCTCAAAATTCATCACACTTTTTCACGCTCCCAAATTTCTCATATTTCTAACTTCCCTTTATGATATTCACTCTCTTACGTTAAAGAGATTTTGGAGGCTTTAGTCTTAAGAATTTCTTCTTTGTAAGCAAGGATTTTTAGGTTTCAAAGACAATTACATAAATTTCTTTGAACCCTAAAATATTCTCTTGAGAAAAAAAGAGTACGTCCATGCAAGAGGTAGCTTTTCTTTACTTCTTCTTTTATTTCTTTTAATTTTGTGATGCATGAATAAATTTTCCAATGTTCATCTCATATGTTGTCAATATTTTCTTTATTAGAACATGTTTATGTTGCTTTTATTGTTGAGATCTATTTTTTTATTTCAAGAATCTGCTTGTTATCATATCTTTTCTTAATAAAAAAAAAACTGATTTGCATCTTCATTAGATGCAAATTTGGATTTTTCTCAATCAAAAAACTGATTTGCATCTTCCTTAGATGCAGATCTGAATTTTAGTCAAAAAAACTGATTTGCATCTTCCTTGGATACAAATCTGAATTTTTCTCAAATCAAAAATTTATTTGCATCTTCACTAGATGCAGATTTGAATTTTTCTCAAATCAAAAATTGATTTGCATCTTCCTTAGATGTAGATTTGAATTTTCTCAATCAAAAACTAGTTTGTATCTTCCTTAGATGCAAATCTGAATTTTTCTTATTTAAGAAATTGATCTACGTTTTCTTTAGATGTAGATCTAATTTTTTAGCATAGTAGATTTTTAAACAAAAAAGGGATCATGAATAGTTGTGTTTGTTTCGTGTAGTGCATGTACCATAGATTTATTTCATGAATACAGTCCTCTTCTCAAAAAATCTTTTTCTTATTTTTCTTTACACATATAAAAACAGATCTTATTTTTTTTCAATATACAAATCTAATTTTTTTTATTATCATAAGACAGATCTGATTTTTCTTTCACCAAAAAACCAATTTTTTTAATTCTAAAAACAGACTTGATATTTTTTTTTTAACCAAAAAACTTTGATGTATTTAAAAAACACAGATTTGAATTTTTCTCTCTAAAAACTATTTTTTCTACACATAAAAACAGATCTCATTTTTCTAAACCAAAACAATTTTTATCACATCACAGATCTAAATTTTTAATAAAGAAGAGGGTGCATTCATAAATAAACTTATGTGATTTAGTTTTGTTCATGTGTGCAACATATCATTCATGTCATGCATAAAGGGGTACATTGGTCACAAAAGTCTAGAAGACCAAACTCTGTCTGGGTGGAATGAGTGTCTAACACCTTCCCATTTCGTAACCTAGCCTCCGAATTTAGTGTCTTTGGATAGGTAGACCTAGGCTTTATCTTTGTTTTTTTTGTTTTGTTTTGTTTTTTTTTTTTTTTTTTGGGTAGATTGTAACTAGGACAAAAAGGCATGTAATTATTTGGTAGTTTGTAACTAGGGTCCAAAGCCATGTAATACTCAATTTATCAAACATGTATTCTTTTTTATTCAATCAATGAGAATGTGTTGACACCCTATTTTGCAACCCGCATTTAACCTCACATGGAGGGTAAAATGGTACTTTCACCTTAGAAATATGCATCTTGATTCTAGCTATTAGATCCTTAATCTTATTTCACCAAAATGATCTTGATGTTGTAACGATCAAATTGACTGGTCATGAGCCCTAATCGGACCACCAGATTGAAAGTTATCATCAAATCAATTTTAATGGCTGAGATGCACTATCACAAATTGAGTTCGACTATACGTGATTATGAAAAATTGATTCCAATTGGTTATAATTATAATCAATTTGAGATTAATGATGTGTCATAATTTGATTGGTTAGAACTACATTTTATGGTGAGGTTGCATACATCTAATTAATTAGATAATTAAACATTAATTATTCAATGAGTAATTTGTGTAATTATCTTTTAATTAGAGTAAATTTGGAACTAATTAAGTCTGAAATGGAGTGATTGGAGCCATTTAATGTTAACTGGAAGCTAATTTGGGACCTATTAATATTAATTGTGCTGAAACCATTTTCTAACAAATGACCTCTGCTTACCATTTTATCAATATCTTTTAGAATATTTTGAATCTGTGAATGAGGTTAATTTTCCTAGAAACTAAACATCCAGGGCTTCAATTTGAGCACAAGAACGAGACAATTACGATCAGAATCGAGCCAGATATGATTTTTCAAAGTTGGCTCTACAGACTGTTACAGCAACTACGAGAAAACCGAATTTTTACTTGCTCCTCACTCCCATCAATCTTTCCATTTAATGCACCAGATTTTTCCCAAGGCTAAAATGAGGTTTAGGTTCATGATTCTTTGTCAACTCTCATTAAATGGCCTTCCATTCATATTCCCTCCACCACTATTATATAAACTCTCCCTTTCCTTCATTTCAAGACACAAAAAACCCCCTTTCTCTTCTCCTCTCTTGAGTTCTAGTGAAGTTGAGTGGTCTTATCATATATTGGTCTTCCTGAGAATCAAGGTATTGAGCGAGACTCACTCTCCCTCTCCTAACTCTTTTTTTCCTTCACCCTTAAGATCTCCCTCAAAAGCCTCCTCCTCCACCATATGGATCTTACATGAAGGTATAATCTCTTTCCCAAATTGTTTTTTGTATTGCCATGATGAGAGTCTAAGATTAAAGCATGATGGTAATTACTTAAATTCCCTTGAATATGTTTGAATGTTCTTAATTGTTCTTATATGTTCTTCACATGTTCTTGGTTGTCCATCACATGTTCATGCATATCACTAGTTTTAATTTTAAATCCACATAAAAAATATGAAAAACATGTTTGTTTAATAATTCTTTCAAATCCTTGAATATAAGTTATCACCATTCACACACATTTACTAGAAATTATTTTTCAATCCAAATGCAATGCTCAATAAATTGAATTAGGGTCTAACACATGCACACACATCAAATTCAACATACAAATTGATTGACATATTAGATGATATGATATGAATGTTGGCCACCATAGTCTAGAAGACCAGTTTCATCGAGCAAGGTGGGTGCCTAACACCTTTTCACTTTGTAACATAGCCTCCGAACTTAGATCAAGGGTTAGTAGATCAAGTGCTTATCCATGTAATTTTCGATTTTTAGATTGTAACTAGGAAACAAAGCCATGTACTTTATTTTAGATTGTATCTAGGACCAAAGCCATGTAAATTTCAAATTAATAAAATGAGGAATTTTTTTTTTCAATTATGGTTTTCTTATTTTTCCAATAATTAAATAAGTGGCGACTCCATTGTTAAACCCTTAATCTAAAGAGGAAAATATAACTAGTCGAACCTCTATTTTGAGAGGCAATAACACGACTCCACCCATTTACGTGAGTTTGGCCCAACATCCTCCTAAAAAAGAGGAGCCAGGAGCGCAGTCTCTCACAGTGGCGACTCCACTGGGGATATTGAGGGCTAAGCTTCAATTAGGTTATGGTGGCCAACCATGTCATTGTTTGTTTATTGCTTTTTTGTATACAACATGTCTAATATGTCATTATTTTGCATGTCATGCATCATTTGCTTGAATGAAATTTATTTTATTTGTGTGCTCGCCCGAAAGCCCGGTAGTATTAGCCATGGATTGTGGTCTTCTTGAGACTCACATACCCAGCAGTGAACCTACCACCTACCGCAACAAGGATCATCATGGTTATGCCATGGTGGTTCATAGGGACAAACTGTACCATTTGGACCAACGCGGCGCTCCTAGCGTCACAAGTTGGAAGGTACGACGTCCTAACTTGTGGGGACCTTTAACCTACCTTCTACCCATGTTGTAATGACCCATAGAACCTGCCTTTAGGTCGGTCCATGTAAATTGCATTGCATTATGCATGTGTTTGGCCATTGTTTGAACCAGATGAGCCTAAGTCCAACACTTGAGCCCATCATAATTGTTTGAACCATGTATGCTATGAATGAACCCAAGCCCAAATGCTTGTGGTTGAAGCCTACTCGCCATGGAGGACCAATTTGCTTTTCTAGAGATAATATAACATGTGTGCATGCAGTTTTCCAAGTGTAAGCCCAATCAAGTGAAGGTGCAAGCCTTTAAAGTTCCAACTCAAGTCAACCAAGCTTATCGCCAAATTCATTTGCCAACCCAAACTCATTTCTTGTAGCCATGGTTGAAGAGAATACATCGAATGAGCCCATGACCAACTTCCATGAATTGTTCAATACTTTGGTGGCGAGCCAGGCCAAACTTCATGAAGAGTTCAACACTTTGAGTCAAAAGCTCAAAGGAAAAGATACTACCACTTTCCAAAATGATGAAGTTCAAGGTCTACAATTAACTGAAAATGAGAAAAAGTTGAAGGAGCGCTTGGATCAAATGGAACAACTATTTCAAAAATTTCGATGGAAGGAAGATGCCATGAACTTCCATTCTCTTTCTCTCTTCCCACAAGTAAGAGCTCCACCCAAATTTAAGATGCCAAGGTTGGACAAGTTTGATGGAACAGGTTGCCCCAAAGCCCATTTGAAGATGTACACAAGGGCTCTCCAACCCTTGGGAGCTACTAAAGAACTTTTGGCTCAAATTTTCCAAAACACACTTACTGGGGCTGCTTTTCGTTGGTTTTTGAATCTTGAAGACTCTCGAATCCCTACTTGGGAGGACATTGCCAATGAGTTCTACAAGCAATACAAATACAATATAGAAGTAGACATTACTAGGCGTGATTTGGAGACCACCAAGCAAAAGCCCAAGGAATCTTTCTCAACCTTTATCATAAGATGGAGGTCAAAGGCAGCCCAAATGAAAAATAGGCCCAATGAAGAAGAGCAAATCCAAATGGTTGTGAAGAGTTTGTTACGCATATACCATAAGCATCTCTTTGCACAATACTTTCCCAACTTCAAAGCCTTGATCGTAGCTGGTACTCAAGTGGAAGATGTTGTCAATAATGGCATATTAAAGAATGAGGAAAGCTACTCTTCCCAGAAAGCAGTGAAACACACCACCAATGGGGAAGTAGTTAATGTTGTGAATTTCCAAGCATCTTCAACTATCAATCCTAAGCCTCGAAGGAAGTTCGATGAATTAAACATGACCTTGAGTGAGGCCTTGGAGAAACTACAAGCTAAGGGGTTGTTGAAACCATTGGATCCTAAGCCCATACCACATCCTATGCCTAGAAGCCATAATCCCAATGCTCACTACAAATATCATCAAGGGGGAGGCCACATGACAGGTAAGTGTTTTCACCTAAGGCATGACATTCAAGATCTTATCGACCGACAAGTTGTTATTCCACCTTCATTAGTGGATCCATATGAATTTGTCTAAATTCAACTCCAAAAGTTTTTGATAGTCATAGCTTTTGTTCTTAATGTGGTTGCTTATTTAGAGTTTGTTTGTTGTTTTCCTAATCAATAGTCCATGTTATGCTTGTTGCATTTTTTTTGGGTTGCATTTTGTTATTGAATGAATATACCAAAAAAATTCAAAAAAAATTTCAAGATTTCCAAATATTTCAAAAAAAAAAAAAAAAAGAAAAAAAAAGAGAAAAATTTTCAAATGAAAAAAAAAAAAAAAAGTCTTTGGACTAGGGGCACTGAGCCCTTAAGTCATTTTTTGACCCAAAAAAAAAAAAAAAAAAAATCTTTGAACTAGGGGCATTGGTCTTCCTAGTGACTTTTTCAAGAAGGCTCTTTTTTTTTTTTTTTTTTTTTTTTTTTTTTTTTTTTTTTTTTTTTTTTATCTAAGATTTCAAGATTCTTTAAAGTCTTCTTTTCAAAATGGTACATGAGGATCCCTTGGACAAATTTTTTTCTAAATTGTGATGTTTAAAGGCTTGAACAATCAACTTGTACTGAGAAATGATTAATTTCACTTGATCCGTGTAAACACTTTTGCTAAATTACTTTGAATAAAAGAAGAAATGGTCTTACAAGGCAATCAAAAAAAAAAAAAAAAAAAAAAAAATCTATCCATCAGAAAATTCAAAAAGCTCATGCATTCATTCCAAATTTCTGAAAACTTTTGTGTCTCCAATATAGCATTCATACTTTTTCTTTTAAGATGAATTTATTAAAAGAGCTTAAGTCACTGTGCTTACAAGCAAGCATTACTAGGGATAGGAGGCCATCTTTGGTTAAACAAGAATTTTCCCTAATACCTAGAATGATCATTATCCATTGCTAGCCCATTTGAGCCTTTAAACACTTAGCCTCTTTTTCGCATGAACTCACTAAAATCTAAACCTAGGGTGGGAAAAACCAAAGTATGCATGCTTTAATCTAATGTTGAGGAGGAGTCAACCTTGTAGCTTTGAAGCTAATTGATAAATCTCTCCTAGAAGACATGAAAGACAAGTGGAGAATTCATTAGGCTAAAGACAAGAGATCATCAAAGAAAAATGAGGTTTCACACAATCAAGGAAAGAGAAATGAAATTCCATCAATGCAAAAAAAGAAAAAGAAAAAGAAAAGAATAAAGGAAAGTGTGCATCAAGTTTGAAGAGCCTAAAATTCATCATGCCAAGAGGAATACAAGATTCGTCTAAAAGAGAGCTCATCAAAAAAGGAAAAGATTTATCAAGCACAAAAGGTGCTAGTGCATTGAAGTAAGAAAGAAGTCTAGAGAGCACATCAAAATGACTTAAGTTGAGAAAAATAAGGAAGGCGCAAGGTCCCCAAAAAGTTCATTCAATCAAGAGACAAAAAAAAAAAAGAAAAAAAAGCCCACTAGGCTAAAAACCCAAAAGGGTGGTCTAGGCAAAAGTTAGGGCCAAAAAAAAAAAAAAAAAAAAACAAGCCCGCTAGGCTGAAAACCCAAAAAGGCCCTACCAAGTTGGAAACTTGAAGATGCAACCTAAAAGAGAATAATTTTACAAGATGAAAGTCTAGAGGTATGATTCAAGAGGAATGAGCATAAAAACGATTGTTGATACAAGTGACCAATGAAGACTAGTGAGAAGATGACAAAGAAGAAATGGGAAAACTCCTCCAATACTTGATTTTTGAGTAATGCATACTTGGAGGAAACATCATAGGGAATTTTGAGCCTTTTATATCTTCCATTTCATAACCCAAACCCGGCCTACATTACAACCCATGAGTAAAGACCTCCTTGAAGTGTTGCTAGTTGTAGGCACATCTTAAACTCTAATAATATTTTTCTCTTGAATTAAAAAGGAAAAATGTTTAAAATTGTCAAACCCCACAAGATGATATGTCCAAGGAGAAAAATTCTCAAATTCTCAAATAACTCAAAAGAACTTTCAAACTTGGAGCACTTTCCTTGTTTGCACCCAACAATGTGATTCCTAAATATTATCACATTTTATTTCTTGATTGCCTTTGAAGACATAATCTGACAATGTTCAAAAGAAAGAAGCAAATTTTGATTACATGAGTTTAATGATCTTGATCATTTATAATCAAAGAGATTTGTTTGGTTCTTAAACACTATGATTTTCTAAATTGGTTGTTCAAAGGATCACATCTTGTTCCAAAAAAAAAAAAAAAAATCATTCTTTTTCAAAATCCAATTTTCTTGAACTACATCTTGACCTGATCCTCTATAAGAGAGGTACGTAGGCAGCCTTGCAGAGGCCCGGTCCCATTCACCCAAACAACCTTGGAGAACAAAGTCAAAACAATGTGACAAAATTGTTTGGGTGCATGTTAGGTTAAGCCCATTTGTTTGCATTAAGCATGTTTAAACTTGGATCATTGGCCTATTTATATTTTCTGCAAATATGTTATTCTTACATGGAAGTATGTTTTCATTTGAGGCATTAATCCATTTGTTTGCAAGCATGTCCACACTAAGGACATTGACCAAAAATGTTTTCATGATAATTTGTTTCTAACAAGCTAGAGAAAGAAAGCCATTTTGCAGGAACCAATGATGGCGGATCGTGATCTTCTTTCATGTTCCCCAATGGTAGCAATATCAAATTAACTCAGCTTCCATCCAAGCAAGGAATATGCCCCAAACTAGGGGCATTGGCTAAGTGCTTCCAATTTCTTGTAATGAATGACTCCATTACTGATTGAAACTTGCTTTTTTGCAGGAATCAAAGTGAAGGATCCTTGATCTCATTCAACACAAGTTATCTCAAATATGCACCCTCATATAGCCAAATAATAGTATGACCTATACCATGTAGGATCGACAATAGCTCTCCTACTTTCAAGGGATCGACCTTTGTCCTCCCAAAACCCATAGGATTGACTTTAGTTCTCCTATACACCGTAGGAACGACAGTAGCTCTCCTACATTCAAGGGATCGACCTTAGTTCTCCCGAAACCCATAGGATCAACCTTAGTTCTCTTATACATTGTAGGATCGACCTTAGTTCTTTCTAAACCCATAGGATTGACCTTAGCTCTCCTATACATAGTAGGATCGACAACAGCTCTCCTACCTTTAAGGGATCGACTTTAGTTCTCCCGAAACTCATAGGATCGACTTTAGTTCTCCTATACACTGTAGGATCGATAGTAGCTCTGCTATATTCAAGGGATTGACCTTAGTTCTCCCAAAACCCATAGGGTCGACCTTAGTTCTCCTATACACTGTAGGATCAACAGTAGCTCTCCTACTTTTAAGGGATCGACCTTAGTTCTCCTGAAACTCATAGGATCGACCTTAGTTCTCCTATACACCGTAAGATCGATAGTAGCTCTCCTACTTTCAAGGGATCGACCTTAGTTTTCCTTAAACCCATAGGATTGACCTTAGCTCTCCTATACATAGTAGGATCGACAACAGCTCTCCTACCTTCAAGGGATCGACTTTAGTTCTCCCAAAACTCATAGAATCAACCTTAGTTCTCTTATACACTGTAGGATCGACAGTAGCTCTCCTACATTCAAGGGATTGACCTTAATTCTCCCGAAACTCATAGGATCAACCTTAGTTCTCCTATACACCGTAGGATCGACAGTAGCTCTCCTACTTTCAAGGGATCGACCTTAGTTTTCCCTAAACCCATAGGATTGACCTTAGCTCTCCTATACACTGTAGGATTGACAACAGCTCTCCTACCTTCAAGGGATCGACTTTAGTTTTCCTAAAACTCATAGGATCGACCTTAGTTCTCCTATGCACTGTAGGATCGACAGTAGCTCTCCTACCTTTAAGGGATCGATCTTAGTTCTCCCGAAACTCATAGGATTGACCTTAGTTCTCTTATACACTGTAAGATCGACAGTAGCTCTCCTACATTTAAGGGATTGACCTTAGTTCTCCCGAAACCCATAGGATCTACCTTAGCTCTCCTATACACTGTGGGATTAACAGTAGCTCTCCTACCTCCAAGGGATTGATCTTAGTTCTCCCGAAACTCATAGGATCGACTTTAGTTCTCCTATACACTGTAGGATCGACAGTAGCTCTCCTACCTTCAAGGGATCGACCTTAGTTCTCCCAAAATCCATAGGATCTACAGCAGCTCTCTTATATTTCCAAACCAAAAAGGTGATGGCCACACAAAAAAAGCAAGCGTAACATTAAAGTATTCATCTCGAAACTCATTCAAGCATTGCAACATGCCCCAAACTAGGGACATTGGCTAGGTATGTCAAATTTCTTTCAATGAATAACTTTGTTACTAATTGAAAAATATTTATTTTGCAGGTACTAGGGTAAAAACCCCACAACCATTGGCATGAATAATGCCTCTCAAATCCATCAGACCTTTAGGAAGTACATCCAAAACTTCAAATCCATCGGACCTCTGGGAAGCATGTCCAAAATTCAGGATCACGACTGAAATCCTCATTTTGTCGTGACCACTAGTAAGCATGTCTTTTACTCATTTTTTTTCCAAAAAACAAAAAAAAAAAAAAAAAACAAAAAAACAAAAAAAAGGTTGCATGTATGAACTACGTTTGGACCTGATCCTCTCACCAAGAGGTACGTGGGCAATCTCCCCTAAGATTCGGTCCACATTTTAATCCATAACATGACCATCTGCATTTTTATCTATATGCATCATACATTCACCACGGTTAAATATTGATTGCAAAGTTAGGTGTCTCTTTCATACATTGACATTCGCTTTTCAAGCTCTACCAATGAGGGGCATTCTGTTGACACCCCATTTTGCAACCCGCATTTAACCTCACATGGAGGGTAAAATGGTACTTTCACCTTAGAAATATGCATCTTGATTCTGGCCATTAGATCCTTAATCTTATTTCACCAAAATGATCTTGATGTTGTAACGATCAAATTGACTGGTTATGAGCCCTAATCGGACCACCAGATTGAAAGTTATCATCAAATCAATTTTTAATGACTGAGATGCACTATCACAAATTGAGTCCGACTATACGTGATTATGAACAATTAATTCCAATTGATTATAATTATAATTAATTTGAGATTAATGATGTATCATAATTTGATTGGTTAGGACTACATTTTATGGTGAGGTTGCATACACCTAATTAATTAGATAATTAAACATTAATTATTCAATGACTAATTTGTGTAATTATCTTTTAATTAGAGTAAATTTGGAAACAATTAAGTCTAAAATGGAGTGATTGGAGTCATTTAATGTTAAATGGGAGCTAATTTGGGACCTATTAATATTAATTGTGCTGAAACCATTTTATAACAAATGACCTCTGCTCACCATTTCATCAATATCTCTTAGAATATTTTGAATCTGTGAATGAGGTTAATTTTCTCAGAAACTAGACATCCGGGGCTTCAATCAGATATGATTTTTTGAAGTTGGCTCTATAGACGGTTATAGCAGCTACGGGAAAACCGAATTTTTGCTTGCTCCTCACTCCCATCAATCTTTCCATTTAATGCACCAGATTTTTCCCAAGGTTAAAATGAGGTCTAAGTTCATGATTCTTTGTTAACTCTCATTAAATGGCCTTCCATTCATATTCCCTCCACCACTACTATATAAACTCTCCATCTCCTTCATTTCAAGACACAAAAAACCCCCTCTTTCTTCTCCTCTCTTGAGTTCTAATGAAGTTGAGTGGTCTTGTTATATCTTGGTCTTTCTGAGACTCAAGGTATTGAGTGAAACTCACTCTCCCTCTCCTAACTCTTCTTTTCCTTCACCCTTATGATCTCCCTCAAAAGCTCATCCTCTGCCATATGGATCTTACATGAAGGTATAATCTCTTTCCCAAATTATTTTTTGTGTTGCCATGATGAGAGTCTAAGATTAAAGCATGATGGTAATTACTTAAATTCCCTTGAATATGTTTGAATGTTCTTAATTGTTCTTATATGTTCTTCACATGTTCTTGGTTGTCCATCATATGTTCATGCATATCACTAGTTTTAATTTTAAATCCACATCAAAAATATGAAAAACATGTTTGTTTAATAATTCTTTCAAATCCTTGAATCTAGGTTATCACCATTCACACACATTCACTAGATTTTATTTTTCAATCCAAATGTAATGCTCAATAAATTGAATTAGGGTCTATCACATGCACACACATCAAATTCAACATGCAAATTGATTGACATATTGGATGATATGATATGAATGTTGGCCACCATAGTCTAGAAGACCGGTTTCACCGGGCACGGTGGGTGCCTAACACCTTCCCACTTTGTAACATAGCCTTCGAACTTAGATCAAGGGTTAGTAGATCAAGTGCTTATCCATGTAATTTTCGATTTTTAGATTGTAACTAGGAAACAAAGCCATGTACTTTATTTTAGAATGTATCTAGGACTAAAGCCATGTAAATTTCAAATTAATAAAATGAAATTTTTTTTTTAATTATGATTTTCTTATTTTTCTCATAATTAAATAAATGGGGACTCTATTGTTAAACCCTTAATCTAAAGAGGAAAATATAACTAGTCGAACCTCCATTTTGAGAGGCAATAACATAACTCCACCCATTCACGTGAATTTAGCCCAACATCCTATAAAAAACGGGGCCAGGAGCGCGGTCTCTCATAGAATGGAACAATTCAGTTATGTATTTTGTATTTAGTTTTTTTTTTTTTTTTTTTTTTTTTTTTTGTATAAAAAAAATAAGTGGCGACTCCACACCACTTACTTAAAATGGGAGGTGTCTTTCAAAGCACCCAAAAATATCTTTTTTGAGAGGCACTTTTGCAGTCTCTCACTGTGGCGACTCTACTGGGGATGTTGAGGGCTAAGCTTCGTATTAGACTTAAGTGACCAAATATGTACCCTAGTTTTGCATGGTCTTGCATGATATTGTTGTTTGTTTGTTTATTCATGTTTTTTGAGATGTTATATGATACTTTGTTGTATGATATTTTGTTGTGGGTATTGTTTGTTAAAAGCTTTCCCTAACTGTCATAGTGTGTGCCATCAAAACAATATGTATGCACCATTTTCAACAACTTGCGGTGTTAGTAACCATGGATCACCAGTCTTCATTAGATTCGGGTACCCGGTGGCGAATTCACCAACTCATAGCCTAAAGTCGCTGGATCATTTCTTGTTAACTGTAAAGGATAGACCATGCCATTTGGACCAAAGCAATGTTCACTACATTACAAGCTGCGAGGTGTAACGTCTTAGCTATGGGAAACAATGAAACAACAAACCCACTCTACAACATAATGACTTAGAACCTACCCTTAGGCCGGTTCATGTTAAAATTGCATTGCATGTTGTGTGTGTTTTTTTGGTTGATTGATTGATATGGATGGCGACTTAGCTTTGATGTGGAAGGCTGCAAAGAAAACCTAAGGCCGACACTCAAGCCAGCAGCTCCAGTTCCAAGCCTATCGCTCCCATTACGGTACTGAAGCCCGTAAGCATAGAAGATACTCCATTGCTGCAACCAAGGGAGTCAATACCGCACCGGAGGCCGTACCGGTTTGGCCAGCGGTACGATATATTTCAGATATCGGTCAATACCGGTATACCGTTTCAGGTTTACCGCTATTTTTTATATTTATAAAATATATATATATATATATATGTATGTATGTGTGTGTGTGTATATATATTATAATAAATATAAAAGTTTACCATAAACAGTTCCTCAATTCAGAACTAATTATTCATGGTTTTAGATTTTAGTATCAATTAAAAAAAAAAAAAAAAAAAAAACATAGACACACACAATATAAAAAATAAAAAGCTTAAAAGTTACCATTGTATACTAAGAAAACAAATAATACTAATAAGTTAATGTAAATAAGTTACCATTCTGCCCTAACAAAAATTCAAAAATTACAAAACTTAAAAAAAAAAAAAAAAAAAAAATTTTTCTGTACCGGCTGGTACGCCCGATACTAGCCAATATTGCCCAAAATTGGCCGGTATAGCCAGTACATGGCCGGTACGGCCGGTATTTAAACCGGTACGAAACGTTAATGTTTCGATACCAGTATGCAACCGGTATGGTACGTACCGGCCAGTACGGCCAGTACCAGTACGGTATTGACTACCTTGGCTGCAACATCACAATCCTATATTTGACCTACAAGACACTTCAAACCCCAACCAAATCACTTAACATCCATAAGTGGGGGGAGACACTTGCCATCTTTGAATCCATAACTGAGTTGAAGAATTGAGCATGGGAGTGAGCCGCCCACCCTATGGAGGACTTTGTGAGGAAGATCAAGACTATCAAGTTAGTCACTCTTGCCAAGAAGATCAAGGCCGTTGAGCTAGTCACCCCTACTAAGAAGATTGTTTCTATCCCTATTGAGTCTAATTCTACTAGTATTTCTATTCCTATTAAGTCTGTTTGTGATAGTATTCTAGTTGAGTTTGATTTAGTTAAGTCTATTGAGTCTGTTGAGAACTTTTTTCCTTATAATATGATTTCTGATTCTACTTATTTGTTGTCTTTGAATGCTTTTATTTCTGAAATTGGCAAAGAAACTCTTAATAATAAGGAATTAAAACAAGGACACCTTAAACCCATGAAAGAAGAAACCCAATCCATTAACCTGGGAACTGATGATGAACCTAAAATGATATAAGTGGGCAATACCCTAACCATTTTTGAGAAAGATGAATTAGTGGCACTGCTGATAGAGTTCAAAGAGGTTTTTGCGTGGTCATACGAAGACATGCCTGGGATTGATATAGTTATAGTACAGCATTGCATTCCAACAGATCCAACCATGAAGCCGGTGAAGCAGAAATTGAGAAGGATGAAACTAGAGTAGACTCTCAAGATCAAGGAAGAGGTTGAGAAATAGTACAATCTTGGATTCCCAAGGGTGGTCAACTATTCAGAGTGGTTAGCTAATGTGGTTCCAGTACCAAAGAAGGATGGGAAGGTCAGAATGTGTGTAGATTTTTGAGATCTGAATAAGGCCAGCCCAAAAGATGACTTTCCTTTGCCTCACATTGACATCCTGGTTGACAATACAGCTGGTCATGCTTTGCTATCATTTATGGATGGATTTTTAGCGTACAATCAAATTAAGATGGTTCTAGAAGATATGGAGAAAACCTCCTTTATTACTCCATGGGGGACATATTGCTACAAGGTCATGCCATTTGGCCTTAAAAATGCTGATGCTACTTACCAATGTGTAGCCATCACTTTGTTGCATGATTTGATTCACAAAGAAGTAAAGGATTATGTTGATGATATGATAGTCAAGTCTAAGGACCGTGAAGGGCATATACCGGCTTTAAGGAAGTTCTTTGAAAGAATTTGGTTCTACAAATTGTGGTTGAATCCAAAGAAGTGCACTTTCGGGGTCACATCTAGAAAGCTATTGAGGTTTATTGTAAGCCAGAGGGGAATTGAAGTTGATTTTGACAAAATCAAGGCCATTGTAGAGATGAAGTCTCCAAGAACTGAAAATGAGATCCGAGGATTTCTGGGGAGGATATAGTACATCAGCAAGTTCATAGCTCAAGAAGCCTTTGAAAAAATCAAGAATTATCTGAAGAAACCACCAATTTCTCATCCCACTGATACCTGAAAAGCTATTGTTGTTGTATCTCACCACTATAAATACAACAATGTGGGTTCAACTTACTCAATACCTAGAGGAGACTAAAAAAGAGAATGCAATATACTATGTCAGCAAGAAGATGTTGCCTTATGAAGAAAAGTATTCACCACTACAGAAAACATGCGTAGCACTTGTATGGGCAACTCGCAAACTTAGACATTATATGCTTGCTTACAAGGTTTTGTTGATTGCAAGAATAGATCCTGTGAAGTACTTAATGGAAAAGCCTGTGCAAGATGGGAAGACAGCTAAATGGGTGTTGCTTCTGTCAGAATTTGATATTAAGTATGTGACCTAGAAATCTGTGAAAAGGAGAGCAATTGCTGATCATTTAGCCTATTGTTCACCAGATGAAGCTAAAGAAATCCAAGGAGACTTTCCAGATAAAGATATCATGAGGATTGAGGTAGAATCATGAAAGATGTACTTTGATGGAGCAACAAATCAAAATAGAAGTGGTATTGGAGTTCTCTTAATTTCTCCAAAAGGGACACACATCCCATTTTCTGGTAGACTTAACTTTCCTGCCGCCAATAATGCCACTGAATATGAAGCTTGTATCATGAGGTTACGAGCAGCCCTAGGACTAGGGGTAAAAGAGTTGGACGTGTACGGAGACTCAACCTTGATAATCTCCCAGATTCAAAATAAATGGAAGATCAAAGAAGAAAGGCTGATGCCTTATCATGAATGTCTTCAGAAGTGGGCATCAAAATTCAGTAAGATTCAATATCAATATGTGCCAAAGATGCAGAATTAGATTGCCGATACTTTAGCAACTATGGCATCCATGATGGATGGGCCAAAAGAAGATGAAGCCAGACTAATAGTGGTGGAACAGAAAGAAGAACCACCCTATTGCATGACAATGGAAGAGGACGAGGAAAAGAATGGAGAAGGTGAATGGTATTCAGACATCCTACAATACCTCAAGGATGGGACATACCCGAAGTCTGCAGACTAGAACGATCAATTAACCATCTAGAGGTTATCTACTAATTACATTATTTAGGGTGAAAGGCTTTACAGAAGATCATATAATGAAATTTATCTCCTTTGTGTAACTGCCAAGGAAGCACAACAAATAATTGATCATGAAGAAGTTCATGAGTCAAGTTATGGGCCATATATTGATAAGCCAAGAATGTATTGATCCATTGTGGTGAATTAACCAATTAATTAGCCAAGTTAATTAATTAATTCAATTAGCATGCAATAAGCGTGGTAGCACAAATAAATCACCAACTAAGTTAAAATGCAGTGGAAAATAATTTGACACGGTGATTTGTTTACAAATGTGGAAAACCTACACGACAAAAACCCCCATCAGGTGATTTTAAGGTCACCACTCCCGAGAATTCACTATTATCACAACAAGCAATTACAAGTAAAGGAATCCCAGTACCTTATACCAGCCTACAGTTGAACTCTTACCCTAATACCCAACTGGACTTGTTCTGTAGTGACAATCTCTCCTTTCAATGTGTTAGGACATAAGTGATTCAATGTTAGGAACATATGTCACTATTTTACGTAATTGGCTAATCCTTTAATACACTTTACTTGTAATTGGGTAGATCTGGGATATGTTTAATGCTTCAAGAAATAAGGTTTCAAGTTCAAATGTTAAAGCCATGCAAGCCTGTCCAAGAATTAAGTGAAGAAGTACTGTTCATTATATCTTGACAGCTAGCTCGATAGCTAGTATCTATCGAGGTTTAAGAAAGCTGTTTCAGCCTGAGGCTCGACAGCTGCTTGACAGATAAGGTATCTGTCGAGATTTATGAAGTTCAGTTTTTCAGAGCTGATTTTCATCCAATCCGTAAATGTATGTTTAGGCTTTCTTTTCTCACAACCCTAAACATATATAAGGATTATTTTAAGGGCCATCGAAGGTTGCACAGTTGTACAAGAGCCCAATTCCACAAGTGTGAAGAAAAGTGTGATCGGAAACCTAGTTTGCCATAGTTCTTCTTTCTCTTGAAGAAGCTGATGTGTTTGTACATCATAGGGTTTTGTGATCAAGCAACTTCATAATCTTCATCATGTGATGAACAGAAAACTTTGCAGCCAACATTTTTCTCAAGTTGGTGATTAAGTCACGTACTGGGAGCCATGCATTGAAAAGGAGAGATTGTCACTATAGAACAAGTCCAATTGGGTACTAAGGTAAGGGTTCAACTGTAGGTTGGTATAAGGTACTGGAATTCCTTTACTTGTAACCTCTTATTTTGATAATAGTGGATTCTCGGGAGCGGTAACCTTAAAATCACTCGGTGGGGTTTTTGCCTCGGAGGTTTTTCCCATTCGTAAACAAATCACCGTGTCAATTTATTTTCTACTTCATATTTATTTATTTGGTGATTTGTTTATGCTGCCACGTACATTGCATGTTAAATTGATTAATTAATTAAACTTGGCTAATTAATCAATTAATTCATCACAAAGGGGTCAATACTTTCTTGGCCTATCACAATGCACAGCTCCCAGTATATGACTAACCAATTCAATGCGTGGATCCCAGTACGTGGTTTACTCACCAACTTGAGAAAGATGTTGGCTGCAAAGTTCTTCAGTTCATTAACACGATGAAAATCACAAAGCTCCTTGATTACAAAACCCTACGGTGTACAAACACAACAACTTCTTGAAAAGAAAGATGAACTAGGCATATGTCTCCAGTTCACAATATTCTTGTGAAAAACTTTTGCATTGAGTTGCATAAGCTATGACGGCCCTTAAAACAATCCTTATATATGTTTAGGGTTGTGAGAAAAGAAAGCTCAAACATCTATTCACGGATTGGAGTGAAATCAACTCTGAAAAACTAAATTTCATAAACCTCGACAGATAACCTATCTATCGAGAAGCTATCAAGCATCGGGCTTAAACAGCCTTTTAAACCTCGATAGATACTAGCTGTCGAGCTTTAAAATCCATCACTTCTTCACTTGTTTCTTGGACAAACTTGCATGGTTTTAACACTTGAACTTGAAACCTTGTTCCTTGAAGCATTAAACACACCCTAGATCTATCCAATTACAAGTAAAGTGTGTTTTGTCAAAAGATTAACCAATCCTATATTGACATATGTTCCTAACATGATTCACATATGTCCTAACACATATGAATGCTTACATGCTGTCAAGGAAGATAATGAGACAAGGCTATTACTGGACTACAATGGAAGCCGAGTTTGCAGCTCATGTTCGAAAATGCCATCAATGCCAAGTCCATGGAGATCTGAAGCATATGCGACCCATGCCATTACATACCATGACATCACCCTGGTCATTCTCTATATGAGGGATAGACATTATTGGGAAGATTCACCCAACAACATCCAATGGCCATGAATTCATACTTGTAGCCATTGATTACTTTACTAAATGGGTAGAAGTTGCCTCATACAAGGTTTTGAATTCAAAGAAAGTAGCTCAATTCATTCGGACCAATATCATTTGTAGATATGGGGTACCACATGAAATTATCTCTGACAATGGGTTGCATTTCAAGGGAGAAATAGAAAAGCTACTGCGACAGTTCAACATTCAGCACCATAAATCTTCACCTTACCGTCCTCAGACTAATGGAGCAGTTGAGGTTGCTAATAAAAATATAGAGCGAATCTTGAAGAAGAGCACAAAAAATTACAAGGACTGACACCTGCAATTGCCCTATGCACTCTGGGGTATAGAACATTAATTCGATCTTTCACAGGAGTCACAGGAGTCACAAGAGTCTAGAAGACCAGACTCTGTCTAGGTGGAATGGGTGCCTAACACTTTCCCATTCTATAACCTAGCCTTGGAATTTAGTGTCTTTGGATAGGTAGACCTAGTTTTTATCTTTGTTTTTTATTTTAGGTAGATTGTAACTAGGATAAAAAGCCATGTAATTATTTGGTAGTTTGTAACTAGGACCCAAAGCTATGTAATACTCAATATATCAAACATGTATTCTTTTTCATTCAATCAATGAGAATGGAACAATTCAGTCATGTATATTGTATTTAGTTTTTTTTCTTATTATTTTTTTTATATACAAAAAAAAAAAAAAAAAAAGGTGGCGACTCCACACCACTTACTCAAAAAGAGAGGTATCTTTCAAAGCACCCAAAAATCTCTTTTTTTGAGAGGCACTTTTGCAGTCTCTCACACACACACAAGTTCAATAAATCACATGACAAATTGAAGGTCATAAAATTAGGAAACAAAGATGAACTATATTATAGAGAGAGAAAAGAGAAACAATAGAGCGGCAGGTGAGTAGATATTTGTCCCTCTAGTAATTAATAGATTTCGGCAAATACCATGGTCTCAATGTCTACATTGCCTTTACTAAGAATATTAATACGGGAAATGTTAATAGATACTCTAAGGGCATTGGTTTATAAAATATTATTAGAAATTTTTTCTGGGAAAAGAAAAAAGTAATTATTTTTTGACAGCTTTTTATATTTTCCGTAAAAGTAGTATAAAAAATTTTCTAATTAAAATGGTTAATTAACAAATACCATAAGGGAACCCATTAACTGGACTCTATTAATATAGATTCTTGCTTTGCACCTTGACTAAATCTCTAGAACTTTGGTAATTTGTTGGGTAATAGTAAACCTAAAATCATAGGAACTATTTGAGGGTTCTAAGAGAGAAAATTAACAAAACCAAGCTGAATATATATTTTTTTTTTAAAAAAAAATTGAAAATGAAAAAGAGAGAAGTATTGATGAAATTAAAGAATGAAGGATGAGATTTATATATGTGTTTTGGAATGCTCACTAAGAAGGTGAATTAATTTTTTTTTTTTTTTGAGTAGTTATTTGAAAAATGGAGGTATTTCGGCGAGTTTGTTATCTTAGGGGGGTATTTTAGTAATTTTACTATGTAATATTCTGAGAATCAAAAAGACTCGGTCAAATCTACTCATTTCCAAAATATAAAAAGAGAAATTATTCAATTATAAAATTTAGAGGAGACTTATGAATTAAGGAAAAGTGTTTTTTCAATTTTTTTTTTTCTTTCTAATGTTTATCTCTATGAAAGTCTTTATTTGGTACAATCTCTAAAATAAGAAATGGGGTAAACAATCAATTTGCTACTAGTTTTATGAAATCTTTCTTCCCTATAAAAAAAAGACTTGCAATTGAAGTAGGAATACCAAGCTTTCTCACATACAAAAACTAGAAATATTGCTCATCATAATTCATGAATGAAAGCAATGTCAACCTATCTTCCTGAGGAGTTGCTGGTGCATATACTGTCATGGCTGCCCCCAAAATCTCTCATACAATTCAAGACTGTTTGCAAAACTTGGCTTTCTCTCATTGGGAACCCAGATTTTCACTCCAAAAATCTTATCAACCACTCGATTCTTAGCACCCCCCAAAACCAGCTCCTCCTTTTCAAAGGCATAGATAAATCCTGTATTCAAACAAAAGTTTGTTCATTTCTCTTTCATGAAAACCTTGAATGCGTGCCAACTCAGACTCCTAGTCCTATATATCTACCTTATACTTGTGTCAAAATTGTTGCTTCTTGCAATGGTTTTCTCTGTCTTTACTATGACTTAGGCTTTGACATTATTATATGGAATCCTTCCACATTAGATGTCAAGGTTACAAGCTTTATGTCCCATTATCCCATTTGGTCTATCACAAGTGAACGTGTTGGGTTCGGTTTTGACGCTAGATCCAATGACTTTAAGTTGGTGAGAATTCTTACTTCCGAGTTATGGCTTCCAAATCAGGAGATAAAGCAGGAAGTTTAGGTGTATAGCTTAAACCGCGGTTCTCTGAAAGAGCTTTTTGTCGATCTACCATATGCTTTTTAAATCAAAAGAAATCAACTCTTTATAGAGATGGTATTTTTTATTGGTATGCAGATTCTGGTGGTCGTGACAATGTCCTCAATGATGAGATTGTTACATTCAATATGAGTGAAGAGACTTTCCGCACAGCACTGGTGCCAAATGAATACCGTGTCGGGAACAATGGGAACTGCCGCCATAAGTGGTGGTGGTGGAGGCTGGTTACGGAGTTAAGACACTGCTTTGCTATGATATTCTTCCCTTTTAAAGAGCAAACAACATTCATTGATATATGGGTGCTGCTTGAATTTGGTGTTAACGAGTCTTGGATCAAACTCTTTAGCATTAGACCTACAATGGATTTGGGGCGTCCTTTGGGATTTTGGAGGAATGGTAATTTGTTCATGGAAAACAAAGAAGGGCACCTTGTACTATGGGATCCATTCACTGGAAAGTTTAAGAATCTTAAAATTGATAAGCCGAATAGATTTTTGGAAGTTTTTCAATACAAGCCAAGTAGAAGAGGTGATTACATAAATGGTGCATCTATGCATGTATTATGGCAAAGAAATGGATATAAAATAATCAGAAGGTATTGTATTTTATAACCTTAGTACTTTGAGTTTTGGTTATCTAGAGTTATTTGAGGCTCTTAATATTAATAATAACTTATATTGATTTTTTTTTCCAGATTTGATAGTAGAATAGTACCTATGGGGCCTTCTCGAGGATGATTACTCTTTATCACTAGGTCAAGGTAACAATCAATTTTTGATATAGGCGGTGTTTGAAATCAAATTTCCTATTCAACAAAAATTGTTAATAAAAGGAAAGCGAGAAGGAAGAACCATAAAGTAGGGAAGAGAACTTGGAAGGAAGTTCCTGATCGAATATCGAAGAAGAGGTTAAATCCTTCATATATCCAATTAGAACCCGATTCATTGTTCAGTTCAATGACAAGAAATTTAATCAACTGAGTTAACTAACTAATATTTTATTTGAAATTTCTATTATGGGAAACATTTATATTTCAATGTTGTTGGTTTTTTAAGATGATTTTGATATTTCAAAGTATTTGGTTAATAAAAGTCTAGTTTATTAATTCGCAATAATCCTAACTTTTTCTAGAGTTGTTGCTTATCGTATCTTAAACCACATACTTAATACTTTGGTTGTTTCTACGTTAATATTTAAAATGAGTTATTTTACAAAAAATATTTTCTATAAAACTATCTCATATTTCTATGTTTGGTACCAACTTTAATTGAGTTGGAAAACAATCTCGTCACACCCCAAACCAAAAAGGGTCCAAAGCATGAGAAAAACATCTCAAAGGTACCTATAGATTTATCATTTTTGACAATTCAATCCAAATAATTCATGTCAAGTACCAACATCAAGAATTATCATAATTATTTCATTTACAATACTCCCAAAGTAAGCCAGAGCTCTATGCAATAATTACAATGACCATTGGCCACAAAAGAATAGAGGTCTGAATAAATATAATTACATATCATTAACTTATCCCATCAGTGGAAATAAAGTCATAACCACTATTAGATACAAAAGAATAAGTCTAGCCTACTCTAGGATGTACATCTAAATATCTCAATCACAAAAGTTCAGCCTCCATCGGTAATTGGTCTAACTACTGCTAGCCACAAAAAAGGACTTGTCTTAAAACGATCATTGCCTAGTCTGAAAAATTTGTAAAAGAATGGGATGAGACAGAGCCTAATAAGCAGAATAATTAATAGGGGAAGGAGAAATGCAAGTTTCATGATGATGTATAGTTTACAAAGCATGTTATAATTTGAGAATTTCCAAATAATTTCTACAAAACCATTTCCAAAAATAATATGACAAGAATGATTATAATGATACGGCACAAAACTTCTCAAAATGCTCGCATGAAACTACATACTATGTTTTGTGAGCAATGACAATACAATTCCAAATCCAAGGCCACATGACAATGCCATCACATAGATGGAACTAATTTGTCGTCACAAAGACAGAACTCATCACTAACACACAGCTAGAATTAAATATGCCATCACAAAGATAGAACTCAATAACCATCACAAAGACGAGCGTTAAGATACTGATGTCACACAAACTATAGTATCTAGCTAGATACTCACTGGGTAATCACATGTTATAGCACATGGGTAGAACATAAAGAGCTCACAAATTACCTTTAATTCAAAATACATAATTCACTTCCAAGTAATTTCATAAAATATTTAGATACCCAAGATATTCACAAGGTTCTCAAAGCCTTCAACTCATTTCTTGTCAAAAAGATTTTGTATTAACTTCCCAAATAGTATAGATCAAGATAAAACATCTTTATATTTTGCAAATAATGCAATAAATCCATAAAATCCATTCTCAAGAATTTAATCAAAGATACTAGTCTTTTCCATGCTAACAAATTATGCATTTCCCCATATACATTACAAAATATGATGCACCATTCATAAATAGTCATATATAATAGGGTCACAACACAATACTTTTTAAGAAAACATAGTTCCACAAATAATTTTCCAAAATGTGTTTATGCAACATGGTTAGTTTCCGAAAATCCCATTAAAAAGTTACTTACCTCGTAACCCGCAAAGCCTAATTTTTCAAGCTCCAAATGAATTTAGCTAAAACCTAAACAATACCAAGCAAACCTATCACAATAAGCATAAAGCTTGACACTGCATCTAGCTATGAATTAGAGATTGCTAACTAAGCAATTAATTAGGCAAGCCTAGTATTTAACCTCACAAATAATGTATTCCACTTCCAAAGTTTCTCAACAAATTAATTCACAAGGCATAGGCTCCAATTTATAAAATTAACCCATCCAATATCATCTTCCTAATACTAAAAATCATAAGAATTTATGAGTAGCTTCCATAAGATTTACACAACATCATCAAGAGACCCATGAAACCAAAATCACAATATCCTCCAACATAAACCATTTAAATCTTTTACTAGCGCCAAATAAACTCAATAAAAATTATACTCACCATTTATTTCACATTAAAAAGCCAAGACCCCCAAATTTTCACCACTTAGATAGCCACCATTGTAAAAACTATAAACCCACTCATTAAATAATTCCACCAAGACCAAACCCACTCATATATATAAACACATAGATATCACTTCCAAAGCTCATAAATCACGTAAATATTATTATCAAAGCTTAGATTAAAAGAAACTCAAGCAAAAGTACCCAAAAAAAGATTAGGAATTTTTACCTCAAATAATAGAGATGAGTGAGCCTTAGCTTTTCCCTATGGAGTTTTCCTATAAACCTTGTTGGAAAAATGATGGTGGAGGTGGTGGTGAAGTGTGTGTACTAGTGGGAGAGTGAGGGAGTGAGGGAGTGTGAAAGAGGAGTGTTGTGTGAAAAAAAAAAAAACAAAAGAGAGCAAAGTGAGAGGTAGAGAGATGGCCGGCCAAAGTGTGTGAGGGAGATATTTTGTAAGGATATGTGGTGGGGAACAAATGCGTACGTGGGGCACGTGTGACTCTATAAAGTCTAATCCCTCCTTTTTTTTTTTTTTTTTTTTTTTTTTTTTTTTTTTTTAATAATGGGCTGGGGCATTACAAATATCCCAACCTTCCTTATTTATCTTTCCATGAGATAGAGTTGTTTAAAAAAAAAAAAAAAAACCACTCTATTTGTTTAGTTAGAAAGCCTTATATAAAGATAGTTTTCCAGGTTTCAGTATTTGGTAGTAAATAAAAATTTTGATCAAAGGAAAACTATATTTGATCAACAGAATAGTCTATAAAATATACAACTTATTTTTTAAAGATTGTTTTCCACTAAATTACTTAGGAAAACAAACTCTTATCACACCCTGTGTGAAACACTTCTTATAAATTATCTCCTTTTTCCTTGTAAAACTTAATTAAATCTCACGCTCAATCTTTGCCTTGCATGCAGTCACAGTATGCTTTCTTTTGCCTCTTTTTTCTACTTTTCTTAATCAGTCTTCTCATGCCCACACTCTTTCTATTCTCTTCAATTCCATTTGATTGATCTATTTTCTCTCATTCTCATTGTCAGTCTCTCTTTGTCTTCTCTCACTCTTTGCTCCACTCTCTGATCTCTCTTTCCCCTCTGTATGATCGTTCACTCTCTAGATGGTGTCTGTCACATTGGGGATAAATAATGAGGAAGAATAACAAGGATTGTTGTTTGCATGTGTAAGAGTACCAAGGATTTTTTAGTATTAAGAGGACTATGCCTGGAACATTAGTTACGATTGGCATAGACCCTAAAATGAGGGCTATAGTTGCGTTTCTAAAATGCGGCTATAGACTTTAAAAACGCGGCTATAGCCCCTTTTGGTCTATAGCTGTGTTTTCTATTGCTGTGTTTACACGCGTGGCCTATTCACCGCCATTATAGGTCCAATAGGTCTGTAGCTGCATTTTTAAAAACGCAGCAATAGACCATGTTTGGGCTACGTTTTAAAACCGTGGCTATAGGTACATTTTGGCTGATTGTAGAAACGCGGCTATCGGTTTTTTTTTTTTTTTTTTGGGTTTTTTTTTTTTTTTTTTTTTTGGTAGCGAAATCAAAATCAAACAAAAACCAAAAAAATTCAAAATCAAACACAAACCCAGAAATTTAAAAATCAAACACAACATACTCACAATAAAAACACACCCAGAAAATTCAAAATCAAACACAACATACTCACAATACAAACATAACGTGCTCCAAAATACAAGAACACAAACTCATTAATCTCCTCTCATTCAACAAAACCAACCTAAATATAACACTAAATCCATCCAAGGAACGAATACAAAAGCACAAGCTCAAAAACACAAAAGAACAAGCTCAAGAACACAAACCCATTTAAACATAAGCACAATATCAGTAACACAATAGCACAAATTTAAGCACAGATCCAAAAAATTCAAAATCAAAACTCATATCCAAATCAAGACATAGACACAAATATTGCTAGAATATCCACTTCATTAAAAAATTTTAGCATTTCCTCCATTTTCTTACTGACTAAACATAAAATAACAAAAAAAAAAAAAAAAAAAACTAGATCTATAGACAAATCAGTGTGCCTGAGATGAAGAAAAAAAGAAAGAAAGAAGGAAAAAAAAAAAAAAAAAAAAAAAGAAGAAGAAGAAGTAGTTGCAAAGAAACAAAGAAAAAAAAAGTTGTGCTGGAGTGAAGAAGGAAGAAAGAAAAAGGAAAAAAAAAAAAAAAGAAAGAAAGAAAGAAAGAAAGAAAGAACCTGGCGTGACTTGCAGAAGAAAGGAGCAAAAAAAGAATGAGCAACAAAAGAAAAGATGAAAGTGGGGGTAGGTAATAATGGGGTAGGTGCATGGGAAAGTGAGGATGTAGGTTATAATTATCATTTATTTTATTTTATTATTATTATTATTTTTTTTTTTTTGTGTTACCTATAGCCACGTTTTTTGAATGCGGCTATAGACTTAACCTATAGCTGCGTTTTTAAAACGCAACTATAGGTCATCATTTTAAAAAAAAATATAGTATTTGCTTGGACCTATAGCCGCGTTTGTTGAACATGGCTATAGGCTTAACCTATAGCCGCGTTTTAAAAACGCAGCTATAGGTAAGCTATAGCCGGTTTTTTAAACATGGCTGTAGGTAAACTATAGCTAGTTTTTTAAACGCGGCTATTGATCCTTCTTTAAAAAAAAATTTATTTGGCTAGACCTATAGCCACGTTTTTTGAACACGGCTATAGACTTAACCTATAGTTGCGTTTTAAAAATGCGGCTAAAAGTTTGCTATAGCCACATTTTTTAAATGTGGCTATAGGTCAACCTTAAAAAAAATATATTTATTATTTGGTTGGACCTATAGCCGTGTTTTTTTAAATGCAGCTATAGGTCCTATCCAAAAAAAAATGCAGCTAAAAATACTTACAAACGCGGCTATAGGTCAACTATAGCCGCGTTTACAAAACTGCGGCTATAGCCCGCATTTATTGTAGTGCATTTAGATTGAGTGGTTGCTAAATGTTTTTTTAGATTTTCAAATTTTTTGGAGTTCATTGAACTCCTAAACTCTAGGGTCTTATTCACTTTATCATTTTCTAATAAAAAAAAGCAGCAATTTTTTATTAAAATCACTGTCTATGAGGAAGATGAAGGTTAGAGTTCATGGATATTGGAAAACTAATTTTGATAGTATCTACCTTATCAAGAACTTGAATTTTAGAAAATTATTGCAACGTTAGAATGAAAACCCTCTTGTCAATATTAGTTGGAAAACCAAACTCATACTTGAATTTTCAATTTACATTGTTTTCGTTAATTGGTTCACACAATATATATGTTATACATGTTTTGAATTCTACAAGATATATTTAAAAAAAAAAAAATTGCCGGTAGCAAAAACTAGAAAACGTTTTCAAAGTCACTATCAAAGATAGGAAAATAAGACATTTTTCTAGAAAATATTTCTTTAAAAAATGACTCATTTTTAGAAAACTAGAAGGTTGAAACAAACAGAGTAGTTCAAAACAGTCTCTAAAAAAGAAACTATAATTCTTATGTTAACTAAAGATATTTTTCTTTCGAATCATTTTTCCATTGAAACAAATATGGCGTTTATTCATGCAAGATTTTTATTTGAAAAATCAAGAAAAAAAAAAACTTAAATTATTAAAAAAATTAGAGTCGATCTAGAACTACACATTTAAGTCATGTACACCACACTTTAGGAGAGCTATCATCTGCATATTCTAGGGTCATGTGTCGAGGATATAAAGAATTGGGGACACCACTTAACCCAAGAGGCTAAAGCAGTTAAGCCTATTAGTTTGGACCCAACTATATTATATTAACCACTCATTCTTATCATTTTTATTCAATGTGGGACTTCGCTCACAATTGTATACCCAACTGTCTCTCCCCTATGTGTAAGTCTTTGCCACTCTATAAGCTTTGACTAAGTCCTACTAGCTCACCTTTACTTATTAGCTTTTCCTTCACAAGTGCATCATCCATGAGCTTCTTGTACACCATCCATAGAATCACATGCTAACCTCACACGCTCATTTATGAGAATTTGGCCTACACTTCCATGTTCTTGGGAAACTTGCACCGCACTATAAACTTAGCACCATTGACAATACTCCTTTATTAGGCCTTTTCTAATTTTCAAGATTGTTTAAGTTGGTCCTTTCAATTTGCTTTGCCCCTGCTAGGAAAAAGACCTTGAACACCTCGTCACCTTTGTCGCACACCAACCTAATAAAAATTGGGTGCATGTATTTTGAGCCCTTTCATAAATGGAGCAGAGATGGGTCCCTTTTTGAAATTGGAGAAAGGATGGTATATTACACAAAGAATGCCCATTAAGCTCACACAAATAATTTCAAAAAAAAAAAAAAAAAAAAAACCCAAAAAAGGAGTGTTGCTAATGGTGCTAAATAACGGTGTGAAACAAGGTTCCCATAGATATGTGTTAGGTTCTAAAGATTTAGGTTTTAATGTTTAGAATCATATATTATTTGTGTTGGCAAATTGGGAACAAAACATTTCTAGTCTATGTGTTAGGCAATGCTTAAAGGTGTAGGTTTCAAACTTCAAGTTCAGCTGACTGCAGATAAAGGGAGTCACTTTCTGCCTTGCTTAATCGATCGAGAATTAGGTTTGACCGATCGAAAATCGTAGAAATTAGATTCTACAAAAGTTTTATACAAGGCCTATGCCTGCAAAAAAGTTTAGGGTCCATTCCAACTTGTCCACATATAAAAGGGAAACCCTAGATACAGTTTGGAGACTTTTGGAAGACTTGTGTGTTGTTCTTTGTGAGATCTGAGAGGTTTTGTACCTTCTAACTACACAAGAATCTACTGGAGCAAGATCTACAATCAAGCGATGGTAGAATTTATTCGCTGCTACAAGATCATTACTGATGGTGACCTATGAGTGGGATCTCAAGGTCACAAGCAAGGGTGCTTGTGTTGCTGTAATCTAAGAAGAGAAGGAGTTTGTGGATTCGGAGCTTGCATGTGGTCATGTCAGTAAGTTACTACATGAGGTAGAAATAGATTTAGGGTTAAATCTTTTGTAAAAACTTCGATTCTCTTATAGTGGATTTACTTTACCTTAAGGATAACTAGGTCAAATCCTTCCCGGGTTTTTATCTTGAAACAGTTCATTTCATCGGTTTCCCTTGGTCATCATATCGTGGTGTTATTTACTATTTTGCATTTGTGCATGGTATGATACATGCTTGTTTAGCCTAGGTCTGAATAATAAACCTAATAATTAACTTGGTTAATTAATTAGGTTAAACAATTTGGTTTAAGGGGTCTAAACGAACAAACAACGTGGACATGCGGAGTTCCCATGAATGAGCGTGCGAGGTTGACATTTTTCCATGGATGATATAGAAGAAGCCCATAAGACAAGGGAGAACGAGTAGGATTTGTTCTTGGTCCACAAATAGGTCTTGAAGCTCACAGAGAGGCAACGACTCACACATGGATGGGAAATTTTTGGGTATACACATGTTAGTGGGCGTGGTCCTACATAAATTTAGAGACATGGCGCAAAATTAGATTCTAATTTCAAATTCTAATTAAACTTGTTGGGTTATTTAGACTCCTTAAAACAACAATTAGATTAACCTAGTGAATTAGCCAAGTGATTAACTTAGTCAAATTATGCAAATCTAGGTTAAACACAATTAAACAATCATATCAAATATATATAGCAGCGGAAAAATAAATAACACAATGATATGATGACCCAGGAAACCACACGGTAAAAACCTGGGGAGGATTTGACCTAGCTATCCTCAAGGTAAACCTGAATCCACTATGAAAGAATTGAAGTTCATACAAAAGGACTTACAAGCTCCCCGCTTGACTTCCTAATGCTACCCACCAGTAGAACTTACTGACACGACCACGTGCAAGCTCCAAATCCACGGACTCCTTCTTTCTTGGATTCTTCAATCAGCTACAAGCTCCCCGCTTGTTTTTCTTTAAGCTCCAATGGTAGCAACCTTGTTGATCATCAAGATGTTGAAGTAATCTCTACCTTGAAAACCCTAAGTTTATGTGAAGTAAAACTCTTCAAGGATCTCCTAAGAGATTCACATAAACCGCAAATATGAGCAACAAAGATTTAGAGAGGTTTAGGTACAAAACCCTAATAAAAGAAGGCACAAGAGGCACTCTAATCTCTCTCTCTAAAGTCTCAAAAATGTTCTAGGGTTTCCCTTATATATATGAGAGTTTTACTTGAACTCCAAGACGTTTAAATAGAGTTTGGGCTGAATTGGAATTCTGCAGAAAAATGTTCTGGCCGACTTTCGATCGATCGAGTCTAATTTTTGATCGATCGAGCCAGGCCGAAAGTAACAAATACTTCTGCAGCCACTCGATTCCAACTTTACATAAAAACACAACTTTGAGCAAGCCTAAACAAGACTAAATAACCTGTTTTGATCATAGTTTGCCAACAATACACATTAGAGTTCTAAATACATAAAATTCTTTAGAACCTAACAAACTCCCCCTTTGGCAATCCGTGACAAAACACAAATTAAAAACTCAAAGTTTACAAGTAAAAGCCCATTACAAAAATAATGCTCATAACATAAATTCAATCCTAACTACTATCCATCAGTTGCAAGAGTAGACAGCAGCAAAATTGAATCAACCTGTATATTCTTGAAACACTCAACAAACGCATAAACGCATGTGTGACAGAAAAACAGTAAATCAACAAATAAATTCTTGACTTCACAAAACACAAAACAAAGACATATATCATGAATAACTCATAAATATAAATCAATGAGCAGTGAACAAGAAACAGAAATAAAAACTTAAGTAAACTAACTCTCCCCCTAAGTTAGATACAACAAAAAGTTTTTATTTATATTCTCCCCTTTAAAAAATAATTCAACTCCCCCTAAACAAGACAAACATGATTCCCATAAATCAACAATTTCTCCCCCTTTTTGTCACGTATTAACAAGGACAGCTCATACAAAGAGTAAACAGTCAACATACGCAATAAAGGATAAGAGAAAATAGAGAATCAAGGGGACACAAAACAATTCAGCTCTATAGAAAATAGAGACAACTCCCCCTATGAAGAGCAACAATTCCCCCTATAAAAATAGGAAAAACAAAATATGTTTTGGGAAAACAAATTTGAGGAAACATAAAGGGGTTGGGGATAAATAAAAAGACAGAAACCAAGTTTAAAAAAAAACTAAGTTGAGGATACACATAAAGAAAAAATATTCTCTCTTTCAATAAAATGCAAACATGGCACTATGTGACTCATATACAGTTGTATGAGTAGAGAAAATATTTGCACATTGATTATCCATTATATCTCTTAAGAAAAATATTTTCTGCAGTTCACACATAAAAAAGGCATATACTAGAAAGTATATAGCTCAAAAATTAATCAATCAATTTTTTTAATCAAGTAGAGTACCCAATGTAGCAAAGTGTATGCATACTATGTGTAAAAACAATGAGAGATATGACTGCAAAACTGCAAGATGGATACAAAAATCAATGTAATGCATGTGAATCCTAAATATAAATGATGCATGTCTTAATGCAGTAAAACTAAGTTCAACTTAAGTTCAATTTCACGAAATTGGCTTGAGCATAGAGTTTCTAACAAAAACCCCAAAATTTAAAAACCAGTTGTTGAAATTTTTAAAACAAATTGATAAATTGAGCATCACATAACACAACACACAGAAAATAATGCTTAGTTACATCAAAACAATAAGCCAATTTCATCAATTTTAACCTAATTGAACAAAATCCCCAATTCGGATTCAATACAAGCCCTAGAATTTCCAATTTCTCAAACTTTAAACACATTTTGCATTAAGATCAATGAACTTTTAATCTTAGATGGCCACAACAAGATCACACACAATAAAATGTACCAAGTTTACCAAAGAGTAATTTGTATAGTGTGTGCAATTAGCAAAAGCTTGAGATACATGTGAGGTGATATGTGAATAGAAATCAAACACAAAATCTACAAAATTCATCACATAGAATTTAAAAGAGACTATCACCAAAAGAGTTACATCCTATAAGTCTCACATCTCCTAGAACAAAAGCTTGCAATCATGTAAGTTTCTTGTATTTTTGCCTCATAATATACATACCAATTTTAATTAGGTGAATTTGGCATCAAGCCTAATAGTACACACCAATTTTAAGCATTAAGCAATTAAACCGAGGCTACACCTTATGTTCTTTTTGTACATGTGCTACACTTTCTCGAGCACAAAATCTTACGATATGCACTAAGGTGTTCATGATTGGCTAGTGAACAGTGGTGAGATGGTTATTTATGCATTTCTCAAAAGGATCAAGTCCGACAGTCAAATAACATATGACTTCAAGATCAAGACAAAGTGATTAATAACCACAAACATCTTTCCCACACAACATGCACTACAAAGTTTCAACTAGTAAAGTGCAATAAAGTAAGCTCATCCAAACTAAACAAGGTACATAAACATGTTATGTAAAGATAATATGGCCAATCCTTGATTATAAATCCAAGATCTATAATACAAAACACAAAAATCTTTTTGGTTTTTTTTAAAAAAAAAATTTATGACCAAAAACAAAAAGCACATATTATGCTAAATGAACAATGCAAAACAATGCATGATAGTGCTTAACTAAGCTATAGAGGGTACACAAACAAGAAATATCAATTTCTCAATTAACCCTTGAGTACATGTACAAACTAGTACATACTCAAACAAAATCATAAATAGCTTAGCATAAACTATTCAAGTTTCTCCACAATGTCAAGCATGTTCTAAATCAAGAGAGATATTAAAACTCATGTAATCCTCAAGAAAAATAAAACAAGATACAAAATAAAATATTTTTGTCTTTTTTGAAATTTTTCAATGTTTTTGGATTTTTTTTTTAAAATAAAAAAAAACAAAACAAAACAACCAAAAACAGAAACAAGACATGTCCAGAAACTATTGAAAGAATTAAATCAAGGACAAGTCAGTAACACTCACCTTGGAGAATCTTTTCTCACCCATATAGCACGAGTCTTCGGCTTTGTAGGTAAAAATCCATGAGAAGCATAGTGTAATTGAGGGATTACACCAATCTTCTGAGAAAGACTAAAATCCTGCAAATTCCTTTCACAAGCCAACAAGTTTAAAATTTTCAAAATAATATGAAACAATTTATATGGACTTATGGCATGAGAAATATCATCACATATCCTAGATTGAAACACAGAATGTTCAAATTTCAGTTTATGACAATTAGGACGAATGTGACCACGGACACCACAAAAGTGGCAAACAAGAACAAATTTAAGAACATCAGTATTCCTAACAACAAATCTAGTCTCAGATTTTGGTTTTTGCCTCAACAAAGAACAATTTGGTCTAATATGACCAACAACACCACAAAGGTGACAGGTAGGCACAAAAACAGATTTATTATGCTCTCTAACAGTAGGTTTAGACATAGGTTTAGAAACTTCAGCGTCTACATCAGAACTTTTACCTTTGTCTAACTTAGCACAATAAGCCTTTTCTTTATTATTCCTCTTGAAAGGAGGGATATAAACTTTCTCAGTTTTAGGCTTAAGAGAAACAGAAACACTTCTGTTATCAACAACAAGCTTGGTACTAGTCAAATTTTCAATTTTAGCTTTAGATTCAACTAATTCTTGTTCCAAGCTTTTCAACTTCTCATCTTGAGAGGAAATTTGATTTCTCAAAAAGTCATTTTTTTTATTAGACTCATCTAATCTCACAATCAAATCCTCTTTTTCAAGATTAGCCAATTTTAACTCTTCTTTAAATTTCTTAGCAATTTTCAAAGATTTAGATAATTCCTTACGAAGAGTTTCGAAAGCATCAAAAATATCAGCAGAAGCATGAGCAGAAACATGATCAGAAACACAATTCAAATTATCCATGACAACAGGGGTCAAGGATCAGCTCAGAGATCAAAAGATCTACAACAAAAGAGCTACCCGCTCTGATACCACTTGTTGGGTTATTTAGACCCCTTAAAACAACAATTAGATTAACCTAGTGAATTAGCCAAGTCATTAACTTAGTCAAATTATGCAAATCTAGGTTAAACACAATTAAACAATCATATCAAATATATATAACAGCGGAAAAATAAATAACACAATGATATGATGACCTAGGAAACCACACGGTAAAAACCTGGGGAGGATTTGACCTAGCTATCCTCAAGGTAAACCTGAATCCACTATAAAAGAATTGAAATTCATATAAAAGGACTTACAAGCTCCCCGCTTGACTTCCTAATGCTACCCACCAGTAGAACTTACTGACACGACCACGTGCAAGCTCCGAATCCACGGACTCCTTTTTTCTTGGATTCTTCAATCAGCTACAAGCTCCCCGCTTATTTTTCTTTAAGCTCCAATGGTAGCAATCTTGTTGATCATCAAGATGTTGAAGTAATCTCTACCTTGAAAACCTTAAATTTATGTGAAGTAAAACTCCTCAATGATCTCACAAGAGATTCACATAAACCGCAAATATGAGCAACAAAGACTTAGAGAGGTTTGGGTACAAAACCCTAATAAAAAAAGGCACAAGAGGCACTCTAATCTCTCTCTTTAAAGTCTCAAAAACGTTCTAACGTTTCCCTTATATATAGGAGAGTTTTAATTGAACCCCAAGACGTTTAAATAGAGTTTGGGCTGAATTGGAATTCTGCAGAAAAACGTTCTAGCCGACTTTCGATCGATCGAGTCTAATTTTCGATCGATCGAGTCAGGCTGAAAGTAACAAATATTTCTGCAGCCACTCGATTCCAACTTTACATAAAAAAAACAACTTTGAGCAAGCCTAAACAAGACTAAATAACCTGTTTTGATCATGGTTTGCCAACAATACACATTAGAGTTCTAAATATATAAAATCCTAAGTCTTTAGAACCTAACAAAATTTTCTTTAAACTTTATATATTGATATATGAGATGGGTAAGTTACACCTGGTTAGAGTTACACCTTTTTTATTCCATTGAATTTAAGTAGATGCAACAGTCAAAAAAAGACCCTCATTAATGCTAATATTCTAATTGATTTCATTTATTATCTTATATTTAATACATTCCATACTTATTTCTAAACCTAAAAAAATTTATATGTCTGACTCTTTCTCCACTGCACGTCTCTCTCTTTCCCTTTTAAACGTTTCACTTTGAATAACAATAAGAAAAATGAGTGGTTAATATAATAAGGTTAAGCTCATATTCATTGAGCTTAGACTTGTTGAGTTAAGTGTGTCTCTATATGTTATATTAACTACTCAAGATATATCCTTAATGTTTTATCTCACCAACAATATTATCCTTCTAAAGAGAGAACAACATGCTTATAGCCACTTGACCTTCATTGGACTTGGGATGTTCGTTGGGCTTTGAAGGAACGGTGAGTTGTTTATGGAGAGCGACGAGGGGCATTCAATTACTGTTGTGGCCAGATCCTTTCATTGGAGAGAGCAAGAATGTTGAAGTTGATGGGCCGAATGGATCGTTGGAAGTTTTTCTGTACAAGCTAACTAGAAGAGGTGATTTCCCATGTTAATACTTCTATAGCACATATCATGGTGATGAAATGGATTTAGAATTAATGATGGCAAGATATTGATATCGAAGAGGTGATTTCCAACGATCCATTCTTTTTTACCCTATTGAGAAGTTTGGTATCGTAGAGATATTTTGCGACTTTAAATATTAATAACTTTAATTGAAATTCAGTTTTTTTTTTTTTTTGGGGCAAATAAAGGGTAGCATGTTTTATAGAGGAATATTGCGATTTCATAATAGAAAAGGTAGCATTTGGCGACATAACATGTTTTATAGAGGAATATTGCAAATACATTATCATTTTAAAACTAAAAGCAGATCATACCGTAAATGTTCTAAAAAAACGCTTGGTGCGGTGGTTACTCCACAAGTATAAGTGCTTGTAGAGTGTTGGGGGGGGGGGGCAAGGGCTGGGGTTTAACTCTCTAGCAAGAAGTTTCACACACATATACATTTAGAAAAGGCTAGAGTAGAAATTCTATCTTGTAAAAAAAAAAAAAAATTCAAAATATCTCTAGATAATCCAACTTCGGAATATGCTAAGAGAATATATATCAATACCTTGTCATGAAAATAGTCAAATCAAATGTTTCCCTCTTTCCCTAACTGTTTATCAATCACACACGCACACACACACATAAGAAGAAGAAGAAGAAGAAGATAGAGATTGTGCAAAGTACTTTGAAGATTTTTGTCACACTCATGCTTGGTCTTGGATACCTTTAATTTGCTGTCAGCAAAATGATAGACTTTCATATAATTTTCCAAATTTTCAACAAATTTTATGGACAGTTTTGGCAAACTTTTTCAAATATTCACTTCATCTCTATAATATCTAAAAGTTGAAGCTTAACACTTGTTGTTGATCCACTCTTTTTGAGCCACATTAGTATAACATTTCAGTCTAATTCGGTTCTGTAAAGTTATTATTTACAACTATGTTTTTTGTTGGCTTTTATTCCGTACCAAATTTGATTGTAATTGTTTTCAATCATTTGTACCCTGTATTTATTGTGGGATTTGATTGTAAGGGTTGTGTGATAGAGAGAGAGTGTGAAGACTTAAGCATTTGAAGACTGAAGATTTCTCCAGCGTATACCACGACTTAGCTTCTCACGAAGTGACACATGTGCCTTGCACATGCTGGAATGCAAAGAGTCAGGCTAGGTGGAGACAGCTGTGTCTCGCGAGTATCTCGTAGGTAAGGCCTTCCCGCGAGACACCTACGAGGCATTCTATTCTGCCAGCCTGTCCAGTCTGATACACACTTTCTGTGCCTACACTATTTATACCCACATTACCTACAAATGTTGAGGAGTGCTTCAGAGAGAAAACCCTAGCCAAACACATTGAGAATTAGAGATTGTCATACCCACATTTCTCTATACACTTGCTTGTGGTATTTCCTCAACTCTTCCCTTTCCATTTCCATACCATTGAGATGTTGATAGCCTAAACACTTACCATACCCTTTGGGAGTGTTAAGTGACGTTTTAGTGTTGTTGGGAAGCATTGGAAGAAGCCAAGGATGGCAGATGCAACATTGAGCTTGTTGCGGAATCCGGAGTGCTAGACAAGACAGGGTTCCGAGAAGCCTTGTTGGAGTAGGAGCTTGGAGGGCTTAGGTACATCGGGTAGATTAGGCTTGGAGGGTCTCTTGCTAACCCATGTATCCTAACTGATTGTCTAGTGGATCAATTTCCGCTTGGAGGATGGCAGAGAGGTTTTTCGCCGAATTCTTCGGTTTCCTCTTTGATAACACATCGGCGTGTTATCTTGTGTTTGCATCCTTCTTCCCTACTCTTTTACATTCTGTTATACTACTGTGTTGCTTAGTTTATGTATTAGAGTAGCTTGTTTGTTTATCCACTCGCATTTACACTATGTCGCACTTAGTATTAAGTAGGTGTAAAATCTATCGAGCCGTAATTTTTATTTGGGGGTCTAAACAGCTCTTGTGTTTTCAACACATTTTTCAGTTTTCAATTGGTATCAGAGTGGGTACACTCGCTGTGGTTTAAATACCTGAGTGTGATCCTTGACACTTTTTGAGATGGATAGGTCTCAATCTCTAAATGTTCCACCATTCTTTGATGGTAACAATTATGCTTTCTGGAAAGTTAGGATGAGAGCATTTTTATGCTCTATAGATAATACCGTTTGGGATGCGGTTGAAATAGGTTGGACTAGGCCGGAGGCAGCCAAATCCACTTGGGATAAGGCAGCTCTTGCGGCAGCCAATGCTAATAGTAAAGCTTTAAATGCTATTTTCTGTGATGTGTCTCCTGATGAATTCCACAAGATCTCTCATATGACAGTAGCCAAGGAAGCTTGGGAGATTTTGGAGACTAACTATGAGGGTACAAAGAAAGTTAAGGACACAAAGCTCCAAATGCTTACCACCAAATTTGAAGAGCTCAAGATGGGTGATGATGAACCTTTTGATTCATTCTATGGGAAGCTCAACGAAATTGTAATTGCTAAACTCAATCTTGGTGAGAAAATTGAAGATACAAAGGTGGTTAGAAAGATTTTGAGGTATTTGCCGGAAAGCTTTAGAGCAAAAGTCACAGCCATAGAAGAAAGTAAAGACTTGGATGAGATCAAAATTCAAGAGCTGATAGGGTCTCTCCAAACATATGAGTTGGGACTGCCTTCTCATAAGTCAAGTAAATCTCTCGCACTTAAAACCATCGCCGAAAGAATGGGTGATTCTTTTGAAGAAGATGGTGTAGAAAAGGAGGTTGCATTTCTTGCAAAAAACTTCCGAAAATTCTTGAGAATGAAGAACAACAGAAGACAGTTCAGTAGAGGGAAATTCTCATCCTCAAAAGGTGATAGAAAAGAGTATAAAAAGAAGGAAGAGAAGGAGTCTCAATTGCCCCAAGGCATCGTATGCTATGAGTGCAATGGCCATGGACATCTGAAGAAGGAGTGTCCAAATTTTCTGAGAGGAAAAGGCAAGGCTTATGCCATAACACTTAGTGATACAGATTCTTCCAATTCTGACTCAGAAGAGAGTTGTGATGGAGAAGGAAACTACTCCGCATTTATGGCGATTGAACAGATTGAGCCCTCGGAGGACTTGAAACAACTTGTTCAAGAACTTGGGGAGCACAGTGATGAAGAATCCATGGGGATTGTTGAGGAATTAGATGCCGAAGAGGAAGAGAATACAGCTAATCTTCAAGAGAATTGCACCTTGCTCATTGAGAAGTTGGGAGAGTATGCAAGGGTAGCGAAGGCGGCTGTGAGGAAAATGAAGAAAGCAGAGGAAGATTACCAAAGTCTCTTGGTCAGACATAAGGAGGCCAAATGCGAAATAGAAAAGCTGAATGGTGAGTTGTCAGAAGCTTACTTAAAGATCAGATTCTTGGAGCTTGAGGTGGTTCAAGCCAATGCTAAGGTAGAAAAGGTCTCCACCAAGAAGTTGGATGATGTAATTTCCTCTCAAAAGAAATTTTCAGATAAATCCGGACTAGGATACACTAGAGAAAGCAGTGCAGCTGCTGTGAATATCTCCAAAGAAGTAAAGTTTATGAAGGCCAAAAAGCCGGTTGTAGTCACTCCCACTGTAGAGAAGGCAAATGTTGAAAAGAAGAAGATGGTAACTGATCAAAGGGTGGTGAATAAGCCCAGGAACCAACCTATAGTGAGGACTGAAGCAAGAGGGAGATCTCGTCCACGACCACAAAGAGGTCTTAAAACAAACCACTTCTGTCATTATTGTAGTCTTCAAGGACATACTCGACCTAATTGTCATAAACTGAGTACATTAAAGAATGCAACAGATTGAAGGTCAAGCGGACCAAGAAATGACAAGAGAAATTGGGCTGTTGAGCCATCAAGAGGTCGAAATGGAGATCCAAGTGTGATGGACGTGATGAAAATGATAGGCGCATTCACCACATGCTTGGAAAGCTTCTCCAAGAGGTTTGAAAGTCCTAACTCCTGTACCCAATCCCATAGAGATATCACCCCAAACACACATGCCGTGTGGGTGAAAAGGGGTACTCATGCATAAGCATTAGAATATGTCTATGCACTAATACTTCCAATGTTTAGGGACATTTTCTCATACATCATATCATGCATTGTTATCAGTTTTAGCATGTTTCTTTTACTTATTTGGTTTGTACCAGTTTTTGGTTGATCTTACTTTTCTTGTTCTGTTTTGGGTGTGTTCAAAAATTCAAAAACCCATA
This sequence comes from Quercus glauca, assembly GCA_023736055.1. Classification (NCBI taxonomy): domain Eukaryota; kingdom Viridiplantae; phylum Streptophyta; class Magnoliopsida; order Fagales; family Fagaceae; genus Quercus; species Quercus glauca. Next base: position 74,240,450 of record CM043318.1, on the reverse strand, counting down.
AAAATTGAAAAATCTCAAAAAGTTTGATCGCTTGTTTTGTGCATATCTCATGTGAGTTTGGCCTAGTACTTTCGTACTAATGGCGTAGTGCATTTACGATCTTGGCTTGTTATGTATGCACTCATTTCTATGTGGAAGAAATCTTGAAAACTATGTGTGACTGTTTTATATGTTTTTGAAAGTGATTTTATACTTTTGTGTGTTTAGTTTTTGGTTAAAATACATTTTTGTGTTTTTCATCAAAATCTGGTTCAGAGGTGTTCTCGTGAGAAGCCTGTGACTTAGAGCTTCCCGCGAAATGAGCTTGAGGGAATTAATTTTTTTCTTGTGTCACATAGAAACTATCACGACTGTCTCGCAACTGTTTCACAACCAACAGCTTCTCTCGAAATGCTATTTGGCAAAAACTGGAATTTTTCCAAATTCAGACAGAGGGTATCGCGACTGTATCGCAACTGTCTCGCGACTTAAAGCTTCTCGCGAAGATTTTGTGCTTCAGTGGCCATTCTCGCGATTGTTTCACTACTGTCTCGCTACTTTGTAACCCGCGAAAAACGCGTGTTTTCAGTTTTATATAGTAGATGTGACAGTTTTTCAAATCACAAACACTTCCCTCACTCAACCTCTTTCGAACCCCTTTCAACCCAAATCACTATTTCATCCAAATCCCATCAATCCAAGCATAGTTTCTGCATTGTCTTCTTAAAGGTATGTCTTTTAACGCATTTTCTTCAAGTTTTTGCTTCAATTATGCAGAATTTTCATTAGGGTTTTAAAATTTGGGGATTTTTTGAAATTGGGTTGGGGTTCTCTATTTTGTGCAAATTTTTTTTTAATTTCTCTGTTTGGGCTGAGTCCCATTTGCTTATTGTGCATCTGTGTTGGCCCCATGAGGCATTTTATCATGTATTTAGGCTAGTTTTCACCATGTTCATGCATTTTTTATGTTAGATTTTTTGTTGTGCATGCTAGGTGTTTGACAAAATGTCTGAGTGACATTTTTGTGCTAAATTGGAATCAAGTGATTTCAATTTCTGGGCTTACACTTGTTTGACTGTGTTTCACTTGGTTTGGTCATTGTGTATGTGTTTCACACAATTTGCCCATGTTGCACACACAAGGCACACACCTAGGCAACCCTCATGCATCCTATGCAGCACTATCATGCATCAGCACATGCATCAGCACATGCACACATATGCACACACATGCACAGTAACTTAGTTTCATGCATTGTGTTTCCGTTTTCTTGTTTTTGTGTATTTAACATGTTGTTTTGGAGGTGATCATGCCTTGTTTTAAGTTGTTTTACCTTTGTTTTGAACTAACTTGAATCTAATCAAGTGTTATGTTCTAGTTTATGTTTTTGCACTTGTGTTTTGTCTGTTTTGTGAATTTGTGCAGATGTCTCCTACCAACTATGCAGCTAAAAAGAAATCATCTTCAAAATGTGCTCGCATTGATTCTGAGCATTTCAAGTCAGCAAACGCTGATATGAAGTACAATGACTGTTATAAGCACAGAAAAATCATCATGGAAAGGGTGGTTCAAATGGAATCTTTGGAGGGCACCCTCATTCCAGATATTTTCAAAGAAAGGATGTGGACCAAGTTGTTGACCCTAAGTGGTGTGGTCTACTTAGAAATAATCAGAGAATTCTTCTCAAATGCTACTACTGAAGATGATCACATCAACTGCTGGGTGAGAAGGAAAGAGTTTGTCATTACTAAGGATAACATTCAAGATTTTCTTGAAGTTCGTCCTCCATCTCAGCCTATCACTACCTAATATGAGGATAAATTGGGGTCTATTACAGAAATGGTGAGGATTCTTAATGGGACACTGACTAAAAATGCCATGAACGCAATACCATTTTCACCAAAGATGAGGACTTTAGCCTATGTGATGATTCACAATCTGTACCCAGTGACAAACCTAACTACATTGTCTGCTCCGAGGACCTTTTTCCTATATGATCTCTTCACTCACAAAAAGATTGATATCTGTAGGCACATCTTCCACTTATTGAAGAAGAGTATACGTAAGCAGGATTCTAGGACTATCATGCCCTTCCCCACTCTCATTATGGGCCTTATTGCAAAGGAGAGGATCAAACTTCCAAGTGGCCTCACGGTAGTTCAAAGAGATTACCCCATTGGTGCTCATACCTAAACTAGGAGCACAGCCCACATCAGAGGCTCCAAGACTGGTGTGCATACCATCCCACAACCTCGTGTTGAGCAAGATGAAGGTGGAGATACAGAGGAGGAGATTAATAGATTCACTTCTGCTCCAGAGACTTTAGCACAGCCATCATCGTCTGCACCAGCTCGAGGACCGGTCAAACTTGATCATCCTTTAGCTATAGTTGAGCAGATGTACACTTTGTTGGATTCTCATCTACAGCACACAGCAAACTAGTTTGCTTATGTTCTGGGACAAATCACAACCATATCTACTCAGATAGAGGAGCTATCCCTCAGTCATGGATCAGACTCAGAGTCAGATCAGTTCTAGCTATTTGGCCATTTCGGTCAAAAAGGGGGAGAAAATTTTGAGGGGGAGCTGAAGAAGGGCTTGCACAGTATTAGGGGGAGCATAGGCTTAGGCTTAGAAACAAACATTGGTTATTGGTTCACAGGCGGTTTAATTCTGTTACTTTTAGTTTATGTTTTAGTTTTGATAACTACTTTATGTTTACAGTCTTTACTGTTATTGCTTTGGTTTAAAGCTTTGATACACTGTTTCTAAGTTCAGTAGTTGCGTGTTTATTTCTATGCTTTATGGCATACTTGCTTTGTGGCATTATTTCTTGTACCCATGATGCTTTTGTAAGTTTTTAGGGTTTGTTTCCATGCATATTTTGTAGGCTTTTATGGTTTGTACCATGCTTATGCAGCCTTTATGCTTATGTACTTGATGTTAAATGTCATGCATTTTACTTCAGTACATCACTCTTGTGCCCATGTAGGATTGTTCCTAGAAGCAAATATTTCGTGTATTTTGCATTGGTTGAGTGTTGGATTTGCAAATGATACTCTTCAAATAAGCTCTTCATCTTGCATGTCCGAATGTTCATTCCTTGTGTGAATGAGCATAGTGATCACTTTTGTATAGTGATTGCTTGTTTGGTCAAGCCATGGTTTATTGATTTATCCCATTTATCTTGATCGCATTTTACTTGTTCATGTACGTACATTGTGTTCAACTTGTCATAAGCTTAATGAAAGTTTTGTTTGTGTACAAGTGTTTCAGGTTACAGGTATATACACGTGCAAGTGCTTCACAGCTTCTAAATTAGGTGTGAGTGAGTTTTGCTTTTGTTCCCAAACTCACGTTTAAGTCTAGAGTCTGTTTTAGGGGTTTTGTCACGGAATAGCCAAAGGGGGAGATTGTAAAGTTATTATTTACAACTATGTTTTTTGTTGGCTTTTATTTCATGTCAAATTTGATTGTAATTGTTTTCAATCGTTTATACCTTGTATTTATTGTGGGATTTGATTGTAAGGGTTGTGTGATAGAGAGAAAGTGTGAAAACTCAAGCATTTAAAGACTGAAGATTTCTCGCGAGTATGTCGCGACTTAGCTTTTCGCGAAGTGACACATGTGCCTTGCACATGCTGGAATGCGAAGAGTCAGGCCAGGTGGAGACGGCTGTGCCTCGCGAGTATCTCGTGGGTAATGCCTTTCCGCGAGGCATTCTATTCTGCCAGCCTATCTAGTCTGATACACACTTTCTGTGCCTACACTATTTATACCCACATTACCCACAAATGTTGAGGAGTGCTTCAGAGAGAAAACCCTAGCGAAACACATTGTGAATTAGAGATTGTCATACCCACATTTCTCTATATACTTGCTTGTGGTATTTCCTCAACTCTTCCCTCTCCATTTCTATACCATTGAGAGGTTGACAGCGCAAACACTTACCACATCCTTTGAGAGTGTCAAGTGACGTTTTGGTGCTGCTAGGAAGCATTCGAAGAAGCCAAGGATGGCAAATGCAACATGGAGCTTGTTGCGGGATCCGGAGTGCTAGACAAGGCAGGTTTCCAAGAAGTCTTGTTGGGGTAGGAGTTTGGAGGGCTTAGGTACATCGGGTAGATTAGGCTTGGAGGGTCTCTTGCTAACCCATGTATCCCAACTGATTGTCTAGTGGATCGATTTCCGCTTGGAGGGCAACGCAGAGGTTTTTCGTCGAGTTATTCAGTTTCCTTTTCGATAATACATCGGTGTGTTATCTTGTGTTTGCATCTGTTAGGTTCTAAGGTCTTAGGATTTTATGTATTTAGAACTCTAATATGTAATGTTGGCAAACCATGATCAAAACAATGTATTTAGTCTTGTTTAAGTTTGCTCAAAGTTGATTAAATATTGTAAAGTTGGAATCGAGTGACTGCAGAAGCATTGGGGCTTCTCGGCCTGGCTCGATCGATCGAAGGTTAGACTCAATCGATCGAAAGTCGGCCCAGATGCGTTTTTCTGCAGAATTCCAACTCAGCCCTAACTCTTTAAACGTTTAGGGTTTCATGTTTTTGCCCTAGGTATATAAGGCAAACCCTAGCTACGTTTTTCAGAGTTGCACAAGTTGTATTGTTGCTCATACATTGCGGTTTTGTGTAAATCTCTTGTGAGATCTAGAGGAGCTTTCCTTTACACAAAGCTTAGGGTTTTCAAGATTGAGATCACATCAACATCTTGATGATCAACTTGGTTGCTACCTTTGAAGCTTAAAGATAAACAAGTGAGGAGCTTGTACCTGATTGAAGGAATACAAAGAAAGAAGTAGTCCGTGGATTCGGAGCCTGCGCGTGGTCGTGTCAGGAAGTTACTACTGGTGTGTAGCATTAGGAAGTCAAGCGGGGAGCTTGTAAGTCCTTTTGTAAGAACTTCAATTCTTTCTTAGTGGATTCCGTTTTGCCTTGAGGATCGGTGGGTAAAATCCTCCCCAGGTTTTTCCGGTGTGGTTTCCTGGGTGATCATATCATGTGTTATTTATTTTCCGCTGCTTTATATGTTTTATATGCTTGATATGATTTTGTGATTGTTTTAACCTAGAATTGTTTAATTTGACTAAGTAACAACTTGGCTAATTAATCTAGGCTACGCAATCTGGTTATAGTTTAAGGGGTCTAAACCGTTCAAGTGGTATCAGAGCGGGTAGCTCTTCTTGTTTGAGATCTTTATCTCTGAGCTGATCCTTGACCCCAGTTGTCATGGAGCATGGACACTCTCTGTTTGTTCCTCCTCACTTTGATGGGAACAATTATGCTTACTGGAAAGTAAGGATGAAAGCTTTCCTGAAATCCATAGATGAGAGGGTGTGGAATTCTGTTGAATACGGATGGGAGAAGCCCACTACTCCTGTGAGTGAGTGGCAAACTTCTCAGAAAGAAGCAGCAGGCTTCAATAGCAAAGCTATGAATGCCATATTCAATGCTGTTTCAATGGAGGAATTTAAGAGGATCTCTAATGTTGAGGTTACTCATACTGCCTGGAAAATCCTCCAAACTGTGCATGAAGGCACAAAGGCTGTTAAAATTAACAAACTGCAGCAATTAACTTCTAGGTTTGAAAACATTAGAATGTCTGATGATGAAACCTTTGATGAGTTTTATGCAAAACTAAATGATATTGTTAATTCTGCTTATAATTTGGGTGAAGTCTATGATCAACCTAAAGTTGTTAGGAAGATTCTTAGATCTTTGACTGAAGACTTTAGACCCAAAGTAACAGCCATTACTGAAAGTAAGGATGTTGACTCCATCCCTGTGGATGAGCTTGTAGGATCTCTTCAGTCCTATGAGTCTGACTTACCCAAGACTGTCAAATCCAAATCAATGGCACTGAAGTCTGTTGATGATGTTGAAGGTGGTGGATTTGATGATGAGCTCTCTCCCACGGAGATAGCTTACCTTGGCAAGAACTTTAGAAATTTTCTCAGAAACACTAATAGAAAGGCAAGGAACACCAACACTGCTGAACCTAGAAACTTTAGGAAGAATGATCCCACTAAGGTTAACAATTTTGAAAAACCTAGAGAACAAGTAGGTCAATCTTCTAATAACTCTTTGGGTCCTCAGTGTTATGGTTGTCAAGGGTATGGTCATGTCAAATCTGAATGTCCTACTTTCTTGAGAAATAAGGGTAAAGCTATGGCTGTAACCCTTAGTGATAATGAGGTTTCTGATGATGAGTCCGGTTGTGACGAGGATGGAAACTTCATTGCTTTCACTGCTACTGGTACAGTAGATGAAAGCATATTTGCTGAGGAGAACCCTGCTGATGGGGAACTCTCTGAAGACGCAGATCTTCAAGAGGCCTATAACAAACTTTGCAAAATTGCTGCAAAGGATGCTATGAAAGTTGATTTAGGCCTAAAGAAAATTGATGCTCTTGAGCTTGAGAAGAAAAATTTGCTTGTGAAATTATTTGATGCTAATGATCTTTTGAATAATGTTAAATCTGAAAACATGCTTTTGCTTGATAAAGTTAGAACTTTGGAACATGATTTATCTGTTGCTAGATCTGCTAGTTCTAAACTTGATCACATGTTAAATGTTCAAAAGTATCCTTCTGATAAAGCTGGGTTAGGATATGTTGAAAGCATCTTTGATTCTGGACCCCATTCCACTGTCTTTGTTCCTTCTTCTTCTTCTTCTGAACCTCTTGTGAGTAAGGTTGTGAGTAAAACTATAAAACCCCCTGTGAGTGAGGTTGTTAAACCTGTAGAAGTTTCACCACCCAAGAAGATTAGGGTAGACTTAAGAGAATCCAAACCTAAGGAGCCTACCAAACCGAAGGACAAGATGCATGGTAAACCTGCTTGGGTTTGTCATTATTGTGGCAAGTCTGGACATATCCGTCCTAACTGTTACAAGTTTCAAGCTGATAAGAGAGCAAAAAGACCAAAAGTGCCTGTGCCTCAAGCACAAGATCCTATGGCACTAATTGGTGAATTGGTAAAGGCGTTAAACCTTTATTCCAATTCTGGAGTTGGGAATCACTCTAATGTGAATAAGAACTCCAATGCTCGGGGTGCATCTAAAAAGTTTTGGATGCAAAAGACTCGAACTAATTGAGTCTTTTTGACATGGTCCTTGTGCTTCATTGCTCTATTCTATTGTGACCATTGTTATTTGGTTTTTGTGTTTTTTCTTTTGTTCTAGGACTTGCATTGCATTACATACATGCATTTCATTCTAGGATTTATTTGTTTTCTCTTTTGATAATAAAAAAAAAAAAAAAAAAAAGGAGAAAGCAAAATCTGTGTTGAACACTATTTTTCTTGATTTTTGAAAACAAGGTTGGTCATTCTTTTTACACATGTCATGTCTTGTGTACCTTGTTTAACTTTGATGAGCTTATTTGTTGCACTTAACTAGTTGAAACTTTGTATTGCATGTTGTGTGGGAAAGATGTGTGTGGTTCTTAATCACTTTGCCTTAATCATGAAGTCACACGTTGTTGACTGACGGACTTGATCCTTTTGAGAAAGGCATAAATAACCATCTCACCACTGTTCACTAGCCAATCATGAACACCTTAGTGCATATCATAAGATTTAGTGCTCAAGAAAGTGTAGCACATGCACAAAAAGAACATAAGGTGTAGCCTCAAATTAAATTAAAACTGGTGTGTACTATTAGGCTTGATGCCATTTCACTTAATTCAAACCGGTGTGTACTATTAGGCTGAATGCCAATTCATATATAAATAAGAGGCAAAATTAAAAGAAACTTACATGATTGCAAGCTTTTGATCTAGGAGATGTGGGAGTTATAGGATGTAACTCTTTAGGTGATAGTCTCTTTTAATTCTATGTGATGAATTGTGTAGACTTTGTGCTTGATTGCCATTCACATATCACCTCACATGTATCTCAAGTCTTTGCTAGTTTCACACACTACACAAGTTACTCTTTGTTAAACACTGTACATGCTAGTGTGTGTGTTCTTGGTCTGACCAACCAAGTTTGAAAATACCTTGAGATTTGTGCACAACATATTTGTTGCTTGAGAAAATTAATTTGGAAGACAATTGAAACTTGTGTTTGAGAGAATTGGGTTTAAAATTTTGGGTTTTTGAAAATGCATTCCATCTCATACTCATGCATTTTGTATTCATTGTTCAAATGCTTTGAGGAGTTGTTTCAAAATTGGGTTTGCTATTTTTTTCAAAACTGTGATTTTCCCCAAAATTCAGTGTGTTTTTTGCCCATTTTGATCGATCCAGAGTGTTTTTCGATCGATCGAAAAAGTGCCTCAGAAAGTGCTAAAACAACTGTCACTTTCGATCGATCGAATGTAATTCTCGATCGATCGAACATCGTGAATAAGCCTTTTTTAAAAAGAGAAATCTGACTTTTTCAAAGATTCAAACTTTTTCAAAAACTTTTCTTTTTCTCTCTCCGACGAGGCAAGACCAAATCTTCAAGTTTTTGTCGTTTTCTTCCGAAATTTTTGCATAATCTCTCTCTCCTGAAGCCGGTATGTCTCTTTTACCCTTGCTTTTCAGTTTATTTACTTGATTTCATGCATTTTTCATGCATTGAAGAGGAGATTTTCGGAACTTTTCAAATTGGGATTTTTGTTGATTCGGACCAAATTGTTTGCATTTGATCAATGGGTTTTGATGGGGACACTCTCTAAACATGTTCTTGACTGTTTAATTTGATCAATTTGAAGTTTTGTGAACAATTGAAATTTCTAGGGTTTATAATTGATCCGAATTGGGGCTTTTTGTGAAATTGGGATTAATTGATGAAATTGCCTTGTGTAATTGATGTAATTGGTTATTATAAACTGTTTCTAATGGTGTGTAATGATTAATTCATCAATTTGATGCAAAAATTTTCAAGTCATTCTAAAATTTTTAGGGTTTTTGTTAAGAAACTCTATTGTTCAAGCCAATTTTGTGAAATTCATCTTAATTTGATCCTGGTTACTGCATTAGTTCATGCATCATAACATTGTTAATGTTCATGCATCATATAGATTTTTATTCTATATTTTTTTTGTGCTAACTTGCAGTCTGCCCTTGGTTTTATTTTCTGTTCTTTTTGGTTTTCTCTTTGTGTCTCTGTCCTGTTCCTTAGCACCATGCCTAGGAAGACTAGAGCACGTAGGATCATCCCCACTCCTACTCCACCCTCACCTACCTTTGATAGTGAGCGGTTCCCCAGTGAGAAAAACCAAGAGATCTTTGAGACTTTAAACCTAAATAGAAAGATTTGGGCTGAGCGTTCTGTGCTTTTAGATGAGGTTGATCCTGCCATTAGGGCAAATTTTGAGCGTAGGGGTTGGTTACCTTTGTTAGCTGTGTCTGACCCTCCACCTCCGGCTACCTTGATTAGAGAGTTCTTCTCGAACCTCTCTATCCGCATCTATGATTCCAACACTCTAGTTAGGAGTTGGATACGAGGTGTAGAGTACTCCATTACTCCTCAGGTAGTGGCTGATGCTCTAGAGGTACCGTTGGTTAGGGATCTTGTTTACCCCTATGATGAGTCACCTGAGCTGAGTGATGTCATGTCTTACATCACTGGATCTTCTATCCAGTGGGGTTCTGATCCTCGGATCACCACCGCTGAGCTTCCTGAGACTACCTATCTATTCTTTAGGATAGCCTGTCATTCACTCTGGCCCATTTCTCATCTGCACACCATTCCTATTGAGAGGTGTGTTTTTCTGTATGCTCTTATTACAGATGCTCCTATTAGTTTTCCCCATCTTTTTCTTCGTTCTTTGAACGAAATTTATAGGAGTTCATCTACTGCCCATGCCCTTGTTCATCCTATTTTCATTCATAGGATTTTACTATATCTAGGTTTAGAGGACTTCCCTGCTTCTGAGCCTGTTCATGTTATTGGTCCTATAGGTGCGTCTTTTCTTAGACAGAGGGCCGCTCATCTTCGAGCTGGTTCTAAACACCCTAGGTCTGATCCCTCGAGTAGCGCTCCTCCTTCTTCTTCTACAGGTCCTACTGGTGAGGCTGTTCCAGATCCTGTAGGCGTTGCTGCTGTTCCTCCACCTTCTACGGCTGACTTCGATGTTCGTCGTACTCTGGAGACTGTCATGACCGTTCAGGCGGCTCATGGTCAGCTTTTGGTGGATCTGTTCGACGAGATTCGTGCTCTACGAGCGGATTTGGCGCATCTTCGTTCTTCCTCACCACCTCCTTTTGATGATGGTCTATGATGCCCTTTGGCATTCCGTCACAAAAAGGGGGAGTAGAATTTTTGACTTGTAGAGGCGATTTTGTTGATAGGGGGAGATTTTTGTGTTAGGGGGAGATATTTTTTGTTAGCATGGGATATTTTTGTGGAGTTTATTTAGATTGTATCTAGGTGCTTCACTTTGTATATCATTTTTGGGATGTTCATGTTAGGGGGAGTAATATTGATTGATATATTGATATACATGTTTCTTTTGATTCTTGTTGTCTTTATGATTCACTGCTTATTGATTTATATTTATGAGTTGCTTCATTGATATATTTCTTTATTTTGTGTTGTGTGAATCTTACAAGAATATTATACCTGTTTATATACTATGTGCTGCCACACATGCGTTTATGTGTTTGTTGAGTATTTCAGGAATATACAGGTTGATTCGACAAAGCTGCTGTCTACACTTGCAACCGATGGATAGTAGTTAGGTTGAACTTTTGTTTATGAGCATTATTATGTAAAGGGCTATTTACTTGTAAACTTTGAGCTTTTATTGTGTGTTTTGTCACGGATTGCCAAAGGGGGAGTTTGTTAGGTTCTAAGGTCTTAGGATTTTATGTATTTAGAACTCTAATATGTAATGTTGGCAAACCATTATCAAAACAATGTATTTAGTCTTGTTTAAGTTTGCTCAAAGTTGATTAAATATTGTAAAGTTGGAATCGAGTGACTGCAGAAGCATTGGGGCTTCTCGGCCTGGCTCGATCGATCGAAGGTTAGACTCGATCGATCGAAAGTCGGCCCAGATACGTTTTTCTGCAGAATTCCAACTCAGCCCTAACTCTTTAAACGTTTAGGGTTTCATGTTTTTGCCCTAGGTATATACGGCAAACCCTAGCTACGTTTTTCAGAGTTGCACAAGTTGTATTGTTGCTCATACATTGCGGTTTTGTGTAAATCTCTTGTGAGATCTAGAGGAGCTTTCCTTTACACAAAGCTTAGGGTTTTCAAAATTGAGATCACATCAACATCTTGATGATCAACTTGGTTGCTACCTTTGAAGCTTAAAGATAAACAAGTGAGGAGCTTGTACCTGATTGAAAGAATACAAAGAAAGAAGTAGTCCGTGGATTCGGAGCCTGCGCGTGGTCGTGTCAGGAAGTTACTACTGGTGTGTAGCATTAGGAAGTCAAGCGGGGAGCTTGTAAGTCCTTTTGTAAGAACTTCAATTCTTTCTTAGTGTATTCCGTTTTGCCTTGAGGATCGGTGGGTAAAATCCTCCCCAGGTTTTTTCGGTGTGGTTTCCTGGGTGATCATATCATGTGTTATTTATTTTCCGCTGCTTTATATGTTTTATATGCTTGATATGATTTTGTGATTGTTTTAACCTAGAATTGTTTAATTTGATTAAGTAACAACTTGGCTAATTAATCTAGGCTACGCAATCTGGTTATAGTTTAAGGGGTCTAAACCGTTCAGCATCCTTCTTCCCTACTCTTTTACATTCTATTATACTGCTGTGTTGCTTAGTTTATGTATTATAGTAGCTTGTTTGTTTATCTGCTCGCATTTACATTATTCCGCATTTAGTATTAAATAGGTGTAAAATCTATCGAGCCGTAATTTTTATTTGGGGGTCTAAACAGCTCTTGTGTTTTCAACACATTTTCGAGCTTTCAGGTTCATTTGGTCTACTTCATTCTATTTAGTAAATTTGGTCTACTAAGGTCTATTTTGGTCCAATTATGTCCATCTGGTCTATTTTGGTCCATTTCAGTCCACTCACTCTAATCGGTCCATTTTGAGCTAATTGGGCTTTAAATTGATTCTTTCTTGTGGTTTCCTTTTCAGTTTTGGACTAATAAATTCTTTTTTTCCCCCTAAATTTTAGGTTGAAAAGTAATAAATTTTATTTTATTTGGGCCAAATTCTTTAGTTTTGGGTTAAAAAATACAAATAAAATAGGTATTAGAAATTTGAGATATGGACACTAAAAAGTAATAAAAATGATAAATATTCAAAATATTGCCGTAAAATTTAAATTTTAAAATAATAACATTACACTTATATTTGAAAAAAAAAATCTACAATTCTAAACTTATATAATAATTAAACTTAATGTAAACATATTATATGTGTTCTATGGAATGAAGGTGTATATATATATATATATATATATTTTAACTCTTGGATATTTTCAAATTAGTCAACTAATTATGGAATATTAAAAAAATCATTTTAATAAGATCTTCTCCATTTATATAAAACAATATTATAATTATATAATTTAAATACTTTTATTAAATTGTGTTTTTCATACATACATACATACATACATATATATATATATATATCACTATTTATTATTGTTAAATGTAAAATATACTATATATTCAATTACATAAAACTTATAAAAATATAAAATGCTTTTAAATAACACATACATTTTTTAACATAAAAATTTTACATTATATTCTCATAAAATAATAATATTATATTTTCTCACACATCACCTTACTTTACGACTGGTTTGTTATTAAATGGAGAGCATGATAGTTGGACAATTAATAACTCTTTCTCTCTTTTTTCCCTAAATTGGACACGTAGTAACTTGGACATTAATTTGCAATACGTATCTCTATATGAATAGTTTACTACTATGGTAACCACCGCACACTTTTGGTGCGATAGTCACTCGTATACGTATTTCTATAAGTGTTTGTGGGGTGTGGAGGGTAAGGAGCGGGATTCAAGTCCCCAAGAGAAAGTTCCACACATATACACTTAAATTAGGCTAGAATAGAATTTCTATCTTGTATAAAAAAAAGTTTACTACTATGGCCATTAGATTGCTTAGCATAAACTCATTTGGCATGTTCTATGTAATATCCATGCTGGTTTCCATTTCATTCTAAAGAAGAGAAGAGTTTGAGCTTCATAGGTATATAGCATCACAAAGGAGCACTTTTTTCATATAAACATCAATCTAGCACTCTAGACTCTAGAGGCCTAATACTATCCCTGATCCTTTTTTTTTTTTTTTCCAATCTATAATAGAGCTTTAAACCATAATTAAATATATTAGAGAATCCCCAAAATCATATTGGCAAAATATCATCACAAGCTAATACATTATATTCATTACATCAACATTATGGTTCTCTGAGTTTGAGCCATTTAGAAAGAGGTAAAGCATTCATGCTCAGATGAGTTCGAGTCATCACATGGAGAGTGGTTATGTCTACCTTCATATGTTGTTATCACCATTCGACAATCCTCTGATAATCGTTCAACCCTCTTCTTCACCCGACAGTTATTATGGGTACATCGGTAATAACTTCTGTGATTAGCAAGATTAACCAAAAAAATTACTTTCAATCTTGTCACTTTTGGAAGAAAAAAGCAAATATTTGAGAAGTATCGACTTGGTGCTATAGCACTTCAAATAATTCATGACAATGATGGTAAAATTTTCTTTTTATCTACTACAAAACAAATATTTACTGATCATGAACAAGGAAAAAAAAAAAAAAAGAGTATAAGCGTGGGCAATCCAAAAAATAAAAGAAAATGTATGAGTAATTCTATCATCTTCTCGTTTATCATAAAAATATGAGGTTGTTTTACATTTATATTATCTAGATCAAATATAGTGAGAAGTTTTAGAAAATCCAAGATCCCCTTTATACGAACAATACAATCGTTAATTGTAATAATAATATAAGTTATTATATACTATATCTAAAAAAACAAAGAAAGCTGCTAGGGATATGCATCTTCATCTCCAAGCTGAAATGGTCTTTTAGTAAAAAAAAACAAAAAAATCTCAAAGCCAACATGGCTAGTGCCTGTGAGTGCCATTTGGCTATGTCTTTAGCTCAATCGAAATGAATATACATATACATACATACATATATATATATATATATATATATCAATGAGGCCTCTAATGCGTGATCAAATTTATAGTATGATTTGTCTCAGGTAGTCCTCCAATGCTCCAACCTATACATTTGATATCTCAGCTGTCTCATGCATGCATAGTATTCTATGTATTTAGCTCAATCGAAATGAATATACATATACATACATACATACATACATACATACATACATATATATATATATATATATATCAATGAGGCCTCTAATGCGTGACCAAATTTATAGTATGATTTGTCTCAGGTAGTCCTCCAATGCTCCAACCTATACATTTGATATCTCAGCTGTCTCATGCATGCATAGTTTTTCTTATCTTAGGATTACTAAGTACTGATAGCGCTTATCTTAAAACTGGTCACTTTCTAACATTCTTTTTTACCTCATTTTAGTTTCTCAAATACTAGAAAGAAAATCTATTATATATATATATATATATATCTCCCTTTCATTTCAAATAAATGTTCTAGTAAAAATAAAAATAAAAATAAGAGAAGAAGAAGAGATTCCAGCCTATACCAACGTTCAGAGTCTCATTTTTGTTTGTAATGTTGTCAAAGTTATAAATTTAGTGCCTGTGAGTGCCATTTGGCTATGTATTTAGCTCAATCGAAATGAATATATATATATCAATGAGGCCTCTAATGCGTGACCAAATTTATAGTATGATTTGTCTCAGGTAGTCCTCCAATGCTCCAACCTATACATTTGATATCTCGGCTGTCTTATGCATGCATAGTTTTTCTTATCTTAGGATTACTAAGTACTGATAGCGCTTATCTTAAAACTGGTCACTTTCTAACATTCTTTTTTACCTCATTTTAGTTTCTCAAATTCCAGAAAGAAAATCTATTTTATATATATATATATATATATATCTCCCTTACATTTCAAATAAATGCTCTAGTAAAAAAAAAAAAAAAAAAAAAAAGAAGAAGAAGAAGAAGAAGAAGAGATTCCAGCCTATACCAACGTTCAGAGTCTCATTTTTGTTTGTAATGTTGTCAAAGTAATAAATTTCTTAGACCTTAGTCTTGATTATTCTTGACATTCTAGCAAAATATTTTTTAGGGTAAGCACCACAGTTTCAGACAATATACATCTCGAATGGTCATTTAATTAAGCTTGCATCATCGTCTATTCCGATGCAAAAAGATAGAGTTTACGTCAATTTTTTTACCATAGTTTGTTTTCATGTTAAATAGTTACAAATCTATCATACATTTCTTTGCTGAATATTTAGTTGATACCCATATGCCTTTAGTACTCTATTTCTTACTCAACCAAAAAGAAAATTTTATGGCACTTCTTTACACTCTAAACCATTGCGTTAATCTTAAAGTAAGAAATAATTTCCATGATGAAACTACCTGAGAGGCTAGCTGAAACTGGCCATGTTGATTTTAAGATATTTACTACATATGATAGGGAGTTATCACGGAATAATTACACTTTCAAAGTTTATTATTTCACTAATTCACTCATAATATTCATATAACAAAACACAGGCACTTTTGAAGTTCTTATTAAGCAATTCAGTGGGATCATTACTTAGAAACTATTAACTCTCAATTGAACACCAGGTCAAGGTCTTTTTGTTCTGAACTTACAAAAATAAATTCTTACTAAACCTAAATCTACACCTTACTCCCCCCAATCCAAAAAAAAAAAAAAAAACTATAAATTTAGTACGTTATCATTTTTTTTTCTTCATGTTGGAAGAACTTTCCTTGTTTATAACATTATTGCCATACATCGTTCAAGAGTCCAGCCTTCAGTATTTACTGCATATTAAGCTTGGTCAATAACAACCAACTTTCTTTAGATAGTAGTTCATTCCTTTTTCTTTTCTTTTTTTTAAATTAAATTTATTGAGGACTACATTGGCTAAATATTATAAAAAGAATTTCATTTCACACGGTATCACTTTCAACATTACAATTTTAAATTCTTGAACTCTTAAATTGAAAATAAGTTATCCTTCCAGTTAAATCGATACCATGCACCTTCTAATCATGGAATTAATTGTCGCTTTAACTATTTCTCTTGCATATCCAAGCTATCCTATGTTATGTTGCCCGTTTCTTCTTGTATCACTTTACAAGTTTTACCAGGGAATGTTGTTATTATGCTATCTCTTTATGAATGTTCATCCTAATTACTATTCTCCCGTTTGAAATTCTCATTGTTTCTCCTGTTTGAAACTCTGTCTATCTAAGGATTCTCTGGTACATATTATACGGGAAGATTAGGCACAGAGTTTCATATGCTTTTTTGAAACCATGGATAGTTAGCATTTAGCTAATTTGCTAGGGCATGATTTTCTTTACTATTTAGAAGCAATTTTACTTTCGTGCTTTCAAAAAGGTTACAAGTTTTGCTAGGTTTCACGAAGATAAGTCTTACCTAAGACTCCAAGATAATTACTTCATATTTATTCAGAAAGCAAGAGGCAACCAAACAATAACCTTTTCAAAGCCCTAGCTTGTCTCATTGAAAGCATAGACTCATTGTTCATCAGTTTGAACCTTGCATTCCTTAATAATATTTCTATTATTGTTCATCATTTCTATTTGAGAAATTAAAAAGAAAGCTATTAAAATGTGCTTTCTAAATTGATGGCATGATACCACCATCTCTTAAAAATTACTATAACTTTTTAGTGGAGTTTATAATATATTTTCATATTAGAATCGCATCTCATCTCCCCTGTGTGAGTTTGTTTCTCAAAAATAAATAAATAAATAAATAAATAAATTGATGACATGATAGATAAAATGTGTATATATATTGGAAAAGTTATTATATGTTCTTCAAACTTCTAATCCTTTCACAAATACTTTTTTTTTTATTACAATTTAGCTAGTAACTCAGTGGTAATTTTAGTGCAGATAATCATTAATCGTTATAGAAACTCATTATAAAACAGGGCCAACATTACAATTCTTCTACTCATTTTCTGATGTTCAATTCTTCCTTTCCACAAAATTACCAATTTAATTTACATGCTTAATAGTGTTGTCATTTTGTCAATATAGAAAAAATTATTATTTTTGAACTTTATTGAATGTTTTGAACCAATAATTACTCTAACATCTCCATAGATTCAATCTCTATCATATTTATAAGGGAAAAAAAATTCCATGATTTAGGGTTTAAATGGTCACAAACAAGACCATGTTCGAAACTGTTGCCACTAAGATCCCGGATGTGAGGTTCAAATGGCCAAAAAGATCAGCAGAACGAAAAATCAACAAAATCAGACAAAGCATGCACACAAAAGTATTCTAAGGTCCATTTCCAAAAAATAAGCAAAAAGTCTTAAGGTTTGAAATCAATGGAGGTAAAATTCAATACCCTACTTAAACAATTTCAATACTTTCCATATCACGATTTAATATGTTACAACATGCACATGAGTATCCTTAAGTTTAATATGTTATTTAAACCATTAAACTAAGACAAAACACAAGTGACAAAGTTCCTAACAGGTGCATATTTATTTTGAAAAGTTACTAACAGACAAATACAAAAGCAGTATGATATGAAAGTGTGTCAGTTTTCAATCATTGAGTCACATAAGAGATGAAATTCAATATATATATATATATATATATTTATCTAAAATATCAAATAAAATAGATATATGAGGGTACACTCGTCATGTAACATATCCACTGACCTATACATTACCTTGTTCCATGAAAACCACAGTAGTTTTAGTCATCATATCTTAGAAGGAATAGATGAATGATTGATATTATAAGATATATCTTTGTAAAAAAGTTCTTGGTGATGTATAAGAAATGATCTTTAGGGTAGCTTTTTCCCAGTTAAATCTCTCCCCTCCCTTATATAGGTAGAACCAATGCCACACCAAAGATGCCATTAAGTCACACAAGGGCCAACATTTCAGATGCATATGAAATTGTTATATTGTGTTGCTTGTGTAAACAAATTCTAAGATGTAAAGTTATGCATCAACAAATTGAAATCAACACTCCTCCATCCTATTCATGCTTGAACATGAGTAGGACTGTAGGAGTCAGATGAACTAAGTTGTTGATACTCTGAAAAATTTTAAGTTTTCTTATTTAGCTAGGATTATATACCTAATCAATATCACCTATCTTCTATTTAATTATCTCTTGTTTTGTTATTCATTTTTTTAAAAGAATAAAAACCTCAATGTTTATTCAACACTGAGAGCAAATGCCACCAGGCATTGTTTTATTGGGATATATATTGTCGGTAGCCATTGATAGAATATGTACATACAATACTTTCAAAACATCAGAGTATAGTCAATGCATCATATTTCAATTAGAGTAGATTTGGTTGGTGTGATAGAAATTATAGAATTTAATTAGGGTAGGTGAGGTATTATCTCCATTTAGGTTTGAATATTGAATTAGTTCATCACCGTCTTTTTTTGTATTTTAGACAACCTATATGTGTTTTATGTAATCCAAAAATAAAACCTCAATTCAAATACCTAAATGACTTCCTGTATTCAGAAAAAGAAAAAAAAGAAAAAAAGCAGACATATATTGAACCTGCGTTAATGCTATTACCATAATACCGAAGCATGTCTTACAAGCAAATGATGATTAATTTAATATAAACCATTCTCTACTTCAAATATAACCAAGTAGATTAAACTAATTGAAATCATTTTTAATGATTTGTGTTTAATTTTCCAAATATTAGTTGAATATTCTAAGTTGTTTTAACTTTTCCATGTCATACACTATCTAGAAACAAGCATTCATTATGTTGTTGTTATGGCGTTTACGCGTTATCCACATTATCTTGCAAGAAAGCATCTCTGTTTTGCTCATATGGCTCTTAAAATCTTGATATAATTCGAATGCATGTTAAGTGCAAAAAGCCAAAATATTAAACATGCTGCTAATTAACACAAAATAGCTTAATGATTTCTCATACACAAATGTATGTGAAAATGAAAACAGTGGAAATAATGAAGGATGTATATATTACCTTGGATGAAGGCTATTCTTGACAACTTTCTGACCATATTTCCTCCATTTGTAACCATCATCAAGGACATCAACATCACTCCTTGTTTGGAAACAGAACCTTGGCTCTCTAAGCTTCCTTCTCACCTTCACCTTGCTTTTATCTGAGGTTGAGCTCCTCCACCTGCCAAATTCCAAGTTCTCAAAATTGGCCATATATATATATATATATATATATACTTCTATATCTTTCTTTTAGTTTTTATTAGAGACAATATAACCAAAGAGAGAGAGGAGGAAGAATATATAAAGGTAAAATCCACTGATGGACTTGAGGATTTGGATATCAATGTGTATCAAGACTTTTATGTGTAGTAGTACTTGCTCCCTCACATCCACGAGAGGAGAGAGAAAGAGAGAATATAATGACATGCTGCTCAGAAAGCATATTGCAAAGAACAGAAGCAATCTCTTCCATATATGGCTAGATCTCCTTAGATTCTGTGGAGAAGATTAACAATTTCCTCCAGTTCTCCTATACGTGCATGTTTGTTATTTGGGTATTGAAATATATGAGAGAGAGAGAGAGAGAGAGGGAGAGGGAGAGGGAGAGATCTAATACCCATATAAAGAAAAAGAAAATGAAGTTAGAGAGAAATATACCATGAATTGTTGCC
Source organism: Quercus glauca (assembly GCA_023736055.1). Lineage (NCBI taxonomy): Eukaryota > Viridiplantae > Streptophyta > Magnoliopsida > Fagales > Fagaceae > Quercus > Quercus glauca. The sequence goes on along the minus strand of CM043318.1, from coordinate 74,220,684 downwards.
ATCGCTAGCATTACCGGTACCGTTTTCATCATTGACTGCCTTGGGATCCATCGTTCCCACCTAAATTTTTCCATAAGAAAATTAGAGTACAAAAACATCAAGTACCAATTATTTATAAATAGAAACCACAAATGACAAAACTACAAAAAGAAGCATAAAATAATCGAATCCCTCATTAAAAAACAATGCCAAAAAGCACGATATGAAATATAAAATTGTCAAGAATTAATTTTGCTTCACCCTTTTTCTTAAACAACACTCTAATAACCACCTGGTCGTTATTCCAAGAAGGTCTAGTGACAAGGTCGTTATGACTAAACCCCATGGTGGTGGGGTTAGTGTTTGATGTGCCACCTGTGGTGGCGGTGGTGGTAGTGTTTGTTGTGGCGCCACCGCCACTGAGTGGCTGAGACATCTGAGAAGATTGTGAGGGAGCTAAGAAGCTCAGGACCTGGTTATCTTCAAATTGTACAAACCCCATGTCGTGGATCGCTTGTGGAGTGGCTGAAAATGATACTTGCAGCTCGTAATTTGGAGCTCCTCTTTCTTCTTCCATTATTTTCATATACTACCAAGAGAAGGTTTTGCCTTTTTTTTCTTCCCCTTGTTGTAAATAGCTAGATTTGGTGCATGTTGTCCACACCCAACTGTTGGTATGTAGTAAAGGTGTCTTTTTGTGCTTCACAGTTCATACACGGTGTTGTTGTGTTGTGGTCAACTAGTAAACGCTAAATGGAATGTTTCTTGGAAATTATTCCATTCTATCTTCTTAAGGTTGTCTTGAGAGACTTCTCTCTCTCTCTCTCTCTCAGGGGCACAAGTACAGTACTAACGAGTAACGAGTTAATGAGTTATCACTTATCAAGGAATGTGTGGTGGTGTACTAGAAAGGAATTAGGATATAGACATTTTAAATTTTTAATGGAAGTGAAGAAGTATGGTTTACGGCAAAAATATTCTATTTGACAATTTATTATGCTACTCTTCACAATTTGGAGAATAAAATAAAGACTTTTGTATGCATTTTCATAAACTTTAGGTTTAAATTTCTTTTGTTTAATATATATGTTAGTTTAAGATTTTGACTCATTCAATATTTAGGGAGTATGTCAGTATCTTTAGACATTTTGATAGAGTGATGTTAAAGTAACGATTACTACAAATTTTACTAAATAACTCTTATAAACTAATTTTTTCAACTTTAAAACTCAAAATAAGAAAGTAATTTAGATATTTTTTTTATTTAATATGATACAAATACATTAGTTGTCAAACCAATTTACATATCAATTTGTAATACATTTGCAATAAAATTAGCTCTAGCATCACTCTTTAACAAATATATAACTAATTAAGTATATGCTAACATATTTAGAGCATGTTTGATTTTGCTTTTGGAGTGGAAAACTCCTATAATAAGAGGATTAAAACTATTTTAGCTAAAATTATCATTATCAAGCTTTTGGTAATTTCATCAAAGAGTTTTAAGCAAGGGAGTCAATCTCGTACTAGAGATTGTAACGGTTTGACTAATGGAACAATATATTTTAGTACCGGTCAATACAGGTGTACCGTTTTAAGTTTACCGTTATTTTTATATATTTATAAATATATATATATATATATATATATATTAATAAATATAAAAGTTTACCATAAAACATTACTTCAATTCAAAACAAATTATTTATGATTTTCAACTTTAGCATCAATTAAAAGAAAACAAAAAACAAAATATAAAAAATAAAAAACTTAATTGTTCATTGCATACTAAGAAAACAAATAATACTAATAAATTAATGCAAATAACTTACCATTCTGCTCTTATAAAAATTCAAAAATTACAAAACACCAACAAAAAAAAAAAAAAAATGTATTGGTTGGTACACTCGATAATGCCCAAAATCAGCTGTATGGCCAGTATGACCGATATTTAAAATGGTACAAAACATTGACGTTTTGATACCAGTATATGTATAGGTACGATACATACTAACAGGTACAACTGGTACCAGTACAGTATCAACCACCTTGGTTTTAAGGATGTACCTAAAGCTAAAATAACTTTAGGGTTAATGCTGAAATTTGGAGTTTCCATGTAAAATATTTACAAATCACTGCTCATTCTTTGTGAATCCAAAACTTTACTTCATTATGCATTGTAAATCACTAAAAAGTCAAAACACTAAAGAGCATTTTAATTAAAGTTCTATTTCATAAAAGACTTAATACTAAGTGCCCATTTTGCATTGATGTAAGAAGTAGATCTTTGCTTATAAAAATTTTGCGGTATAAATCTTAAACCGAAGAGGTCTTTAGTGTTATGAGTGTTCGGCAAATTATAATAAATAAAGCTTTAGAGTTTACAATTTATAAAGTATGAGAATTAAATTGAGAATGTTTTTCTCAAAAACTCCAAATTTTATCTTTAACGTTAAAGTTGTTTTCAGCTTCAAGAACCCAAATTATTTAGCGAAATTTCCAAACATTTGTCAACTTCTCCTAAAAACGTTTTAGGCATTTAAAGTACTTGAACACCCTTGAAAGCAGAACCAAATGGACCTAAAGCTCTCAGTTAAACCTTTGCTTTCTACGATAATGCCAAAAGAGACTAATATTTCATAATTTACATCCTTGAGACTTCCCTTAATAAGAACCATTAATTAATAGATCATCTCTAGACTCAAACTAATTCACTTAAGAAAGTAAACCTGTAACTCTTACAGTTGCACTAGACAAAACCCTTTTTAGAAAAAGTATATATAACACATGCTTATTTGATGAACTACTTTCATTTTGACTATTGTGCTTTTCTCATTCCTCTATACATCATATGTAAAGGTTTATAGTAGTGAAACACATATTTTGTAAGTGTATAGCAACACAGTTTTTTTATCTTTTCCATGAAAAATGTTTGTCAGATCCCATAAGAGCGTGTTTATCGTTAGGAATTCCACAAAGTCCACCTCTACCCATAAACGATATAATTCGATGGCATCATCATTGACTATATGTGTCTCAGGTGTTTCACAAGGTTCAAGGTTCACGGCCGCCCCAAGCCAAAAATATGTAGTTTTCATCAAATTCTAATTATATGGATGTGAACGGATTTGGCGTTTTACAATAATAATTTCAGACAAGGAATTTGAATGTAGCAAAAAAAAAAAATAAAAATAAAAATAAAAAATAAGGGTATAGATTTAAAAAAAGAAAAAGAAAATTTAAGTAAAAGTTGAGGATATTTAAATCTACACCTCTCCCAGAAGATGAGAATAGAAATGCTATTAGTCTATGGATATTCAGTGTTGTTGTCTACTTCACTCTATACACACAGTAATTCAAATGTTGTCTGTATATAGATTGCATGTTAATTTATGTTATCACCAAAAAGGTCTATGTGTTAATATATTATGGGGGTTCACTAACGTATGTCTTAGTAAACTATTTTTTTTTTAATTTATAGAAAAATATAAAAAAATTATTAGTTTTTTTTTACAAGTTTTTTAAATTTTTATAAATAAATTTCTAAAATTGATAATTAATATATGCCTTAACCGATTCCATATATTATATATAAAATATAGAATACCGACAAAATATACTACTATCAAATCTACTGGTACTGGAGGCTAAAAGTAATATCTATCACCTCCCATCAAAAAAATAAATATATCTATCACCTCCTCTAATAGCAAGTAGAAGATAGGTTCAATAATGAAGCACAAATAAAGTAAGGAATACAGGGTCAGACTTATATATATATATATATATATATATATATATATATATATATATATATATATATGTATATATATATATATATGTACATATATATATATATATATATAATTATTTTGAATAATCATCTATTATATTTTTGTATTTTGTTATGGTAAAGTTTGCACACTATATATTATGTTTGTGTCAAGATCTCAAGTGACTCATTATATACATGTATTATTTCAGCAAAAAAATTATATTCATGTATTATCAATTACGAAATTAATATAGTTTTGTGGTATGGATCATTAATTTTTAAGATAATTTATTGTATTTTTTGGTAGATCTCTATTCAAATTTGAAATGACTTACTAATTACTACGATTATTTGATTATTTTAATAAAATGTTTTATTTCTTTTATGGGCTGGGTTCAAGTTACACCTGGTGTAACTCTAAGTAATGTTACACCAATCAATATTTTTTAATTGGATGCGAATATTGACAAATCTACCGTTAGATTCCATTATCTTTGTATATTCTTTATGCTTGCAAAATTTCAAAGTGATCAAAAATTAATATCTATGTCATGAATCAATTATTAAAATTCAAATTTTTTGTAGTTTAAAATAATGCATAAAAGATGAGTTTATGGATCAAATGGTAAATAGCATCCGATTGATATGAAAATTGGCATACATGTTAAGAACATATAGAACATGTAATTCAATAGTTGGATTTTCAAAATATTAATTCAATAACAAGTTATTGGGTGGTGTAATATTGCTTAGAGTTACACCAAGTGTAACTTGAACTCAACTCTTCTTTTATATGCATTTTTAAAAAAAATTTAATTTAATTGAGGAGGCATTTTTATTTCTTTTATATGTATTTGGCAGATGTTGACACTTTGGGATTTATTATAAAATAAAATGGCACTCATAAGAATTCTTCCTTTTTTTTTTCTTGATATTATGATAACAAAAACAAAAATAAACTCACTTTAAAAAAAATTAAAAAATGTAAGAAAAATGTGAGAATTTAGTTCTTATAACGTGTCCTATATATAGAAGGCCTTTTGGAAAACAGTTAAGCATTTTTTTTTTTTTTTTAACTTCACATTGATTATTTATAGAAGGCCTTTTAAGACATCAATTTATATAAATGGTCACGCACAGAATTTATTTTTGTCATGATAAAAAGGCTGAGACTTCGTGACAAGGATAACATGATGACAAATTTGTTAATAGCCTAGAAGCTCAATTAGTACTTAAAAAATTAAAATTAAAATTAACAGAGATGTTTAGGTTCAACTCACCTCTCCTCCAATTATTTAATCATTACTATTAATAAATAAATAAATAACCATATTGACAAAATTTAACTTTACATATTATGACTCCAAATCAATGAAAAATGGGATATATCCAACAAAATATTGAGACCAGAAAAACCTCGAAATATTCGTCCAAAAAATAGGTTCGAAAATATTGCCGTACTAAGAAGATCATAATTGTCATTTGTGTTGGCTTCTTTTAGACCTGCAAATAGGTTAAGAAGGACGGGTACAAGTATGACGCAATCGTGTATGGATCAAAATGGGCATGAATAAAAAACAAATGAGTCAAGTGATGATGACTTATTCTCAGTTTAGCAAAGATTATTTTTGCCAACTTATTTTACTATTTAGTTTATTTTTTATACTATTTATGGGTCTCACTGCATTTTTTAATGTTATTCATAGGTCTCACTGTACTATTTCAGCTAACTTTTATCTTTATTTACAGTACTTTCAGCAAAAAGTTTTTAATTTCAGCAAAATAAACGAATCTCAAACAGACCCTTAGTGATAATGGTATTTTTTGTGATGTTTCAAGTTTCTTGTTTGAATCCCACCACTCTTCCCCTACCATCTACCTATATAAAAATGAAAAATAAAACATTCATTAATAAAAGTTAAATAATATATAAATCTTTAACTTTATAGTCTGATAATTAATTTAATATTCCAATAAGTATACTGATTCTACAAGAGAGAAAACGAAAATTAGTGCAACTATCATATATCAAACATGAAAGAAAGTTGGTTTTGTTACAACAAGTGGGATAGAGGGATTCAAACTTAAGTTCTTCCCTTGGTACGAACCTGAAAATACCCTCGAGCCACTAGGCTCTATCTTGGTAAACTATGTAAATAAATAAATAAATAAACCTACTCAATATTATGGATACTAGAAATATTTATATTTGAAAATGGAAAGTTCAGTTTCTCAATAGTATAATTATAACTATTTTCGTTTATAATGTAGAAAATGGAATATAAATTTAGCATTCAAACAGAAATTGAAAATTAAAATTAAAATGTTTAAATGTTACCTTGGGACTTGACAAACAGGTTGGGTCAAGACTAGGCATATATGACCCAATCGAGATAAGTTAGAATCGGATATGGGTAAAAGATAGGTCGGATTAAAACATATTGTTTTTTCCATTACTCTAACCCTTTTTCGGGGTGGTTAACCAATTGAGGTCTGATTTTGTCAGGTCTTGCTTTCTTTCTCTTTTCTTTCTTTTTATTTATTTATTTATTTATTTATTTATTATTATTATTATTATTATTATTATTATTTGGTTTTTTGAGAACCAGGCCTTGCTTCTTTATCTACGACAGTATGACTTTGCGTTAATGACCTCTAGACCAAAGTTCTGATATGTAAACTATAGAGCTGAAAGGATAAAACGAGGAAGTTAATTACAACAAACTGCTTTGTGATGAATAAAGAAGAGAAGAAAGAGCTTCAGTGTCAGATCAACTGGTATACATAAAAGGTATTTTCATCTTTCACCTTCTATAAGAGTTAGATGCATGAACACTTCATTTATTAGGGTATTGTCGTACCCGTGTTGTATCCGTATCGTAATTATATCTTATCTGTTGTATGCTCGTATCATGTTATAATTCTTCAAAAATTATTTGTATAGTATATCGGACTCATGTTCGTGTCTGTACATCCTAGCATAGTATTCTATTTTGTATTTGATGGTGCATTATGCCATTATGTATAAAAGTAAATGTCTTGGGGCATTAATTTCTTTGATAGTTGATTCACTTATTTTTATTTTTTGGGACAGGTTGAGAGTTTGTTTATAGGTCTTATCCTCCTCTTTTTTCCTTCTCAGATTCACCTTAACAACCCCAAGAAATAATCAAACCATCAAAAATATTCATTCATGTTTTACTTTATCCTGCAAATGAAGCAAAAGATTTCTTATAATAAACTAGAGTACCAAACTCAACTTACCAAACAACCCTAGCTAAATTGTGCTCATTCATCATCAATACTTTATATATCTTATAGCACCTACTTTATTTACAGCAACGGGTGTGCGTGTTTTAATTAAGTACTTTGAATAGTAGACACTCAAAGAAATTTGGAGCTCATGCATAGGTAGTGCACTTGACCAAAACTTCCCTCTTTAAGAAATTAAAGGAAACACACACTTGCACAAATAGTACACACACTCCTCAAATACAAAGGATTTATCTTGTTTTGAGGGAGTATGTCTACTATGTGTGTATTAAGTGATGAGTAACTAGACCTTGCTAAAGTACCACAACCATTTTTACAACTTTGCCACAACTTGTCCACATGACAATTTGTGAATGATGAAATTATGAGTAATGCTACAGTCATAAACTATTTTATAAAAGTGTTGGTGTGATCAATCTCTTATTAGTTTTCATCTAAACCCACTATTAGTATCACTTTTTCATTTATCAATAATCACTTACCAAATCAGTAGTTTGTAAATTTTTTTTGTAAAATAATTTATATCTCTGTCATTATTCTGAAATTATAGACCCACAAGAATCCACCATTTATTTCCACCACTTAAATAAACCTGCCATGTAGGTGTGTTGTGGCCAAAGTTATAGAAATTGTTGTGTTAAAAGACTTACTCTTACACATTTCCCTTAAAAGGAATATCAAAAAAAAAGTGACATGCTTATCTTGTTCTTTATATTGTCCTGGTCAAGGAAAACATGATTTGCTCATTTAATTAAGCAAGCATCATTGAGCTGAATTAGCTTCAGGACAGTGGGAAATACCGAATTAGTCATAAACGCTCTTTATCATTGGCCTAATTAAAAAGAGTTTATGTTAACTTCAAATTCATGAGAGAATTACATCTCTGCTGCCATTGAAATAGCATTCCTTTTCTTTCCCAGACAATGTAATTAACGGAAAGAGCAATATACCATAGTCATTAATTTTATAGTTTACAGTTATTACAAGTATTATATTTGAGAAAATCTAAGAACATAATTTTGCACAACTCTAAAATGGTTGATTATAACTGTTAGAGAAGTAATGGGTATATTGTAAGTGACTGTCTACTAGTCACAGTCAAACCAATTCATCAAGTTGTGGCGAATGATGTGATTGTTGGCACATGAAAAAGAATATGATAAAAGTTGTAGTTTTAGAATAACTCGTTTATTATTTATTACTTATTTGTGTGTGTGTGCACATGCTTGTCATCCATAGTAAAGTCCAAAGGCCACAGAAAGAAAACCACATAAAGAAAGAAAGAAAGCAAGAAAGAAAGGGAGAAGGGGCGAGGGGTGCTTTGCTTATAGGATGTGGAAGTCCAAAGAGCAATGAGTGGTGGGGGTACATCAAAACTTCCATCCATGTCAAGACATGTCTAGGCAGTTGAAAGAATGAAAAAAATGATAAAGCCCCTCAAATCCTGCCAAATCAAATTCCAATAGATATGCTTATGTCCACTCAGACCACCCTTCCCTGCAAAAAGAGAAAAAACTATCATAACTCCCACACACACCACAACATTTTCTTGGTACCCTTCTCTACTTCCACTCACTCTCACCTGTTATTTCATCCACAGTTTCCTCTCTCCCTCCCTATCCATGAAAAGACCCTCTCAACCCCTACCACAATACCAACAGGCAACAACATATAAAAAATTAAAAACCCTTTCTTTCTCTTAAAAATCCCTTTAAAAAAATTATTGGGTACTCTACGAATACATTCTCTCTTTCTCATAGAGGGGTGGGTTCAGTACCCAATAACAACCCCACTCCTTTATCGGTATACAAATATTTTGTCAAAAAGGTTCTACACTTCTATTCCCACTAGCATTAACAAATACAACCTTGACTACTAATTCAAAAGGGTCTGCAGTGCTGCAGATTTACCAGCAAAAGAGCCAAAGCATATTAGGAAAAGGAAGTTAGCCTAGCTAGCTTAACTATTTGTGGTTTTGAACATACAATGTATTCAAACTCAACTGAATGGCAAGTATTCAATAATCTTCAATACTTTATCTATCAGCATTTGCTAAAAGTTTACAAAAACTGCGTTTCACATAATTGCTTGCTCAAATTTTCAAGGCGTTGTAATCACCATCCATGGCTAGTACAAGTAAAGCCCCCCACATGGCTAGTACTTATATACTTCTTGCTTAATTTTCTAACGTGGCATTTCATCATTTGAGTCTCATAAGTTTGGGATACATTGTTGTTGAATGAATATCAATATTGATATTATGGGGTTTTGCCAAAGATTAGTACTCACATTTGAAAGCGTCATTTTCATTTCATTTTCAAAAATTGTATGATACAAAGAACCTTACGTGGCTACTTGGTCGGTCAGAGCGTATTTTTCTTCTCTCTTTTCTCCCTTTGGAAGGGGAAGAAAGAAGAGATATAAAGTGGCCGCAAAGGTAGAAATATCAAATATATACAAGAGATTTATAATCATTTTTTTTTTTTTTTTGCTACTGAAAGATCTTTCCTGATAAAGACCCGGCGTGTGTGTACTGTGTAGGCACTTTTAACGTATTAAGCAAAATGTTAGAAATTTTTTTTTTTTGGTGAAAGAAAATGTTAGAAACTTAAAAAGTTGAAATACACAAAGAAAAAAGAGAACACAGAAAAGAAAAGGAAAGAATTTCATACTCTCATCATCCAATAGATCATCTTGAATTTATCTAAAGATAATGTAGCAAGTACACGAGTTCATGCATTTTTATTAACACCATCTGCAGATTTTAAGATAATGCACTCGCTCTAAGGAGGTTGTACTACATGTGAAACTTGAAAATGATACAATGAACAGAACCTGTGGTCGTTACTCGTTATAGACAGTAACTTTTTACTGTTGAGTTTTAATAATAGACCAAGAGCTAAAGGACTCTTGGTTTCGTCCCTACTTGGAACTTGCACCGAAAAAGTCATTGTTCTTTTTCTTTTTTTTTTCTTTTTTTTTTTTTTTTTTTTTTTGAGAGGGGGTTGTTGGGGGGGGGTGTGGTGCTTGGGCCATGGACCTCTCAGACTTTTGTAAAAGATCTTTTTTAGTGGGTTCATTGTAAAACATCTTTAAGGATATTCCATGATGTGTAAGAGATTTTAGTTCATGGGAATCAGAAGTTTGTGAAAAAAATTCACTTAGGAAGATTCCAAATATTCTGTGACTATTGAGGTAAGAAAGCAAGCAAAGCATTTGCAAATGTGACCATAAAGAGTCTAATAGTACAAAGATTTTGTACATAGATTGTCGTAATTGCTAATCCTAGAATCTTTACAAGAATGGGTCCCAAGAGTAGTTTTTCCATTGAAAATGTTCTATATTGGTGTTCCATTCGTTACTAAATTTATGTGTGATTTTTCTGCTTGCTTCGTTATTTTTTGTTCAAATTTGTGATTGATATATCTTGTGTATGGAATTCCTAATTAACTCGTTGAATTAATTTGTTTATTCCGTTACATATATGAATTGCATAGAGTCTAAGAAAAATTTTCAAGTGATATCAAATCATTTAGAACACATAGGGGTAAGGACAACCCAATGCAAGCCTGACCTTAACAATCCTATGCTTTCACCATGGCCAAGGGACAATTAGATAAGTAATGACGACCGAGAGCTCAAGCATAACAACTTGAGCATAAGAGACGAGCTTGACCATATGTGGCAACCTCAAGCCCAAAGAGCTGAGCACAATATCTGAAGACTGATATTTGTTTATGAGGGTCTACGGTTATGTCCCCATAACCTTACTTGTAATTACGGTTGTCACGCCCCTCATAATAATAATATTAAAAAAAATGGCTAGAATGAAGGAAAGCATTCCACACATGAGTCTATATATATTGGAAATCAAAATTTGGGACATGTACTACACATTTCCATTCTCACTAGCAAATTTTGCCCACCAAAAAACCTCCTTTGACTTAGGCATCGGAGCTATTAAGCTGATGCTACTCCAAGTCCCTTTTTACTCTTGCAAGTATCTAATTGGTCTATAAACCATTTGACTGTTAATTCATTATCAATAAGTAAACAAGTTATATTGTTTATCTAACGCCCCTTACACCAAGGAACTTAGATGGAATCGCAACAAGGGCTTCAACAGGGCCCATCATGGTGAATCTTTGAAACATGACGAGTACCAAGTTGAGAAAAATAAATCTCAGTTTGGTCCTGACCAACTCAAGGATTGTTCAAGGAAGCTTCGATGATTAAGCCAATAAACCAGTGGGAGAATAAAAGAAATAAAAATGACTAAGTCTCAGCATGTGAAGTTACATACCTTAATTTGCAAAATGGAGGAATATTTTTAGAGCATGAGAGTGTTGTGTTTGATGTGAAATTAACTTAAAAACAAGCAATAGACTTGCCGACTCAAGTTGATTAAGGGGACATGTGGCAGGGTAATAGTCCAATCTACCAGTGAATGAGACAGGTTTGGCGACTTTTTGTCATAATAATGTAGATGTGCAAGGAGCTAGGGTTTAATTATAAGAGAAAAAAAAAAAAGGGAAACTAATGGGCACTACTTTTGAGAGTGACTGTCATGGTCAATTGATTAGAAGAAGGGATCCATAGGTTGATGGTCATGCCATACTGAGGTAGGTGGTTATTTTGGCCTAATGACTAAAGGAAGATATTTATGGTTGGTAGCCAGGTCGCCTAAGATGACTGTGTGTATAGCTCGGTCTTTTTAGGTAGCCCAGTGGAGGAATATTTTAGAGCATGAGAGTGTTGTGTTTGACGTGAAATTAACTTAAAAACAAGCGATAGACTTGCCGACTCAAGTTGATTAAAGGGACATGTGGCAGGGTAATAGTCTAATCTACAAGTGAATGAGACAGGTTTAGCAACTTTTTGGCATAATAATGTAGATGTGCAAGGAGCTAGGGTTTAATTATAAGAGGGAAAAAAAAAACTAATGGGCACTACTTTTGAGAGTGACTGTCATGGCCGATTGATTAGAAGAAGGGATCCATAGGTTGTTGGTCATGCCATACTGAGGTAGGTGGTTATTTTGACCTAATGACTGAAGGAAGATATTTATGGTTGGTAGCCAGGTCGCCTAAGATGACTATCTGTATAGCTCGGTCTTTTTAGGTAGCCCAGTTTTTGATTTGGGGTACAATTTTCTCTTCACCTACCCCCATAATTGGCATATCTTTGAATTTAAGTTTCCTATCACTTTAGCATTTAGCATTTTTTATTGGGAGGATTATTTGCTTGAAATGGAACAACTTGTATGAAGTTTGAAGCAAGTGTGCAAGAGAGGAACAAAGTACGTAGAGTGAAGGGATCAACAATTGGTTGAAGGACTAGTATCCTGCAATGTGTAATTTGATCAAAATTTTGAATTAGTTCGACCCCTAATATGTGTATATATATATATATATATATATATATATATGAAGGTTCTGGTTAACGGGTGCCCTTAGAGCATTTGTTAATGGGTCATTTTAAAAAAGTTTTTATCACTTTTATGGAAATATAAAAAACTATTATAAAATCAATTACTTTTTTTCCCCATACAAAGTTTCTAAATACTTCCTAAACCAATACCCTTAGGATATCCGTTAGATTTTATCATATATAAATTATGATAGACTAATGTCATTAATATATTAAGTATAAAATATCTTTTAACAAAAAAAAAAAAAAAAAAAAAAAAAAAAACTCAAATATAGGACAAAAATTAGCTACAAAATTGGTTGTAACATAAGATTACAATTTCCTTTAAAAAAAATAACATTACTACATATTTTAAAAATCTAACCGTTGAATTGCATGTTCTTTATACTCTTAATACACATATCGAATTTTGTGCAAATCGGATATTATTTACTATATAATCTCTAAGCTTATATTTTAAATGTAATTTTAAAATACAAAAAACTTGCAATTTAAATAATTTATTGATAATATAGTTATTGATCTTTAATTTTTAAGAAATTTTGCAAGCATGAATGATATAAAAGGAAAATGTAATTCAATTGTGAATTTGTCAAAATTCACCTTTAATAAAAACAATATTGAATAAGGTTGTAGATTTAGATTAAAACCAATTATGTAACTAAATTTTGTTCCCAAATATTATATATATAGATAGATAGATAGAAAAACACAAATTTAGATGCGCAATAGGGATCATTGTAAATCACCAAGTAATGTGCAGAACCAATTTAATGAACTTTTTCTATGTCGAAGTAAATCAAATGCCGTATGGTGTGGTTCATGGATGTTCAATTGGATGTCCACCAACCAGGGCATAAGTGCCATGATTGTCGCGCAAATGGTAGAAATGCAGCTTTGATGACGAAACAAGTAAAATTGTATCATTTTGCTTTTGCAAGCAACAAGTTTATAAATCTTCACCTAACATTCACTAATCAAAATTGTATTTATTCTTTACCTAATTGATTGCTTCAATTTTTGTTGCTTTCAGAAGGAAGAACAATACAAATTATCATGAACACCAGCGCATAATAGTGATTAGTGACTACCCAATATGAAGAAATATAGGTCGATAAAGAACTAATTAAACTAAAATTTACGATTAATAGAGAATGATACTTTAGCAATTAGACATGTTGGATTGAGTTTTGTCTAAGCAGTCCTGTTGTTGACATTTAGTAATAGTAATTAAATTACATGTATAATCTAAATTTGTTCTAGAATATTTTCTCTTCCCACTACACTAGTCAAGCCTTTTGCTCAATAACAAAATATTTACTAGGTAACAGCTAAGCTGGTTGACATCCACCTCAGTGCAATATTTTCTTATGGATATTAATAAGGTAATGAGTGGATAGCAAATAAGATAAGCTGCATTTGGGTTAAATTCTAGGAATCATCATATATATGCAAAGTTGAGTACAGATATTAACTAGTCAAAGAAATAATTATTACTCTTGATGATAAACCATTGGTAAGAATTAGCAGATTTGGATGCCTAATTTTAAATTTATGAAACATCTTCCAAAGGGTTCAAAATTCAAATCTTATTGTTGCCTTATAAAATATGAGGGATTTAAACTTAGATTCTCCTCATAGAGAAATGGGCAATGCCTCTGAGATTATTATTATTTTTTATTTATTTTTTTATTTTTTTTTTGTATTAAGTTACATACGTTTGACATTTCTGATGGATGTCTTGAACTCATAACATCATCCTCCAGCTAGCATTTTCAAAGGGGAGGTGTCAATTGCGTTAGAACTAATTGTCGGCAAGTTTGTAATTACAATTAGCATTAGTTGTTATTCGCTGCTGAGTGGGGTTGTAAATAAGGTTTTGTTTTTTTGGGTAGATACAATAACATTTCAACTTATGACGTCCCCTCTATGAGAATTGTTCTTTATTATCAAGCTAAAACCCCAATTGACTTTAGTAATTACCCGGGGTTTAAACCTAAATTCCTTATTCAATGATAAAAGACTTTATAGTTAAACTAACTGGAAATCACAGGGTTGTAAATAAGTTAAAACAACAATTTTTGGGGGTTTTTGCAAGGAGATTAAATTTTGGATATGGTGTAAAGCTCATGTGTTTACCCCTTTAATTCAATGTGGTCGATACCGTATCGTACCGGCTGGTACGACTAGTATGTACCATACCGGTACACGCACCGGGACCGAAACTCCAACGTTTCGTACTGGTTTAAATACCGGTTATACCGGCCGTACTAGCCGATTTCAAGCGTTTCGGTCGGTACACAAATATATATATATATATATATATATTTAGTTTTATAATTTTTGAATTTTTATAAGGCTATAATGATAACTTATTTACTTATACTTATTAGTATTATTTGTTTTCTTAGCATGCAATGAACAATAAGCTTTTTTTCTTTTTTTTTCTTTTTTTTTTTTCTTTTAGTTGATGCTAAAGTCTAAAATAATGAATAATTTGTTTTGAATTGAGGTAATATTTTATGATAAACTTTTATTTTTATTATAATATATATATATATATATATATATATAAAATAGCGGTAAACCCGAAATGATACACCGGTATTAACCAGTACCAAAATACATGATTCCACTGGTCAAACCGGTACAGCCTCCAGTATAAAATTGACTCCCTTGTTCCAATCTGAACATGTCATATCATCTTATCACATATTTAAGAATAAGTACAACCACACTCAGTTAACTCTAATACCCATATATAAATCTAATCAAATTGGGAGTTTATTGAAATGTTATTAGTTGTAGCATGATATATTGAATTTTAAGTAAAATACTAATGTGCCAATCTCTTATTGAATAATGTAAAATATGAGTTTTACACCACATTCTTACCAAATTCGAACTCTTTTGCAATGTCACCCTTGGATGTATTTACGATTTGAACGATTAAATCAATGTACAATTTATTTGTTCACAATCGATTTTTGGTTTAAGCAATGATTGAATCTCAAATCTATTATTCAACCATCAAAGATTTTACTAGTTAAGCTAACTGAAACCCACTTTTTTTTTGTAAATTCATTTCTATATAAGGCGCATAACTTATTCTTTTTTTTGTATTATGTAGTTCACCTATAATGATGCTTCACTTTAGCGTTTAGTTTAGACAACTTCGGACTCAATATTATAGGTCACCATCTTGTCTTTTTCTTTTTCTTTTTCTTTTTTAGAGTTAAATGAGTGTATAAAATCATTTAAACAATCTGGGTAATGTAAATATAAATAATACTTTCCCCTTTTATCAAAAAAAAAAAAAAAAAAAATCTGAGTAATGTAACAAAAATCGTGTGTGCTATGTGTGTGTGATGTGATTAATTTTGTTTAGATCTACCTAATACCCAAAATAATAATAATTCAAATTAAAAATGCATGGACGGAATTGAAAATCATGTGTCAAATTTGTAATAAATAAATAAATAAACCATAATTTCTCCCCACATGCAATATTATTGTTTAAAACTTCAAATTGATTTGATTGCATATATCTAAGCTGAGCCATTCAACCCTTACTTTTTCAAACTTCATTATTATTTCAAACAAGCCATACTTCTTCAAAAAGTATATTGAAATATATATGTCCCATATATGCCTGTTGTATATTTGGAATTTCAATAATTCACATTAGTCAAGAGTCTTGTAATTTAGTAACAGAACATATACTCTCTTTTATTAAGAAAATTAGGATTTGAATTCACATTCTATCGAGAGAGATATATATATATATATATATATTCCCTTCATTAACTATAGTTATTTGTAAAATGGAGCATTTGGGCGACTTCTTATTACATTGTAAGTTGGTGCTTAAGAAATTGAAGTTACAAAAAGCATGAAGCATAGTTTATTTAGATTGTTACCCAAAAAAGAAGTTTATTTACAAGTTTGAACAAGAATCTTAATAGATTGTGTTGGGTATACACATGAGTGAAAATTCCACATGAATGATAAATAAAGAATATTTTTTTAGGAAAATAAATAAAGACTTTGAAAAAAGTAATATAACATAATTGGGTCAAAACCTAAATTTAAATTTTGAGTTAGCATTGTCCGTATATGCTATATTAAGGTCTTAACTTAATTTTTTTTACAAAATGTTATATTCCTAACAAGTGGTATAATAGGTAATCATGATGTAACAAGTTGTTACCTCCCTAATAATTAATAGATTGAATTCAATGGCAATTGTTCACCAAAAATTTATTTTAACACCAGGTTTATATATGAGTAAGTCTTGCATTAACTTGGGGGTAATTATACAATATTTTGAGAGATAAAAGTATTATATTCTTAGAGAATTGAATTATTTTCTATTAACTTGACACAAAGAACACAACATTACTTGACAATGGGCTTTTATAGGGAAATGATTTCTATAAACTCCATTTATTTGTGTTTAATTATCAAGTTTCGGTTAGTCACATATGAAGTTGATATAAGTACTGCATAACTTGAACCAGAGAACTAACATATATGATACTAGCCTAACTTGATCAAACACAAATACAAAGTTTATAGCAATTATTTCAACTCTTCTAATTAGTGTTAGAGAAAACCACAAAGATTCAACTCAATGAATAAGACCTTTAGGACTCAGCAAGTGATGTTGCTGTTAGTAAAGAATTAATGATATGTTATCAGCTCAACTAATCAAATCAAATTGCTGCGGAAAGTTCAGGACAAACATAAATCTGCTGGAAGGATGAATGTCATGAAAACCAATAAGAATTTATTATAGTAGAATTGAACTTCAACGAGTTTTTTTTTACCATCTAATACTCACCTGCAGTCCTTTGATGTGGGACATTAATTAAAGCGTTCACAATCATTTTCCCTTGTTATAAGGGTCATATTTTATATGTAATTGGTTAATCTTTTGACAAAACACACTTTATTTGTATTTGGGTAGATCTAAGTTGGGTTTAATACATTAAGAAATATGTTGTTCAAACATATTAAGTGTTAGTATTAAAGACATGAAGATTGATCCAAGAAACTAGTGAAAAAAACTGTTCTATTAAAGCTCAACATATAACTCGACAGATAGTTACTATCAAGACTAAATGGGAAGCTCAACACATATCTCAACACAAGCTCAATCGATCGAAATTTAAGGTTTCATGATTTCCAGATCTGAAATTCGGCCGATGTTATGTTATTTGTTTAGGGTTTCTTTTCTTACAATCCTAGACATATATAAAACTTAATTTTAAGAGCCGTCTTACATGAATACAGAGACCAAAAGTTTAATTTTCTCTGTGAGAAGCTACTGCGTTTGTACAACATAGAGTTTTGTAACCAAGTGCTTCCTGATCTTCATTGTTGATGAAGTGAAGAACTTTGTAGCCAACAACAATCATTCAAGTTGCTGAAGTTAGTCACATACTAAGATTCGTGCAAAGGAATTAGTCACAGATTGGAGATTTGTGCATCAAAGGAAAGAAGACTACTACAAAATCAAGTCGAATTGGGTATTGGAGTGAAGGTTCAACTGTTGGTTGGTATTTTTGGATAAGTTAGGGTAGTGGTAATTAAGATTTCTTATACTTGTAATCGCTTGATTATTGATTAGTGAATTCTTGGAAGTGATGACCTTAAATTCACCCGGTGGGATTTTTGTCTTGCGAAAGGTTTTCCCCATTTCAATTTAATTTTCGTTGCATTTAGTTTATATAGTGATTTGTTAGTGTCTCCACGATTTACATATAATTTAACCTAATTAATCAACTGGAGTAATTGAATTAATTAACCGAGGTCAATCTATTTTAACCCAACATCTCTTAATCATCATATGACTATAAGGACAATTTCTGTCGTTTTGTATAGTAATATTCATTGGAAAATATAAGATTCCATATAATTTGACCTAATTAATCAACTTGGGTAATTGAATTAATTAACCGGAATCAATCTATGATAGGCCAAACACGTGTTGACCCCTTATAATTAATTAACCAATTAATTTAACAAAGTTTATTAATTAAGTTAATTAACATGCAATTGTGTGGCAGCACAAACAAATCACCAATAACCTAATAATGCAGCGGAAAATAAATGACACGGTGATTTGTTTACCAATGGGGAAAACCTTACAGCAAAAACCTAACCAGATGATTTTCAGGTCACCACTCCCAAAACTCCACTATTATCATAATAAGCGGTTACAAGTAAAGGAATCCCAAGTACCTTACCAACCTACAACTGAACCCTTACCCCAATACCCAAGTGAACTTGTTCTGTAGTGACAGTTCCCACTTTTGATGCACGGCTCCCAAGTACGTGACTAACCAGTTTGTGCAGATCCCAGTACGCGACTTCAATTACCAACTAGAAAGAAAGGTTAACTGCAAAGTTCTTCAGTTCATACACATGATGAAGATCAAGAAGATGCTCAGTCACAAAACCCAAAGGTGCACATACACAGCAACTTCTTTAGAATAGATGAACTAGGGCAGAACTTTGTCTCCAATTACAATTTGCTTGAACAGAGTTTGCTCATTGCTTGTGCAACTTGTGAACTCTTAGATGGCCTTAAAAACAATCCTTTTATATGTCTAGGGTTAGGAGAAAAGAAGACCCAAAGACATATTCACGGATCCCAAGAAATCAGATCAGAAATTTTGATTTTATAAACCTCGACAGATAGAAGCTATCGAGAAGCTGTCGAGCAGGTATCGAGCTTACGGGCTTGAACAGCTTTACTGAAGCTCGATAAATGCAGCTGTCGAGTTTTAATGAATTTGCACTTTCAACTTGTTTTCTTGAACAGACTTGAAGGTTTCAATACTTGATCTTAAAATATGGTTTCTTGAAGTATTTTAACATAACCTAAATTTACCCAAATACAAGTAAAGTGCGTTTTGTCAAAGGATTAGCCAATTACATAAAAGTATGACATATGTTCTTAACATGTGAACCACATATGTCCTAACAATCTCTCCCTTTGGCAATCCGTGACAAAACCATAACTAACAAATGATCATATAAGAGAAGTCATAAATCACTCAACTTATATTCACTTGTTTAATACAATAAAATCTATCCTAACACAAACTCTTGAAACACTTTGCAAGAAGAGAGTTTATGGCAAGTAGACTTTGACAACCTGTATTTCTGAAACACTTTAAACAAAACTCTTCAAGACATCTTTGTGTGAAACAGAAATAATAGATTGCATACAAGTAAAGAAACGTGTATAAAGAGAGAAAAGAAACAACACATGTAAGAGGTAGGTGAAAGAAAAACATACATCCATATATAAAGAAGATAAGTACAATTTATGTAAAAGTGATCACAAGACCAAATATACAAGAACAATGTATCTATATAGGAAGGAAAAGAAAAGATATATCATATCAAAAAAAATACATCATATCCTCACTACATCCCTTAAGTATTAACACTCCCCTTATAAAAAATGTCTCATACTAACTCTCCCCCTAAGATGACTACTCTCATATCCCAAAATTACTCCCCCTTTTTGTCACGAGTGACAAATGGTAGAGTGTCCAGTAGACATCTCATCAGTAGAGCTAGCATCTCCATCATCATCATCCAAAACATTATCATCACCACCATCATCATCATCATCATCAACATCAGAATCAGAAGCCGCTAGAGGAGGTGGTGAAGGAGTAGCCTCAGGAGCAAAATCACCCATGGTCGCTTGACGTCGTGCAATACGACCAACACAAATATTCACCTAATACAACTCAATAGAGAGCGTATCAAGGCGAGCATCCATGCGCGGCAGCTGCGATATGATGTCTCCAAGAGATATATCGCCCAAAGAAGAGGAGGGAGAAGATGTAGATGGAGCAGATCGAGAGGGTGCCGAACGAGATGGAGTCGAACCAGAGGTAAGAGCTGCTGACTCCTGTCGTGACCTAAACTGAGCCTTACTACGTTTTACGGTAGCGACATCTATGGCACACATGACAGAGAAGTGATCAGAGGAGGGAAAAGGAATAAAAAAATGGCATAAGATCCTCGTGATAGTAGAAGGAAATATGAGCTTATCACGGGTAGCCGTATCCCTAAACACATCTATGATAGAAAGAATGAAATGTGAAGGAAAATCTATAGTAAGGTGCTCCAATAAAGAAAGCAAAAATCGAGCATGAGGCTTTGTGATAGAGTTATAATGAGAGAGTAGGTGCAACACAAAAGTCATCACCATGTTCATGAATCTAGGACCTTTAGCAAAAGGCCAACATGGTGTAAACTGACGCTTACCCCAAACAGATGGGTGCTCACAGAAAGCAGACATCATCTCGTCTTTGGACACAGTCCTTAGACCCTCACAACCAGGGTAATCAGGATGCTCTACCTTCGGAACTCGAAGCACATCCGCAACAAGCTGCGGTGTGACAGCAAAGCGCGTACCTCGAACGCGAGTGTGAAAGAGAGGTACTGAAGAATCAATCCCGTGCATGTTTGAGTAAAACTCCTGAATAAGCATGAGAGGACAAGTGACCGGGACGTCACACAGTGACTCCTATCCCCTACTGTGAATGACATCGAGAAGGTCAATGTCGGCGAAGTCCGCCAAAATGACTCGGCGTTCCAAATGAACACCTCGTCTAGAGAAGTTCTCTGAGTATGCTTTACGGTCATCCTCATCACGGAACCGAATGTTGGAAGGAGTAGGATCAGAAGAAGATGATGCCCCGGAAAGAAGAGGGTTCCGAGACGGAGCAGACTTACGTTTAGGTGTCATAGACACTACTAACGTAAACAGAATGAGAGAGAGGGAGAAAGAGACAATCAAAAAAGTCCCAAAGCATTTCAAATATATCCATATATATTGAAAAGAGAGCACGTATGCAGGGGGAATGCATCAACATGTGACATGCAAAAGGAATTTCATCATGGGCTCAGCCCAATCCAATCCTACCAGCACACAAACAGATTACACACATCTAAATGCATGAAAATACCATTATAATGCGAATGTGATGCAATGCATGAGATTTCGAACACATTTAAATAAAAACCCATTCCAAAATTTTAATAAAAACTCATCAATTTTGAAAAATCCCAAAATTTTTCAAAAACCCCAAAACCTAAGTTTCAAAAATCATGAAATGCATGAAGAATGAAAAGAAAAGAGATCATAGCAAGTGATTTGAAGCAAAGAAATGCCAAAAATCACGTGGGTTGAAGGTTTGGAGTGAGAAAAGTGAGTTTGGGAGGTGAACGGGTGCGAACAAATCGAGAAAATGAAAACCAGATCGCACGAGGGGCTTAAATAGCTCTTTAGTAAATCTCGATAGATACAGGTATCGAGAGGTGTCGAGACATCTGTCGAGGAGGTATTGAGAAAAATGGTTGTCGACAGATACAGGTGTCGAAGAGGTATCGAGGAATAAACACTAGAACCAAGAACAGAAGCTCGATCGATCGACCAGGTATCGAGGAGACAGAAGATTTCTCGATCGATCCACCAGGTGTAGAGGAGGTGTCGGGATTGTGATAAGAAAAAGCATGAGAAGCTCGACAGACAACTAGATATCGAGGAAGTGTCGAGCTTGCTTTTAAAAACAGTTTTTCGAGAAGAGAAAAACATAGACATGAATGCAATCCAACATGCAACTCAACCAATGATCCAATCAATATATTAAACTCTCGAGATCATCTCTCAACAGTAATTTTAAGCACATGGATCTCCAAAAACACACACACACTAAACAAGTCTAATTAATTTTATATTTCAAAAACAAGTCATGACAATTTAGTGAGCATACATTAACACATGTAAAACCTTGTGATGGCCAAATCACATTGTACCTGCACATGTACCAAGAGTAGCAAAGAATATTGCGTGTTATATGTGAAAAACATTGCAAGATTGCAAAAGTGTACACATGTTATACACATGTTATAACGATTTGAGATATGAGAAAATCACTTTAACTCACACACAATCATAACTGTTTGATGGGGACTATCACCTTCGAGGTACATCCTATAACTCCCACATCTTCTAGAATACACGCTTGTAATCATATTTAAAGCATTTTTAATCTTTTTGCTTTTTATTTTCTTTGTAAGCATATCATGCATGGGCATATAAGAGATAGAAAAGAAATACCCAATGATATTTGACATTCTAATTTGCTATGCTGAAGCACATAAATGTCATGGACATCACACTTTTGCTATGCCGAAGCATACAGATGTCTTTCATGATTGGCGGGCAACAGTGGTGAGATGGTTATTTAAGCCTTTCTCTTAGGATTTTCTATTCCTACCTGTCAAAAAGAATGATATGAGTGTTAAGTCCTAGAGATAACTTAATCTTACTCATCACAAATAAGAGCCACAAAGCTCACTTGCTTAGTTGTGCATAGAGATGCTCATCTAAGCTACAAAGGATACAAAATTTAAAAACTTTGTTTCAATGGCCATCCAAGGTACACAAGTACCAATGTACACAAAACACACTGTTTTTGTATTTTTCTGATTTTTCAAAAAAATTTTTTTCAAAAACAAAATAAACAAAAACTGAAAACAAACAAACAAAAACATGTTATCAAAGCAAAGCATAAAACTATATGCAAATGCATGAAGAAGAAGGAGGAGAGAAAGAAATCAATCCATAGCAGTTGTCCAAAGTGCGAACACCACTAATGAGCTTCTTTCCAGACTCATCCATGACAAGAAACTTTCATTTTGAGAATAGTACCATGAAGTCTTGATCACATATCTGACTTATGCTCAACAAGTTCACTCTTAAACCTTCTACATAAAGAACATTTGCAATGTCTGGCAATTCAGGTAGAGAGATGATTCCTTTCCCTTTAATCTATGACTTGCTCCCATCACCAAAGGTGACATTTCCACCTTTTTTAGACTCGAAAACCTTGAAGAGAGATCGGTCTCCAGTCATGTGTCTTGAGCAAGCACTATCAAGGTACCACAAACATGTGTCCATCACTTTAAATGTGGACTTCATCATAAAACACACTTCGTGCTTAGATGACAAATCAGTGGGAATGGTGCTTTCTCTCAACTGCCTTTTGTGAGCTAAGCCTTTAACTTTTACTCTTCTCAGACGAACTCCTTTGCACACTTTCATTCTAAGACAGTCTAATTTCTTCTTAGCCAAACTGAGATCTTTTCCAATAGTCATCAAAAAAGAATTCAAATAACTTTTAGACTTGTATTTTCTGAGACACTTAAACAAATAGTGGTTAGAAAAACAAGATGTATTTGAAAACAAAAATCTCTTCAAGCCGGTTATAACCATGACAACAGGGGTCAATGGATCAAACACAGCAAAAATTAACCAATTAGAGTGTGCCTGCTCTGATATCACTTGATAGGCCAAACACGTATTGATCCCTTGTGATTAATTAACCAATTAATTTAACCAAGTTTATTAATTAAGTTAATTAACATGCAATTGCGTGGCAGCACAAACAAATCACCAATAACTTAATAATGCAGCGGAAAATAAATAATACAGTGATTTGTTTACGAATGAGGAAAATCTTACAACAAAATTCCCACCGGGTGATTTTCAGGTCACCACTCCCGAAACTCTACTATTATCACAACAAGCGGTTACAAATAAAGGAATCTCAAGTACCTTACCAACCTACAGTTGAACCCTTACCCCAATACCCAATTGGACTTGTTCTGTAGTGACAGTTTCCACTTTTGATGCACGGCTCCTAAGTGGGTGACTAACCAGTTTGCGTGGATCCTAGTACGCGACTTCAATCACTAACTAGAAAGAAAAGTTGGCTGCAAAATTCTTCAGTTCATACACATATTGAAAATCAAGAAGATGCTCGGTCACAAAACCCAAAGGTGCACATACACAGCAACTTCTTCAGAATAGATGAACTAGGGCAGAACTTTGTCTTCGGTCACAATTTGCTTGAACAGAGTTTGCTCAATACTTGTGCAACTTGTGAACTCTTAGATGGCCCTAAAAACAATCATTTTATATGTCTAGGGTTAGGAGAAAAGAATGCCCAAAGACACATTCACGGATCCCAAGAAATCAAATCAGAAATTCTAATTTTATAAACCTCGACAGATAGAAGCTATCGAGAAGCTATCGAGCAGGTGTCGAGCTTATGGGCTTGAACAACTTTACTGAAGCTCGATAGATGCAGCTGTCGAGCTTTAATGAATTTGCACTTTCAACTTGTTTTCTTGAACAGACTTAAAGGCTTCAATACTTGATCTTGAAACATGATTTCTTGAAGTATTTTAACACATCCTAAATATACCAAAATACAAGTAAAGTGCATTTTGTCAAAGGATTAGCCAATTACATAAAAGTATGACATATGGTCTTAACATGTGAACCATATATGTCCTAACAATCTATTTTAACCCAACATCCCTTAATCATCATATGACTATAAGGACAATTTCTACCATTTTGTATAGTCTTATTCATTGGAAAATATGAGGTTCCATGGTGTTTGGATACATATCTGAGGGAAAACAAAAACAAAAAAACAAAAAACAAAAAACAAAAAAAAACAAAAAACAAAAACAAAAAAAAACAAAAAACAAAAAACAATAAAAATAAACTAAACTAAACTAAAATAAAGTTTTCTTTGGATGAAGACAAAAAATAAAAATAAAAAATTGATTTAATCCTGGAGTACATATAGGTCATTTTTAATAAGCTTGCACATATATAGAGTTAAAAACCAAGCTAGCAAAGCAAAGATGTATCTAACTTCTACTTATAGGTCTCTATAAGATGAATTACACTCCGAACTTGATATATGAAAAATCACAATAAATAGAACACATTTTTTTTAATTTAAAAAAATCACTTGAATCCACAAAGAGAATTCATTATATCCACCCCAAAAAGGGGAAAGTGACAAAACCTCAATGAAAATGATATTAATCAAATTCAAAATTGTCTAGAGGCTAAAATCACAATATAAATAGAGAAGAAATCATAGGATGCCCAAGAGATCCTTATGTTAGGTTTTAGGGGTTGACAAATTCCATGACTTGTGATCTTGTTTAAGTTGTAATGTTTGATCAAGTTGTAATGTTTGATCATAACATCAAGATCAAGTGTCCAAGATCTAGCTCAAAAAGAATGCAGATTTTGTAATTTCAATTTCACTTCGATTATGTCTCAATTGATCAGTCGAAGAACACCTCTTGACTAGGCGTGTCCACCAATTAGTCCAGGTCGGATTTGTGCCTAATCCACACCCAACCCAATCAAATTGGGAGGAGACCTATCGAACTTTAAGGTTGTCCTTAGAGTCACAAATGTGGTTTGTGAAAGGATTTCAAGATAGAAGTGTTTAAAGCACCATGGAACTAATCTTAGGGTCATGTAAGTAAGCTTTTAATTAGGTAAAGTCTAGGATCATTTTTGTCACTAATATATTTGTTTACAATACTTTATTGCATATTGCTTTTATATTTGATGGCTTACATGCTCATGCTAATTAATTGGTAATAAATTAATTATGTAATTGGTAGATTTATTAAGTTAATTAATTTTGCTTAAAATCAACCAAGGGATCTCAAGTTAGTTTTCATCATCAGAAACCCTAGAAAACTCAATTGAAAAAATTGACAAACAATGCAAAATTGAAAAAAAAAAATACAAAATCAAATTCTATTGACTCTAGGAAACATCGAGAATAGACGTAATCTTATTTTTATTTTTTAATTGAAAATTTTAACAATAATAAAAATTATCATAAATAGAAATTTTTATTGAAAGGAAGCCTAGCTCTTTTTCAACATTAACATTTTTTGGAATATGAATCATTTTCCAAAGAAGTATTTTATAGAAAACTATCTCATTTTCCTATATTTTGTAGTAACCTTAAAATGAGTTGGAAAACTATCTCTTGACTTCCCTTATTCAGCTTCACATGAGATAGAATTATTTTCCTTATTTAGCTTTACATGAGATAGAGTTGTTTTTCAAAATAATTGTGGAAAACAACTCTATCTCTTGCTAAGTTAAATATGGGAAGTTAAGAGATAATTTTTCTTTGACCCATTTTTTTTATATTAACAAACTCATGAAAAATAGGAAAACTGTCTTCACATAAAGTTTTCCATTGAAACAAATAGAGCATAAATGAAATAAATTTTTCAAAAAGTGGCATAAGTCATGGCTATAAGGTCGAGAGTTTTAATTCTAACGATGATTCTCTTTAGATCACTAAATTTCACATGATTCCATTGTTTTTTCTAATGATTTCAACTAATACTTTTCTACATTTCAAACTTCCAGTTCTACTTATTGACTTTTGATGATTTTTTTGTTCAAAGAAGGGATGTGTTTTTTGCTCTACATCAAACCTTACATTCTGCTACTTCAAATCGCTTTCATGATTGTCCCTTCCCTTTTTCTTTTATCTCTACATAATTAATGTCAAAACTCTAAAGCATTAAGAATGGAAAAATACCTCCAACTCATCCCGACATCGACCAGTGGCAAACCATCACAAGGACCAAGGGGGGCTTTGCCCCAAAAAAAAGTTTTGAAAAAAATTAATGAATTTTTTTATTATGGAATTATCCTAAATAATTAAAAATAAAAAATAAAAGAACCTTATCATTTTGGCCCCCATACCCGATAATATACATATATATTTAAGAAAGTCTAAAAATAAACATAACGTTCATTTAAATAGAACAATAATGCTAGAGATACAAACTATTTTACAAAAAATATTACAAACTACTGATGTGGTGAGTGGTTATTGGTAAACAAAAAATTGATATTAATGGTAGCCTTAAATGAAAACCAATAAGAGGTTGGTCACATCAACATTTTGTAAAAATATTGTAAAATAGAATACAATCCAAAATATTTTTTTTTTCTTTTCAGTTCTTTCATTGTCCCATTGCTACTGCAGTTTTGTATTTACAATATAAAAGTAAAAGTTTTGTGTGACTAAACTAGACAAGATAGAGTGAAAGAGAAGCTTAAAGCTTCTGTAGGGTCCTCACCCATGTACAGTATTCCTGTGTTACTTTACTTTTCATTTGCTTTCTTTTGATTTCTTTACTTTTCATTTTTTTTCTTTTTTATTTTCCTTATAATATATTATTTGTTATTATGATAATCAATATATTATATACCATATGGCATTATAATTTATTAATGTACTTGATTAGTTTGATTAAAATATACCGTATATACTACAATATTTACATGTATTTACCACTTGAAAAAAAAAATTAACTTGTATTTAGTTGTTGTTTATAACACATATTGAGTTATGAAGAATTGTACATTACTATTTTAAATTTCATACATACACAAATTTTTATAAATGGCCCCCAAAAATAAATTCTTGGCTCCTACATGTCTTATTCCTGCCATGTGCGAGGTTTTCCTACCCCAAAGAAGGATTGGGGTAGGGGCAGAGTACCCCTTATCCAACCATCCCCGCTCCATTATCATTTCTATTTCTTCATCAAATACGCCTTTCGTGTTTTTTTTTTAAATGAATAACTTTTGTATTGCACAAATTTTCTATTTAACTTTTATTTCACAAGACTTTTGTATGTAGTCCTCAAAGAACTTGTCTCCGCCACTGACTCTAATGTCAATGTTTCACCCCATTAGCTCCTCTTATTCTGTCTTTGCTATTGAACTGTCAATTGTGCTACACGTGTGGATAACATTTCTGTTATTAGGAGCCACAGTCTTCCACTGTTAATTACCAAATTATTTCGTGGAATATTCTTATTGTCCTCCAAATCATTGACATGCAAACCCCAAATGCATGATGAAAATTCTGTGTCACATGATATTAGGTCATCTCTAGCAAAATAATGCGCTACAAACAATCAATACACTAGCATATCAAAGTTGAATACAATAAAGGGATTGGAATTAGTATTGAATAGAAATTAATCCAATGAGCTTTGATGATAATGAGATTACTAATAACAAGAACTTTCATGACAAAGGGTATAGGAACTAGTAAGGACAAAAAATTGTATGAGCACTAGTACTCAGCTGCCTCATTATTGGAGAGTCAAATTTGATTATTATTGTGGTAAATTTCTCAGATTCTAGCGGTCAGAAAATGCTAGATTTTCTTAATGATGATGAGTAATTGCACTATATAGCTAGCCAACCTCTAGAGTACCTCTCTCCCCTAAGGAAAAGGATATGTTTGGAGTTGGATTCTATGGTGTAAGAAACCCCTAATTATATACTAAACAAAAATGTGCAGGCACAACCACACAAGTGATTGTGTGTATGTTGCATATGCATGTACCGGTGCTTTGGAATATTTGTGGAGGGAGAGAGAGAGAGAGAAAACATATGTTAATAAGTTGTTCCCATGATGACTAGCACAATGGAACAACATAGTTGTGCTATTGGAGCCTTGCAAAGTGAAAATGTAATTAATTCTATTCCATAAATTGAAGCAACACCATGAAAATTACTACCAAACAATCCCTAAGCACTTCACAAGAAGGAAAAAGTAAGCTTACCTACGGATCCGACATCTTCATGATTTCTATATTCAAAGTTCAAAGGTGTCATAAATAATACTCTAAAAAACATCACTTTGAAGCAATAGAGAGAGAGAGAGAGAGAGAGAGAGAGGTGTCAGTGGCAGTACATATGCTGAATTCCATGCAGCAATAATGGCCTTTCAATCAATTTCTAAAGTCTTCTAAATCTAATGATGATAGAGTGAGGCATCAGATATTTGGTGGGTTCCACTTTGTCTCATAACCATGTCTCTATCTTTTTTTTTGTTTCAAAAGCGGCTTGAACCTTGAAGGGAACGTTCCAGCTAGGTTAAACTGAACAATCTTCACCAACTTACTTGTATTGCCTCAGAATTTTTAAGTTCTTATAACATAAAAAGATTTCTAGGTGTCAAACTTAGTATAGAATATCATACAATTTATACCCTTTGGTATATATATATTTTTTTATTTGACCCTTCTGGTATATATTGAGACACAAGAAAAGGCATGTCCAGCACTCTCAAGGTGTGAGATTGGGTTCAACCCACTAAGGCGGAGTCTCCCTTTCTATGTTAAAGAAATAAATGTCCTATGATATAGATTTTGTGACACAAGAAAAGGAATGTCTAGTTCTATCAAGATGTGAGTTAGCCTACTTAATTTTCTATGGAGAAAGAACTAAATGACCCTTTGATATTGTGTATATTTGTGATACCAGAAAAGGCCTCACCCGCATATTAACATAGCGAAAAGTGGATAATAGTGCACACTAGGCCCATTGCAGAAAGCAAAAAGAGATGAACCCCAGCCTTTTGTGTGCCATAAAGCAGAAATATTGGCCCTTGGAATTGACTATAGAAGTAGAGCCTTTCAATGTAAAAGAAATAAATATCCTGTGATATAGATTTTGTGACACAAGAAAAGGAATGTCTAGTTCTCTCAAGATGTGAGTTAGCCTACTTAATTCTCTATGGAGAAAGAACTAAATGACCCTTTGATATTGTGTATATTTGTGATACAAGAAATGGCCTCACCCGCACATTAACATAGCGAAAAGTGGATAATAGTGCACACTAGGCCCATTGCAGAAAGCAAAAAGAGATGAACCCCAGCCTTTTGTGTGCCATAAAGCAGAAATATTGGCCCTTGGAATTGACTATAGAAGTAGAGCCAAGGAATGAAACTCGAACTAAAACTGCTAAAATGTTTTTAGCCTTGAAAATT
Source organism: Quercus glauca (assembly GCA_023736055.1). NCBI lineage: Eukaryota > Viridiplantae > Streptophyta > Magnoliopsida > Fagales > Fagaceae > Quercus > Quercus glauca. The sequence continues at coordinate 74,190,482 of CM043318.1, read as the reverse complement.
TGGTAAAACTTAAGGGATGTTCACTTTTAGAGCATTGGTACCAGTCTAGCTAAATCTTTCTATCTATTTTACACTAAGAACCTACTTTTTCAATTTTACACTACCATTTTTTCAAAACACACATGTCAGTTTATCAATTTTACAATCTACTCTATTTTAAATAATAATATTTATTCTTTTATTATTATTATTTTTTAATATCTCTATATCATTTTTATTTCTTTCTCTTTCATACCATATCACTCACAAATATCTTTCTCTCTCAAACACTCACACGCATCACTCCTTCTCTCAGTCCTCCCTCAACTATCTTCCTCTCTCAAACACTCACTAGCAACAGCAGATTCAACTGTAGAGCGGCAACAGCGGTTCCGTTGGGTTTTTCACGTGGGTTTTTTGTTGGGTTTGGTTTTGATTTTGGTTTGGGATGGTTTTCTGGTGGGTTTGAATTCATCTTGAGTTGGGTTTCTCGATGGGTTTTGATTGATTTTGAGTTGGGTTTTCTAGTGGGTTTGGCTTGATTTTGAGTTGGGGTTTCTAATTGTTTGTGTTGATTTTGGTTTAATTTTCCATTGATTTTGGGTCAACTTTGTGGTGGATTATCAATTGTTCAAGTGGCTTGTGTTGATGTTGGTTCGGTGGTGGTAGGTTGTGGTGGTGGTGGTGGACCGGTGGTGCTAGATTTGTGGTTGGTGGTTATCCTCTGCTTCATCCTTCTTCTTATGTTCTGCTGGGATGTTGTGAACGATGGGGAAGAAGTAGTCTAATAGTGGAGAGAAAAAAAATAATAAAGAATTATTATACACAGCTATAGTAATCGTGTAAATATACACGGTTATTGTAACAAATGTGCAAATATGCACATTTTTACATCCACTGATGTGGGTAGTTTTGGAGGAAAATTGTGTAATTTTTGTCACTTTTTGTATTTTGGAAGGACTAGTGTGGATGCTCTTAGAACCTTATGGGGTAGAGGCATGAGATAAAGCCTATTTTAGGATCAACTCGTACACTTGGGCTACTTATTAATGAGTTTGGAGACCCAAGCCCAAATCTGAAATCATCATACTAAACCCAACAAATCTAACTTAAAAAGTCTAACTTAATAAGTTTTGCAAAGACAAAGGAAAAGTTAACTAATGCTCCATAGAACATTAACTAGGGAAATATTATTAGAAAATTTTTATGAGAAAAGAAAAAGTAATTAATTCTTTTGATAACTTTTTTTATTTTCTATGAAAATAGTATTAAAACTTTTTTGAATGACTGACTAACAAGTGCCTTGAGAACACCGTTAACTGGACTCAATACTAAATAAGACCTATTGACAGTAGACACAACACTTTATAAGGGTAAACTCATCAGTAACAATATCCTTATTGCTTTTGAGTGCCATCAGACCTTTCACAAATGAGGCATTCTTACAAAATGTTAAAGTACTTCCCCAATTGCTATTATCATACACAACCAAAAGAACATCTGGGTTTTAGGCATAGGAGACCAAAGGAACATCTGGGTTTTAGGCATAGGAGTTTTCAAACCCAGAGAAATGTGGGTGAATAGTTAGGTTCAAAGAATTTGACCCTCCTGCTAGAAGGTATGTAGAGTTGAGAGAAATGTCCCCATTGCTTGGAGCTATCAAAAAAAAAAAAATGTCCCATTGCTTGAAAAAGCCTAAGCTATCTTACCAATGACTCCAGTGGATAGAAAAATAGTTGTAGCTTGATTTAAGAATCCCCACCATGGATGAGTAGTCAAATAGGTCTTAGAGGGGACCAATTATCAAACCAAAACAGAAATGAGATTCCACTATTAACAACCTCAATCTATTAGCCAACATTAATCTACCCACTTTGCATGCTGACCAAGATTGAGAACCGGATCTCAGTTTAATTTTTTTGAGCTTATTCGGCTTTTAAAGTTTGGGCCCATGGACTTTCTTCATCATTTTGAAGTCTCCAATTTAGCTTGGCTAGGAGAACAATATTTTTGGGCCATGTCACAAGAATCCATAATCCTCCTTTCTTGGGCATGGTTAAGCAAATGGATCCTCTTCATATCTATGCTTGAGCCCCCAAAAGAAAAATCCGTATTAAATTTATCAAGTTGCTCAAAAATTCGAGTCCCAGCTCATGCAACTTTATGTTGTGGGCTACTTCGATATTAGGCCCAAGTCGGCTTGTGGATGCAAGTAATGGTATGTTCTGTTGTACATTTTTGGTATTCTTGAGCTTACCCAAATTGCACCTTGAGTCATGTGGCGATGATTACACACGCAAGCTCCCTGTTTTTTGGTTCCTCCAAAAAAAAAAAAATTGCTTAGTAATTTTTGCTGGCATTTAGCCAGTGAGCTCCCTACATGACATATAAACTAGCTGGATTCCCTTCCAACCAGTAACTTCGTCTTGAACCTTCTCTATAACAAAATCAAAATCATTCTAGCTAGAACTAGCATGTTTTAATGGGGAACCCAGATATTTTCTCAGAAAGGGCCTTGGCAACATCTAAGTATCCAAGAAATTTTCCTTTGCAAAGTATATACGATAATAAAGGATCCCCTATCTGATTCCAAGGTTGGACAGAAAACAATCTAGTTTGTTTCCATTAAATAGAAGAGACATGGAGGCATTAGAAATGCAACTCTTGATTAGCTTGACTAGATCCTCAAAAAACTAGAAATGAGTAAGAACATCCTTGGCAAAGCTCCACTCACCCTATCATAGGCTTTTTCTAGGTCAATTCTAATGAGCATGGCTCCTATTCATTATAAGACCTCTTTGCCCTGAAACAAAGATTATTTGGTAAGGGGACACCAGGACACCATTTTGGATAGGAGAGATCTCATATGATTTTAATTGATCAGGAAGATCAATTTATAAATAGTATAACATTGACTGATCGGCCATAGATGACATTGAGATTCCTGACTAACTCTTTTGGGAGTTAAAGCCACAAGAATTGGATTATATATTGTTCAATGAAGCATAAAAGTGCATATTTTCTAACAACAATTAAATTCAACGTAATTATATGTTTGAATTTAATTGGAGAACCTATTATATTGTCCCTAAGGAACAGTATCTAATTTTTACCTTGTTACTAAATCACTCACTATGAGCCAATAATTTTGAAAGAAACCTCGTTCAGCTCGTTTGGCCCAAAGGTTTATGTGGTTTCAGAGACAGAGAGCTGAAACAGTCTCTTGATTAAAAAAAGGGACCAAATAGGATGCTTCTACATCTCGAGTCAAACGACCTTTACTCCAATGGACCTAAGAGGAGTTCAGTTACTCTTCCTTTATGCAATAAGCAACACCATGTAATTTCTCAAGTATGTGCCATATTCTTGTACTGATAAAACTCGTTCGTAAGCCAATTTTCTATAATGCTAGGGAAAAAAATTATGAACAACGCATTTTTAGTGGCTTCATTAAAATGCTTCTCCCCTGATTTTCTTTTCTAAGAAATGTTACTTGTACCTTTTATGCATGAAGTAAATGATGGGTTATGTCTAGGGTGTCAATGGCTCTGCATAAATAGCAAAACAATTCTCCATTAGTGGAGTTTTGATAAGAGTTTTTCTTGTTTGCAGAATGCATTGGAATTATTTCGAGTGTAGTGGTTGCAGGGAAGTCTCCACATGGGAATGTTGCCAATACCAAGGTGTTGAAATGAGATTTAGATTGAATCATAAGTGGTTTAGGTTTGAAAGGATGGGTGGTTTGGTGGTATCAGTAATATTTGTGATTTGTGTCCTCGGACCAATTTAGGAATTCATGATCCATGATATTATATAGATGACATCATGTCAAAAGTCTTGTAACTCAATTGGCTCCTCCTGATGTTTCTAATAGAGATGTTCATAGTTCAACCCCCCAAATGTAACTATTAGATTATCAAAAATTATATAGACACCATCATACCGTCAATCCGTATGTAGCAAGTAATACATTTTCATTTGTAGGCTGCTTTCAAATTTCTGTAAATACTAGGACAAACAATTTTTCCTAATTTTGTATGTGATAATTTTTAATAATTCACACATTTTAAAACCTCCATTTTGCTGAAAAAGTTCAAAGAAACTGAAAAGAATCACAACAATGATTAAATTTCTGTAAATATATTCCTTTATTTTAGAAGTTTGTTTCATAATAGTCAATGGAAAAAAAGTTATTTCATCACCATCCTTGTGGCAGTCCTACTTTTCTTTTCTCTCCAATTTTTACCTCATCTTAATGTAAATACCTTGTTTAGAGAACACTATTTGGGTAAATACAGGCCACCATATATCTTTTTTCTTTTTCTTTTTGTGTGTGTGTGTGTGTGTGTGTGTGTTTTGGGGGTCAAGAAGTCCTGTTTCTAATGGTAATTATATGCTATCAGGCATATATGGCCTACAAGAAAACCACCATTAGACTGATACCCTACGGCCCAAACAATACTGTATCATCAATAAAAATTTAAAAAATTAATTTAGCTATAATAGCCCTTTTATTTAGTGTAGAAAGATATTTACCCCAAGAAATTAAATTTTCTAGCACGCAAACTAAGGATGCGTTTGGTAGAGTTGGTAACCAACCCATTTTCAGTTTTTAAGTAACATTACACACATTTCTATATACTTTTTCACCCCCATGTATTTCAAAAAACTACAAACAGTATTACTCTAACTCCTTTATCAATCAAGCCCAAATGTTTGAAATCAGTTATTATAAGATATAGAGTGTTACTGTTTCAGAAACGACAGCAAGAGCTTCCGCCATTGAATTTTGAGTTATCATTGGTGAGTTGTATACTTAAGAAAGCAGTCACCACTCAGCAAGTACGTATCTACTTAAGAAAGCAGTCACATAGTCTGATAGTCTACATGCATTAGTATCACGCCATTTGGGTTGAAGTAAAAAATAAAGGGAATTGATCATTCTAACAGGCAAAGAAAATTTCAAAATCCGGGCTTTTCTTGAACCGTAGAACTGCCAATGGTGTAACACATTTCTTATGAAAATGTGCTCTAGCCCAGAATGCTTTAGTTGTTTCTCAACCCAGGTTTGGTCGTAATCTTTTTCTGATCACAATATCTTTCTCTCCTCGCAATATACCCAAAAAGAAAAAGAAAAAAAAAAAAAAATATATATATATATATATAATTTTTTTTTTTCTTGACAGGTGAATTTTTACCCACTTGAGTACTCAATGCTACAATATATATATATATATATATATATATTGAATATTTACAGTATATTATGAATTATATAGTTGAAGTCATTGTGTCTTTCTCCCAGCACTCACGGCACTTTTGTTAGCATTGTACCTATAATGAAAAAAAATATATAATTCAAATTCATTGGTCAATTCTAGCATATGATATCGTAGATTCTCTGCATCCAAACTGACCCATGCTTTGCTTCCCCTATGCTCATTAGCTCTTTAGAGTTTCTAGGCAGATAGCGCAATGGAAAGGAAAAGAATTCTTTCCATTGCTTTGAAACCACCCTTCCGATGGAGAAGGAAGGTACCATGTAATTGACATATGCATATTCCCTCTTATATCATGTGGATTCCATCAGAGTGTACATATTGTCAGAGGGATTATGCAAATATCCAATGAACAAAATAATCATCGCTTCATGTGGCAGACCACAAAAAAGCCAACGGTTTTCTCTCTACTATTATCTTGCTCATGCTTAAGCAAAATAAAAAACGTAAAGAAACAGGGAGGAATAAAAAGAATCCCAAAAAACAAACAATGAACCTTCTTAAGGGGGATGGGAAGGATGCTTAAGATTAGTATGAACTATACAAGGATAGGAAATACTTTCAATAGTGCTCCTCCAATCTTAGCTAGGCAACAGAAAATCATTCAGACAAACAGGTACAACTAAGACCATATACTGAAAGCAGCTCTAATTAGCACTCTAGGTGTACCTCTTTATTGTATTACCAAAGAATGAAGCCCGAATCAAAATATAACATCACCATGATGATGTCCAGTAACACTCCTTGCACACCTGTTGAACCAACAATGCAGGGTGAGAAAAGATCACCATGAAAAAAAATTTTAAAAAAATACACAAGTCCGGCGATAGCAAGTTTTTCTTCCAACAGAACATTAATGCTTTCCTGTGAACAAAAGCATGGAAAAAACGCTATGATGCTTGTTTCAGGGAAAATGGAATATCCTTGGGGTTTTCATTTCTACTTCAAAGAGATGTAGCAGTCGAGATGTAGAGTAATAGCGTATTAACATTCTAAACCTCAAACTATTCTGGACAAGCATACTTAATGGAAACTAAAGATAACAAGACAATCATATATATATGTACACAAATGAGATACTTAAGACCAAAATATATACATGTAAAAGGAGTGCATATATTTTCAGATGTCTTTAAAATTTCTATCACTTGATCAAGGTGTTGTCATTCGTGAACTCCTCCACAGAAGTTGTTGGTTTAATTCCTTTCTTTCCCTCTATTTATTTTTTATTTTTGTAAGTAGCTTGATTAAGAAAAGGATAAATCTTATTTACACAGGATATACACAAAAAGGTTTCTGTAAGAATGAAAACCTAAAATCCTAAGGATCTACTGGACCTGGATATCTGCCAGATCAGATCATCTTGTAAGCATCCAGAGCAAGCTTCCTTTGATTGAGTTGAAACAGGAAGGCAGAGCCTTATGGTCTACCTCCTCTCATAAATTTGATTGTGCTGACACTTGAAAGGAGATTGAAGAATATTTTGTTAATCACTTTAAAGAGTTGTTTCAAACTTCAAATCCCCAATTCCCTAGTGATTTGGATAGTCTTATTTCTCCTTGTATTTCCCAAGTTGAAAAAGAGGAGATTGCTAGAATCCCCACTGGAGATGAGATTAGGAGTGCTGTTTTTGAGATGAATCCATTAAAAGCCCCCAGGCCAGATGGCATGCCAGGTCTATTCTTTAGGCATTACTGGGGTTTCATGGGCAGCCAATTAGTGGAAGCAGTCCAAAGTTTTTTTTAGAGAACGATGGATGCTTAAGGAGTTAAATCAAACGTACATTACTCTGACCCCCAAGGTGCAGGGAGCTTGTAACTTTGCTCAATTCAGACCAATAAGCTTGTGTAATTTCAGCTACAAAGTAATCACAAAGATTTTGGTGGCTAGATTAAGACCTCTACTGCATAAGCTGATTGATCTGGCTCAAGTTGCTTTTATCCCTAACAGAAATATTACGGAAAATGTAGTGTTGGCTCAGGAAGTTGTGCACTGTTTTAAGCACACAAATTAGAATCAGCGGTACCTGGGAATCAAGTTAAACTTCCAAAAAGCATATGATAAAAAGGAGTGGGCTTTCCTTGCAGCAGTGTTGAGTAATTTTGGATTTAGTCAGCATGTAATAAAATTGATTCATTAATGTATATCAACTGTTAAGTTTTCTCTACTGTTAAATGGGGGAATTGGAGATAGTCTCTCCATCCAGAGGTCTAAGACAAAATCTCCATCTAGAAGTCTAAGACAAAGTGATCCGCCATCTCCACATCTGTTTATAATGGGAAGTGAAGTTCTTGCAAGGTTGATTAATAGAGAAGTCAATAACAGGAAAATCAATGGGGTTAAAGTTTCATACTCAGCTCCAGAAATTTCAAAGTTGTTTTATGCAGATGATGTAATTCTTTTCAGCAAGACAAAAATAGGGGAGATTAATGCCTTAATGAATTGTATTAATACTTATTGTGCATGTTCAAGACAAAGCATTAATTTGGAGAAGTCAGGAGTTTTTGCTTCGAAAGGGGTGCACCAACAATTCCTCCGTCAGGTTAAGCACCTTTGGGGGTTGAGGAAGCTCTCTCGGGAAGCTAAATATCTTGGAGTACCTTTGTTTTTGTCAAGTAACAGGAAAAAAGATTTTTCCTACTTAAAGGAAAAAGGAGAGTCTAGTATTGGGCGTTGGAAAAAAAGGGCCTATCTTAGTCAGGAAGGGCAATTCTAATTTCCTCAGTAGCTCAAGCAACCCAACATACTCTATGATGGTCTTCCAAATCCACAAAGGGATTTGTGATGAGATGGAGGCCCTGATAAGAAAATTCTGGAGGAATCTGAAGACTGAATCAAAGAACTTCTTTGCATCAAAAGCTTGGGCATCATTATGTTGCTCTAAGAAAGACAGGGGGCTGGGATTTAGATCTCTCTTAGAGTTTAATCTAGCCCTGCTTGCAAAGTTTGTTTGGTGGATTTTGACAAATAAGGATTGTTTGTGTGTCCAAGTTTTAAGGGCAATATAAAGTTGGGAGAAATTGGCTTTGGGAAAATTCTTCAAAAGGTGGCTCGTGGACTTGGAAAAGCACTGAAGCAGCAAAAATATTATTGCTGGGAAGTGCTTGTAAGGTAGAGCTGAATGGTGAAAATACTTTAGATTGGGAGGATACGTGGATTCCAGACCTTCAAGAGTATAAACCAAGACTGACATCTCAAGAGAGCACTCAGGTATGTATGTTGGTTTCACATCTAATGAATCAATCTAAATCGGGTTGGGAGGTTGGTTTATTGAAACATCTGTTTTATGGAGACTCTGTCAAGGCTTTTCTAATATTCTAAATATTCCCATCAGACCATGCAATCAAGAAGACAAGTGGGTGTGGACCAAAACTGTGAATGGCTCTTTCTTGGTAAGATCTGCGTATTGGGAAAGTATTAATCTAGAGGCATCAAGTAGGCCACCTCCAGTGTTTGGAAGGATATGGAAATCAAAGATTCATGAAAGACTTAAAATGATGCTTTGGAGAGTAGCTTTGGACATTCTTCCCGCAAAAGAAAAACTGAGCAGGTTTGCAACAGAACCAGATTTATCTTCTGTGTGTGGTCACTCTCCTGAATCCTCACTACATATTTTTGTTGAATGTCACATATCTATAGCCCTATGGTTTGGTAGCCCTTGGGGTTTTAGAATTGATAGAAATCAGGTAAATTCAACAATGCAATTTGTGGAAATTTTTCTTGACCCTCCTGAGGAATGGGTTTCAGATGACCAAGAGAGAGTGAGATTTTTATTATATGGTGCCTTGGTTGTAGATTTTGTATGGAGATGCAGAAACAAATCCCTCCGTGAGGATAGAGTCTTAGATTACCATAACCTTTGTACAGGTTTGAAGAAAATATATCTTGAGCATTGGCATGGCAGGTGATTCAGTGGTCTGGCTGGTATAGTCACCCTAGAGACACTGTATCATGGTCCTCTCCAATTCAAGGATGGTTAAAAGTAAATGTTGATGCAGCAGTGGGAATAACTGTTCTTTCATCGCTGCTGTGGCAAGAGATTGTAGAGGGAGGTTGGTTTTTGCCCACCCAAAAAAGGTTAAAGCCACTCTCCCTCTCCAAGCAGAAGCTGAAGCTTTTAATTGGGCAACTCATCTGGTAGGAAGTTATAATTTTTAAGAGTTGTGATTGAAGGGGACTCAAAAAATTGCATAAATGCTTTGAAGAATCCAGAAAAGTTAAGTTGCTGGAGACTTGAAGTTATTATGGCTGATACTGCTCTTAAGGCATCTCAAGCTCCAACCATTTTGTTTAAATGGGTACCAAGGGAAGCAAATAAAGCAGCCCATGCTCTTGCCAAGTAGTCCTTAAAGTCTTCTAGTGCAGGGTGTCTTGATGTTTTGTTTGTCCCTGATGTTGTTGTAAATATTATCAGGGAGGAACAGCTCCTCAATTGAGGGATTGCTTCCTTTTCGGTTTTGCTTGTCCTGCTGTTTGTGGTTTTAATAAAATTTTATTTCTATCAAAAAAGAAAAAAGAAAAAAGAAAAAAGAGAGAGCTAAAGGTTGAACGGTGGAATCTGTTGTGGTCTAGACTAGCTATCCCAGGGCACTCCTTTGTTGGTTGGATGGCTACCCTGAACAAGCTCCCAACAAAAGACAGAATGCTTCAATGGGAGCTTGCTGTGGACAGCATGTGTGTTTTTTGCAGGTCTAGTATTGAAGATAGAGACCACCTCTTTTTTCAATGCTCAATCACCAAGAGAATTTGGGATAACATCATGGGCCTTTGCTTAGTGTCAGATGCCAAGACTTACTGGAAGGAATTAGTAAACTGGGGTACTACTCAACTAAAAGGAAGGGTATTTAGAACCCTGCAATGTAAGTTAGCTTGGTGGGCTACTGTCTACCAGTTGTGTGAACAAAGAAATGTTTTTTACATGCGGGGAAGATCTATAGAAGAACAGCTAATTGGAATTATTAAAAAGAATGTTAAAGGAAGAATGAGAGTAATAAGTTCAACTGTAATTCAGTGTTCAATCAGAGTGCCTTTCTGCAGATGGGAGATCAATTATGCCCTGCCCCCCATTCCCTGCCTTGAAGTTGATTTCGGTTGAGTTAGAATTAACTGATACTACGTCTGTATATTAGTTGCGGTCTTGTTTGCCTAATATGGCTTATGTTAGGTGAGTATAGCCCACTATGGTTTTGTGCTTAGATAAACATTCTTCTGTTGCTTTGTAGCAGCTTTGGCTCTGCAGTATAGGTTATCTGCTGAATCTATAATATGCTGCTCTTGTATCAATTGTTATTAAGGCGTTCAAAAAAACTCTTACTGATTCATCAAAACAAAACAAAACCAAGAAGATTTACAACTTTGAAAAGGAAGTAGTGATGTGATACTGCCAACAGAAAATATCCACCCATAAAAGGATCCTCGAAATAAAGAATTGGCAAAGCATAGAAATCTCAACACAATTGGGTGTACAATTATTACACTCCAAACAGTTTATTTGATAGGAGAGTTGCATTCCATCAAAATAATCAAAAACTCCTTCAAAGCCAAATAATGTTTTATGATCAACATAAAATATAAGTTCCCAAGAAGATTATACAGAAATTTCATGTCCAAATTGTTCTACACAAAATGATTTTTTTAAGCCAATCAATAGAAAGAATATGATCAGTGAAAAGGAATAGAAACAACTTATGCCAATGATAACGCACGTTTGATTAATTGAGAGTTCAATTTTACTTATCAAGTTATCAGGGGCCATCTAGACAGTTTAACATTGTTGCTCACAATGAAGTCATTCATATTTCCTATATCTTGAACATAATCTTCCCAAGGCCAAAGCCAACAAATAACAAGCAATTACTTTATTTTCTTAGTTTTATTTAATTCAACTTCATGTCATCATTTATATTATGAATGACTGAGTCTATAGTGTTTAAACCAATTTTTTAAATAACAAAATAAAATTCCACCAATTTGATTTCTGCCTAATAACCTTTACATTCCATATGAATGAATGCCATCTAATATCATAAATTTTTATTGATCCACATCAAACCAGCTAATTTCAACAAAATGGCTCTTAAATAAAATTTAACACAATAATGTATTGACAACACTCAAAACCATTGTTTAGGACCACAATTTTATAAAAGATGGCAGCACAATTGAACCATACCTCATTGATTCACCTCCTCTTGGACCTCGCCACCGTCTCCCTCGCTTGTTTCCTCGTTTGTTTCCCAAAACTCAGTGTAGAGAGCAACTTGTAACGATCCCTTAAGCCCATCAAATGGAAAAATCTTGCCTGTGTTTGTAGAAGGATCATACAAGACCAGCTGCCCTTCTTTGTTCTCCATAAACATCCTTCCATACCCCCAAAATCCCAATGGCCTTTCCAAATCCAAAGAGGGTCCAATTCTAATAAGCTTAGTCCACGACTCCCTAACACCAAATTCAAACAAAACCCATATATCAAAACACAACATCTCCACCTCCTTCCCAAAAGGATAAACCAGCAAAGCAATACACCCGTTCAGCGCGGTGAGAGTCGTCTCCCAACTGGAGTAAACCCCAATAACACTAGCGTCCGGAAATGAAGTCGACTTGAATACCTCACTGGCAAAGTCGAAGCCAACAATCTTCTCATCCTCATTATTATCTAATGGAAGCGGCGTCGCGCACCAGAAAAAGTTTCCATCCAAGTACATTGTGGCCTTCGACTGTGTATGAATCCCATAAGGCACGCGAGCAACCTGAGGATCGAGCTGCCTCCACGAACCACTGCTCACGCTATACACCTCCGCTTCTTGACTTATATGAAGCAAATTGCTCGCGGACCTGAACTGAACATTGAGAAGCCTCACGACCTTGAAGTCGTTGGATGTGGAATCGAATCCGAACCCAACACTGTGGAAGTGGACATTGACCATTTCGCGAGGGGTTATAGGAGGGAGAGGCTCGAGCACTGATGACGTGGTGGGGTCCCATAGGTAGGTGGTGCTTGCGAAACACAGACAGAGGAGACCATCTGAGGAGGAACCGACGATGTCGAGGTTGAGACCGTGGTTTGGTTGTGGGAGGTTATGGATGACTTCGGATGTGTATTCTGGATCGAGGTTGTCGTAGGATAGGAACGAGAATGTGTGCTTCGAGGTGTCGATTTTGTCTGTGGCTTTGACGAGGAAGAAGAGAGGGTTATTGGGGTCTTCGGATTTAGAGATGAGAGTGGAGTGGTTGATGAGGTTTCGAGAGATCAAATCTGGGGTTCCGATGAGAGAGCGCCAGGTTTTGGAGACGCACTTGAATCGGATTAGGGATTTTGGAGGAAGGCGTGAGAGTATGTTTATCACCACTTCCTCAGGGAGATAGGTTGACATTGTATTGTGACTCTGCTATTGCTCGTAAGCTGTTTGTGGAATTGTAAAGGAGAAATAAGCCTGCAGACGGAGAGCAAATGAAGCGATTCTGAGCTTATCTGACCGGCCTAAACCACAACCGCAGCCGCCGCCCCCCCCCCCCCCCCCAAAAAAATTGACCACACTATCCTATTTCAACTAACATTTATCTTAATTTACAATACTTTTATCAATAATTTTTCAGTTTCAGCAAAATAAGCGATATCCAAATGCACCCTTAGTTGAAACTAAAAATTTTTTGCTGAAAATACTGTAGATAAAGCTAAAAAGTAATTAAAATAGTATAGCGAAATTCATGAATAATATCAAAAAGTGCAATGAAATCATAAATAGTAGCAAAAATAAGATAAATAAAAAAAATTAAAAATAGAATTGGCATTTTAAACCAATGCCAAAGGCACACTTAATTTCTTTACTTTTATTATAATTGTCTAATTGGTCTTTATTAAGGGTCACTATCAATCGGTCCGGGTTAAGCTTGTGCCCAACCAGTAATGGAATATCATAAGATCTAGTGAGATCTTACTAAATTTTGCTTATGGTTAATCGGATCGAGTTGCTCAAGTTTTGGAGGAGAGAACATGCACTTAACCCAATAAAATTAGGTTTTGAAAGTGGAGACCTGCAGCTAACTACAACAACTACTGGATTAGATCAAGTATGGTTCGAGTTCAATTAGATCCTTCGGGTGGGTTGGGTCAGCCAGTCTCTTGGACACTCCCTCACTTGCTAAAATGAGTCAATTTTTACCTCTACCAAATTTATAAGCAAATGACATTATTTAAACATTTTTTAAGAAAATGATTTTCTAATTTTTTTTTAAAAGACTTATTTAATAGATCTTGTTGTGTAATGAGTACTATTTAGGACGGTTATTGTGGTGGGCCAAAATTGGACAAGTAGGATTTCAACCTCACAAGATTTCCCTGTGGATTGCTTAAAGAGCTTTTTTTAAGCGAAAAAGTCGTTGTTTCTAAGAGAAAGACTTCTTCAACTCCTCAATTAATTTATAGAGATGGGATCTTCAATCAACCTTGTTTACCCTTTTTAACAACTCTATGAAGTGATATTGGAATGTATGTTTAATATATATAAGCTAGGCAAAGTAAAACAACTTATGTCTAGGATTAATACAACAATGCTCCTCGGTTTAGGCCAAGGTGTAGGTTAACACTTGTTCTTGAACTACAATGTTCTCACTTTCTCTCTTTTTTGCTTTTTTTCTTGGTCCCCTTTCTTGTAGGAATCCCTTTTCCTTTATATAGTCATCCAGATTGCATTCTGGCCTTCCACTTGGACAACCAAGGCATTTTCTTCAGATACTTGTTCCATCAGAGCTTCACTAGAAGGTTTCTTTGTTAGGTTGCGAGCTATGATGACACTATTAAGAGGTTATTTCACCATTAATGTGGCCAGTTAAGTGGGTGCAGAATATTGAATGTGAAGGCGATAGATGCTTTATCTGTACCCTTCCTTCACCTACTCAATGACAAACATTTCTTCCTTTCCTCGGTCACGTGTCTCGTGGTCTTTATAGCCAGACCTCGGCCTTTCCAGGAATGTACTTGTATGCTCGGGTTCCTTAGGCACGCTGATCTTCTCGAGTTCTGTGATTGCATTATCATGTTTTCTTTGAGGCTTCCTTAACAAAACCATCCAAGGTGTGCCCCTTTTGTCTTGACCTTTTCCCATTTATTCTGTCTTCGCTTTGCATGCTCTTGTCCTCGGTTTCCTATCCTCCCACGATTATATATATAAACATATTAATGAAAACCTATTTAAATGACTTCATTTAGATTTGGGCAAAATGGACCATATTGACTTAATTTGATAAATGAGAGACTCAATTATTAAAAACTAAATTTTAAGGACAAATTTAATCAATAGACTAAATTGAATTTTAATCAATAAAATATTTGAATTTTATTTCTTTATATTTAATTATTTGGAGAGAACTTTAAAAAGAAAGAATCTTGATAAATCTATGAAGGCAAAAGAAAACAATAAATAATAAATTTATTGATGTATCAAAATTCTCTCTTTTAGAACAGATTATATTTAATAAGAATATTTTATGAAAAAAGAAATTTATCAAAAAAAGAAATTTATTTTTTCTAACTTTTCACATAACCAAAAATAATATTTTTTATTTATTACCTATTCTTAATTTTTTTTTAATTAGAAATTAATTTTTTTTTTTCATTTTTACTTACTTTATTCAACTTTTATTTTAGAACATAGATGAAAATATGCTATTTGTGGGGGGTCCGAGGACAGCCATTCCTACTGGACCATACCTGAGGAACCTATGAGCCAAGCAGGCTGATCCTATGAAGGAAAACTTGGTATAGCTTGAATGAAGGGTTTGAACGAGGGCCTTTAAACAACCTAAGGAAGGAAACTGCCTTGGATGTGACCGTCCTGAAATAAGCAAGAGAAGCCCCACCCCTGGCTTGGAGGCATGAGCTGAGGGATGCCACCGTGGCCAGTATGGAAGGAGAGAGAGTGGGAAAACTTATTAAGGAAGCAACCATTACCTCCACATTGAATGCACTACACCAACCAGGATAGCCGCATTAATGGCTGAATGACACCTTAATAGTGCCATAACAACCTGTAGCTCACTTAGCACTTCCTCCAAAGGTGGGATGAGACAAGTATCTGAGGGAAATCAACCACTCTCTAGGTGGAGGGTTAGGATGAGAGGGTAGCTACTATAAGAGGGGGAGAGATCCCAGTGAACATAGATTAGAATTTGGAGATTTGAGAGAGAAATGATTAGAACTTGTAACCGTGAAGTGTAACAAGCTGTTAAGCATAGTTTTGTAGGATTGTGTCAGTTTGTATGATGGTTATATCAGTTGTATCATGGGTTGTATGGTAGTGACCGGTTAGTGTAGTGCATGATGGTTATATCAGATGTATGATGGGTTGTATGGTAGTGACTGGTTAGTGTAGTGTGTTAGTAGTATAAGTGCCTAAGAGCATCCACATCAGTGGATGCAAACTTCTTGTCTATTTTACACGAAAAAAGTTACTTTTTCTATTTTACACACCCACTTTTACAAATCACACACATCAGTTTATCTATTTTACACATTTATTCAATAAAATATTCATTTTTTTACAATTTTTTTTTATTCTCTCCCTCACCTCCTCTCTCTCACAGACCCATCACTACCAACGATCCCAGCCACCATCATCACCACCCAACCAGCACCATCAAGAAAAACCAACCCACTCAATTCGAAACCCAGTCAATCCCAAACCCATTCATCACCCACCAAACCTGAAACCCAGTCAAGCCAAATCATCATCCACCCAACCCGAAACCCACTGACGATTTGATGATTTGATTGGCGTGGTTTGATGATCGGAAAGGCCTTCGTTTGATGATTTGATCGGCGTGGTTGGTGATCGGCGTGGTTTGATGATTGGCGTGGTTCGATGATCGGCGTCAATGGATGATCGGCGTGGTTTAATGATCGGTGATCGCGTGGCTTGATGATTTTTCGGCGGCAAGTAAAAGATGATTGGCGGCAATGGAGGATGATTTGATCAGATGAAGAAAGGGAGAGTGAGGTGAGAATCGTGAGACGGAGAGATGCGTTTGTCCCAGAGACAATGAGAGAGAATAAATTATTAAAATAGTAAATAGAAGAGTACAGTAATCGTGTAAATATACACGGTTACTGTAGCAAGTGAATAATTATACACATTTTTGCACATTTATAGAAGAATTGATGTGGAGCATTTTTGAGGTAAAATGTGTAAAAATAGGGTCTTTTTCTATTATACAAGATTATACATTCACTGATGTGGATGCTCGAAGTGTCCATATAAGGCTAGTATATCAGGTTGTAGAGTTTACGGGTGGGTTAGTGATAGTGGTTAGGAACTGTGCAAGGGCAGTTGAGTTAGCAGTGGAGTCAGTTACAAATTAGTAGGGTGACAGCTGTGAGATGTGGTTTAAAAGACCAAGGAGTTGTACAATGGTCAATCAAGCAAATTGTGAATTTGAATACAATCTTTCTTCTTCTCTCTTTCATTTTCTTTTCTTAGTTTCTTTTCCCAGTTCTTGGAGGCTTATCTGACTCCGAACCCAGCTACACCAATAAACAATAGATTTCAATCCTAACACAAGCTCCTTCGGTTGAATGAGGAGACATTAATACAATCTTTTTATTTCCATCTTTCTTGTTAGTTTTATTTTCTTTCTATCTTGATCTTTTTCTTTGACTTCAGCCCTTTGGATTAGGAGCCCATGTGTTGGTCCATTATATCCATCTCTCAAATTAATTGTAGTGGGCTTGTCCCCAAAACCTGATTTTTTTCATTTGGGCCTTTGCATTTGTTTTTGCCCCACACACTGTAATGTCTAAAGTAATTTTGTACCAGTTTGGATTGTGATTATTCTTGCGGCTGCGTTTTGGTCTGCGTTTTCTTTTTTTTTTTTCTTTTTTTTTTTTTCAGGCGCTTGAGGAAGAAACGAGGTTAATGTGCGGCTATTGTTCATAAATAGTAGCCGCATTTGTTGACTTTCTGTCTGGGAATAGTGCATCCGTGTACTGTTCACGGACCCACAAATTTTACTTTTTAACAATTTTTTAATTGAAAATGGATCCCACGATACTATTTACACATTTACAAATTATTTTGCATGTTTTCAGTTTTCAGCTATATCCAGGGACGAACGCAGGATTTTAAGTTGGGGGGGGCCGGAGATAAGCAAAAAAAAAATTTTCAAATACGCATCCATATAATATTAATAAACTATCAACCAAGACAAATACCAAAAAATCATTGTTTCTTAATATATTAAGATACAATCATTTACTAACAAAAACAAAAGACATGAAACACTATTGTTTCTTTATACAATCATCTATGAAAAGGGAACTCGACGCTCTTTCAAATCTTCAAAATCATCTACGATTGAATCCAAACTAAATGTCGAAGCTATATCCTTTTCAATGTATAACATCAAAGAGTCTGTCAAAAAATCATCTTTCATTTTGTTTCGAAGGTTAGTTTTGACAATTTTCATAGCTGAAAATGCTCGCTCTGTAGTAGCAGTAGAAACTGGAAGAGTAAGCACAAGTCTCACCATTCTATAAACAAGCTTATAGTGTTCTGAATTTCTAGTTCTCACTAACCATTGAGACAACTCAGATAAACTTTTCAATTCTTTGAACTCTGGATCCTGGACTACATTATGCTCAAAATGATAAAGCTCCTTCTTCAACACTTGTTTGTCATAATCTGTGAAATCTTGTGGATAGAAATTCTCTACCAACAAACAAAGATCACTACTTCTAAAAGATTTTAATGCCTCTCGAGGTTCTAAAGCTGAGCTAAGCCTAAGTAACTCCATTGTATCTTCATCAAACCGATAATTTAGTTCCTGTAGTTGAGAATCTATTGTAGCATAAAAAATATTTACTCGATAATGATGCTCAATTGTAATGTTATCTTTCTGATTACGAGCACCTCGCCTCGGAACAAAACGGGCATTCATATCTAGGACATCAATGCAATGCTTCTCACAAAATGATATCACAGTAGTGAGTAAGCCAGCCCATCCATCATCTCTAAATTTTTGGATAAGTGCTTTAGTAGATGAAACTAAATGCATGGCATTTAAAATGTCTTGAGATTGGCTTTGCAAAGCTTGACAAAGTTTATCAGTGATCTCCATAGTTTCCTTCTCAAGATGCAAGATGAAGACAAATTCAAATGAAGTTAAACCCTCATAAGCTGACTCTGCTTCTGCCCGATGTTCTCCATCAATTGCATCATCAATTATATTTTGTAAAACTTCAACAGTTGAACTAAACATTCTTAATAAGCTAGAAACTGATCTAAAATGTGAACTCCAACGTGTTTCTACAGGTCGTTGTAAAGTGCCAATTTGATTAAGTCCACTTCCAGTCTCAAGCTCTTCAAGATCAATCATACGTGCTATTTCATTAGCATTGGCAACTTTCAATTGTTCATTGCGCTTGCATGAAGCACTAACAATTTTGATCACAAAGAGCAATGCAAAAAAAAAAAAATGACTAATGGCATTAACTTGTTTTGATGCTTTTACTAATGCCAATTGTAAGCGATGTGCAAAACAATGGATGTAATAAGCATATGGGCAATCATTCAAAATCAAAGCTTGTAATCCATTCCACATACCTCGCATGTTGCTTGCTCCATCATATCCTTGTCCTCGAATATTTTGTATATCGAAACAATATTGAGATAACAAAGAATATATCCCCTTCTTTAGAGTCAAAGCCGCGGTGTCAGTAACATGAACAAGCCCAAAAAAACGTTCTTTGACAAAGCCTTCTGCATCAACGTATCTAAAAACCACAGCCATTTGCTCTCTCATGGACTCATCACGAGCTTCATCAACCATTATGCAAAACTTTGCATCACCAATTTCTTCCCGAATGGCCTTCTTCACTTTGGCTGAGAAAACATGTAGAATTTCCTTTTGAATCCTAGGTGATGTGTAGGTTGCATTTTTGGGAGCTTTTTCTATTATTTCAGCAACCTCCTTATTCCAAAAAGTTATTGTACCCAATGATTCAAAAAAGTTCCCACGATTTAATGAACTACAGCTTTCATCTCGACCTCTAAAAGCTATAGCTTGAAAGGCAAGATATCGAACAGTAAAAATGACGGCCTTCAAATGCAACCGATTATTTGCAATTTGTTCAGTAGTGAAATGATCAACTACCCTTTGTAAATGTTGCCATTGGTTCATCAAATCCTTACACTTTTGCTCGGCAACTCTATGAGCTGAGTTAGGATCTTTTCCTATATGACATTGAAAAGAACAATCTTTGCCCCCAACTTTTTTCCAATTCCTAAATCCACCAACAGTGAATGTATTTTGTCCCACAATCCCATTTGGATTATTAAAGACAAAGCAGGGTAGACAATAAGCTGCATCTGTGGTAGGAGAATATTCAAGCCATGTTGAATTAAATCCAAACCAAGAAGCTTGAAAGCTACGATTGTGCTTTCCACTTTTTGGGTATGTCTTTAAAGGAAGTCGGTGCGGACCTTTTTTAATGTAAGCCCGTCGAATTTCATCACGTTGATTAACATGATATTCCCATATTTGCTTGCGTGTTCCGGGATCATAATCCAAAGAATCAAGATCGACTCTTTGAAATTGTGTTTGAGAGATTGGAACATCAACATTTTCCGGAATTGAGAAATGCACATTTTCTAGAATTGGAGCATCCTCCACATTTTCTAGAATTGGAGCATCTACATTTTCTAGAATCGGAGCATCCACATTTTCTAGAATTGGAATAGCAACATTAGTTGTTGGCAATCCCACGTTGACTTCGGAAGAATTTGAACCTTTTCTTTTGAAAAAATCAAGCATTGTAGTTGATTTTTTCATGATCTACAAATAAAATAAGAATCACCGTTATTTTTTTAAATTTGTGTGACAATTTTCTATAATATATTAGTTGTTTGTTTTGTTTTGTTTTTTTGTATTTAGTTTGCCTTTATTTTTGTATTTGTGTTTGGTCGGCTTTATTTATACCCACTAATCTAAAAAATTCACCATCAAGGCATCAACACTAAATTTATTCCCCGCACTACTAACAAGAAATTTTTTTAAAATTTTTAACTTTACCTTTTTTCTTTTTTTCCTGCCACTTGCCCATTGCCCAACCTCACTCAATCACTTGTCCCTGTTATGCCCAACTAACAGTCAACAAAGGAAAAAAAAACTAATCTTAAATCTCTACAAACTCACTCTCTGTCTGACTGTCTCTCTCCATCTCTCTTATCTATATAAACAAGAGAGAGAGTCACAAATTCACAATTCACAAACACAGACAAAGCCAAAAAGCCAAAGAAAAAAAAATTTTCCACAGGCAGCAAGCCAGCAAGATTCAAATATTCAATTCTCATTTCACAATCAGTCAATCACCAACATTTAGTTACTCATCATCAGTAATTCATCTCAGATCACAAAGTCACAAGGCAATATTAAGTTTTGAACTTTGAAGTTGAAGAAAAGATAGGAGTAAATCTGTAAATACCTGAACTGTGTAGTCGCCGGTGTGGGTCTCAGTCTCAGATGGTGTCGTCGGCGTGGGTAAGTGGACTGGAGTCGCCGGTGTGGGTCTCGCCTCTCGCCGGTGTGGACTGGAGTCGCGGTGTGGTGTGGGTCTCTGGCTCGCTGCGCTCTGCTCTCGCCGGCGTGGGTATTAACGGCCAAATGGGTGAATGGAGGCCGGAGGGGGTGGATCGAGCAACCAAGGTGTGGTGTGGGTCTCGGCGGCCGGTGGGTCTCTCCGTCTCTCCCTTTCCTCTCTCTCTTTTTTTTTTTTTTTTTTTTTTTTCTCTCTTTTTTCCTTCGTGTTTTTGCTCTGTGTGGTGTTTGGTGTTTTTAGTGTTTTTGGCTCTCTGATTCTGAACTGAAGGCTGTGTTGTTGTTGTTGTTGTTGTTTTTTTTTTTTTTTTTTACATGGACTGGCCGGAAAATGGGCTGGGATCTGGCCGGAAAAAATGGGCTGGGGTTGGCCGGAAAATGGGCTGGGGGTTTCAAGATTTTGGGAGGGGGCCCGAGCAAAAATCATAGGGGGGCCCAACCTTTTTTTTTTTGGTTTTTTGAAAAATTTACTTGCTAAAAATTTTTTTTTTTGGGCCCAGGGGGGGCCCGGGCCCCCTTTGGTCTATACGTGGGTCCGTCCCTGGCTGTATCCAAACGGACCCTTTATTGAGGTTCTATTTCAAAAATTAGTTTTAGTTGCAAAATATTGTAGTCATACCAACTGTATCCATCTTTAGCCTTACACAACTTGAGTATCACGTGAATTTGTTGAATTTTGCCATGCATGCAGAATTTTAAAGACAAAGCTACGGAAGAACTAATTTGGATGTACAATTTTTTGAGAACTAAAATGTAACTTTCCAAGTTTCGGGAACTAATATAAAACATTATCTAACATTATCTAACATTTAAACCTTACATTTTTCACCTAGAGTATAAAACAACACATAGTATTTTGCTCACACAATTTTCACGTTCTAAATTGTATGTATAGAATTTGGTAATTTATTTTTTAGATAAGTAATGAAAAATTATTTGTTTAGGTTACTTGATTAATGCATCTTTGCAATAAAGATGTAGTTTTTCGCTATTTAAATTTGACTTGTGTATAAAATATATTATGAAAGAATATTTTTCATTGGTTCAAAATGAGTTCAAAGTGAGCATGAAAGTTTATTTGAACTAAAAAATAATTAATTTAGATTGCAACCGAAGAAGATTAATGAAAACCAATTAAAATTTTAATGCTCATTGGTTCAGTTGAAAGACTTTTGTGATCGTGTATGTATTGGAAGATCATAAAAGATAAATGTAAAATTTCTAATTATAAAAATTAATTACTTATTTTTAAAATAAAAATGTAAATTGATAATTTAGAAAACTAAAGTCAACATCAAACTCTTGATCTATGGTACAGGAATTCATATCAAATTATTGGGACAAAATTGCCCTTTGCCCTTTTTAGGCAAATTATATATAGCCTTGTGCTCTCTTTTCCAAACTAATTAGGGAAATGTCTATCTTTTAAAACTCAATTTGTGATAAATCGAGTTAAAAAAAAAAAAAAATTTATGGAGCCCTATAGTGACGTTTTAAGGACCTATAGTGGCGTTTTATAACTCGACCTCAATGAAATCGAGTTATAGGCAATTTTCCTATAACTCGATTTCATTGAGGTCGAGTTACAAAACGCCACTATAAGTCCTTAAAACGTCACTATAGGCTCCTTAAAAACGCCACTATAGGGCATAACTCGATTTATCACAAATCGAGTTTTAAAAGATGGGCATTTCCCTAATTAGTTTGGGAAAGAGGGCATAAGAATATAATTTGCCTGAAAATGGCAAAGGGCAATTTTGTCCCAAATTATTGACACGATTTCTTTACTTCTTCAATAAATTATTGCTAGTACCTCCTTCTATCTTCAAGATCACATAGTTCCATCAATTCTATCATCGGAACCATCATCAACTTCAAACCATAATGGTTTTCTCGCATAAAAGTGGGGAGAAAATTGGCCTTTGCCCATTTCGCGCAAAAAATCTAGCATTTTGCCCCATTTCTCAAACTAATTACGAAAATACCCCTCTTTTGAAACTCGATTTTCTCAAAATCAAGTTTTAAAAAAAAAATTTCTGGAGCCCTATAGTGGCGTTTTAAGAAACCTATAGTGATGTTTTAAGGAGCCTATAGTGGCATTTTGGAACTTGAGCTCTATGAACTTGAGTTCCATGTAAGTTTTTATTTTTTATTTTTAATACCTATAACTCAAGTTCATGGAGCTCGAGTTCCAAAACGCTACTATAAACTCCTTAAAACATCACTATAGGTTCCTTAAAACGCCACTATAGGGCTTAACTCGATTTTGAGAAAATCGAGTTTCAAAAGAAGGGCATTTCTCTAATTAATTTGAAAAATGGGGCAAAATGCTGGATTTTTTGCACGAAAAGGGCAAAGGCCAATTTTCTCCATAAAAGTGGTAAATGATATAGCAACATTTGGAGATGCTCTACCAAATTCTTGCAACCTCACAAACCTTTTATTCTCTGGGTTCTGATAAGTAATATTCATTTTTTCTAATACCTTTCCGTTCTCAAGCAAATACTTAACCAATTGATCAGAACTTCTAATTTAGAAGCTATTATCCTTCAAACAAAACTATTGATCTCCACTTTCTTGAGATGGTGAGTTAAACATGAGACATTATGTTCCATCGTCTCCTGCAAAGATTCACACTCTTGATTGGTGTATCTTGGATATTGATTTCTCGTTCTCTACATGTGAGTCAAAATGATAAAAGTTAGTTTATTTCACAATGATGAATATAAAGTACTTGAATCAATTACAAGTAAATCAATTACACACACATATTTAACAGTATTTTAAAGTAAAAAATGATAATAATATCATAATTGATAATTCAACTAAATATATATATATAATAATAGGTAAAGCAGAGAGAAAATCCAATTAAATTTTAAATTGGAATTCAATTAGAGTCTAATTTTGTGCCATGAATCTCATCTAATCTAAATTTTAGAATTTATTGCCAAGTGAGTTAATTTAGTGTAAAAATTGAATTTCAATTAAAGTTTAATTTTGCGCCACGTGTTTCTTCTAATCAAAATTTTTAATTTTTTTTTGCCAAATTAGTTAATTTAGTGTAGAAATGAGGAGTCCAATATAATAAACCATAAAAAACATAATCATATAACTAAAAGAAATTCAAATTTATAAGTCATCTATATAATAATAATAATAATAATAATAATGGGTGAAGCTGAGAGAAACTCATATTAGAATTTCAAATTAAAATTCCAATTTTGTGCCATGTGTCATAAATTATTTATTCTTAAAGAGTTTTATTTCTTAATTTTAAAATAAAATGTGAGACCATATTATAAATATTCATCCAAGTGAGTTATTAAGTACAAAAACCAAAGAGTTTAGAATAAATGAATCGTAAAAAAAAAAAAAAAGTGTTTCACAATAATAATAAAAAAATATGGACAATTTACATTTTATACCAATAATATCCTTACAAAATTTTTTAAAGAGTTAACAAAATATAAAAATGACTATAAGTAGTATTTAAATTATATATATAAGAATTATATTATGCATCTTATTGTATATCTTTAAGTGTATTCATGAATATGCATGGAGTTACAAGCTAGTTTAAATAATTAGAAAATAATCAAAAGATCAAGCCAAATGGCAATTACAAATAAGAAGCAAGTAACAGTGAGCTTTTATACCTCAAGAATTTTTCTTTATTAATAAACTGCAATGATGCTAGTTTTTGTGTGTGTGTGTGTGTGTCTGTTAATTTTCTAATGTAGGGAACCTTTCTAAAGAATAAAAATTTGGAATCTCTCGTTCTCTCTCATATATTTTAGAAAAAAATCTTTAAATAATGAGTTTGTGGTGTACCTTTGCAGTAAGTGTGAGTTTGGATAGCGGCAGACCCAGCGTTTTACGCGTTTGCATTTTTTTTGCTGGGTCCCATGCACTATTCACAGGACCCGTAAATACGGGAAAATGCAAATCTAACTTTAAAACTAGGTCCCACGGCACTATTCACACATTTAAAAATTATTTTGCTACAGTATTTTTAGTTTTTAGTTTTTAGTTTTCAGCAATAAGCGGTATCTAAACAGACCCTAAAATTACCATTGTATATCTGTGTGTGTTATGATATCTAAAATTTTACTGGATTCTTTTTAAGAAAATTTTGGCTTTTTAGTTCTTTCCCTTTTCATCCAAATCTGTTATGAAATGACATTATTTAAATATTTTTAAAGGAAAAATTATCTAAATTTTTTGTTATATATAAAAATGCGTCATTTAATAGATCTTGTTATGTAATGAGTATTATTTAGGATGATTTTATATAGAATACTAATGCTTTTACAAAAGTTTAACTATAAAATTTGTTACAGTGTAAGGCTACAACCTTACTCAATATCTTTTTATTGGATATGAATTTTGACAAATTCATCATTGGATTACATCTTTTTCTTATATCTTCCATGTTCGCAAGTGTACGAATCGTACATTAGTTGTGTGTGCCTAGTGTTCGCTGTTTATAACCCCAGTCTACAACTACAAATGTTAGACTCTTTTGTAGTTGTATTCTGGTTATGTAATGTATTATAAACCCGGTTTAAAATACTAATATTACTATTTTCGTGTGTGTTCTAATAAGTATTATTGTTTACTAAAAAAAAAAAAAGCTATGTCATCAATAAATTGTTTAAATTGCAAGTTTTTGTAATTTAAAATTGTGCATAAAATATAAACTTATAGATTATATAATAAGTAATATAAACTTATAGATACAACCAATTTTGTAACTAAATTTTATCATTCTAAAATTATTATTTTCATTCATTTCCATTTTATTTCATTCCCTTCTCCCAAACGAGAGTATAAGGGAATACAAATGAATGAGTATTCTCTCCTACTCATTCCATTTCCTTCCACTTAAACTCTCAAATAAGAGAATAAACTTTCAATTTCCTACATTAAAACTCCCAAACAAGGGAAGAGAAGAATATATATATATATATATATATATATATATATATATATATATAATATTTATATTTATGTTTGTTGAAAGCTCGAAAAACGTGTTGAAAACACACGAGCGGTTTAGACCCCCAAATTAAAATTACGGCTTGGTAGATTTTACACTAACTTAATGATAAGTGCGGAATAGTGTAAACACAAGCGTATAAGCAAAACAACTACTCTAATCCATATTTAAAGCAACTCAGCAGTATAAATGAAATGAACAAGAGTAAGGAAGAAGGATGCAAACACAGATAACACCGAGACGTGTTATCGAAGAGGAAACCGAAGAACTCGGCGAAAAACCTCTCCGCCGCCCTCCAAGCGGAAATCGATCCACTAGACAATCAGTTGGGATACATGGGTTAGCAAGAGACCCTCCAAGCCTAATCTACCCGATGCACCTAAGCCCTCCAAGCTCCTACTCCAACAAGGCTTCTCGGAACCGTGTCTTGTCTAGCTCTCCGGATCCCGCAACAAGCTCCATGTTGCATTTGCCATCCTTGGCTTCTTCCAATGCTTCCCAATAGCTCCAAAACACTCTCTACACTCTGAATGTGTGTGGGTTGTGTTTGGGTACAAATCTCCTCTCAAGGTATGATAATGGGAGAGGGATGGAGAAGAGGCTACAATGATTTCTCACTAAGGAGGAGTAGCTCTCTCTCAAAAGATGGGTGGGTGAGTTGTAGAAAACCTATCTAGGGTTTTTCTCTCTGAATAGCCACACATAACATTTGTGGGTAATGAGGGTTTATATAGTATGGGTGAAGGGTAAGAGAGTCATTCTTAAAAATCCTCTAGGCAGAAAGTTTCGCGACTGTCTCGCGGGAAGGCCTTACCAGCGAGACACTCGCGAAAACAACAGCCTGGCATGACTCTTCAGCTTCCAGCACGTGCTTCTCACATGGCTCACTTCGCGGGAAGCTAGGTCGCGACATACCCGCGAGAATTCTTCAGCCTTCAAATGCTTGAGTCTTCACCCCCTCTCTCTATCACACAACCCTTACAACCAATCCCACAATAAATACAGGGTACAAAAGATTGAATAAAATTACAATCAAATTTGGCACGGAATACAAGCCAACAAAAACCATAGTTGTAAATTACAACTTTACAATCTCCCCCTTTGGCTATTCCGTGACAAAACCCTAAAACAGACTCTAGACTTAAACGTGAGTTGGGAACAAAGGCAAAACTCACTCACACCTAATTCTAGATTCTGATAAGCTCTTGAAACATATGAACAAGTATCTCCTGAAACACAACAACACAATAATATCATTGTATGTAGAAAACTTGAAATGCATATGGAGCAATAATAACAAGATCAAGCTAAATGAAATGGAAACACTAGATCATGGCAAGATCAAACAAGTAATCGCTATACACAAGCAATTACTATGCTCATTCATACATGAAATGAACATCCGGATATGCAAGATGATAAGCTCATTTAAAAGAGAATCATTTGCAACTCCAACACTCAACCAATGCGAAATACACGAAGTATTTGCATCTAGGAACAATCCTACTAGGGCACAAGAGTGTTCATCACTCAACCAATGCATAGAACGTATATGCATCTAGGAACAATCCTACAAGGGCACAAGAGTGTTCAACACTCAACCAATGCATAGAACGTATATGCATCTAGGAACAATCCTACAAGGGCACAAGAGTGTTCATCACTCAACCAATGCATAGAACGTATATGCATCTAGGAACAATCCTACAAGGGCACAAGAGTGATGTACTTGAAGTAGAATGCATGGCATTGAACAACAAGTAAAATGCATGACATTGAACAACAAGCAAACATGCAAAAAAGGTTGCATTAGCATGGTATAGCAAATGCATGGCACAAACCACAAAGACCTACAAACTATGCATGCAACAAACCCTTAAAGCTTACATAAGCAACATGGGTACAAAATATAAAGTACTTCCCTATCATATCACTCCCCCTATCATGAATCATAGGAGTTGTGATGAACTTGGAACATATATACTTGTAACCTGAAACACTTGCACAAAACACATTAGACCCTCAAGGTAAAGCAAGTAATGAACGGATAAGTATAATGTAACAAGTAAATTGCGATCAAGTAAACATGATGTGAAACATGTGAGCAACTTGATCATACACCAAACAGTCATATGGAAATGACTACAATGATCATATAGCAAAGAAAGTGATCATCCGAACATGCAACCAATAAAGCACAATAGCATAAGGATAAAAGCATGTCCAACACATAAACACGATGCAATAAGAGCAACAAAGCATATCAAAGCATCATAAAGTAACGAGAAAACAAGCATAAAGTAAATCAAGGTTTTCTCAAAATAATGTCTTCTCCCCCTTGGTATATGCATCTCCCCTATGGCTTTCTCCCCCTACGAATGTGCACAAGGTAGAATTTCTCCCCCTAAGAGTGTGCACATGAGTCATATAAAAATGACAACACTTCTCCCCCTTTTTGTCACGAATAGACAAATTAATCAAGAGGAAGGAGGGAAAGAAAAGAAAATATGAAGATGATGCATGAGGAGTGCACGATGAATGAGAAAATGAAGCTCAAACATAATACAAACATTAAAAAAATGCTATAAAGCATAAAGAACATGACATGCTAAGGATGATGGAACATGATATGGACTTAGGCATGACATGGACACAAGGACATGTTATATGTGCTAAAAGGTCTAAAAAGACTTAACTAGCATGAGTGAATGCAAGAAACATGTCAAGTGTTAGAGTGTGTGCAGCAAAATGCAACTAGTGTGCATGTGTGATGCATGACTAATGCATGAGCAAGGCACTCAAGGGGCAAAGTGTACAAAACACACCACCACTGATCAAAACATGATAAACATGAATAATTATGGTGATCCCCAAAGTTTGGAACTCATCGGAGTCCAAAACAACGAGAAAATGCCATTTGGGCATTTTATCAAACACTTAGAGTGCACACATTACACATGTATGATGAACAATGCAAGAACATATGAAAATTTTGCCTAAATACATGTTATTTTTGCCACAAGGGGCCAACAACCAAACCAAATCATCATTTAAAACAAAGCCCAATCAAAAAGATTGACAAGAATTAAGTTTTCCAACTCCCATTTGAGAAACACCCAACTATGAACATAAAACCCCCAAAAACGTAATCTAAGGCACAAAATCAATGAAAAGAGTTAAAGATTACCTTAGAGATGTTCTTGGAATGTAAAACACTTGAAATTTAGTTGGGTTTTGATGTAGAAACATTAAACCAGGGGTTTGGGAGAGGATAGGAGACGTTTAAAACAAATGACCCACGAAATGCCCTTTAAAAAGCTGATCTGGAAATTTTCGCTGGTGTCTCGCTACTTACAATCCCGCGAAAATTTCGCTGGTATCTCGCAGGTATCTCGCAGGTAAGCCTTACTCGCGAAACAGCCGCGAAACAGTCGCGAAACTCTCTGTCCAAAGCTGAAAAACTTGCGAATTGGACCCTTTCACTTGTGACTGAACTTAAACATGAAATAAGTCATGAAAACACCCAGAAAACATGTTTTTCACACAAAAACAATTTGACAAACTTTGAAAAACATGAGTGATACAAATCACTTCCAAAAGCAAACAAAAAGAACAAAAATCTTTTTGGTTTGAACCACATAAGGTTGAGCACACACACATCACATTTGATCACGTACAAACACACAAATGAAATAGGCATTCATTGAACATTAAACTTGTGTGTTGTGTGTGGGAATCAAGTGTGGAATAGTCCTTAGACCAGAGCGAAGCTTCAATGTTCAATTCAAACAAGTCATACACAACTGATACGAAATCAAATGGACTATCTCCATTATAGAAATGAGTATATATGACCTCCCACGCATTGAATACATAACTTAGAAGCTTTTCATTTGGCTTCTACATAAAGCATAACAATTGGTCCATTTTATTTTGTATGGACAAAACATCTCATTTTGAGATAGGTGCTTGAAATTTATGATATTTCAACGTTGATGATTAGCCTTTGGCTTTTTGAGCACCATAAAATTTACATTAAAAGAGTCGCTTTCCCTTTTTCCTAGTCAAATACTAGTATGTGCGACAGGCTTTTGCAGCTCAATATCTCTTTTCATTTTGAGATTTACACTTAGTGAGCTCTTTTTGCAAAAACATAAAAATAAAGTGGGAAGAGATATAAACACAAGTCTATGCAAGTATCAAGACCAACAAGACTATTGACCAATCATTCATGACAAGCTTGAAGATCTATTTACAACAGTCACACATAGTTTTCAAGATTTCTTCCACATAGAAATAGGTGCATACAAAACAAGCTAAGCTCGTAAATGCACTACGCCATTAGTACGAAGGTACTAGGCCAAACTCACATGAGATATGTGCTCAAACATATACGATCAAACTTTTTGAATTTTTCACTTTTTATGTGGTTTTGGATTTTTACTCACACAAAACAAAAGCAAAAAAGGTAAGATCAAAAACAAAAACACAAACAATGCATATAAAGAGATGCATGATGCACAAATGCATAACAATGAAGCATCTAATGCATGAATGGTCCTACAAAGATCGAAAGAATTAGATCCAGGACCAAAAGAGCAAAAGCTCAACCATAGGAACCCTTCCTCATCCAAACGGAATGATTGTTTGGAATGAGTGTCTCAAGAGAGGTGAGACAAGGGTTGGGAGAATGAGAACCGGAGATGCACATAGTCAAGGAGTTAAGAGCATTAAACACTTTCTTTAACAACATGCTATTTTCACTCAAATCCGGTTTATCATGCAAAGCACAACTTCCAAGAAGTTCAAGTTTCTCTCTTCTTTTAATTCTTTTACGAGCATGAAACTTAGAGCAATGAGGTCTTAGATGACCAAGGGCACCACAATGGTGACAAACAATGTGTTTAGGTCCATTAGGCTTTTTGGAAATGGATCTAGCAACTTGATTTTGTTCTCTCTTCAACTTAGAACATTGAGGCCTTATGTGACCAATCACACCACAATGGTGGCAAGTTGGAACAAACTTAGATCCATCAAATTCCCTAGAATGGGACCTAAACAGAGGCTTAGGCTTAAGAGCCTTTCTCTCCACTTTTTGATTTCTTTTATGTGGAGGAATGTACACCGATTTGTCCTTTGAGGTAGAACACACATTAGGCACAAAATCGGGTACCACAACATGATTGCAACATATGTTTTCATTCTTTTTAACAATAGGTTCAGCAATCAAACACTTGGCATGCATCTTAAGAGATTCATTTTCAGATTTAAGATCATCAACAAGTTTGTTAGACAAAACAAGTTTAGCATCCAAGTCCATATTCAAACATTCAAACTCTTTCAGCTTTTCAAAAGAATTTTCAGCAAGTTTTTTATATTTCTCAACCAATTTGTTGGATTCATTGAGCTTAGCTATCAAATCATCCTTTTCACAAAATAACTTGCTCAAATCCTTATGAAACTTCTTAGCATTTTTCTTCAAGAGTTTAATGTTAGGAATATCAACAACACCCAAGGATTCAATTAACATGTCATCACAATTATGAGGATTAACACTCATAGAGGCATTTTCACAAACACATGGCATGTTACATTTATCACCAACCAAATCATACAAAGAGGCATACATAGCACAATCCATGGCAAATAAACACAAGGGGTCAAGGATCACACTTAGGAATTTAAACCAAAACAAGTGTACCCGCTCTGATACCAATTGAAAGCTCGAAAAACGTGTTGAAAACACACGAGCGGTTTAGACCCCCAAATTAAAATTACGGCTTGGTAGATTTTACACTAACTTAATGATAAGTGCGGAATAGTGTAAACACAAGCGTATAAGCAAAACAACTACTCTAATCCATATTTAAAGCAACTCAGCAGTATAAATGAAATGAACAAGAGTAAGGAAGAAGGATGCAAACACAGATAACACCGAGACGTGTTATCGAAGAGGAAACCGAAGAACTCGGCGAAAAACCTCTCCGCCGCCCTCCAAGCGGAAATCGATCCACTAGACAATCAGTTGGGATACATGGGTTAGCAAGAGACCCTCCAAGCCTAATCTACCCGATGCACCTAAGCCCTCCAAGCTCCTACTCCAACAAGGCTTCTCGGAACCGTGTCTTGTCTAGCTCTCCGGATCCCGCAACAAGCTCCATGTTGCATTTGCCATCCTTGGCTTCTTCCAATGCTTCCCAATAGCTCCAAAACACTCTCTACACTCTGAATGTGTGTGGGTTGTGTTTGGGTACAAATCTCCTCTCAAGGTATGATAATGGGAGAGGGATGGAGAAGAGGCTACAATGATTTCTCACTAAGGAGGAGTAGCTCTCTCTCAAAAGATGGGTGGGTGAGTTGTAGAAAACCTATCTAGGGTTTTTCTCTCTGAATAGCCACACATAACATTTGTGGGTAATGAGGGTTTATATAGTATGGGTGAAGGGTAAGAGAGTCATTCTTAAAAATCCTCTAGGCAGAAAGTTTCGCGACTGTCTCGCGGGAAGGCCTTACCAGCGAGACACTCGCGAAAACAACAGCCTGGCATGACTCTTCAGCTTCCAGCACGTGCTTCTCACATGGCTCACTTCGCGGGAAGCTAGGTCGCGACATACCCGCGAGAATTCTTCAGCCTTCAAATGCTTGAGTCTTCACCCCCTCTCTCTATCACACAACCCTTACAACCAATCCCACAATAAATACAGGGTACAAAAGATTGAATAAAATTACAATCAAATTTGGCACGGAATACAAGCCAACAAAAACCATAGTTGTAAATTACAACTTTACATTTGTAATTGATTTTCTTGTAATTGATTTAAGTACTTTATATATATAACAGTAAAAATTTTTAAGTAATAAATCTGAAAATAATATCGTTATTCAACTAAATTTCAAATGATTAGAAAAGAGTCAAAAGATCAGGCTAAATGGCAATTAAAAATAAGAAGCAAGTAACAACGAGCTTTTATACCCCAAGCATTTTTCTTTAATAAATTGCTATGGTGCTGGTTTCGTTTTATTTTTTAAAAATTTATAATGTAGGAAACCTTTTTAATTTGGACTCACCTCTAACAGTAAAATATTTAATTTAATTTTTTGTATTTTTAAAAGAATCTTTAAATAATGAGTTTGTGGTGTAGCTTTGTTTTAGAACTTCATTTTCTCTCTATTGCGTATGTGTAACTCAATATTACCATAACCCCAATAAATTCTTAGTAACATTATTGTTCTTTCTATTATAACTAAATTTATTGTCTTGAAAATGATACAAAGAGCAAAATGTGCTTAGGAATGACATGTAGAACAAACGTTTTTACATTTAAGAAAAGAATATTTAAATAAAATTTATTTCAATATCACCAGAACCCCCAACAAATTCTTAGAAACCTCAATCTTCTTTCTATTATAACAAAGCTTCTGTGCTTGAAAATAACAAATACTTCTTAAGAGGAGATTTTGGTGACAAGTCCTAAAGGCTAAAGTAAAAAACATATACACTGATTTTGATTACAGGTCCTAAAGTGTAAGATATTGTAATTTTAAAGTAAAAAAATTTTGACACCATCCCAGTTCAACTAAATTCAAATGATTAGAAAAGAATCAAAAGATCATGCCAGATGGCACTTAAAAATAAGAAGCAAGTAACAATGAGCTTTTACGCTTTGAGAAATTTTCTCTAAAAAATTGCTATGATGTTAGTTTATTTATTTATTTAATTTTATAATGATGGGAAACTTTGTAAAGAATAAAAATTTGGAATTGCTATATATATATATATATATATATATATATAATTTTAGAAAAGAATCTTTAAATAATGAGTTTGTAATGTACCTTTACATTAAAACCTCATTTTCTCTTCATTGTGAGTGTTTGTTTCTCAATATCACCAAAACCCCAATAAATTCTTAGTGACATTATTCTTCTTTCTATTATGACAAAAGTTTTTGTTTTGAAAATGACACAAAGAACAGAATATGCTTAAAAATGACATGTAGCTGCATTTAAGAAAAGAATATATAAATAACCTTTATTTCAATATCACCAGAACCCCAATAAGTACTCTTAGTATACAATTTCAATCTTCTTTCTATTATAGCAAAAGTTTTGTGATTGAAAATAACATCAACAACATCTTTAAATTTTTTTTTTATAAATAATAACATATACTTCTAAGTTCTAAATAATTTTGATGACATTTCTCCATCCTAAACAATGATAACAGGTCCTAATGTAAAAAATATATGCACTGATTACTTAAATATAGATCCTTCATAGCTAAAGTGTAAGATATTGTCATTTACCTCCTCAAAATCAAAACAAAGTGCTTCTAAGATTGGTGAGTACTTTAGCAAGTGGACTAGCCCTTTGATATTGCGCCGACTCAGTCCTATGCTCAGAGTCAAGGACTTCAATCTAAGGAATGTAGGAGGAACGCATCTTTTTTATAGGTCAGATGAGACAGTGCTGAAAATCGATCAAAGAGATAAAGATTTATGAGTTTGTATCAATTACGATGATATCAACAATGCTCTGCTACAGTCAAGTTTCCAAGAAGAAGACATCATTTTGTGGTCATATTTTTTTCAAGACAAACGACAAAAACTAATAAGAATATTGAATAAAAGAAATGTACCTACCTAGAACACTTATTTTCCAAATATATAAATATTTATGCAACAACCTAAACATGCATGTCTGGAGCAAATGATTGGAAGAAGATTACAGATTACAAATTGTAAACCATTACGGTTATTATTTTTTTAGACCATATCTTTATGCTAGTTTTAACATCAAGAGAAATTAGCAAACATCTCATAGCCGTTTTTATGTTATAATTTTTTTTAGAAATTACTGGTGTCATTGTATTGTATTTTTAGTCATACCCATGTCCGTGTTCTCATGTTCTTATCCATGCTTTCTATCTTCGAATAAAAACAATCAATATATCACATATAACGATCAATCATGACATATAGGAAATAAACCTAGGCACACATACTGATATGAATAACAGTTCAAAATCCATGATTAAGTGTGGTTTGCTCTGATACCACTGATAGATTTGCGGAAGCAATATGAAATAAAATTTTATATATTCAATAAAAAATCATTGTATCACACAACCATGGATTCTAAATAAAACAAAATTGCGTACCTCTCTTAGCAACCCAAGCGTGTTGCCTCCCAAGGTATTCACGTCTCTCTCTTTGTTTCTTTTAAGGTTTTCAGAAGACTGCAGTATCACTCAATAGTTCTGATGGTCAACTCCTGATATAATATTTTTTAAAATCTTATTTTTATTTAAGACTCCTAAAATCCAAGAGAGAGATTGGACGTGGGATTCTTAGGAATCTTAATCTTCAGTTATAGGATCAATCAATAACTTTTTTGAATGTTATTGACTTATCTTGAAACTCTTTCAAAATTATTCTTTAATTTTCTCAACCATATCAAGAAAATATTTGAACTTCTACAGATTGCAATAATGTCTATCAGCACATTGCAATTGACCCTTGAAGATTAGAGAATTACATATAAGGTCCCATTATTTACAATTTTATATCCGTGTCCTTCCACCACACTATATTTCCACAAGCCACTAGGATTGGATTAATATCACTGTTATGTCCCTAGCTTATATATATAAAATATTATATATATGAAAAAACATTTTTGAAAATGTCACTGGCTGGTTTTGTTTTGAGTCCAACTTCAATATGAAAATCAACTAAATATACTATCTTCTTTAGAGACCGGTGGATTCATTGTTGAGCATTTACATATTTTACGCATTACATACATAACCCAACGAGTCTGTATATAGCATTTAAAAAAGAGCATCACCAGTTGACATTATCAAAGTTATGTGCATAATAAATAAATATACACAAACCTCTCATGTTTGAGGACGATAGGAAAATTGTGATAGAACAACATTTTAACTAATAGTGTTCACTCCATAAGGTGTTCTTAATTGGATCTAATTCAATGTATGTACTTGTTACATTACACCCACTTGTCTATTTAAAGTCACTACCTCAAAGATGGAGTAAATTATCCTATCATATAGTAGCACAACAAGTGTAGGCTTCAGCGGTGATATTCAATTAATATCCATAGCCTAGAACAATTTAATAATATATGAAAAGTCATTACTCCCTATCTTTGGTTCCTTAACTATTAACATGATTTTTCTACAGATGTGACATCACATGCCACATTTAAACAATGAAATATACCCATAATAATTATGTATGTAAAGATAAAACTTATCAAATAAAAATGTATAGTATTGTTTTTGAGGGCACATAATTCTAACAATCTCCCACTTGCACTCAAAACCAATCATACATGTATTTAATACCCATTGCTTCTAGATGTTTCTCAAACACTTTTTGAGTCAATGCCTTTGTGAGTGGATCTACAACATTATTGGCAGAGGCAATCTTTGTTATAGTTACATCACATCTATGTATGATTTCACGTATCAAGTGATATTTACATTCAATATGTTTTGTCCTTTGATGAGCCCTTGGTTCTACTGCACTTGCAATAGCCCCACTATTGTCACAATAGATAGTAATGGGTGACTTAATAGAATGAACAACTTCAAGTTCTTGAATGAACTTGTGAATCCACACAGCTTCCTTTGCAGCTTCACTTGCAGCTATATACTCTGCTTCTATAGTAGAGTCTGCAGTAGTATCTTGCTTGCAACTTCTCTAACTTATTACTCCCTTGCCAAGAGTGAACACAAATCCAGAAATTGATTTTCTATCATCAATATCATATTGAAAATTTGAATTTGTATACCCTTGGATAGTCAGATCCTTGCCACCAAACACCAAAAAATAATGTTTGGTCCTATTTAAATATTTAAGGATATGTTTTACTGCTGTCCAATGCTCAAAACTTGGATTGGATTGATATCTACTCACAATGCCCACTACATAACAAATGTTTGGCCTAGTGCAAAGCATTGCGTACATGAGACTTCCTACAGTTGAAGCATAAGGACAATTTCTCAATTTTTCTCTCTCTTCTTGTGTTTTAGGACACATTTGTTTAGAGAGATGAATTCCATGTCTAAAAGGTGAAAACCCTTTCTTGGAATCTTGCATGCTAAACCTAGCCAATATCTTGTAATATAATTGACTTGTGAAAGTCCCAATTACCTTTTCTTTCAGCCTCTAAACAATTTGATTTCGAGAATATAGGACGCTTCACCAAGATCTTTCATTGCAAAGTGACTAGATAACCATATTTTTATAGATGACATTGCTCCTACATCATTGCCAATGAGTAGTATGTCATCTACATAAAGAGCTAAAAATGTAATAGTGCTCCCACTAACATTTTTGCAAGCACAAGGTTCATCCATATTTTGTGAGAAGCCAAATGATTTGATTGCCTCATTAAAACGAATGTTCCAATAGCGTGATGCTTGCGTTAGGCCGTATATAGATCTCATCAACTTGCACACTTTTGGTCCATAAAAATTTCTTCTCAAATGTGTCCATTCAAGAAAGCTGTTTTAAAATTCATTTGCCATATCTCATAATCATAATGTGCAGCAATTGACAAAAGAATCCTTTATTAAAACTAAAAGTGAAAAAGAAAACTTTGCTCTCTTAACTAAAGCATTTCCTATAGTATTGCCTTTCCTATAATAATAATAATAATTTCAAACTCTAACAAAAGTTAACAAAAAACAAAGTGCCTTTGATTAAATGATCAAAAGCATAATGAAGTTAATTACCCCAATTAAGAACTTTGATAACAACTTCATAATCACCTTCGAAGATAGAGCTACCAATACCCACTTCTTGGACAAACATGGCTGGTTTTCTTGGTGCCAATAGCTCAAGGGTAGCTATAGATTGAGAGTTAGGAATACACTTTGACAAAGAAGCCAAAACATCACCTCGAGAATTCCAAATAACATCCCCAATTCCTGCTTCCCCCGAATCCTCAAAGACAGTACCTGTTGAGATTTATGCCCTAAAATCCAATTTATTGACATGTCATAAATAATTAAATTGTTTAATTATATGAGACTATCTATTTATGAACTAATGGGATATTATTTTAGTCCATGAGATGCATAGTATGTGATTTATGTGATTTAGTCACAGAAGATATAAATCACAAGTTCTTTGTAAACTCAGAATTTAGTTCGTAGTCGGTGATGAAATTGGGCATTTCATCTGCGAAGACTATAACATATCAACTACGATGATTTGTCTTGATCATGGAAGTGGAGACTTCTAGTTGATATGTTGACATGTTTTAAGAGTTAAGACATATTGAACTGGACCGCTGTGAGATTTATTATTCTCCTAATGACTGTCAAATGAATAATAAATCTCACGACTTCTATTTACATCAACTCTAAATCCTGAGAGAATAATGAACCTGATCATGAGATGTAGGTTGCTTTGATATATCAGGAGTGAGATCTATTAGAATGGTCAAAACCTCAGTCTGTTGGGCAATCACATTTAGTGTTGATGGAACATATATTCTCAAGATGGAATTCATAATCTCTTAACGGAGATATAAAATATTCCCTTGAGATAAGTTTAATGAGTTTGGTTATTCAAAGTGTTGGGCTCAACCACTTTAGTAAGGAGTTACTAAAGTATATATATATTTGTGAAATTGGATTTCATAAATATATATTGAATAACATAAAGGATTAGACCGGGTACTCAAGGATTAAGATGTAGTAATCTACAAAGTGGCAGTCAACATTTATGACTTTGTATTACTACGAATATTTTAATGAAGGGGTTGCATGTACAATAAAGTCTTGGGAAATAATTTATTTATAAGGCTTAGAGTGCAACTATATTTATATAGTGGTATTAAATATAGTTAATGGTAACTTTGGACTTGTCAAGAGTTGACAGAAAAGCCCAAGGCCCATTGGAGCTAGTGTCTTATTGGTCTCTTTTGATCCCACTCCAAGCCACACACTTAAGCCCAATTGGAAAGGCCCAAAAGGCCAGCCCAATTAGATAATTGGTTAGATACAAAAGGGAAAAACGTTCAGAATATTTTTAAGTAAGAAAACCATCAATGTAATGGTGTGGAAGTGAGTGAAAGTCACTCTCTAATAATCCCTTTGTTACCAATTGAAAGACCACACATCTTGGGCATCAAGTGGAATTGGAGTGAAGATTAGAAGTCTTCCCAAGAATGTTTGATCTTCAAGGTTTTGAATTTCATCACACCAAGGTACGCTTACTAGATCTCAAATTCTGAAACTTATATAGTGCTTGT
The DNA here is from genome assembly GCA_023736055.1 of Quercus glauca. NCBI lineage: Eukaryota > Viridiplantae > Streptophyta > Magnoliopsida > Fagales > Fagaceae > Quercus > Quercus glauca. The sequence goes on along the minus strand of CM043318.1, from coordinate 74,151,344 downwards.
TATCAATTGCGAATGAAGTAGATCCGTTAATTTAATATTTTTCACTGCGCACATCTATTTATCCTACAAATGGTATCAGAGCGGTCTTCAATTTCGAATTGTATAACATGTTTTGTGAGTTTTAGAATTAGAGATGATAGTTTCATATTGTTAGAAGATTTTTTTTTTTTTTTTTAATTTTCTGCATGTTGTTGAAACTATGATTTGATGAAAACTGAAATTGGTGTTATGATGTTATTTAAATTTAAATTTAAGTATGTTAATTTGAATCTTAAGGCTATAGCATCAATAGATTTCAATTTTGACATCAATCTCTGTCTGTAATGTTCGTATGATGCATGTTTGTTCATGAAAAACCGTAGAAAACTGCCTTGGAAAATTTCTGGAAATTCGGGTTTCATGAGTTTCGATCAATCGAAAATCACTTTCGATCGATCGAGTGAAACAGTGATCAGACCTTTTAAAAGGATTGATTTTCGATTGATGGTCGATCGATCGAATTTATTTTTCGATCGATCGAGAGGCGATCGAGTATCAATCGAAGGAGTCAGATGATCAAGTTCGAATTTTTAATTTTTTCGATCGATCAAGGGACACATTCGATCGATCGAAAGAAGAAAAATCAGAATTTTTTCTAAGTGTTTTCAAGTTTTTTAAGAGCAAGGTTATGTGTGATTAGATTACACATAGTTCTAACTAATAGACCTAATGAGATCAAAGGTATTAGTTAAATAGAACTCTTAGTCCTAAATAGTTTAGGACTTGTCTTTTAAGAAACATTCTAATGAGATTAGAATTGTTGTATGATTAAAAGTCATTAACTTAATTTATTTTAATTAGAAGTTTTAATGAGACTAAAGCTTAATTAAAAGGTATGTAGTTTCTAATGAAACTAGAATGCTTAATCAAATAAGTTAAGAGTAGAGTTCTATATAACTAATTTTTGAATCATTAGTGTTTAAGGAATCCTAAATAGTTTAGGACTTCCATTTTAGTTAGTGATTCTAATGAGATTAGAGTCTTTAATAAGTGCAAGGTTGTTAGTTGTGATGGGATCACAATTACTACTAAGAAAAACCCAAATAATGAGTGGGAGTTCTTGAAATAACCCTTTTGTTAAGTTTATTGTAATGTGAGTAGATACCTCGTATTGACTTCGAGTCTTGCATTCCATGCGGAGGGTATTTACTTCACGGATTACAAGGTTAAACTTCTTTGTGATTGCGCGAATGTTCGTTACGCTATTGTGACGTGACTTAGCTACATCACATTGAATTTAAACAATTAAACACATTTAATGTGTAGGGTTAAAATTGTGATTAGATCACAATGATTTCAAGATAATGCACTTGTTTTAAAATTTCTAGTGGGAGAGAGATACAAGGATTGGATCTCACGGCCTCCATTGTCGGTTCATAGTAGTGTGGGTAAGCACCTCGTCTTGGCGTATATGCCTCGCGATCCCAAAGGAGGGTGTTTACTTCATAGTACTACAAGATTGAACTTACCCGTTTAAAGTAGTGTGAACAAGCACCTTGTCTTGGCGTATATGCCTTGCGATCCCAAAGGAGGGTGTTTTGTTTCATGGTACTACAAGTTTAAACACTATAAAGGGAGATGAAATGTGGCTACACATGATTCAAGATAATGGTGTACACTAGACTAAGTGTAATGTTAACCTCCCAAAGGAGCTATGTCATTATTACTTAGAGGCTAAAGTTAATACGGCATATTATTAGTGTATGATAAGAGTTATCATGATAGCACTAATAATGAGAGTAATTCTCAATCAATTAATGTGTTTATAATAAACTTGCTACCAAGAAATTATAGACATGGATTGGGTTGTCGTTGCACCTAGTATAGTATGGTTTTCGGGTTCCATATTATATGGTTATGGATGCAAAATAATAATGTCCTGGTATTTAAGTTCATGGTCTCAATATAAAGTTGTCATAAATTTTGTCCTCTAGCTACTATTTTAGTTGAATCACATTAACTAAGAAATAATTTTGGACATGATGCTTAAAGGAGCTGAAGTACATTTTCATGTTTCGATTCAGCATTGTCATAATTTCCTATACATGATGCATTTATGGAAGATAGTTTATGATATGATCATAGTCTCCATTAAAATGCTAGTATGTTATATTAGCTTCTATCTCAATTGTGCTACAGCATGAGATGCAAGAGTTAGTACTAGACTTAGACTTTATATTAAGTCTAAATGAGATGTTTGGTATGAATCATATTGAGTGCTAAGAAAAACTTAAGGAGTTCCAATTCTATATCATTTTATAAAAATATTTTATTTTTAAAATGAATTGGAATTCTTGGATGTTGAGATTAAATGTTAATCTCATGTGGATATGATCCACAAGTCCTTGTTAGATTCATTTGATCAATTCAGATTGTTTTGAAAATAAATTCTTTTTATATTATTTGAATTGATGAGTGAATTTTATGCAACGGAAGATATCCTAAAAGTTATGGCTAGGATCAATATGATTTAATTCAAATTCTTAGCCTGAACCGAAATGTAAGGGTGATAAGAAGAGGAATTAAAATACCAAACAGTTGGACAAGTTAGTTGCCCTAGTAGTTGCCAAAAGGAAATTAATCTCAAAAGCATGACCAAAAGGAAATTGTTTCTGTTTTGGTTAAACTAAGCTTTGTCCATGATTGTTTTCTAAATGGAAATTTACATGTTTTACTTTTTAAAGAGAAAGTTTTCATCTTTTGGTGTTGTATGTTTTGGCACTTATGTCTAGATCTTATTAATCTAAATTGTATTCAAGATTGGTGAAAGATGGGCTTTTACAACCATTATTTTGTAATATTCCCAATCTATGAATTCTATTTAGAAGATAATATGATCTAGGACTCCTTTCTTGTAAAGGAATATAGTATTAATGACTTTTTCAAGTCAGTGCATACATGAAGGAGGAATAAGACTCTTTTAGAAATAGTAAAGTACATGATAAGTATTTCCATTTGCTTATTTCTTTTGGAGATATACTCTAGTTATTACTATGCATTTTTTAAATTTGATTTCAAAAGTTTGTTCCTAAGACACTTGTCAAATTGTGGAATGGGTGAAAACCTAGTATATGATATTTCTACTTTTAGAGATGTCCGGCACTTGTGCTAGAAAGGAAGTCTGACAAATTGAAATCAAAAGGTAGAAAAATGTGTGATTATAATAAGTATCCAAAATGATTTGCAGAAGATTGTTTTGGTAGTCATAAAGATGACAAGATGTTTGTAAAGTGCAAATACAAAGTTCTTATAAGAAGTTTGTAATGTACAAATACAAAATTCTTGATGATGACTACGTGAATAATCTTAAAGAATTGTTCTAGAAGATAAGTCAGAATTTTTTGTAAGACAACTATAAATACATTTAGAAATGAGATGGTTGTATTAGATACACCACAAGGCATTATTTTAGATATATAGCTAGTACACAAATACAATATCGTATTGGGAGGATTGTAAATTTATACTTTTGGGATAAACTTTTGAAGTCATTCCACAAGGATATGAATTTGATCCTCGGTCCTACGTAGAGGTAATAGATGATATGAATATGAATTATTGGATCAAGGTTATGTGAATAGAATTAGATTCTATTTAAAGTCTAGAACTTGTAGAGGCGCTTAATTGCATTAAGCCTATTGTTTTCAAATAGGTCTACAAGAAATTGAGAATGATAGAATTGAAGGTGCAAACCTTCAAAGTCAAGACTAGTGGCGAAAAGATTTATTCAGAAAGAAATGGTTCGATTATGAAAAGATTTTTTCACCTATAGTCAAGTTTGACTCTATCTAGATTCTCTTATCCATTATATTTTATTTAGATGAAATATGGTAATGGATATCAAGAAAGCTTCTTTTAGTAGCAATTTTGAGGAAGACATCTATATGATGTATCTAGACTTGTACATAACAAAGAACCAATAGTGTTTAGTATGCAAGTTGCTTAAATTCCATTTATGGACTAAAGCAAGCATATGAATCATAGAATATCATCTTTGATCAAGAAATCAAATTGTTTGATTTTGATCAAGTATTAAAAGACCTTATGCGTGTAAAGCTATATATAGAATAATAAATCTCATAATGTATATTGATAACATTCTAATCATTTAGGATGAAATAGAGTTATTGTCATCAATAGAGTTTTGGTTGTCTAATCCAGTTTGATATAAAGTACTTGGGAAAAACCAGTCACATCCTAAGAATTATAACTTTGTTAAAATTCAGAAATTAGGATGTTGGGTCTATCTCAAACTGCTTAAATAGATTAGATTCTAACCAAGTATAGCATGTAATACTTCAAGAAATGATTCTTTCCTTTTAAGTTTGAAGTTCCTCTATATAGGACTACGGTCCTTAGACATATAAAAGGAAAAGTATATCAAGACGGTTCCTCATATCAAATGATAGGAAGTCTTTATGCTATGCTAAATACTAGGCTAAATATCTATTTTGTGGTGGGCATAGTAAGCAAATATCAATTGAATCAAAGATCACTTAATTTAGTGGGAGTAAAGCATATACTCATATATCTTAGGACAATGAGGGATTATATGTTTGTCCACAAAAGTGAAGTTTTGATAGATACTAGATGTACAAATCTGACTTGTAGTTTGATTATGATTCATGAAGTTGGACTTCAAGATATGTGTTCATCCTAGGTGGTGAAGATACACATTAAACTTAAGTGTTATCTCATTAGAGAGATATGAGTACTTAAGAAGTAGTAATAGAAAAGATAATTTATGCAATAAATCTGACTGAAACTTGTTTCCAAACCTTGCCTTAGAGTGACTTTGGATTACTCTAAAGGGAGATAAGTGTCGGATATGTGGTAAATTGTCTTTGAGCGCAAGTGGGAGATTGTTGGGATTTATGCCCTAAAATCCAATTTATTGGCATGTCATAAATAATTAAATTGTTTAATTATATGAGACTATCTATTTATGAACTAATGGGATATTATCTTAGTCCATGAAATGCATAGTATGTGATTTATGTGATTTAGTCACAGAAGATATAAATCACAAGTTCTTTGTAAACTCAGAATTTAGTTCGTAGTCGGTGATGAAATTGGGCATTTCATCTGCGAAGACTATAACATATCAACTATAATGATTTGTCTTGATCATGGAAGTGGAGACTTTTAGTTAGTATGTTGATATGTTTTAAGAGTTAAGACATATTGAACTGGACCGCTGTGAGATTTATTATTCTCTTAATGACTGTCAAATGAATAATAAATCTCACTACTTCTATTTACATCAACTCTAAATCCTGAGAGAATAATGAACCTGATCATGAGATGTAGGTTGCTTTGATATATCAGGAGTGAGATCTATTAGAACGGTCAAAATCTCAGTATGTTGGGCAATCACATTTAGTGTTGATGGAACATATATTCTCAAGATGGAATTCATAATCTCTTAACGGAGATATAAAATATTCCATTGAGATAAGTTCAATGGGTTTGGTTATTCAGAGTGTTAGGCTCAACCACTTTAGTAAGAAGTTACTAAAGTATATATATATTTGTGAAATTGGATTTCATAAATATATATTGAATAACATAAAGGATTAAACCGGGTACTCAAGGATTAAGATGTAGTAATCTACAAAGTGGCAGTCAACATTTATGACTTTGTATTACTACGAATATTTTAATGAAGGGGTTGCATGTACAATAAAGTCTTGGGAAATAATTTATTTATAAGGCCTAGAGTGCAACTATATTTATATAGTGGTATTAAATATAGTTAATGGTAACTTTGAACTTGTCAAGAGTTGACAGAAAAGCCCAAGGCCCATTGGAGCTAGTGTCTTATTGGTCCCTTTTGGTCCCACTCCAAGCCACACACTTAAGCCCAATTGGAAAGGCCCAAAAGGCCAGCCCAATTAGATAATTGGTTAGATACAAAAGGGAAAAACGTTCAGAATATTTTTAAGTAAGAAAACCATCAATGTAATGGTGTGGAAGTGAGTGAAAGTCATTCTCTAATAATCCATTTGTTACCAATTGAGAGACCACACATCTTGGGCATCAAGTGGAATTGGAGTGAAGATTAGAAGTCTTCCCAAGAATGTTTGATCTTCAAGGTTTTGAATTTCATCACACCAAGGTACGCTTACTAGATCTCAAATTCTGAAACTTACATAGTGCTTGTTATCAATTGCGAATGAAGTAGATTTGTTAATTTAATATTTTCCGCTGCGCACATCTATTTATCCTACAGTACCATGAAAATGATATCTTTTAAGTCACTGATAGACAAAGTGAAGATAACCCTAATCAAAGATAGGTAACATGTAATTATGACCCTAATCAAGGCATTAATTATGATTGAGTTTTTTATTATAATCGATCAACTTTTTTTACAGAGCTGCCTAACATTTAGATTCCTCCTTAACTGATGAGATACACTTGTAACGAAAGCTTTTTTTTTTTTTAATTATGAACTTCATGAAAATGAGCAGAAGGAATTCGAGCAGGATGTTGAAGCAGCCATTGGTGAATTCATTGAAGAGCTAAAGTCTGGAGTCAACTATATGAATAGGGATAGTATTCTAGAAGATTTGTTATATTCCGAAAAGACTTCAGAGGAACTCTATTATCTTATGAGAAAGGAGCATTCCGAAATGTAGTCAAGGACTACATGGTCTCTCGAAAATTTGCCGTTGTTGCAGAGATTTTATTTGACAAATACAGGGATATCGGTGCCAGCTCTACTTTAAATCCAGGGACAAAGACACGTTTTCTTAACATACTTTGTGGAGTCGCACACAACATGTGCAACACAAAGGTTAAGGACATCACTTGGAATTTACTATTCAATTGGTGGAAGAACTTGAAGCTTGTGCAGCATGCCGAGTTCAATATTCAATTTGCCAAATAATCATTTGCTTGAACTTGCACAACAACACTTTCGTCTTGAGTACATGAATTGCGAAGTGACAAGACCCTTTTCAACTCTTAGGAGGAGATCGAGGATCAAACGACAAAATTGGACGAACTCAAAGATAAACAAAAGCAATATATTAAAATTAAAAGAAGAAAATAAATATTGGATGGGTTTTCTGTGATATCAAAGGATTTTGCGTAGCATTTGCAGGTTCTAAGAGACCAACTTAATATTGTCAATTGTGATACTTTTCTCAAGGTAAATTTGTTGCGTTAACTACCATTTACTAGACAAATAATCATATGGTTCTTGATATTTGCTTCCTTTATTAAAAACTAAGCCTAAACGTTTGTTGGCGAATAAAAATTGAGAGAATGAATGAATTATTGTGTATTGATTTTGATTAATTAAATTGTACAAAGCCACTCTGTTTTGTAACTAACAGGCTAACAGCCAATAGTCGTTGATAGTTACTGTGCTAACAGAATTTTAATTGATAACTAACTTTACTTACCTTCCTAACCCATCAAGTAATAACACGTGGCCATTAACATAACAAACAAAGCACAAGAAATTACAACTGTGACTATACACGACTTGTAGCTTTATAATCAATTGTTATGAACAACAACCAACACAGAATAGTTGACATGTCGTAGTCAATGAAACACAGTTATACGACTTGTTGTTTTTCTTCTGATCTTCGTGCTTTCATTTTGTTGTGATGTTGTGTGGTTGGCTAAAATTCCCTTTTTCTAATTCATGAGCGAATGACAAAAAAGCTAGTCTCTAAGAGTGCTCAGCACAGCAGCATGTATGCTGCTTGTTTTTGTTTGGCTCCTTTGTTAACTGATAGTATATATGGTTTTTCTGATATAAAATCACCCATTCATTAAAAATGCACACAAATTCACCCACAAAAATTGTTTCCTTCCAAATGTTTAACGCTTTGATTGTCCTTTTGGATCTCTTCTCGAAATTCCTTGCTATTGTATTCATTTAGTAAGGGACATAGCCAGGTACTGGCCCAAAGGAGGGCCAGAGCCTAAGGTTTAAAAAAAAAATAATAAGATGTGTATACACTATATAATTAAGAGAAGTGTTATATTTACAATATTTTTACAACAAATTATAAGCGGTTAGTTGTTATTGATTCAAATTTGAACATACTATTGAGATTACTTTTTTACTCAACAATAACAACCAATAACAACCTGCCACTTAGTATTTCTCTAAAATTAATCTTAACCCCTTCAAACATCATTTTCGGCCCTTGAACCATAAAAATTGAAATAGCCCAAATAAGAACAAAAGGTAACTCAAACAAGAACAAAATGGCCCAAAGAAGAACAAACCTAGCCCAAATGACAACAATAAATCTAACAAGAAGCCTGCTTTTTTAACCTTTCAAAAACCAAAACAAAAATTTGGCAAGGATTAGTGAAATTTTAATTGTTTAGCGTATTTCATGAATTTTTGTTTTCATTCTTCAGACACCCCCCCCCCCTCTCTCTCCATGACTTCGTCCTTGCATCTATTGAATTACAGAGTATCTTGGACTATTATCACAAGTTTTGCAAAAAATTTAAAATGAATCATAACATTAAATTAAATCTACCAAATCAACAAAATTCCAAAACATACTCATTCTCTTTTCTCTTTCTCTTATCTATATGCCAAGTCCTTTACACCACAACATCGAATTTCAATCTACCCACCAATTTTAAATACACATATGAGCAACCCTATTCTCAGTTCTCATCTATTGCTTACCTAAAGAAGATCCACGCGTCATCAGCAGTGAGAGATAAAATTCATAATTCTCTTCCTAAATTCTCATAAGTAGCATATGAGAATGTGACACAAGTATTCGGAATGTCTTATGAACTTTGTGCAATGATGGTTAAAGTAATGCATCCTTGTTACTAAATTAATTGAAGTATTTTATATATTTGAATATGAATTTTTTTAAAATAAATAAATATTACTTAAATTTTATTCTCTCGTTTTAGAAGCAAAATTGCTAATTAATCATGTAAAGGTTTTTATTTTTATTTTTATAAAGTCTATAGACACAAAAATTTTGACAAAACTTTTCACACCAGTTAATGTGGCAAATTGATAGCGGTAAGTAAAAATATGATGTTAGTAGTGAACCTAAATAAGAACTAGTAAAAGTTTACCAACTCAACTATTGAAAAATGTTGTAAAATTTTTTTATGTATTGCTCTTTTTTTTTTTTTTTTTAGAAGTGCTACATTCACAACATTTCACAACAAATCCTACGTGTTAAGTTGGTACTAGTTCTAGTTTGAACCTCCCACTAAAATTACTTTTTCGCCCATCAATAACAACCAGTAGTAACCTGATACTTAAGATTTATTGTGAAAAATATTGTAGACATAGCATTTCTCTTTTTTTTTTTTTCTTTTTTTTTGGATAAAAAAATATTATTTTATTTATTGGCTAAAACTTGGGTTTAATTAATACTATCACAATGAGAGAAATAATCATATTTGTTTATACAAGCCTTAGTCAACTGTCAACTATTGTATTATTTGTATAAAAAAAAAGTGGTATTCTTTAATTCCGTTTTCTATGACCGCTGAGATAAAGCTAACACAATAAATTAGGCTCCACACATATATCCATCCACTACAACAAACTTTAGTTATTTCAACCCTCTTTTATCAAGGGTTTACTAAAATCTGTCGATACAATCTATAAACACAAATGCGGCAGGCTATATTACTCAACTTTATTTCAAAGGTTATTTGATCCCTCAAAATAACTTAAAACACCCTTGAAATAAATGTGAAAAAAAAAAAAATGCACCAGTTTTTTCAGCCCACAACCCTTTATAAAATATTACAAATTTTTGACCCCTTGAAAAAAACCCACAACAAAATTTTCATCCATGGAAAAAAGCCCAACAAAATTTAAAAATATAGCCCAAACGTAACCAACAAACATAGAGCTCTTATCACTCTTAAGCTGAAAACCTGAAAAACTAAGAAAGTATAGAAATCACAGAGCTCGATGATTATGGAGATCTCATAGAGCTCGACGATCATCGATTAGGTATGTAATCGCATAGCTCCGATTAGGTACGATCTCAGTTTTGTGACTCTTCATCTCTCTTGGCGTTGTGTTTCTTAGCTCCGATTAGGTACGAATCACAAACCCTAATTTCGTCTTTGATTTTTTTGTTTTTTTGGTTTTCTCGCACTTTTTCATCAATTTCCCCCATGATTATCAATAGAGATGAGGAGGGACCATCTTAGCCTACGCACGCTCCTGACCAGTTTCCTGGTCAAAGACTTCCTCAAGTTATGCTCGGTGGGTAAGCCGACCTTGAAGGTCCTTATAGCTACATCATCAAAGTCTCCATCTATCTTGTTGAACATCTCCAAGTACCTTTCAAAGTACGTTTTCAAGGTCTCCCCTTCCCATATTGCCATGGATAACGAAGAGTCCAGAAGCCGAGGAACCCTGCTGCAAGTCACAAAATGGGCCCCAAACGCCTGAGTAAGCTCCTTAAAGGAGTTGATAGAGCCTTCCTTTAGTTTGTCAAACCACCTCATCACTACAGGTCCCAAGCTAGATAGGAACACCTTGCACATCAGGGGCTCGCTCCTAGAATGCACGACCATTCTCTGATTGAAGTGGCTCACATGATCTACGGGATCCTTTCTTCCATTGTACATGGTGAATGTTGGCTGAGTAAAACGCCGAGGAAGCTTTCCCTCTTCAATTCTATGCGTAAACCGTGACTTGGAGATTTGGTTAAAAGCCCTACTTATAGCATCATTACCCAGACCTTTGCGAGGTGGGCTTTTACTCCTCCGTTTGTAGTGACGGTTTTCATCGTATGAAAAAGACTTACTAGGAGGAGCCCTGGACTGGGGCCTGTAGCTACCATCTCCCTTATCATCAGAAGAAGGGTCGAAATCTGAGAGAGTCCTTCTTCGTCGCTCGTGGCGTAGCCTCCTACCAAGACGATCAATCTCTAACTGCAAGCTTCTAGTATTCTCCTCGTGGGAGATGTGACTCCCACCTCAAGACTGGCTTTTGTTAATATGCGTGGTGTGCACACTAACCTCACGGTCCCTCCTCATGATCATGGAGATCTCATAGAGCTTGACGATCATCGATTAGGTACGTAATCGCACAGCTCCGATTAGGTATGATCTCAATTCTGTGACTCTTCATCTCTCTTGGCGTTGTGTTTCTTAGCTCCGATTAGGTACGAATCACAAACCCTAATTTCGTCTCTTTAGTTTTTTTTTTGTTTGATTTATTATCAAATTTATTCTTAACTATTGTCTTGTAGATTTGTTGGTTTATGGGACTGACTTATCATTCTTAAATGTAGGACATGTGTTTGCAAAACAAGGAAAATCGGGACAAAAACAATATTATCCACACTTCTTGTTCAAAAAGTTTCCAACAACGTAGTGCGGAAGAGGTATATGCCAATGACTACAATATCACTGCCAATGATATTGTAATCAACATGTTTCTTGACTTTGTATTTGTTTCTTAGTTCTGTGAATGCTTTCTATTTGTTGTTATTAGACTTTGTTTTGCTGAGTTATTGTATTATTCATCTTCAATACTTAATTACTTTATTACTATATGCTGTCTATTTGTTTTGTCAAATGGTAGAAAGAGAAGACAGGTTATAGCCCTAGTAGAATTGAATTATTTGACATCACCCATGTGCAAGTTAATGGGCAAGCAGTAAATGAACCAACACAAGATGCATTGGTATGAAATCTTCTAATTATATTAATATAGATAGTATATTTTTATGTGGTTTTGTTGCAATTTACTTTTCTTTTTAGGTGGCATTGAGGAATCTTACTACTCAAGTGAATGAGGGGGCATTGCAAATATCTTAAGATCAAATGTTTGTGGAGGTGTTTGGACCTGAGCGTCATGGACGAGTTCGTGGCTATGGGGTTGGAGTCACCCCTACCAAGTTATGGGCTTCCTCCTCATCTAGAATGTATGATCTTGAGAAGCGACTCCAAGAATCTGAACAAAAATGCTTAGAATCTGAACACAAACGAATAGAGGCTGATGCAGAGTTGAAAGAAGAAGTAAAGCACCTAAAAATCATGCTCGAACAACAAGCTATTCAAATGGCAGAACAAACAACAAGCTATTCAAATGGCAGAACAAAGAAGACATTTTGAGGAACAACAAGCTAGTCAAATGGCAAAACAAAGAGCACATTATGACAATATGATGATGCAAATGTTGAGTTGTATCACCTCGCAATCAGACCAATCTAGTAATGATCACTAAGGTATGAAGATCAACTCAAGCTAGTCACTATTTTAGTACTATTGGATAAATTTGGAATGACTTGTTGAGCTGTTGGTACTAGTTTGCTTTTGCAATCCTTATCTTGAAAAATCTTTGAAAGTATCCTTAGTCCCAAATTCATATGTTGTCTCGGTAATTGGTGTGGCTCTCCGGAAAATGAGATCTAACTTTATTTGTAACTAAAAAATGATAACTCAAATGTAACTGAAAAACTCAGTGTCTAGCAGCGAAGAGTGATTTGCTTGGGAAGGGACACGTATATAAAGCTGTGCATGTAACCGATTTTTATTTCCTTTCATTACCTTTGGCCTTATATAGGGTGTATTAGGATTTGTTCTGTTCACCTACTACCATGTCAGATTGTGCAAAGAACCTTGTTTTTACAATTTAAAACTCTTGCCCCTGTTGAAATGGATACCATGTCAGATTGTGCAAAGAACCATGTTAAAATTCTTTTCTTTTGGGGTTTCTATTGGGTGTGGGATTGGAATATCTTTTTCCATGGAGTATTGGTATTCTTCTCTTCCAAGTTTTCTTCTTTTTGGTGAATGACGTTTCTTTAATCAGCATGTTTTATTTAGATATATGAACTCTGTTGTGCCTTTTTTGTTCTTTTTGAAATTGTGGGTATCTTGAATTTGATATTGTGGAAAGGTGTGTAGATATATTTGTTGGGAAATTAACAAACTTTTGGTATCATTCTCTCTTTTTCAGAAACTTGAGGACACCCATAATGGCTGAAATGTTCAATTGTATTAGCTGATAACTTCTTGCTTTGGAGATAATTATGAAGAATAAAATGTATCAAAACTTTTATCTCTTGGATAGATTTGGTCTTTGTATAAAGTGTGGTTATTGATATCTTTTTTCTTAAACAATAATTGACATATCGACAGTTTGTATGCAGCCCATAATCTATTAATTTGTAGGTTTGAGTTAGAGATCAAAGAAAGTGTAATTGTAGCAATATATCACTTTTGCTATACATCAATATCATAGCATATCATCTCAACAATTGTGAATTTTTGTGTATATATATATATATATATTTTGTACATGATTGTAGTTTTTTTTTTAAAATAGAATAAAATCTTATTTTGATGGTCAAGAGACGCCTTAAATAACCTTATTTATCAAGAGTTGCAAATATAAATCTTTTAAACCTTGGTAAAAGGTTATTTAAGGGTCTCTTGACCCTCAAAATAAGATTAGAGCACTTGTTTTAAGGGCCACGAAGGCCTTTAAAATTTCTTTTTCGACGGTATATGTTTCGAAGGTTATCAAGGGTCAATTGGACTCTTAAAATAATTTTTTTCAAGGTTTTTTAATACTTTTTTTAAGGGTTTTGACCCTTGAAAAAAGTCAGATTTGTTGTAGTGATCATAAGGACGAACTTATAAAGATTTTTTTTACCATTTTCACTTTTTTTTCTCACTTATTTTACTAAATTGAAAATTGGTTTTTTCAACTCTCAATCTCAACCATCAAGAGTAATCGCATCAGGTGCAATACCCTATCTCAATCCCCAAAGACCTGTCCTTGTTATGCATAATTCACGTATTGGTTTGCTACAGATTTCCTATAAAACATCTTGATAAGATTAGTGTCATTAGACACCTATCACTTGTACCATCTTGCTTTCAATAAAGCAACCCAAAGTCTATTTTGGTTTTGGAATCCTCCAGCTAAGGGAGAAAAATCCTCCACCCAAAGACCTGTCCATCTCGATGTTGCCCCAAGTCTTTGGCTACAGAAACTTCAACTTTTTCTGATTCAATAGACTTCACTTGCAAAAGTTCCAACAATAATAAGCTGGACCCAGTGCTTTTGAAAATGGGGATTCACTAAAAATCAAATTGCTCATCTAGGTCCCTTTTCTTTCTGTTTTTTATTTTTTGTTATTTTGTTCTGACAAGTTTGAATTGATTGTGGGAACATATGATGCAGAGATAGATTTTGCCTACTGCATATATACCCAAAATAGATTAAACTCTTTTAAGCTTGATGCATGATTTTAACCATAGAAGAGAATTAATAAACGGTTACACATAAAGTTGTAGGAAAATTCCATTGAGAAGATGACCAAAGGTGTTGCATAGAAAAGTCTTCAGATAAATTTTGATAATATCTATGGCAGTAACACCTTTCAAGGAGATTAACAAAGTTGACAAAAAATAATGGAATAATTTGTTGATCTCTGCCAAGAGCATCATAGGTTAATTGGTATTTCTTAGTATTTTCAACGGAGATATTCAAAATTTAATTCCTTCATCCACAATTATCAATATATTAAAAAAAAAAAAATTGTTGATCACTTATAATGTTCTTTTAGTTAACAATACAAAATACAGGATAACAAAGTTATCTGATATTGCATTTGTACAGTACATCATAAAAGAGCTTGAAGACCCTTAAAACTACTTTAACAAAAATTGTCTCACAATTGAAAATTTTTCTAAAGAGAATTGAACTCCCTTAAAAGCTAAAAACAACATTAAGTTGAGTCTATGATTCAGAAAAAAGGATTTTTGCAATTTGAAATAAATAGATCTCATAGTTCAAAATTAGAAATTTTAAGATATATCTATTACATTATTTAAAATTTTAAATGATATGAAACTCTTAATACTGTTAGATTTAGAAAATAAAATATAACTTCAAAATAAGAGAAATGATATGTCCACAACATTTTCATAATATTTTTATAATGAATCCTAAGTGACAGGTTGTTATTAGTTGTTATTGTTGGAGCAAAAAAGTAATCTTTGTGTTAGGTTCAAATTTGAACCAATAACAACTAATCACCTGTGATTTGTTGTGAAAATATTGTAAAAATGTTGTGAACATAGCATCTCTCTCAAAATAAACTCTTTATTTTCAAAAATATGGCGATGATCATGCTCTGTAAAATTTTGAATCTTTAGAATTATATCTTTATACTGCACTATTCTAGCTTTTAATAAAAATATAATGAATTGATAAAAGTGGTCATTATTTTGCAAAATAGCACTCAATGCTTACCCATTTTAAGAGAGAGATTTAATAATAATAATAATAATAATAATATCGATTCATTGAATAAATTGGGTCCAAATATGAAAATATAAATTACTATTATTATGTTCTCATTTTGTCATTACTCATATTAAAAGTATTTTTATCAATTTGGTTCTCAAACGGGATAAGTTACCACTTCAAATCATTTTATCACATGTTAAGAAGGAAGAAAGAAGTATAAAGAAAATGGTGTTGCAAAAAATTTAAAATGAATCATAGCATTAAATTAAATCTACCAAATCAACGAAATTCCAAAACATACTCATTCTCTTCTCTCTTTCTCTCTTACCTATATGCCAAGTCCTTTACACCACAACATTGAATTTCAATCTACCCACCAATTTTAAATACACATATGAGCAACCCTATTCTTAGTTCTCATCTATTGCTTAGTTACCTAAAGAAGATCCACGCGTCATCAGTAAGAGATAAAATTCATAATTCTCTTCCTAAATTCTCATAAGTAGCATGTGAGAATGTGACACAAGTATTTGGAATGTCTTATGAACTTTGTGCAATGATGGTTAAAGTAATGCACCCTTGTTACTAAATTGAATTGAAGTATTTCATATATTTAAATATGATTTTTTTAAAATAAATATTACTTAAATTCTTTTCTCTCATTTTAGAAGTAAAATTACTAATTAATCATGAAAAGTTTTTTTTTTTTTTTAGAAAGTATATAGACACAAAAAACTTGACAAAACTTTTCACCCCAGTTAATGTGGCAAATTGATAGCAGTAAGTATAAATATGATGTTAGTGGTAGACCTAAATAAGAAATAGTAAAAGTTTACCAACTCAACTATTGAAAAATGTTGTGAAATTTTTTTTATGTATTGCTCCTTTTTTTTTTTTTTTTTAAGTGTTACATTCACAACATTTTCACAACAAATCCTACGTGTTAAGTTTTTACCAGTTCTAATTTGAACCCACCACTAAAATTACTTTTTCACCCACCAATAACAACCAGTAACAACCTAACACTTAAAGTTTGTTGTGAAAGATATTGTAGACATAGTAACATTTCTCTTTTCTTTTTTTTACCTTTTTCTTATTTGATAAAAAAATATTATTTTATTCATTGGCTAATACTTGAGTTTAATTAATGCTATCACAATGAGAGAAATAATCATATTTGTTTGCACAAGCCTAAGTCAACTGTCAACTACTATATTATTTGTATAAAAAAAAGGGTTTTCTTTAATTTCGTTTTCTATGACAGCTAAGATAAAGCAACACAATAAATTAGGCTCCACACATGCATCCATCATAAGGGCGGAAGGAAAGGACTTATGGTAGAGGGCCGGATTTGGATCATGATGTAATACTTAGGGTTACCCCATATCTCTCTTATAAAGATTTTTTTACCATTTTCACTTTTTTTTTTCTCACTTATTTTATTAAATTGAAAATTGGTTTTTTCAACTCCCAATCTCAACCGTCGAGAGCAATTGCATCAGGTGCAATACCCTATCTCAATCCCAAAAGACCTGTCCTTGTTATCCATAATTCACGTATTGGTTTGCTACAAATTTCCTACAAAACATCTTGATAAGATTAGAGTCATTAGACACCTATCACTTGTACCAGCTTGCTTTAAATAAAGCAACCTAAAGTCTATTTTGGAATCCTCCAGCCAAGGGAGAAAAATCCTCCACCCAAAGACATGTCCATCTCGATGTTGCCCCAAGTCTTTGGCTATAGAAACTTCAACTTTTTCTGATTTAATAGACTTCACTTGCAAAAGTTCCAACAATAATAAGCTGGACCCGGTGCTTTTGAAAATGAGGGATTCGCTAAAAAGCAAATTGCTCGTCCAGATCCCTTTTCTTTCTATTTTTTATTTTTTGTTATTTTGTTTTGACAAGTTTGAATTGATCGTGGGAATGTATGATGCAGAGACAGATTTCACCTACTGCGTATATACCCAAAATAGATTAAACTCTTTTAAGCTTGATGCATAATTTTAACCATATAAGAGAATTAATAAACGGTTACACATAAAGTTGTAGGAAAATTCCTTCTAGAAGATGCCAAAGGTGTTACATAGAAAAGTCTTCAGATAAATTTTGATAATATCTATGGCAGTATCACCTTTCAAGGAGATAAACGAAGTTGGCAAAAAATAATGGAAGAATTTGTTGATCTTTGCCAAGAGCATCATAGGTTAATTAGTATTTTTTAGTATTTTCAACAAAGATATTCAAAATTTAATCCATTCATCCACAATTATCAATATATTAAAAAAAAATTGTTAATCACCTATAATACTCTTTTAGTTAACAATCCAAAATACAGGATAACAAAGTTATCTGATATTGCATTTGTACTGTTTATCATAAAAGAGCTTGAAGACCCTTAAAATTATTTTAACAAAAATTGTCTCACATTTGAAAATTTTTCTAAAGAGAACTGAACTCCCTCAAAAGCCAAAAACAACTTTAAGCTGAGCCTATGATTCAGAAAAAGGATTTTTGCAATTTGTAATGGATAGATCTCTCGTAGTTCAAAATTAGAAATTTAAAGATGTATCTATTACTTTATTTAAAATTTAAATGATATAAAACTCTTAATATTGTTAGATTTAGAAAATAAAATAGAACTTCAAAATAAACTCTCTTCATTTTCAGAAATATGGAAGACCAAAATACACAATAATTGTCCTAAACCTAAATAATGCACTGCATCATTGCTCGGATTGATCATCTTTACTGTCCTTTTTTATTGCTGAGAGATCATCTTTACTGTCCTAGTAATCGTATGGAGATAAAGATGAATCAATAAAGCTGATTCATGCCTTCAAAAGCCATGTGTAATGGAATGGAAGAGATACAGAGGGTCCACCAAATATCACCCCCTTTTGTCAAAGAAAAAAAGGGTCAGACCAAAAAGATTAAACTTCATCAGCCTCAAATACTTTGTGAACTGTAGAAACCCTGACATGAAGGATAATAATCTAAAGAGGAGGTTTTGAGGAAGTATTGAGTAGCTATTGAGATTTACAGAAGGTGGCCTAGAAGGGTTTTATAGATCGAGAAGGTATCAAGAAAGTATCGAGCCAACTATCATGATATATTGAAAATACACTTTTCTGCTTTTCTTAAGCAAACTTTGTGTCTTCAACTTGATCTTCAATTACAGCTTTAACACACATCAAAACTCAATAAAAGACACATAATTTGACATGATTTGACAATACCAAAACACATGGACCTTACAATTTGTAATTAAATACTTCATGGATTTATTCATTAGTTTAATGGGCAGATCTTGAGATAAATTTTCGTGTGCTTTTTTATATTTGTTTCATTCAAAAAAGCTTTGGGCTTTTGTTGCCCTTCTGGATATTTTCATCTAGTGATTCACACAGTTTCCTGTGCTCTTATAGTAAGAGGTACAAGAAATTTGTAAGTCAATTAGATGGCTGAATAAGGAAAAGATTATTTCTATTTATAATGTCAGAAGTGCAAGAGGTTGAGATGCACCTCTACTTTAAAACAAACCTACAAAATCACAACTTTACGGTATATCTTGATCACCATATGCTGAAATGTTTTCATAAACCTATTCTAAATACATTGTTAATCAACATACACAACCAGAACCGTTTACACGTTTCTCAGCAAAAAAAAAAAAAAAAAAAAAAAAAAAACGTTTACAAGTTCCTTACTCAGATTATTTCTCCAAGTTATTGTGAAACGAAATAACATAAATTTATGAAGTACAATACTGTTGACAAGCCTTGAATATTCTAAAATTTATTTACTCACTTTGTGTTTAGTTTATTTGAAAAATCCTTTACACCACAACATGGGGTTTCAATCTACCTGATTATACCATTTAAAAGAAATGTCTTCCGCCTAAGCTATCTCAAATGGAGAATGTAACTGTTTAGAACGCCAGTGTTTGCTCGAATGTGAAATATAATAAAAGATAACCTTCTAATCTCTTTCGTGTGTTGACTTGAGTTGAGACAAGAAATAAGTTTTTTTTTTTTTTTTTTTAATGAACAAATTGGTCTTGCATTACAACGGGGTGAACTATTTGGTTAGAACAAAGAAGATTAATGAAGGCATATATGGGCTAAAGATCTCAAAAGTCTAAACCTAAAATCTTGATTTTAGATCATTTAAACCTTACATTGAGATAAGCTAGTCTTGGTTTCAAGACCACACTAGATTAAAAAAAAATCAATTAAAAATGTGATATTAGTGGAAAAATGGGAGAAAATGGGCAAATGCCCCTTTCAAAAAAAAAAAAAAAAATCCAGCATTTTGTCCCCTTTCCCAAATTAATTAGGAAAATGCCCCTCTTTTGAAACTCAATTTTCTCAAAATCGAGTTATAAAAAAAAAAAAAAAAATTGGAGCCCTATAGTGACGTTTTAAGGATCTATAGTGGCGTTTTGTAACTCGATCTCCATGAAGTCGAGTTACATGCAATTTTTTTTTCTTTTTTTTTTACCTATAACTCGACTTCATAGAGATCGAGTTACAAAGCACCACTATAAGTCCTTAAAACGTCACTATAAGTTCCTTAAAAATGCCACTATAGGGTTCTAAATTTTGGAAAAGTCAAATTTAAATTTTGGAAAGCAGGAATAGTATTTTCAACGGTTTTTAGTACTTTTTTCAACAGTTTCAACCGTCGAAAATAACCAAATTTCTTGTAGTCGAAGCAACCACTCAACAATAAAATAAATAAATATCAAACCTTAAAAAAAAAATTAATTTGACTAATGTTCTAAAAAATATATATTTCTAATTGTACTAATTTTTCCAAAATGAAACAATTGACAATCAAGTTACAAACAATAGATAAAATGGATGATGATTATGGAATACTAGCCCATTGCATGCGGAAATGAGTTTTTTTTTTTTAATTCTCATAATTTTTCATTTATCTCAATTTGAAGTTTATACATTTTCTCACTAATCATTTAAAACTAATTATACAACTAGAAGTGTCATGAGACTAATTTTAAAAAGTGAACAAATCTACAAACGAACATATATATAATTTCAATGCTATATTCAGCGTCCATTTTTTGGAATTAGTCTAATGAAACTCCTGACTGTATCAGTAATTTTAAATGCGTAATATTAATGAGAAAATATGTAAACCTCAAATTAGAATTAATAAATAATTATGACACTAAAAAAAGCATTATCGCACGTGCAAAATTCTTCGTGGGAATGGGAATGGGAATGATCTAACAAATTCTAACCCCCTGTGCACGGCAATGGCACTGCTGACACTGCCTGGATTAATGATATTTATTAAGTGGTAGTGGCCCTAGTCTGGATATAAAGATCAATCAATACGCAGATTCCTCATGGCTTTTCAAAGTGGAATAAAGGGGGCCTGCTCTTATAACTAAAAATGACCTCCCTTTTGTCAAAAGTCGTTCTAAAATATCAAAAGGGAACTTCCACTAATAATTAAAGTATGTAGACATCCTTCACGATTGAAGAGGAGGAGTTACATTCAAACCAAAAAAAAAAAAAAAGAAGAGGAGGAGTTTGATAATAATTCTAATGTAATTTGAATAATGCTAGAGATACAAATTATTTTATAAAAATATTTACAAATTGCTAATGTGATGAGTAATTATTGATAAATGAAAAAGTGATATTAATGGTGGATCTAGATGAAAACTAATAAGAGGTTGGCCACATTAACATTTTATATAAATGTTGTAAAATAATTTATGGCTATAGCATCACTCATGTAATTTAAAAGAATATAATTTAGAAGTTAAGACAAAATGTTGATGTAACAAACATGCACAAATCTAATTATGGAAGGATAAAAATGTTTATGACAATATAAATTTGAAATACTCATTATAAAATTCGATGTTGTTGTGAAAAGAATGTAATTCAAAGCAAAGGGAAGAGTGCAAATCTCCATGAGTTTACTGTGAATTGGCTTCAATTTGATTTTGCTACGAAAATGAAGGAGTTTGAAGAACACAAAGTTCTTTGAATTTGTTGATCTTCACATCTTAAAAGGGAAAAACATAGGAAACATATTGTCATGAACTAAGCCAATATTACAATCAAAGGGAGGCGGAGTATGAACAAAAAAAAATTCATGAAATTCCAAACTAGCTTCCCTTTAGTATTAACATACCATCAACAAATGAAAAGACACAAATAATTGTTTTTTTAATACATTACAATTAATGCGCCCAATTATATATCAAAAAGAAACTTGACATTTTTTTTTTTAAAAATCTTGAGGATCATCTATGATTAATTCCATATACTAAATATTGCAACAATTTCCCCTTTAATGTATAAAATCAAAAAGTTCATAAAACATCATCTTAAATTTTGTTGCGAATAGTGATGAAACCAAGATTTGAGTTTTAGGGGTTAAATTTGCTCACACGCACACACATGCACGTATACACGCACACTCTCTTGAAAAATGTCATTCATTAGTGATAAATTAATATTAAAAAAAAAAAAAACTCACATAGATAACAACAACAACAACAACAATAATAATAATAAAGATAATAATTATAAATAAAGATAATAATAATAATAATAATAACAACAACAACAACTCCACTCAATATCTTTTTATAAAATATGAAAACCAAACCATTGAACAATTACTAGTAAATTACCCATGAGATGTATAGATAATGTTGTAAAATTTTATATAAAATGGTTTTAGAGAATGTTATATATGTATTATAACATAATTGTTATAGAACTTTATTGGTAATGAGTTCATCATAAAAAGTAACAATTATAAATTGCGCACACATATCCATTATAATTATTCAATTGAAGTAATAAGAAATATTGATTAAAAAAAACAACTTTGAAGGAATATTATAGAATAAAAGTTTATATAAAATATGTCTTTCTCTTTCTACTTAATTATATAAAAAAAAAAAAAAATACACATCCCAAACACCCACAATCAATAACATAATTTACAAAACTCACAGATACACAACGTCCAATTTTAACATCAAAATCGTAATTGTCATTGTTACTCAATATAAAATGCAAGACCCCTTACTTTGGTTGTAGCCAACTCATACGGGTTAGAATTAGAAGAAACAATAATTAATGTTAGAGCTAGGTAGGTGTCGTTGAAATATTGAAGGTAAAAGACATTATTTTTGGTCTTTGTGTATTTGATATGAGATTACACGAATGGTTATGAGTAGATATATATAAAGGGTAGAAGTGCAAGATATGAAAATGCTGAATTAAAATGCAAAAAGTTTTGTATGTATGTGTGAGGGACGAAAAGTTATGAAACATTGAACCAAATGAAACAAAAAGTCAATATTTAATTTGTTCTTATCTTTGATGTGCCATTTGAGAATATTTTAATTCTCTTTGCATAGAATGTTTACTTGGCAGAATCTCATACTTTCTCACATGAGATCTTTGCTGCTTTATATATATATATATATATAAATTGATTTGTGTGCCTTTTTTTACTTGGAAGCCTTAAGTGACCGCCTCATTTGCCTAGCTGGCCTCCGCTTGAATACAATGAAAGAAATAGGCTTCTTTAAGCTTTATTTCTGTTAGGTATAGTTTGGAGTAAAATGATAAAGTGATTGTACAAGTATTACAGATAAAATGAACCAAGTAAAGGCTTGGAAGAGCATACCAACATAAAAAGGGAAACAGAAGCAAGGCAAAGTCAAAGAGATGGGTGAGCAATGGAAAAAAAACTCCATATGTTTTATTAAATAAAATTTTTATGCTTGCTGTTGTGGGCCAGTGGGCAATAAGAAAGCTGGTGTTGCAGTTATACGTTGTGATTGAAAGGAAAAACTTATTAAAGCTTGTGTCAAGCGAATCACTCAAAGCTCCCCTTGCTACTACAGAAGCTTTTGCTATAAGCTTAGAAGTACTGCAACAGCAACTAGCTCAAGAAATACAAACAAAGAAGATAGTAGTGGAAGGAGACTCCAAGGTATGTATCAATGGCTTTGTGAAAGAAGCTGAAAATCCGCCTTTGGAGATCATCATAATGCTAAAAGATATCAAGTCCTTAAGTAGTGCTTTTGATAGTTGTAGTTTTAAATGGATTGGGAAAAATGCTAATGATATTGCTTGCACTTGATGTAAATGGGATATGATAAACAATTTTTCAAGTTGTATAATGGAGATTACATAGTAATACAACCAAATTAGTATTGAAAAATCCCTCAAAAGAGATTTGATTATAATTGTAACGACTTTGGAACGATTAGTAATGGAAGTAGGATTTGCTAGACCCTTATTGCTTTGTATGGAGAGCATGTTTTGACCTTGGGCAATCTAATTTTTTGGCCCTAAATGTAGTGGGCTGTGTTTTGTTCTTCCAGATGGTCTAGACCCCTAGACCTTTTGCTTTCTCATTTACTCAGGAAAAAAAAAACAAAAACAAAAACAAAAACAAAACAAAAAAGCAGAAGGAGAAGATTAGTAGTGTTAGCATATGGCTTGACTATATCTATTTGAATAAACATTATTAATTTTGAAAGTGTTTATGTAAAAAACATGTGCAAAATATCTATTCAAGACAGGGAACGGAAAATAAGTAAATAACATTATGGATCTTTCCAAAAGCAATGGACCACCAATCTTTTAACTTTTATCAATAAATTTGAAACAGTTGTTGAAATACTTTTTATTATATAATATAAAAATATGTGACAAATTTTTATGTGCAAAAAATTAATAAAAATATGTTACAAATTTTTAAAACATCGTCTCATTTTCTTTATTTTATATCCTTTAAAAAAATTAATAAAAAATTTTTACGTTTTATAAGATATTTTTTATATACACTAACAAAAATAAAAGTAAAAATTGCGCAAAGTGACTTTTTTTCCCTTCTTTGTGTTGGTTGGTTCCTTCCCAATACCCGAGCACCTATATAATATTCACTTGCTTTAGCTATTAAGAAAATGGATTTTATTATTAGATGTCTTAGAGACATTTGTTAGTAAATTATTTTAGAAAAGCTTTTATGAGGAAAAAAAAAAAAAAAAAACAACAACAACTAATTTTTTGACAAATTTTTCAATTTCTCATAAAAATAGTATCAAAATTTTTATAAAATAATTCATTAACATATGCCCTAAAAATACTCGTTAACTAGACCCAAAATTTTTTTAAAAAATGAATCAAAATTTGTTTTAGTCTTCTAAATTTATTTCTATTCAATTAAATTTTCTAAGTTTCTAGTTCATTCAGTTAAGGTCTTTTCACTAAATTTTGAGTGTACAATTTTTATTTTCCAAATTTTTAAAATTAAAAAAATTTAATTAATTATTAGAAATTATTTTCAAAAAATATTTTTTTTTAAATTCAGGAAAATTGATAGAATAAACTTAAACCATAGAGTCCGTAATTGAAGAAAAGTGAAGTTAAGAGTACTTTTTTTATTGCTGAATACAGTTAAGAGTACTTTAAATAGGTTGTGGTAAACCTTCAATTTTTTCATTTTAAAATGAGGTGGTTTATTGACTTTATTCCAGTCTCTTCATTTCTTATCTTTCTTTTAAATCCTAGCCTTTAGTGAGATTCCTTCAATCCTGTCTCCAAAAGCCGTGTGTAATGGGTAAAGAGGGCAAGTGAACGGTAGAACCTCACTTCAGCCATAAGCATCGAAAAAGAGAAAAAACTAAAAACAGAAAGAGAGATGGAGGATGAGATCCAACACTTTAGCCATAAGCATCGATTGCTACTAAATAAGCATCGATTGCTACTAAATAAGTCCGACTTAGATTTTCATCACACCTGCGCTGCATGTTGGGATTTTCTCTGTGGCGACGTCTATTGTTGCTACGATTGTCAGTATTATCTTCACGAAGAATGTGCCAAGTTGAAGGATGAGATCGTTCACTTCCACCGGCCAAATCACTCTCTAAAGCTGCACGGTATTTCTGTGTCGAAGTATGGGCCTTTCAATTGCCATGTGTGTCGAAGTAGTTGTCTGGGCTTCACCTACCGCTGCACTAGTTGTGATTTCAAAATGGATGCTTTATGTTCATTCGAATCAGAGATTTCGTTACCAATTCACAACCACAAGCTAAAGCTACAGGTTGGTGATACTGAAACTGAACCATCATTTTTTTGCGATTTCTGTCATACTAGATGTTACAGTCATCGAGGACGGAGCTTACATTGTGAGGAGGATTGTAATTTCAAGATCGATCTTGACTGTGCTCGAATGCTTATGAACTCTAACTTCAAGCCCATTCAACATGTCAGCCACGAGCATTGGTTGATATATGATGATTGTATAAAAGCTAGGGATAGAAAGTACTGTGCAGCGTGCAGAAAAGTGTGCGACGGTGCTACCTTTTGTTGCAAGCCATGTTATTTCTTCCTTCACGAATCATGTGCCATGTATCCGACAGAAATCAAACTTTCCTTGCATTCAGATCATCCTCTAATGCTAAGCACTAGGAAAGAGAGGGAACGCTGCGATTTCTGCAACCTTATATGCCAAGACTTAACCTTCCGCTGTGACTTGTGCAATTTCAAGATTGATTATTTATGCGTCCGTATGCTCATCGGAATCCCTGAACTTCCAGAGATTGATCATTTCAGCCACCCCCATTCCTTGTTCCTCCACAAAGTCTTTGGCTTACCTGAAATGTTTGATAATGCTACCTGCTATGCGTGCAGGGAAGAACTCGCCCTTACTCCATACTACACTTGCTATAATTGTGCTTTCCATCTCCATGAATCATGCACTGTAGATCTAATCAAACATTATAGAGATTACATGCCCCAACATTACAAGCACATTCTAAACTCCTTTCACAAGCATCCATTAGAAATCGTTTACTATGTTAGAGAAGTCCCTGGTCTTGTTTGTTGTACTTTTTGCCGTAAATGTTGCTTCGGGCCTACCTACGTTTGCTTCATCTGCAAGTTCTTCTTGCATGAGTCCTGTCTAAAGCTCCTGGGAACAAATACAATCAGTCAAAATTCCTTCCATAAGCATCCACTGATAATCGTTGACAATAAGGTTAATGATTCTACTAGTTATTTCTTTATGAATAATGATTTTCCTAGTTGCTCTGCTTGCGGTGAAACTTGCTTTGAAAAATCCTTTGCTTGCTTGAAATGCAAGTTCTTAATCCACGAATTATGTCTTCAACTGCCCCATGAGATTCAGAATTTCTTCCACCCATGCCCTCTGTCTCTACAACAGGAGACTGCTGACTTTACATGCAGAGCCTGTGAAAAAAGTCGCTCCCAGTTTGCATACTGTTGTAATAGATGCCACTTTTTCCTTGATGTTGAATGTGCTCAAATGTTGACTAAAGGCCAAAGCTACCACCATCACCCCTTGATCCTCTGTAACAAGGAAAGTAATGATCATGTAGTTTCCTGCGATGGATGCAATCAAGTCAGCTCTATTGAAATATACGGTTGCATCCAATGTGATTTCTATCTCCACAGATCATGTGCTGCACTCCCACGTCAGATTGAACATCCTCTTCACCCAAAGCACACCCTCGATTTGTTTTTTGATGACAAGTTGTGCTGCACAGTCTCAATTTTAAAATCTCTGGATAAGAAGGGGGAAGTGAAATATTTGAGGTACAAGCATTTCTCAATCGGTGATTACCGAGGGGGGTACAAAGTTTGCTGTGGTGTATGTGAGAAACAAGTTTGTGGTCAATCATATGAATGCATTAGATGCAAATTCTTCATTCATCAAGATTGTATTGAACCTGTAGAAGAGTTGCAACATCCTTTAAAACCGCATGATAATGATAGTCTAATTGGCGTATCAAGAAGAACTCTTCATAAAAATAAATTTACATGTAGTGCTTGTTCTTGCAAGAGTTGCTTTGGTTTTTCCTATCGTTGTAGAAACTGCCGCTTTAAGTTGGATGTTAATTGCGCCTCATTAAAGCCTTCGATAGAGTGTATAGATCACGAGCATCTCCTTACTTTCTTCGAGAAAGTGCATGATGACCCTCAGTGTAAAGTTTGCAGAACTAGCAATTCTGATCTCTCATATTTGCGATGTGTAGAGTGCAATTTCAATGTCCATCTCTTGTGTGTTCCACTGCCGAGTACCATTAAGCATAAATGTCATATCGATCCCCTTTACCTTGAAGATTATTTTGTGGAAGATGATTCAGGTGAGTACTATTGTGATGCTTGTGAGAACAGGAGAACTCCATGGGAATGTGTTTATCACTGTGCAGGATGCGATAACTACGTGGCACATATGAATTGTGTGATTGATGAGGTACGTCCAAATTCACTATCTTATTATATGAATTCATTTTTTCTTTAATATAATTCATTATTTTTGGGGTTTTTTTAACCTGATATAAAATGAAAACAGCCTATAGATTCATACCATTCAATATTGGATAGTGTGTAATTTACCTTGGGTGCGGCTTCTGTTTTTGTTTTTTGTTTTTTGTTTTTTGTTTTTTTTTTTTTATGGAAGGGTGCGGCTTCTGTTGTTTTGATACTGAATTATGAAAGTTACAACATTCTTTACCAATCTAATGATTTTCGCAAAATTCATTTTAAAAGATAGATATTGACAGGTTGTGCATATTAAAGATGAACTAAGCCAAAAAAGAACCTTTCTTTTTTCTAATTGTTAGATATGAACATAAAACCTACTTTAACATACTCTTACTATTTCATCACTAACCAATCATACTCTTACTATTTCATCACTAACCAATTAACTCAAGAGCCAGAAGTATTTATGAAGACAATGATTTCCATAAAGGACAATGAATAATTGTTAATGATGTTTTTTTGTAGTGGGCATAGTTGTGAGTATAGTATGAATGTATGATCCACGGTACCTATTGTATGACATGTATAGCATCAAATGAAAAATGTATTGTATCATAGACACATATCTATTATGCTTATGAATCATATGACACATACATCAAGGGTTAAGGTTTCAACTTTGACCCTTTGACAGACCTTACATTCCTTGATATGCATCTTGAGCTCATTTTTCATCCCTTTCTGGCAGAAATCCTGCTTGGCTTTCTCCAAGTATTTTAGGTAACTAGAATGACAAGCCAAAAAGCTCTTGTGATGTAGGAAAAATTAGAGATTTTTCTAGCGTTTAGTTGTGGTGGGTTTAGGATTAGGAAAGAAGAAGAATTAGAGAGAAGTTAGGGCTATTTAGGGCTATGTGAACAATCCCAATGAACAGCATATAAAGACTCTTGTACTAGTAGTAATAAGATTCCTACTAGTATTAGGACTACTAATAAATCCTAATAAATACTAACTTCGATCAAAGTGAATAAACCAAAGATACTTAGAATACCTTAGAAGATTCTAGACTCAACTAAATTATCAAAATACCTTTAATTAGCAGGAATTGCAGAAATTATAGATTTGCCCTGCAATATAAAACTGACCATAACTGATAAAATAAAAACCCAAATTAAAAACTATTTTAACCCTAAAAGACTCATACTTCGACCATAAAAAGGGCACGACTTTCACTTCAATTGGACTTCACACAAGGACCCAATAGCAGATTTGCAAAGTAATAGCATATTAATCTTCCATGACTTCATCATACTCCTCCGGTTAGAAGAAACCCAACCTCGAGTTTTAAAGTGTTGAAGTATAAGAACCTTCAAACTTGAAACTTGTACCAACTCTTCAATCACCTTTGGAATCACCAGGAAAAAAAGAATCTTCCCTTCGCATCGTATCATTAAATTCATTTGGAATGATGAAATCAATAACCAATGGAATATCCAACTTCAAACCCTTCTTGAATTGATCTATGGTAGTAACATCAAAATCTTCCTTCATCTTCAATTTTCCATGGTCAATCTTATGCTCGTCTTGCTCCTTTGTGATCTCCATTGCAAGAATACCAATATCTTTCTTGGTATCAACTTTCCCATGATCAAACTTATTCTCATCTCGCTCCATCTCTCTAACTCCCTTTTGTGATACTATAGCTCTTTGTTTTGGAGTTTCAACAGCATCCTTAAGCTTGATCTTTTGTTTTTGCCTTTACTGTTCTAGTTGTTCTACACTCATGGGCTTTAACACAATTTGTGAATTATTGAACATAAATTTATATTCTTTGTCCTTTTCAATATGATACACATCTCGGTCATAAAGCCAAGGGCGACCTAATAAAATATGAGTCACTGTCATAGGAATAACATCACACCATATGGAATCATTAATTATATTACCCACGAGAAATAGAAACCAAGCATCATTTCCTTACCAAAATAAAGGTGCTATTTATCCACGCTACCTTGTATGGTCTAAGATGTGGTTTTATTGGTAGCTTTAACATTTCAACAGTAGCTTCAAAAACAACATTCATCTCACTACCACCATCAATAATAAGCATTCAACTTTCAGCTTCACAATGCACTATGGTCCTAAATTTTGAAGTTTGCTTCCAATCCCCCTCTTGCTTGGGAATAGCTCAAATATGCCCAACAACTAAAAGAAGAGATGTATCTTCTTCTTCTTCGCGATCACCATCTTCACGCATCAACATGATCCTAGATGATAAGTTTTGTCAAGTGGCTGAAGAAGATTTTGGCAAAGGACTTGTGATTTTAGGGTTAGGAAAGAAGAAGAATTAGAGAGAAGTTAGGGCTGTGTGAGAAGAAGAAGAATTACATGAGAAGTTAGGGCTGTTTAAGGTCTGTGTGAACAGTTCTCGTGAATAGTAACCTTAGAAAGAAAGAAGAGAAAATAAAGAGAAGAGAAAAGGAGAAAGAAACAACAAAGGCCAACGTGCCTGTCGCTCAAAACACTTAATTCTTATTAATCAATGCATTCTACTTTCTTTGAATACATAGAGCACAATATATATATATATATATATAATCTTACTTATACTAGTAGTAATAGGATTTCTACTAGTATTAGGACTATTAATAAAACCTAATAAATACTAACTTAGACCCAAAATAAATAAACCTAAGATACTTAGAATACTTTAGAAGATTATAGACTCAACTAAATTTCCAAAATACTCTTAATTCACAGGAATTACAAAAATTAAAATTTTTTCTCTTAATATAAAACTGACCATAACTAATAAAATAAAAACCCAAATTAAAAATTGTTTAATCCTAAAAGACTCATACTTAGACCATTAAAAGGGTGCAACTTTCACTTCAATTGGACTTCAAATGAGGACCCAATTGTGAACTTGCAAAGTAATACCGTATTAATCTTCCATGACTCCATCATATTGTGAACATAGTTTTGAAAGATAAATTAGCACAAGATACACTCTACCCTTGTAGAGTAAGAGACCATTCTGCAGTGTAAACCACTTCAAGTTATTGCCACCTTACTACAGGATGCCAAGAATTGCCTGGATATTGTCATTCATCTCATAACTGCAGAATGCCCATTCACAACAGCTATTAGAGCCAATAATTCCTTCTCATAGTAGACAAATGAATAGTTGTGGAAGACAACTGATTTATGTTCTTTCATCAAGATAGATTCCAGCCCCATACCTAATGCATCACACTCTATGGTCAAAGGCTTTGAAAAGATCAAGTTAAGCCGAAACTGGTGGGTTGGCTCTTGGTTACTGCTGTGTTTGAGTTTGATGAAGGCTTCCTGAGCCTTTTCATTTCAAAGGAAGGCATCTTTCTAATGCATTAATAGATTTTTTGAATTGGCCTCTGCAGCATAGTTGCAATCTTCTTAGGGTCAGTTTTAACCCATTGACCCTAGATCAAATGACCTAAGTACAACCCTCTAAACGGAAAATTTGCATTTTGACTTTTTCGCATACGACTGATGTTTCTGCAGTACCTCTAGCACAGCTCTTAAGTGCTGCAAATGATCCTCAAGAGACTTGCTAAAAACTAATATATCATCCAAGAATATATATATATATATATATATTTTTGGATCAGTATCATCAAAGAATACTAATACTAGATAAAAATAATGAATAAAGGCTCTCAGTTGGTTTAATAAATAAAAATGGGAAAAATCATAAACCATAAGATGAATAAATATAAATTAAAGTAAAATATAAATGAAAAAGAAGGAGAAGAATTATGTATCTCTACCATTAGAGAGGATGTTGAGGAGATGACACATTGGAGAGACTTCAATTAAGTAGTTAATATAATATATTGAGACATTACTTAACTTAAAAGCTTAAGTGTACAGGTTTGGGCTAAATTGTATTATTTTAATCACTCACACTTATCATTATTATCTAATGTGGGATTTCACTCACACATATGTACCTAATAATCTCTCCTGTACTTGTGAGTCATTGTTTCTTTGTGGTCTAGGAACAAGTCCTATTAGCTCCCCCTTACCTATTGAATTGCCCTAATGAGAATGGACTATGTAAGACACTAAAAATACTGGATGGAAGTGTAGAGCGATTGAAGATAGTTTTTGTGAGACTATGAGAACACTTGTGCTAAGCATGCGCTTGGTTGTGTTTGGTAACCAAGGAAAAAGGGGGTGGATTTTAGTGGAGTCTTAGTGTCTCCTTGTGCTCACAAAAAATGAATCTCCCCGATTTAGGGAGAAAATGTGGGAGGAAAAGGGGTAGATGGGAAATCACTCATCTACCTCTTTTCCATCCTTACCATGTACATGTTAAAAAAAAAAAAAAAAAAAAAATTCAAACAATAGAATTTTTTTTTTTTTTCTTTCCCTTTGTTTGTTAGATGTTTTTTTTTTTTTTTTTTATATATTTGTGTTAGTTTGTAAGTTTATAATAATTCAAAAAGTTATTTTTAATAAACTGTTAAAAAATTAGTTCATATTTTTTTATTGCAAAAGAATGGGTCTTCTTAGTTAGGACATGTAAGGTTGAAATTTATCAACCATCTTGTTGGCTTTATTCCGTGCCAATTTGCTTGTAATTTAGCACTTAGTAACCTTGTGTTTATGTGAGATTCATGTAAGGGTAGTCTGTGAAGAGAGTGTGAAGAAAAGCTCAAGTTTGTGTAAAGAAGCAGAGTTTCGCGGCTAGGACTCGCGACTGACTCGCGACTGGCAAGCCGCCAACTGCAGGCACGTGAGAAGCACACAGGGAAGCTGAAAGGTCGTGCCAGCTGTCGCACTATAGGACAGAAGTCCCAGGCTGGTCAGGCCGTTACGTCGCGACTTGAACTCGCGACTTGGATAAGCCGCGAGGCCAAGCCGCCAACCAGCCCTGTTTGGCAAAAACTGTCTCTTCGTATTCTAAACACACACCACTATATATAGACCCTTATACCCACTAAATTGAGAGAGCTTCCAAAGAGAATTTTTGAGAGAAATCCTAGAGAAAAACAAGATTGATTTATCCACAATCTTTACCTTAGAGTTTTTACAAATTCCTCTACTCTCTTCCTCTCTATTGATACATCCTTGAGAGGACATTGAACAAATCCTTTTCTAACCACACCCACGTCCGTGAGAAGGTTCATTTGGTGCTAAGGGAAGCAGTTTGGAAGGAACCAATATACATTGGTTGATCCTATGGTCTAGTAGCAGAATCTGGGAAGCTAAAGAAGAAATAGGTTCGGCGTAACCTTGTTGGAGCAAGAAGCTTAGAGGGCTTAGGTACTTGGGTAGATTAGGCTTGAAGAGTCTTCTGATGTTCATGTATCTCAACTACATTCTTTAGTGGATTATTGACCACTTGGAGGGCGGCGGAGAGGTTTTACACCGACGACTTCGGTTTCCTCTTCGATAACACATCGAGTGTTGTCCGTGTGTTTGCATCTTCCTTCCCTTTATCTTTGCCTTATATTTACTGCTGTAGATGTGTTTATATTTGGCTTAGATTAGTTATCAATTCTGTGTTTGGCTTATGTTCATATTCCGCATATTAATTGTTTGATTATAAGCTTGAATTGATATTTTGTAATTTGGGATCTAAACGTTGAGGGGTGTTTTATACACATATTGAACTTTCAGGACATAATAGAAAATTCAGACAAACAAACTTTTTCATCATCTTATTTTTCTTTTCAACCAAACAAAAATGTTCTATCATTCTACTTTTCCATCTTCTCAACCAAAAATACATGATGAAAAACTAAATTTTATTTTTTTATCCTCCTAACATATTTCATCCTCCCACTTTTCTATTTTCGTAACCAACCAAACCATAAGTGATGAGGAGGTCAATCAGTTTCCTTTAGCCTTCATTTGGGAGGAGGGAAATGAATAGAATAAAAATAAATGAAAATAATAATTTTAGAATATTCTTCCTTTATTTGAGAGTTTTAATGGTGGAAATGAAAAGTGCATTCCCTTGTTTAAGAGTTTAAAAGGAAGAGAATGGAATGGTAGGGGGAATACTGATTCTTCTCTATTATCTTAAAATCTCAAATTTTCATTCTCCCAAAATTTGTGAAAAATTAGTGGGAATGGAATCAAATTTAATGAATTCTTTTACTAAAACTCACAAAATATCCCTATATATTTAGCCATTTATTTTAAAATAGGGGTCTAATAATAATATTATCATGAAATGATTACATTCCATTCATTTCCCTTACTTAAATACATTTTGAAAACTCAAAAATATGTTAAAAACACAAGAGCTGTTTAGACCTCCAATTAAAAGTTACGACTCGATTGATTTTACACTAATTTAATACTAAGTGCGGAATAGTGTAAAAGCGAGGGGATAAACAAAAAAGCTACTCTAATCCATAAACAAAGCAACACAGCAGTAAAATGGAATGTAAAAGAGTATGGAAGAAAGATGCAAATACAAGATAACACGTCGATGTGTTATTGAAGAAGAAACCGAAGAACTCAACGAAAAACCTTTTCGCTGCCCTCCAAGCGGAAATCGATCTACTAGACAATCAATTAGGATACATGGGCTAGCAAGAGACTCTCCAAGCCTAATCTACCCGATGTACCTAAGCCTTCCAAACTCCTACTCCAACAAAGCTTCTCGGAACCGTGTCTTGTCTAATTCTCCGAATCCCGCAACAAGTTCCATGTTGCATCTGCCATCCTTGGCTTCTTCCAATGCTTTCCAGCAGCTCCAAAACACTCTCTACACTCTGAATAGGTGTGGGTTGTATTTGGGTACAAATCTTCTCTCAAGGTATGACAATGGGAAGAGATGAAGAAGAGGCTACAATGATTTCTCACTAAGGATGAGTAGCTCTCTCTCGAAGGATGGGTGTGAGTGTTGTAGAAAACCTATCTAGGGTTTTTCGCGCTGAATGGCCTCTCATACATTTGTGGGTAATGAGAGTATATATAGTATGGGTGAAAGGTAAGAAAGTCACACATTAAATTTCCTCCAGGAAGAATGTTTCGCGACTACCTCACGGGAAAGCCTTACCCACGAGACATTCGCAAAAATGACAGTCTGATACGACTCTTCAGCTTCCAGTCATGTGCTCCTCACATGGCGCTTTTGCGGGTTAGCTTCTCGTGAGCTTCTCGCGAAATTCACGGATTCCTCATTTTAGCTTGAGTCTTCACCAACTTCATACTAAACCTAATACAATAAAATCCCACAAAATACAAAGAAATAAATTAAAGTAATTACAACATTTTTTGTCATGGAATAAAGCCAACATAAAATATAGTTGTAAATCAGAACTTTACAATCTCCTCCTTTGGCTATTCCATGACAAAACACCCTATAACAGACTCTAGACTTAAACGTGAGTTTGGGAACAATGGCAAAACTCACTCACACCTAAATCTAAAATCTGTGATGCACTTGGAACAAGATACCTATAACTTTAAACACTTGCACAAAACGCATTAGACCCTCAAGGTAAATCAAGTGATAAAGGGACAAGTATAATATAACAAGTAAATAGCGATTAAGTAAACATGATGTGAAACATGTGAGCAACTTAATCATACACCAAAACAGTCATATGGAAATGACTACAATGATCATATAGCAAAGCAAATGATCATCCGAACATGCAACTAATAAAGCACAATATCATAAGGATAAAAGCATGTCCAACAAAAAAGCACAATGCAATGAGAGCAATAAAGCATATCAAATCACAATAAAGCAACAAGAAAACAAGCATAAAGTAAATCAAGGTTTTCTAAAAAAAAATTGTCTTCTCCCCTTTGATATATGCATCTCCCCTATGGCTTTCTCCCCCGACGAATGTGCACAAGGTAGAATTTCTCCCCCTAAGAGTGTGCACATGAGTCATATAGAAATGACGATACCCTCCCCCTCACGAATAGACAAATTAATCAAGAGGAATGAGGCAAAGAAAAGAAGATATGAACAAGGGTAAAAGATGATGCATGAGGGGTTCAAGATTTATGAGAAAATAAAGCTTAAATGCAAAATAAAACATCTTTAAAAAATGCTACAAAGCATAAAGTAAACATGACATGCTAAGGATGAAGGATCATGATATAGACCTAGGCATGACAAAGACACAAGAACATGTTATATGTGCTAAAGGGTCTCAAAAGACTTAACTAGCATGAGTGAATGCAAAACATGTCAAGTGTTAGAGTGTGTGCAGCAAAGGTGTATCTAGTGTGCATGTGAGATGCATGACCAATACATGAAAAAGCACTCTTGGGGTAAAGTGTATAAAACACACCACCAATTATCAAAACATGATAAATATGAATAACTACGGTGATCCCCAAAGTTTGGTACTCATCGGAGTCCAAAACAACGAGAAAATGTCATTTGGGCATTTTATCAAACACTTAGAGTGCACACATTACACAAGTATGTTAAACAATGTAAGAACATACGAAAATCTTCCTTAAAAACATGTTATTTTTGCCACAAGGGGCCAACAACCAAAGCAAATCATCGTTTAAAACAAAGCTCAGTAAAAAAGAATGACAAAAATTAAGTTTTTCAACTCCTATTTAAGAAAATTCCAACTATGAACATAAAACCCCCAAAAACATAATCTAAGGATCATAATCAATGAAAAGAGTTAAAAATTACCTTAGAGATGTTAATGGAATGAAAAACACTTGAATTTAGTTGGGTTTTGATGTAGAAACATTAAAAGAAGGGTTTGGGAGAAGATGGGAGGCGTTTAAAGCAAATGACCCACGAAATGCCCTTTAAAAAGCAGATCTAGAAATTTTCGCCAGTATCTTGTTAGTTAGAATCCCGCGAAAATTTCGCTAGTATCTCGCTAGTATTTCGCTAATATCTCGTTAGTAAGCATTACTCGCAAAACAGCCACAAAACAGTTGCGAAACTCTCTGTCAAAGCTGAAAAACTTAAGAATTGGACCATTTAACTCCCAGTTGAGCATACACATGAAATTGGTCACGAAAAAATCCAGAAAACATGGTTTTCACACAAAAACATCTTGAAAAACTTTGAAAAATATGGGTGATACAAATCACTTCCAAAAGCAAACAAAAAGAACAAAAATCTTTTTGGTTTGATCCACATCTGGTTGAGTACACACACATCACATTTGAACATGTACAATCACACAAATGAAATAAGCATTCATTGAACAATAGACTTGTGTGTTGTGTGTGAGTATCAAATGTGGAATAGTCTTTAGACTAGAGTAAGGCTTCAATGATCAATTTAATCAAGTTATACACAACTAGTACTAAGTTAAATGGTCTATCTCAATTATGGAAACGAACATATATGACATCCCACAAATTGATTACAAATCTTAGAAGCTTTTCATTTGGCTTCTGCATTAATCATAACATTTGATCCTTTTTGGATAAAACATCTCTTTTTGAGATTGGTGCTTGAAATTTTTGATATTTCAACATTTAGAATTAGCCTTTGGCTTTTTGAGCACCATACATTTCAAAATAAAAGTCGCTTTCCCTTTTTCCTAGTCAAATACTAGTACGTGCGATAGGCTTTTGCAGCTCAATATCTCTTTTCATTTGGAGATTTACATTTGATGAGCTCTTTTGCAAAAACATAAAAATAAAGTGGGAAGAGATATAGGCACAAGTCTATGCAATTATCAAGATTATCAAGACTATTAACCAATCATTCATGACAAGCTTGAAGATCTATTTACAACAATCACACATAGTTTTCAAGATTTCGTCCTCACATATAAAAGTGCATATGAAATAAGGTAAGCTCGTAAATGCACTACGCCATTAGTACAAAGGTACTAGGCCAAACTCACATGTGACATGTGCTCAAATATATACGATCAAACTTTTTCAATTTTTCACTTTTTATGTGGTTTTAGATTTTTACTCATGCAAAACTAAAGTAATAAAGTAAGATCAAAAACAAAAACAAAAACAAAAAAAAGTATATAAAGAGATGCATGACGCACAGATGCATGACGCACAAATGCATGACAATGAAGCACCTAATGCATGAAGGGTCCTACAAAAATCGAAAGAATTAGATCAAGGACCAAAAGAGCAAAAGTTCAACCATAGGAATCCTTCCTCATCCAAACGGAACAATTGTTTAGAATGAGTGTCTCATGAGAAGTGAGATGAGGGTTGGAAGAATGAGAACCGGAGATGCACATAGATAAGGAGTTAAGAGTATTAAACACTTTCTCTAACAGCATGCTATTTTCACTCAAATTTGGTTTATCCTTTTTAGCACTACTTCCAAGAAGTTCAAGTTTTTCTTTTCTTTTTATTCTTTTAAGAGCATGAAACTTAGAGTTTTGAGGTCTTAGATGACCAAAAACACCACAATGGTGACAAACAATGTGTTTAGGTCCATTAGGCTTTTTGGAAATGGATCTAACAACTTGGTTTTGTTCTCTCTTCAACTTAGAACATTGAGGCCTTATATGACCAATCACACCACAATGGTGATAAGTTGGAATAAATTTAGATCTATCTAAAGCCTTAGGTTGAGACCTAAACAAATGCTTAGGCTTAAGAGCCTGTCTCTCCACTTTTTGGTTTCTTTGTGTGGAGGAATGTACACCGATTTGTCCTTTGATGTAGAACATACAATAGGCACAACATCGGGTACCATAACATGATTGCAACATATATTTTCATCCTTTTTAGCAATAGGTTTAGCAATCAAACACTTTGCATGCATTTTAAGAGATTCATTTTCACATGTTAGCTCATCAACAAGTTTGTTAGACAAAATAAGTTTAGCATCCAAGTCTATATTTAAACATTCAAACTCTTTCAGCTTTTCAAGAGAATTTTCAGCAAATTTCTTATATTTCTCAACCAATTTGTTGGATTCATTGAGCTTAGTAATCAAATAATCATTTTCACAAAATAACTTGCTCAAATTCTTTTGAAACTTATTAGCATTTTTCTTCAAGAGTTTGTCAACAACACCCATAGATTCAAGTAACATGTCATCACAATTATGAGGATTAATAGTAATAGAGGCATTTTCACAAACAGATGGCATGTTACAATCAACAACATCCATAGAAGCATACAAAGTATTGTCCATGGCAAAACACACAAGGGGTCAAGGATCACACTTAGGTAATGAAACCAAAACAAGTGTACCCGCTCTGATACCAATTGAAAGTTTTAAAATGTGTTGAAAACACAAGAGCTGTTTAGACCCTCAATTAAAAGTTACGACTCTATTGATTTTACACTAACTTAATACTAAGTGCGGAATAGTGTAAAAGCAAGCAGATAAACAAACAAGCTACTCTAATCCATAAACAGAGCAACACAGTAGTAAAATGGAATGTAAAAGAGCAGGGAAGAAAGATGCAAACACAAGATAACACGCCGATGTGTTGTTAAAGAGGAAACCGAATAACTAGGCGAAAGACCTCTCCGCCGACCTCCAAGTAGAAATCGATCCACCAGACAATCAGTTGGTATACATGGGTTAGTAAGAGACCCTCCAAGCCTAATCTATCTGATGTACCTAAGCCCTCCAAGCTCTTACTCCAACAAAGCTTCTCGGAACCATGTCTTGTCTAGTTCTCTGGATCCCGCAACAAGCTCCATGTTGCATTTGCCATCCTTGACTTCTTCCAATGCTTCCTAGCAACTCCAAAACACTCACCACACTCTGAATATGTGTGGGTTGTGTTTGGGTACAAATCTCCTCTCAAAGTATGACAATCAAAGAGGGATGGAAAAGGGTACAATGATTTTTCACTAAGGATGAGTAGCTCTCTCTCAAAAGATGGGTGTAAGTGTTGTAGAAAAGTTATCTAGGGTTTTTCTCTCTGAATGGCCTCTCATACATTTGTGGGTAATGAGAGTATATATAGTATGGGTCAAGGGTAAGAAAGTCACACATTAAATTTCCTCCAAGCAGAATGTTTCACGACTACCTCGCGAGAAGGCCTTACCCACGAGACACTCGCGAAAACAACAGCTTGGCACGACTATTCAGTTTCCAGTCATGTGCTCTTCACATGGCTCTTTCGCGGGTTAGCTTCTCGCGAAATCCACGTATTCTTCATTTTAGCTTGAGTCTTCACCAACTTCATACTAAACCCAATACAATAAAATCCCACAATATACAAGGAAATAAATTAAAGCAATTATAATATTTTTTGTCATGGAATAAAGCCAACATAAAATATAGCTGTAAAAGAAAAGAAAAAAACAGCATTGGGGACCATTTTAGAAAGCCAACATAAAGCCATTCATTCACATTCTTTTATGATCATTCCATTACATTACATACCATTTCATTCCCTTATTATGATCTCCCAAACGAAGCTCTAGGGGACCAACCCTTACAAAAACAGCATTGGGTCCATCTTTTACATGTTATAAAAGAAAAGAAAAAAACAAAAAAATCTAGGACCAGAGTTTTTATCACACTTTTTCCTACAACTATCCTATATGGTTGATTATAAGTGGTGGGTCAATGTGAAAGTTACAAGTAGTTAATCACAACTTATCACATAATATAGTTGTAATAACCATATTAGGCATTAATAAACTTCCTGTTAACCAAAAAAAAAAAAGATAGTTGTAATAAAGGGCAGCGGTGAAACTAGGGGAGCCATGACCCTCCTAACTTTTTCAATTTTCCATTAAGGGTAGATGATAAATTAGAATTTATACAGAAAATTACTCATTGGTCCCTTCAAATTTCAGAAATTTAATCCCTCAAAATCTAAAATTTAGATCTTAAACATTGCCGCTCAAAATTTTGAAGTATCCAACAAAACCCAAATAATATATATATATAGTCAAAGTTGAAAGAAAATCGAATTAGATTTTAAATTGAAATTCAATTAGAGTTTAATTTTGTGCTATGTATCTTATCTAATATAAACTTTTAAATTTTTGTGCCAAGTGATTAATTCAGTATAAAATTCGGATTTCAATTACAATTTAATTTTGCACCACGTGTCCCATTTAATCTAAGTTTTTTAATTTTTGTGCCAATTGAGTTAATTCACTGTAGAAAACGAGGGGTCCAATATAAATAAACCATAAAGAAACCTAAACATATATCTAACTATATATACTGATAGGCCACAAATTGTATGACTTCTTGTGATTTAAACTAATTAATTAATTTAGCCAAGTTATTAATTAATCAATTTATCATGCAAACGCGTGGCAGCACAAACAAATCACCAAAACTAAATATGCAGCGGAAAAGTAAATAACTCGGTGATTTGTTCACGAATGGGGAAAACCCTAACGGCAAAAACCCCATCGAGTGATTTTCAGGTCACCACTCCCGAAATTCCACTATTATCAAATCAAGCGGTTACAAGTAAAGGAATCCCAAGTACCTTACCAACCTACAGTTGAACCCTTACCCCAATACCCAATTGGACTTGATCTGTAGCGACAGTTTCCCCTTTTGATGCATGGCTCCCAAGTACGTGACTAACCAGATGCGCGGATCCCAGTACGCGACTTCAAACACCAACTTTAGAAAGAGAGGTTGGCTGCAAAGTTCTTCAGTTCATCCTTTATGATGAATAACACGAAGATGCTTGGTTATAAAACCATATGGTGCAAATACACAGCAACTTCTTGAAAGAAGATGAACTAGGTCAAGAATTTCGTCTTTGATCACAACTTGCTTGAACAAGGATTGCTCAATACTTTTGCAACTTGTGTCTATGTTGACGGCTCTTAAAACACTCCATTTGTATGTTTAGGGTTAGAAGAAAAGAAGGCCCAAAAACATATTCACAGATCCCAAGAAAATCAGATTGGAAATCTGAAATTTTAAATCTCGACAGATAGCAGGTGTCGAGGTAGCTATCGAGCAGGTGTCGAGCTTTAAAATCTGTGCACTTCAGCTTGCTTTTTCTTGGACAGACTTAATGACTTCAACACTTGATCTTGAAACCTTGTTTCTTGAAGTATTAAAAACACCTAGAACTACCCAATTACAAGTAGAGTGCATTTTGTCAAGAGATTAGTCAATTTACATAAATATTATGACATATGTTCTTAACATGTGAACACATATGTCCTAACATATACAAAATTAGAGGAAAAGAAAGTTTGAATGGTTTTATATTTATGAGCTATTTTTTTGTGTAACTAAAAATAATTCAAATTTATAATTTATTTATGTAATATACAATGATTACGTACAATCCATTACAAACTAGGTTATATATATATATATATATAAACCAATGCTTAAAAGAAAATTAAATTAGAATCAAAATTGGATTTTGATTTTGTTAGCTTTCCATAAAAAAATAAATTTTTTAGAGTTTTTCTGTTATTTTTTTTTTCTCTAAACTAATGAAATATTTTTTATATTGCTTTTATTCATATATTTTCTATTCTTATAACTTTTTTTTTCTCTCAACTAATTGAGCATGTTTTTTATACAGTTTCCATTAAGATATTTTGTATGCGAAGAACTTGAACAAAAAAAATTGTAATTGAGCTGAATGATCTCATGCCAAGGGAGTCAATACCGTACCGGAGACTGTACCGGTTTGACTAGCGGTACGATATATTTCGGATACCGGTCAATACCGGTGTACCGTTTCGGATTTACCGCTATATATATATATATATATATAAATTCATAGATTAGACTAATTTGTAATCTTAAACCCCATACAAGCCCAAGCCCAAGCCCAAGCTCAAGTCTATACATCTATATCTATAAAAAGAATTAAAAATTATGTCAAATTTAAAATACTAAGCTTTCACACGTGAGCTAACTTGAGGATTTAAAAAATAAAAATAAAAATAAAAATAGAGTATCTGACATGGGAAAGGACATTTGAGCTTTCACCGGTTTTTAGGAGCTAAGAATTAATATAAAAAAGAAAAAAATCTGACATAAAAAATTTGCTTTTGATTTCATACCTCACTTTTGCAAGCTGTCAACTTTATTGGTATTTAAAAAAGCTGAAATTCAGTCTTGGCTTAAGTTGGACGCATCCAAGAACGTGGAAAGCGAAAGAAAATTTGAAAGAGAGAAAGAGAACGCCGGGCAACCAAGAAAGAAGAAAGAGAAAGAAAATCTGAAAGAGAGAAAAAGAACGCCGGTCAAGTCTGGAATTTGAGGGAGGAAAACCATGCACTACGAGTTTGAGAAACTGCAAGTGATGCCGGTGAGTGGAGAGATGAGGGAGTGAGAACTTTTTTTTTTTTTTTTTTTTTTTTTTTTTTTTTTCCTTCTTCCTCTTTTTCTTGTTTCGGCCCGGTATGCATTTACCAGCCGGAACACCCGGATTTTGCCGGTACGGCCGGTACGAGGCCGGTACGCCCGGTATTTTTTCCGGTACGAAATAAGGGGGTTGAACGTACCGGATCACCGGCCGGTACGGTACGAGATTCACTTCCTTGTCTCATGCACCTATCCATATTCAATTTATAAGATACTACTGAACCAATTTATTCTATTTATTTTGTGTTGTATTTAGTAGAATTTCACGTACAATGATTGTGAATTGATATTGTACATGTCGTATTTAATAATAATGATTTTTAAAATTATATACATAATAACAATGTAATGAGAAACTTGACGTAACTATATCATGAAAATTGCAAGGAAAAACCATTTTAGTACCTTTAAATGTCCTGGTCAAACTAATGTCCTATATGTTTAATAACTCAAGCTTACATCAATAGCACCACTTTAATTTATCATTTCCGTATGTAAGCACAGGTTACATATTAGTTTAATTGCAAACAAAAAGTTAAATTGGTACAAATAATTAGCTCCCAAAAAATGCCCCATTTCTCAGCCCACAGCCCTCCAAAAATTAGATTTAAAAGGAAAAAAGAAACCAAATTTTCTCTTTTAATAGATCCAAATCACCAAAGATCAATGATCTAAAATTATTTTTACAGAAAAACCCAAAACAAATCTAAGTAATAGTGTGCTGTGTACCCATTCTA
The DNA here is from genome assembly GCA_023736055.1 of Quercus glauca. Classification (NCBI taxonomy): domain Eukaryota; kingdom Viridiplantae; phylum Streptophyta; class Magnoliopsida; order Fagales; family Fagaceae; genus Quercus; species Quercus glauca. The sequence goes on along the minus strand of CM043318.1, from coordinate 74,107,755 downwards.
ACGTGCCGCTAGTCACCTCGCCTTGAATCCATGGTTGTTTGTCGACTCCATGCTTCTATGCCTAGCACTACCACTGGTATCTCTCTCTCTCTAATCTGTAAACGGTAGTGTATTGCTGAAGAGTGACTGCGGGAAGTATAAACTAGATTAAAGAAGTTTAGTAGTTTACTTTGTTTATATATAGTTATATATATATATATATATATATATATATATAGATTAGACTCTCTCTCTCTCTCTCTCTCTCTATATATATATATATATGATAGTGTTGCTTATTATAAATTAATTTATTTGTCTTTGGTTTTGGTTTCAAGATTTGAGATTTGCTTAATTGTTGTTTTAATTTAACGGGTTTCAATTAGTTCAACTAATAAAGTCTCTAATGATTAAATAAAAGATCAACGGTTCAATTTCCACCTACACCTAAAACTGATTGGTGTTTTGGTTTGATGATAAAGAGTTATATTATCAAGAGCAAACCATAGGTTGAAACTCTCTTAAAAAAATTTGTCATTCTATTTTTTATCTCACTATATTTGCTTAGCAGTTTAAACTAATTGTTCATACATTTTTTTCTTTCTTTCTAAATTAACTAAATAATTAGTTTATAAAAATCAAAATTAATGTTTTAAAATGTGAATAATTCATGGGAAACATCTACAATTTATAACCCAATAACAAACAAATGCCTTTGTAAATTCCTAATGAAATCTGAAAGTTCAATATGTGTATAAAACACCCTTGAACGTTTAGACCCCAAATTATAAAATATCAATTCAAGTTTATAATCAAACAATTAATATTTTGAATATGAACATACGCCAATCACAAAATTGATAACTAATCTATGCCAAATATAAACACATCCACAACAGTAAATATAAGGCAAAGATAAAGGGAAGGAAGATGCAAAAACATGGACAACACACGATTTGTTATCAAAGAGGAAACCGAAGTCCTCGGTGTAAAACCTCTCCGCCGCCCTCCAAGCGGTCAAATAATCCGCTAAAGAATATAGTTGGGATACATGAACAGCAAAAGACCCTCCAAGCCTAATCTACCCAAGTACCTAACCCTCCAAGCTTCTTGCTCCAACGAGGTTACGCTGAACTTATTTCTTCTTTAACTTCCCGGATTCCGCTACTAGACCATTGCATCAACCAATGTATATTGGTTCCTTCCAAACTGCTTCCCTTAGCACCAAATGAACCTTCTCACAGACGTGGGTGTGGTGAGAAAAGGATTTGGTCAATGACCTCTCAAGGGTATGACAATGGAGAGGAAAAGAGTAGAGAAATTTGTAGAGTCTCTAAAGTAAAGATTCAGGATGAGGCAATCTTGTTTTTCTTTAGGGTTTCTCTCACAAAATTCTCTCTAGAAGCTCTCTCAATTTAGTCGGTATAAGGGTCTATATACAGTGGTATGTGTTTAGAATACGAATAGTCAGTTTTTGCCAAACAGGGCTGATTGGCAGCTTGTCCAAGTCACGAGTTCAAGTCGCGACGTAACGGCCTGGCCAGCCTGGGACTTTTGTCCTGTAGTGCGACAGCTGGCGCGACTCTTCAGCTCCCCTGTGTGCATCTCACATGCCAGCATTTGGCGGTTTGCAAGACGCGAGTCCTAGCCGCAAAACTCTGCCTTCTTGCACATACTTGAGCTTTTCTTCACATCTTCTCACACACTACCCTTACAATAATTCCACCTAAATACAAAGTTACTAAGTGCTTAAATTACAAGCAAATTGGCATGGAATAAAACCAACAAGATGGTTGATAAATTTCAACCTTATAAAATCTCCTAAAAATCCCAACAAAAACCCAAAAAAACAACAAAAACCCCACCCAAACAACACAGAAAACCAGCACAATTCCAACTATCTTCATAAGAGAAACCAAAAAAAAAAAAAAAGCACACCATATCACAAGATAGGCCATGTCGTGATCCACGACGCCGCCGCGAGAGTCTGTTGAAAGCGAGTTCTAGATTGAAGTACCACCACCACTACTACGTTGGTTTTGATCTGAGAGAGAGAGGGATGAGAGTTCGTTGACAATGTTGATTGCGGTTGGAATCAAGAAGATCCTTGCATGGTGGTGTTGTTGATGCCGGTGACCAAGCCATGAGTTTCAGCGGGGCTAAGGTTCAGTTAGAAAGAGTTTTGAGAAAGGAACAAGATAGAAAAGAGAGAGAGGAAGATGAGAAAATGAATTAATGGTGTGTGGTTTTCAGGGACAAAGTTGTCTTTTGAGGACCAAATTGGTGAATTTTAGAATGTTTTGAACTTAGTTGGTATTATCACAAACCTTAGGGTAGATTTGTGAAATTTACCCAAAATATTTTATACATTTTTGGGGTTCCCATTGTGAACATGGTTCCAGCCCTTCAGTAGGAAAAGGTATACCATAAATTGGGTGTATAGATCCACCCTCTCATGGCACATACCTCTTTAGAGAGAGAGAGAGAGAGAGAGAGAGAGAGATAAAACAAATAAACATTGAAGGTGTTAGGTTCTAAGGTCTTAGGATTTTATGTATTTAGAACTCTAATTTGTAATGTTGGCAAACCATGATCAAAACAATGTATTTAGTCTTGTTTAAGTTGCTCAAAGTTGGTTAAATATTGTAAAGTTGGAATCGAGTGACTGCAGAAGCATTGGGGCTTCTCGGCCTGGCTCGATCGATCGAAGGTTAGACTCGATCGATCGAAAGTCGGCCCAGATGCGTTTTTCTGCAGAATTCCAACTCAGCCCTAACTCCTTAAACGTTTAGGGTTTTTTGTTTTTGCCCTAGGTATATAAGGCAAACCCTAGCTACGTTTTTCAGAGTTGCACAAGTTGTATTGTTGCTCATACATTGCGGTTTTGTGTAAATCTCTTGTGAGCTCTAGAGGAGCTTTCCTTTACACAAAGCTTAGGGTTTTCAAGATTGAGATCACTTCAACATCTTGATGATCAACTTGGTTGCTGCCTTTGAAGCTTAAAGATAAACAAGTGAGGAGCTTGTAGCTGATTGAAGGGATTCAAAGAAAGAAGTAGTCCGTGGATTCGGAGCCTGCGCGTGGTCGTGTCAGGAAGTTACTACTGGTGTGTAGCATTAGGAAGTCAAGCGGGGAGCTTGTAAGTTCTTTTGTAAGAACTTCAATTCTTTCTTAGTGGATTCCGTTTTGCCTTGAGGATCGGTGGGTAAAATCCTCCCCAGGTTTTTTTACCGGTTTGGTTTTCCTGGGTGATCATATCACTGTGTTCTTTATTATTTCCGCTGCTTTATATGTTTATATGCATGATATGATTTTGTGATTGTTTTAACCTAGAATTGCATAATTTGACTAAGTAACAACTTGGCTAATTAATCTAGGCTACGTAATCTGGTTATAGTTTAAGGGGTCTAAACCGTTCAGAAGGTTTTTTTTTTTTTTTTTTTTTTTTTTTTTTTTTTTTTATAATCAATAAACATTGAACGTTAGTATGACAACATAACTGATATTTCAAGTATAGTCACCAAAAATTAAGCCATAAAAATTAAAAATAGCAAATCTTATCACCAAAGAACATAATTATAATTTTTATTTATCCACTTCCTTTAGCTGTTGTCTTGACTTTGCAGTTTGCAGACCTATATTGTTCATTACCTTGGTTTTAATTTCCGGTTGTTTAGCAGGTGTTACTTTCACTTAGCGGAAGGCGTGGAAATGTGAAATTGAGAAGACTGAATAGAATGAAGCTTGAAAAGCGAATGAAAGAAATACACTTCACTTCAGAATACATATTTAGCTTTTTTAATGAAGATGAGAAAAAGGAATTCGTCAGGATTGAAGCAGAAGTAGGTGATTTGATTGGAAAGATAATGTCTAGAGCTGAGTTTAGGAATATGGAAGATATTCTAGAAAATTCATATTCAGACGAGATATTCATATTGCTCTTGAAGAATGTTAAGTTTTATGCGGAAGATTTCCGAATGAGGGTTGTGCAATATACAAATACTGCATCTGTCAAGGACTACATTTACGAGTTGGAGAATGCCAAGCTTGATGTGAGAGATTCAAGAATGACTTTTTGGGATTTGGAGTCTGAAGTTGTGAAGGTAAGGGGCTACATGGTCTCTCGAAACTTTGAACTAATTCTAAAGAGCTTATTTGAAAAATTCGGGGATTTTAGCGCTGGCTCCAGTTTACAGCCAAGGACAAAGACGCGTCTCGTCAACATATTTGGTGGAGTTGCACACAGCATGTGCAACACAGAGGTCACGACGGAGTTACTTTTCAACTGGTGGAAGAACTTTAAGCTTGTGCAGCACGCCGGATTCAATATTCAGTTTGCCTTGGATAAGTTGTATAAACTTGCACAATCGTGGTTTTGTCTTCATCGTGAATTTCTAACTAATGAGACCCTTCTCAGTTATCATGTCCAGATTCGTGATCTAACAACTAAGTTTGAGGAACTCAAAGTCAAACAGAAGCAATGTGTAGCATCTACAAAAAGAGAATCACTACCGGAGGCGGAGATGGAGCGCTGGATTGCTGACATTGAGCTGATTTTGAAAACACCAAGGACATGTTTTCTGTGATATCAAAGCTGGATGAGTGCAGTGTGATAGTGTTACTGAGTTCATTTATGTAGTCTCCGGGCTTCTTCCTGGGAATTTATTTAGGCCTTTGTTCATGGTCCTTTCTTTTCATGTTGTGACGTTGTTCTTGCTTTTCTTTCCCCGAGTTAAATTGTTATGGGAACTATTTGCAGTTAAATACCTCATGTATTTATTCATCAATGGGTAGAATTTGAGACAAATTATCATATGGTTCTTGTTAATTTTTTCCTTCAAAAAATGTATGGGCTTTGGTTGTCCTTTGGGATCTTTTTCTCAAAATTCCTTTCTTCTATTTGATCTAGTGAAGTACACGGCTTCTATTTTATTAGAAGCTTCCCTTATCACAGCAACATTCATGTTATATTTATATAGTGCAAAGGACAATGACACGTTTCCTTAACATATTCTGTGGAGTTGCACACAACATGTGCAATGCAGAGGTCATTCTAAATTTACTTTTCAATTGGTGGAAGAACTTTAAGATTTTGCAGCATGGCGGGTTCGAATTTCAGTTTGCATTTGATCACTTGTATAGACTCGCACAATTGTGTATTCGTCTTCAGCTTAGAAAAAATAAAACCCTTTACAATTATCAGCTCAAGAATCATAACTAACGACTGACTTGGAGGAACACAAAATTAAACAGATGCATGTAGCATCTACATAAAAAATAATATAAAAAATAAATAAATAAATCTCAGATAGAATGCTTTTTCTCTATGGATAGGACTAGAAGGAATGCTTAGGGTCCATTTGGTAACAGCGTTTAAGTATTGTTGTTCAGTTTTTAGTATTTTGGAAATACGTGTTTAAGCATTATAGAAACTAGTCGCTAACCCATGTAATGCACGGAAAAATTAAAAAAAAAAAAAAATCATCAAGCACTGTCATTTTCACCTTCATGTATGTATTTTGAATTGATATTAGCTGCATTGAAAACTACAAATAAAATATAAAATAAAATACTAATTGCACAAATAAAAACCCATTAACCTTTTTCTTTTCTTTCTAAACTAAAAATAGTACCAACCCAAAATAAGTGAATCACTGATTCCATAACATCCAAATTGCGAGCAGCACAGAAACGTTGAATCAAAGAACACTAAGAAAAGTGTCAAGTTGACTCAGCATTAAAATCACAATTATTTGTAATTACTTAAATAAACAATTACTTTGAATCGTTATTAGAAAGAGGAGAGACATAAAAACTTGATAAGTCTCAGAGATGAAATTCCTCAGATATATTTTAGCATCAATGTCCAAGTTCATCCCTATGTATAGCAAGCATTAGCAAAGTATCCATGACCTTCCTCCTCCAAAATTCATGAAGCTACTCCAAAGAAAAATTGTTAAACAATGGTATATCACCTTACACACGTATTTACTTTCTTTAAAAAAAAAAAAAACAAACAAAAAAACAAAAACAAAAACAAAACAAAAACAAAAAAAAAACAAAAAAAAAAAACAAAAACAAAAAACAAAAAAAGAAGAAGAAGAGAGAGAGAGAGAGAGAGAGAGAGAGAGAGAGAGAGGAGAAGAAGCATAAGACAACAAAAAGAAATAAAATATAACTTATATAATTGCATAGTTTAAATCAATAAATTTGTTTGAATCATTAAAATTCACCTTCATATTTACCCTAGAAGACCACATTCGAAGGACCTAACAATATCAAAGATATTTATTCACCAAAAAGAACAATAACTCAAGAAACTATAGATTGGAGAGGGGAAAAAGGAGGAGACTATTATGCTGCAATGAATATGAACAAAAATCATGTACCAAAAACATGCAATTATATAGAACACAACCTCCAACACATGCTTAAATATCGCAAGAGGCACATAACCCTATTTTTGTATCCTATCATCTCATGAGAAAAAGATTAACAAATGTAAATGTAACCAAGCCTAAACCAACAAATAGCACAATATTAATGATAGGCTACAAACTAAAAAATGCAAGATGAAGATAGGGTGTTTTACATTTTCACACAGGAGAACATGTACGCACAAAATTCAATTACGCTATTAGTTGAGAATTATGAAAATTAAAATTAAAATAAAATGAAATAAATAAAAATAAAAATTTAACCAAAGTAAAAGCCTAGATTTCCTAAAAGGTGCTCATCAAAATCGTAGGAACCATTGGTAACTTAGGGCCCTACATCATTCAAATTATAATAAAATAAAATAAAAACCCCAAAATTGTCCCCACATAAAAAGACTAAACACGATCAAAAAATACAAACTCATAAACAATTTCATCTAGAATAAGGAAATTTTTTTATTTCAATTTCAACTGAAAAATTAAATAACAAAACTATATTAGAGGAAGGAAAAGAATTGAAATAAAAACATGCAAAGAGACTACCTAGATGTTCACGGCCTTATTGCTGGACTTAAGCTGGCTTCCTGCACAGAGAAGTTTCTAAAATTTTCACACTATTACATTACCATAAATTTGCCAAATTCAACACACTATTCTAACTTCAAAATTTATATATTAAACCCCCAATAACTTTCTCACAATATATCAAATTCTTTCATTAAACCAAATTATATATATTTTGGTAAAGTACATACATAGTAGTACATTATTTTGGTGCTAATTAAAAACAACATATAAAATAATAAATAATAAAAACAAAGGAGAAAAAAAAATTGAAATACAGCAATTAAATTAAGCTTATTACAAAAAAAAAAAAAAGGGGACAAAAAAAATAAATAAAGCAAGAATAGTATGTAACCCCATCTTCATCATGTACAACCACAAACATAAAAAAAATAAATATAGCAAGTACATGCAATGAATAGATAGATGGCCTCTATATATATATATTTTTTTTTTGTCTACTACATTTATCACTTTTATGGTAATTCAATTTTTATATAAAATAAAATGACATTCGAGATGATGAATGTTAGATTGCTAAAATATAAACACAATTTAACATCTACCTCTCAAAACAAAATAGTACCAAAAATTGGAATGCTTAGCACATCAAAACACACATATACACGTAACCCAAAAAAAAAAAAAATAGATCCTTTACTCAAGAACCTCAAAAATGTAAAATTTTCCAAAAGCAAAAGCACATAGACATGCATAAGTACATGTCTACATAAATATCATCACAATCAACATGTACATATCTCATAAAGAACAAAGAGCATATTTGTTAATGTTCTAATTGTTAAGCGGAACAGTCCCAAGTTTACTACCAAAATACGTGTCATAGGAATAGGTGGAGATTGATATTTTAGAATAAATTCATTGAAATTGTAGCATCTCTCACTTGCAAGCAATTAGCTACCTACATCTAATAAATTATTTTGTAATTTTTTTGGATGCCTTTGCCAAATTGTAACTTCAATATATATCTATGCCTTCATCTTAAAAAATAATAATAATAATAATAAATTCCCAAAAAAAGAAGAAAGGAAGCAAATTGTTTATCTTAGATTACCTCTATTCAGCTTTGCAGTGGCTTTCGTGAGAGATGATGATGAGTTCACCTTGGGCCTAGGATTAAACGGCAGATCACAAAATGTATTGAACACAATCCAATAAGTAGCAACAGTTTATAATTTTAATAAACACAAAGTTGTATTCTGTAATAGATAAACAAAAAGAATATTTTCAAATCTCATCAACAGTAACAAAATACTTAGATGAAATGCACATTAATAAGAAACCCCAAAAATGATGGAGAGAGATTGCTATGGAGAGGTAGAGGCTGCATCCGAACTCGTCAAAAGTGAAAAATTCTTTTTAGTGTTTGAACTTGTCCAAATAAAAAGACTCTAATAGTTTATAGAAGATTAAATTTGAATAAGGAAAATTTATTCAAAAAATATATTAAAGAAATATGCAAATTTCTAGCATATAAAAATAAAATTTAAAAAGTGAAAGGAACATAACTGTAAATGTAAAGGATGAGGAAAGCAAATTGATTGAAATAAGAGAGGAGCTAACCATGTGGGTTTTTTGGCATGGGCTGAGGGAGACCAATAAAAACTGTCTACGTAAATCAAAACCAATTCTAAATTTTAAACCTTAATCAAAACCTTCTCTTTCTCATCTCTCTAACTCTCTCAAACCAATTCTAAATTTTTAACATTAATCAAAACCAAATCCAGGCTTGGTACATAAATCAAAACTAAGTAGTCCATAACAATCAAACCTAAACCATAATTATTGCCAAAATTTGTGTATATAAGAAAATACCTTTATCGACGTGGTGTCAGCAGTGTTACAGTGGGATGCCGTTGAAGGTGGCTGCTAGCCTGACATTGTTCTTGCTTTTAGGGCTTTGCTTGCAAATAACTTGTATGGAAAAATTGTCTCAAAGTTGTTGTAGGAAATAGAGTAAAGAGAGCAAAGGAAAGAGGGAGAATAACGTACACAGAGAGAAGAAAGAAACTGGGATTTAAGAGAGCAGAGTACAAAAGAAACTGGGATTTAAAGATATCTCAATTGAATCATCCAGCTTTTGTCAGTATTTATATAAGGAAGGCCGGAAGGAAGGAAGACAGAGAGGTTTCCATTTGAAGGGAGAGAGGCTAGCGTGAAGTAAATATGAAACCGGAGAACAGAAAGGTAGGGAGAAACAAAACGTGGGGAAGGGGAAGGAATTTGAAACCATGCAATAAATGTGAAACCTTATAACAGAAACATGGGAAGGAACAAAACATGGAGAAAGAAAACGTGGGGAAGGGGAAGGAAAGGGTTTTAAGTGGAAAATTTGTTAACTGTGTTTCAGGGGAACAAAACGTGGGAAGGGGAAGGAAAGGGTTTTGCATGAAAAATTTTGTAATCGTGTTTCAGAAAGGGTTTCACAAAAGGTCTAGGTTGAAAAGGCTTGGGGTTTGGGCTTTATGACGGAATTAAATGTATAAGAAGTGGGCTTTATGGTGGAGATTATGGTGGAATTAAAATGTATCAAAACTATTTTAAATTTATGGTGGAGATTATTAGTATTTTAAAAGGTGTAAAAACTTTTTTAAATTTGTAGGAAAAATACAAAAAAGAGGATGAAAATTACATGGTTGCTGACGTGGCTCAACGTGAACGTAGTAATATTAAATGCTACGCTTCAACTTTTAGTAATATATAGATAGATTACATGGCTGCTGACGTAGCTAAACATGAGCATAGCAATATTAAATGCTACGTTTCAGCTTTTAGTAATATATAGATACGTGTTAAAAGTGTTATTATTGTTTAAACACTGAAAACTATTGTTTAAACACTAACCAAACAGGCCCTTAATTGTTGACATTGAGCTGATTTCAAACACAAAGGACATTTTTCCTGTGATATCGAAGTTGAATGCATTGAGTGTGATAGTGTCAGCAAGTTTATTTTTGTAGTCTCTAGTCTTCTTCTTGAGAGTTTGACATTGTTTGTGCCTTCATGGTCCTTTTGAACTGATGTTGTTGTTCTTGCTTCTCTTAATTTGTTATGAGAACCATATGCAATTAACTAAAAAAACCTATAATTTCAAGCAAATATATGAATGTTTAGGAAATATATTTTGCAAATCTATGACCCACATGACCCCAAAACTATCACCAATCATCGATCTAGGATAATTTAAGAGAGACATAGTCAATGAGAGTGAGCAATTTTCGGAGGAATGAAAAATGAGGAAGAAAAGAAACAGAGGGGAAGAGAAAGGTTGTGAAAGGTTGAATACAAAGGGAGAGAAAAAAGAGAGAATAAAATAGTCATTTGCATTGTCTCAAAATTGTTATGTACAATTATACACCCACTATGTGGGTAGTTTTTAGGCAAAAATTTGTAAATTTGACATTTTTTTTATTACATACTCACGGATGTGAATGATCCTATGATTATATTATATTATATTATATTATATTATATATATATATATATATATATATATATATATATATATATATATATATATTACCTACAAAAAGAACTTTATAAATAATGATAATAATAAAAACAAGTTTTTTTTTTTTTTTAGTACAAATAAAAGAATCAAGAAATGAAAATGTTAGGACATATGTGTTTTCACTTGTTAAGAACATATGTCACTTATTTATATAAATTGGCTAATCCTTTGACAAAACGCACTCTACTTGTAATTGGGTAGTTCTAGGTGTTTTTAATACTTCAAGAAACAAGGTTTCAAGGTCAAGTGTTGAAGTCATCAAGTCTGTCCAAGAAAAAGCAAGCTGAAGTGCAATTTCATTAAACCTTGACACCTGCTCGATAGTTATCTCGACACCTGCTATCTGTCGAGATTTATAATTTCAGATTTTCTAATCTGATTTTCTTGGAATCCGTGAATATGCTTTGGGCCTTCTTTTCTTCTAACCTTAAACATATAAAATGATCGTTTTAAGAGCCGTCAAATTGTACACAAGTTGCAAAAGCATTGAGCAATCTCTGTTCATGCAAATTTTGATCAAAAGACGAAGTTCTTGACCTAGTTCATCTTCTCTGAAGAAGTTGCTGTGTATTTGCACCAAAGGGTTTTGTAACCAAACATCTTCCTGTTATTCATCATATAGGATGAACTGAAGAACTTTGCAGTCAACCTCTCCTCCTTAGTTGGTGTTTAGAAGTCGCGTACTGGGATCCGCGCATTGGTTAGTCACGTACTTGGGAGCCGTGCATCAAAGGTAGGAACTGTCGCTATAGATCAAGTCCAATTAGGTATTGGGGTAAGGGTTCAACTGTAGGTTGGTGAGGTACTTGGGATTCCTTTACTTGTAACCGCTTGATTTGATAATAGTGGAGTTTCGGGAGTGGTGACCTGAAAATCACCTGGTGGGGTTTTTGCCGTAAGGGTTTTCCCCATTCGTAAACAAATCATCGTGTTATTTAATTTCAACTGCATATTTAGTTTTTGGTGATTTGTTTGTACTTCCACGCAATTGCATGATTAATTGATTAATTAATAACTTGACTAATTAATTAATTGGTATAATCATAAGGCGTCATTCAGATTGTGGCCTATCAAGTGGTATTAAAGCAGGCACAATCTGATTAAGTTTAATCTTTGCTGTGTTGATCCATTGACCCCTGTTTGTCATGGATAGAGAACAGTCATTAATCATACCTCCTTTATTTGATAGCACTAACTATGCATACTGGAAAGTACACATGAGAGTGTTCTTGCAATCTTTAGATGAGAAGGTGTGGCAAGCTATAGAGATTAGCTGGACTAAGCCAAAAGAAGAACCGATCGATTGGGATGACGCAAAGATCAAGGCGGCTAACTTTAAAGGCAGAGCATTAAATGCCCTATTTAGTGTAGTCACCAATGAGGAGTTCAAGAAGATATCCTCAACTGAAACTACTAAGGAGGCTTGGACCATCCTCCAGACAACCTATGAAGGAACAAAGGCTATCAAAAATTCAAAACTTCAGAGGCTCACTACAAGCTTTGAGGAAATTAAGATGGAGGAGGATGAGTCGTTTGATGAGTTCTATGCCAAGCTCAAGGACATAGTGAACTCAGCCTTCAATCTTGGGGAAACCATCCCTGAACCCAAGGTTGTAAGGAAGGTGCTCAGATCTCTATCTGAGAGATTCCATGCCAAGATTACGGCAATAGAAGAATCAAAGGATATTTACAAAATTCCTTTGACAGAGCTGGTTGGAAACTTGCAGACCTACGAGCTAGGACTATCTAGGATTGGCAAAACTGGTAAAAGCAAGAGCATGGCCCTGAAGGCAAAGAGCAGTGATACAAATGAGTCTTCCGACGATGAAGATTCCAAGATGAAGTCCTACATTACAAGGCAGTTCAAGAAGTTTATGAAGAATGCCAATGGGAGGAACTTCAACAAGGACCGCAGACAATCCAGTTCTTCTTAGTTTAAGAGTCAAGACAAAGGGAAGAAGGATGCTAAGGATGGCGGTCAGTACACTGTTCCTGCAAGACCAAAGTGCTTTAGATGTCATGGATTCGGTCACATGAAGCATGAATGTCCAACATATCTCAAGAGCATTGGGAAGAGTAAGGCACTTTCTGCAACCTTGAGTGACATTGAACCTGAAGATGATTCCGACAATAAGGATGACGGAATCTTAAATGCTTTCACTGCCACAGTCAATCCTATTAAAGGGATTGTTGAAGAAGTGGATGAAGAAGAAGAACTGGTGGAGTCCAAATTTGAGAAGATGGATGATCAAGATGACATCCATTCAGCCTATGAGAAGCTTTACAAGCTCTCTGAGAAGCATGAGAAATTGTATAGGCTGGCCACTAAGAAGCTGAGTGATGTGGAACTTGATCGTGAAGTGTTGTCCATCAAGTTTGATGAGGCGAATCAAACTATTGGAGCACTGAGATTTAAGAACAACTTTTTGGCTGAGAAGACCAAGAAGCTTGAAGCAGAGCTGTCTCAAGTCAGAGCTCAATTGGAGAGGACTTCAAGGGCAAAACTTGATGAGATGCTCAGCAATCAGAAATTTGCTTCGAATCGAACTGGCTTGGGTTATGGTCTTTCTTTCTCTAATACTGCTTCTACTAGCAATACTGTTTTTGTTTCTCCTGCTAATAACACTGAAATTGAGAACACTGATGTTAAAATTGAATAAGTTGGTGAGAACTTAGATAAGGGTAAATCTATCTTAGGAGCACCCCCTAAGCAAGATAAGAAAGATGCTAAAAACCCTAGGGCTAAGAAGGCTAACTCTCAAAAGCCTAAACATAAGAAACAGCATCTCTGTCATCACTGTGGAGCTGCCGGTCATACTCAACCAAATTGCTATAAGTGGCTAGCCACTCAACAGAGCAACGGCATGATAGCATCAAGAAGTCAAAATCAGCTTCAATCCTTTCTTGCTCCTCTTGGAGATCTTCTAAAAGCCCTCATGTTCTTTTCGAACTTGAACGGTTTCAATTCTTCCCCCTCACCGCCCGTTCAAGGGTTCAATCAAAGGAAAAGTTCTTCCAAGGTGTGGAAGAAAAAGGACTTTAAGTGATTTCATCACTTTCTTTTCCTTTCTTGTTCTTTTTTTTTTTTTTTTTTTTGCTTGTGTGATTTTGCATTTTTGTTGAGTCGGTCTAGTTTTATACTTTGCTGTGTTCTGTGTTTAACATGTTTTGTGTGTTTACTTTCAGTTTTGTTTATTTTGTTTTAAATATAAAAATAAAAAAAATTGAAAAATCAGCAAAATACAAAAACAATGTGTGTTTTGTGTACTTTGGTACTTGTGTACCTTGGATGGCCATTGAAACAAAGTCTTCTAAACCTTGTATCTCTTGTAGCTTAGATGAGCATCTTCATGCACAACTAAGCAAGTGAGCTTTGTGGCTCTTGTTTGAGATGAGTAAGATTAAGTTATCTCTTAAAGCTTAACACTCATATCACTCTTTTTGACAAGTAGGACTAGAAAATCTCAAGAGAAAGGCATAAATAACCATCTCACCACTGTTGCCCGCCAATCATAATATGACACATGTATGCTTCGGCATAGCAAAAGTGCAGTGTCAAAGACATTCGTATGCTTCAGCATAGCAAAAGTGCGATGTTAAAAGCTTAACATCTTGGGTATTTCTTTTCTCTCTTTTATATGCCCATGTATGGTATGCTAAGATAAAAGAAAATATGCAAAGAAAATAAAAAGCAAAAAGATCAAAAATGCTTTAAATATGGTTGCAAGCATGTATTCTAGGAGATGTGGGAGTTATAGGATGTACCTCGAAGGTGATAGTTCCCATCAAACAGTTATGATTGCGTGTGAGTTAAAGTTATTTTCTCATATCTCAGATCATCATAACATGTATACATATATACAATCTTGCAATGTTTTTCACACATAACACGCAATATTTTTTGCTACTTTTGATACATGTGCAGATACAATGTGATTTGGCCATCACAAAGGTTTTACATGTGCTAATGTATGCTCACTAAACTGTCTTAACTTGTTTTTGAAAAATAAAATTAGTTAGACTTGTTTAGTGTGTGTGTGTGTGTGTGTTTGAGGATCCATGTGCTAAATTTTTGATTGAGAGATGATTTTGAGAGCTTTATATATTAAGTGGATTTTTGGTTAAGGTGTATGTTGGATGGCATTCATGTTTGTGTTTTTCTCTGCTCGAAAAAATGCTTTTAACTGTTGGCTCGACACCTCCTCAACACCTCCTCGATACCTGGTTATCTGTCGAGCTTCTCAAGCCTTTTTCTTATCGCAATCTCGACACCTGTCTCGACACTTGGTGGATCGATCGAGAAAGTTCCTGTCTTCTCGATACCTCCTCGATACCTGGTCGATCGATCGAGCTTCTGTTCTTTGAAACTGGTTCTTATACCTCAACACCTCTCGATACCTGCAGTTGTCGGCGGCCAATTCCTCAATACCTTCCTTAACAGCTTCCTCGATACCTCTCGACACCTCAGCTATCGAGATTTACTGAGGTGTCTATATAAGTGTTGTCGTAATTTTTTCTCTCATTCACTCGATCTCTCTCGATCTATCCGAGGCGGTTCCTCTCCCAAACACCCTTTTCTCACTCAAATCTTCAAACCCACTTAATTTTCGGTCTTCCCTTGGTTTCAATCACTTGGTAAGTTCATTTTTTTTTCCTTTCTCATGCATTTCATGTTTTGAAACCTAGGTTTTGGGATTTTTGGAAATTTTTGGGGTTTTTCAAAATTAATGAGTTTTTCTTGAAATTTTGGGTTGGGTTTTCACTTAAATGTTTTCAAAATGTCATACATTACATTTCATGTGCATTAGAATGATATTTATATGCATTTAGATGTGTGCTGGTAGGATTGGATTGGGTTGAGCCCATGATGCCTTTTGATTTGCATGTCACATGTTCATGCATTCCCATGCATACGTACTTCTTGTTCAATATATTTGATATATATGAACTGCGTTGGGACTTTTCTGATTGTCTCCCTCTCTATCTCTTTCTCATTCTTTTTCGTTAGTAGTGTCTATGGCACCCAAACGTAAATCCACTCCGGCTCGGAACCCTTTGTGTTCTGGAACTTCCTCTTCTTCTGACTCTACTCCTCTTAACCTTCAGTTCCGTGATGGAGATGCCCACAAGGCATTTTCGGAGAACTTTTCTCGACGAGGTGTTCATTCGGAACGCCAAGTCATTCTGGCGAACTTCGCCGATACTGACCTTCCCTCTGTCATTCACAGTAGGGGATGGAAGTCACTGTGTGACGTCCTGGTCACTTGCCCTCTCGTGTTGATTCAGGAGTTTTACTCCAACATGCATGGGATAGATCATTTAGTACCTCTCTTTTTCACTCGCGTTCGAGGTACGCGCATCCCTGTCACACCGCAGCTAGTTGCGGATGTGCTTAGGTTTCCTAGGATAGATTTTCCTAATTATCCTTCCCGTGAGCGTCTGAGGACTGTGTCCAAAGATGAGCTCATTTTTGCTTTTTGTCAGTGCCCAGCTGATTGGGGAGAGCATCAGTACACATCATGTAGGCTTTTTGCTAAAGGTCCTAGATTTCTTAACATGGTAATGACTTTTGTACTCCATCCACTCTCTCACTACAACTCCATCACAGAGCCTCGTGCTCGATTTTTGTTATCTCTTTTAGAGCATCTTACTATAGATTTTCCTTCTCACTTTATTCTTTCTATCATAGATGTTCATCTTGACTTGGCGTCCCGTGATAAGCTCATCTTTCCTTCCACTATCACGAGGATCTTACGCCATTTTTCTATTCCCTTTCCTATGTCCAACCACTTCACACACATATGTGCCATAGATGCCACTACCGTAAAACGTAGTGAGGCTCAGTTTAGGTCGCGATAGATGGATTCCACTCCTCCTTCCCATTCAGCTCCATCCAGATCAGCTCCATCTACATCTGCTCCTTCTTCCTCTACGGGCGATGTATATCTAGGAGACATTATGGCGCAGTTGCAGCACATGGACTCTCGCCTCGATACACTCTCCGCTGAGTTGTATCAGATGAATGTTCGTGTTGGTCGTATTGCATGACGGCAGGCAACTATAGGTGGTTTTGCTCCAGAGGCTACTCCTTCACCACCTACTCTAGCGGCTTCAGATTCTGAAGATGAGGATGAAAATGATGATGATGCTTCAGATGATGATGATGGAGATACTAGGTCTACTGATGAGATGTCTACATGACACTCTACCCTTTGTCACTCGTGACAAAAAGGGAGAGTAGTTTTGGTTATGAGAGTAGTCATCTTAGGGGGAGAGTTAGTATAGGACATTTTGATAGGGGGAGTGTTGATATTTTGAGGGATGTAGTAAGGTTTTGATGTATCTTTTCTTTTCTATTCTTTATAGATACATTGATCTTGTATATGAGGTCTTGTGACCAGTTTTACATACATTGTACTTATTTTCTATATATGTGGATGTATGTTTCTTTCACCTCTCTCTTCATGTGTTATTCTTCTCTATCTTTATACACATGGTCATTATACTTGTATGCAATCTATTATTTCTGTTTCACACAAGATGCCTTGATGAGTTTTGTTTAAAGTGTTTCGGAAATACAGGTTGTCAAAGTTTACTTGCCATAAACTCTCTTCTTGCAAAGTTTTTCAAGAGTTTGTGTTAGGATAGATTTTATTATATTCAACAAGTGAATATGAGTTGAGTGATTTATGACTTCTCTCATATGTTCATTTGTTTGTTGTGGTTTTGTCACGGATTGCCAAAGGGGGAGATTGTTAGGACATATGTGTTTTCACTTGTTAAGAACATATGTCACTTATTTATGTAAATTGGCTAATCCTTTGACAAAACGCACTCTACTTGTAATTGGGTAGTTCTAGGTGTTTTTAATACTTCTAGAAACAAGGTTTCAAGGTCAAGTGCTGAAGTCATCAAGTCTGTCCAAGAAAAAGCAAGCTGAAGTGCAATTTCATTAAGCTCGACACCTGCTCGATAGCTACCTCGACACCTGCTATCTGTCGAGATTTATAATTTCAAATTTTCTAATCTGATTTTCTTGGGATCCATGAATATGCTTTTGGGCCTTCTTTTCTTCTAACCTTAAACATATAAAAGGATCATTTTAAGAGCCGTCAAATTGTACACAAGTTGCAAAAGCATTGAGCAATATCTGTTCAAGCATATTGTGATCAAAAGACGAAATTCTTGACCTAGTTCATCTTCTCTGAAGAAGTTGCTGTGTATTTGCACCAAGGGGTTTTGCAACCCAGCATCTTCCTGTTATTCATCATATAGGATGAACTGAAGAACTTTGCAGCCAACCTCTCTTCCTTAGTTGGTGTTTAGAAGTCACGTACTGGGATCCGCGCATTGGTTAGTCACGTGCTTGGGAGCCGTGCATCAAAGGTGGGAACTGTCGCAACAGATCAAGTCCAATTGGGTATTGGGGTAAGGGTTCAACTGTAGGTTGGTAAGGTACTTGGGATTCCTTTACTTGTAATCGCTTGATTTGATAATAGTGGAGTTTCGGGAGTAGTGACCTGAAAATCACCCGGTGGGGTTTTTGCCGTAAGGGTTTTCCCCATTCGTAAACAAATCACCGTGTTATTTAATTTCCGCTGCATATTTAGTTTTTGGTGATTTGTTTGTGCTTCCACGTAATTGCAAGATTAATTGATTAATTAATAACTTGGCTAATTAATTAATTTGTATAATCATAAGGGGTCATTCAGATTGTGGCCTATCAGAAAAATACCAAAATATACAAGCTAAATAATAAATAAAATTTATCTTTTTAAAAGAAGAAAAATCTATCTAGTTTTAGTGCTAACAAAATAGTCATTTGCATTGTCGCAAAATTGTTTTGCAAAATTATACACCCATTATGTGGGTGGTTTTCAGGCAAAAATATGTAATTTGACATCTTTTTTTAGAGTTTTTTTCTTTTTTTTTTTTTTTTTTTTTTGAGAAACAAGACTTTGCATTTCATTCAACTGGGCCAAGAAAGTTGGCCTCTAAAACTGAGGTAATATTTGATGGTACATCTTTCCTCCAAACTTTATAATGAGAAAAAGAGTTTGCTCGTTTTACTATAGCATGAGCTACAGTATTATAATGCTTGCGAGCATGGGAATAATGTATCTCTAAGAAACAAGAGGCAAGATACTGTATATCCTTAACTAAATGACCAAAATGAGATAAAGTGTAAGAGTTATTTTGGAGAGCTATGATGAGAACTTGCGAGTCCCCTTCAAGAATCACTTGATCAAAACCTGTCTCCAAGGCCAAAAGTAAAGCTCTCCTGGCTGCCACTGCTTCGACCTCAATGGCTGTAAAGGAGAGCGTAGATCTTTCGGTGAGTGAGACCATAACTTGGCCCTCGTAGTTTCAAAGAATCACGCCTAATCCAGCACACTGCTTTACCTCAAACAATGCTCCATCAAAATTCAATTTGTATAGTGGACGTTCCAAAGGGTGCCAACGCGTTGGTTGGCATCCCACAGGTACAATGTGAGATGTGTTATGGAGTGCAAATTCGCGCAACCTGTCCTTGGCTTGATGCAACACCTGATGAAGGGAGATGACAGCTTTTCCAAGCCTGTGATTATTTCTTCCGTTCCATAGAACCCAAATCACCATGGAGAAAAGAGCCAGGTCCCTGTTTTCTGCAAAAAACACAACCAGTTAGATCAATAAAAGTTGCTGCCTATCGAAGACTGTCCTGATTCAACATGGAGACTTTGTTCCACAGTTTTGACAGCTTAGGATAGTGGAAAAGAGCATGACACATGTCTTCATTGGCTTGCTGACAGACCTCACAAGTGCTGCTAGTGATTATTTTTCGTTTGACCAAGTTCGTCTTAGTAGGTAGAGAATTTTTTGTCACTCTCCAAACCAGATTCCTTACCTTACTCGAAACCGGTAAACTCCAAACCACTTTCCACAGAGGTTTTAGTTGATCAATGTTTGACTGACCTAGCTGCAAGTTTTGAGCTTCTTGCTGCAAGAATTTATATCCAGATTTTACTGAATATTGGCCATTGGGATTGAAGGGCCAAAAAAGCTGATTTGGTTGATCCGTGTGACTGAGGGGAATTTTTTTAACCATTTCAGCTTCGAAACTTAGCAGTATGGTATCAATAAACTCCACTTTCCAGCTTCTATTTTCATCAATGAACAAACTAACCTTAGCCTCAGCCAGGTCTGCCACACACGAAGATACTACTTTAGGTGCATACTTATTTGGAAGCCAACGCTCCCCCCAAATAGCTGCAGATTTTCCATCTCCAATCCGCCAGATTGCCCCTCTCTTTATTACTTCTTTGCCTCGTAAAACACTCTTCCAAGCATAGGATGATGAGCTCGGGTTAGTATCCTCCATGACTGAACTATTAGGAAAGTACTTTGCCTTAAACACTCGATAAAAGAGTGAACTCTTGTCATGCAGCAAGCGCGAAGTCTGTTTCGCCAACAATGCATCATTAAATTTTGAAAGGTCCTTAAACCCCATCCCCCCCTTGAGTTTTCGGCTTGCATAAGTCTTCCCACTTAATCCAATATATTTTTTGGCTTTCGCCTCTTTGACCCCAAAATTTTTTTTCTGATTAGAGCTTCTATTTCGTGGCATAAACCAGCAGGTAGTTTAAAGCATGACATTGTATAGGTCAGTAAGGCTTGAGCCACAGCTTTAATTAGAATCTCGCGGCCCGCTTGGGAAAGTAGTTTGCCCTCCCATCCTTGCAATTTTTTCCACACTCTTTGTTTAATGTTATCAAAACTCTCCTTCTTCCTTCAACCAATAAAAGATGGTAGTCCTAATATTTTTCATATTGTTGGACCACTTGCACCCCAGGAGCCACTTTAATGGAGTCTTGCACGGCTTGAGATGTGGATTTGCTAAAAAAGAGCGTGGTTTTTGAGTGATTGATTTGTTGCCCTGATGCTCACTCATATTTGGATAGGACTTCCATAAGCTTTTGGCATTCATTGTCATTTGCCCTATAAAAAATGAGGCTATCATCTGCAAAGAGTAAGTGTGTTATCCAAGGCCCTTTTCTACAAATGGATACACCCCTTATATCTCCCATGGTCTCAGCACTCTTCAACAAACCATGAAAACCCTCAGTGCACAAGAGGAATAAGTATGGTGAAAGGGGGTCGCCTTGGCGAAGACCCCTAGTAGGTGTGATATGTCCATAGGGTTCTCCATTGATCAATATCGAATACGTGGCTGTGGTAATACATTCCATCATTAGTTTAACCCAAGACTCCGTAAACCCATTTTTTCCATCACTTTCCTCATATACGCCTATTCCACCCTGTCATAGGCCTTGCTCATATCCAATTTCAAAGCCATATAACCTATGGTACTTGTAGAGTGATTTCTCATATAGTGCAAAGTTTTAAAGGCCACCATAATATTATCTGAAATTAAGCATTTCGTCATGAAAGCACTTTGGTGTTCAAAAATAATATATGGCAAAAAAAATTTCAACTTGTTTGCCAAAACCTTAGAAAACACTCTGTATAAAACATTGCTTAGCCTAATAGGCTGATACTATGAAACATACTTCGAATTTTTAACTTTGGGAATTAGAGTGATAAAGGAGTGGCCAAGAGCATTAGGAAGAATACCAGTATTAAGATAATGTAAGATAGCCTCAATAACATCATTAACTATTAAAGACCAATAGTTTTGGTAAAATAGTGGAGGCATACCATCATTACATACTGTACTCCCTCTTTTTTTTAGGGGGTATGGTACCCCTTTAATCTTAGCCATAGACTTTACACATTTGGATCTGACCATTTATTTATTTTAATGAAAAATTAGTTACCGGTTAAGTAGGTAATATATAAAAGCAAGAATACACAGACAAACAAACAAGTCTTCTCTCTCTTATGTCTTCTCTCTCAAACTGAAAACCGAGTGGGTGTTCCTTCTTTTACTTCAAAATACTAAACGATGCATCTCTGCAATGCTTGGCTTCCACCACCAAGGGCCCAAGAGAGAGAAGGATTCATTCTCTTGGGTTGTGTGCTTCGTCAATAACTCTTTAAAACCTGATGACCTAGATTTTGTCTACTTCACTCTCAAATGGATCTCTATCATCGACCTATGAGATTTCTTCAATTCTCTTTACTCTTAATATTATTTTTAGTCTTATCAATTTATATTCAATATTGGGTCTCTCTTTTCTTCTTTTATTATTATTTTTTTTTCTCATTTTGACATCAAAATTTTGGGTATTGTTAAGCTTTTTTAGTATCATTTCAATTCTAGGTATGTTTTGTTTTTCCTTATCTTAATTCAAGTTGAAAATTCGTTTTGTTTTGTTATTGTCTCTAGAATTTGGTTATGCCTTTTGTTTGCACAAGTAAATAGCAATAATATGCTGGCTCTGAATTTTGGATTATTAGATGCCCATTTGATCGATGATTGAGTTAAGAAATGAATCACTGATGGTGTGTAATGTTGAAATTTATCAACCATCTTGTTGGGTAACCCTGTATTTAGGTGGGATCATTGTAAGGGTAGTGTGTGAGAAGATGTGAAGAAAAGCTCAAGTTTGTGCAATAACGCAGAGTTTCTTGGCTAGGACTCGCGGTTGACTCGCAACTGGCAAGCCGCCAAAT
The DNA here is from genome assembly GCA_023736055.1 of Quercus glauca. Taxonomy (NCBI): domain Eukaryota; kingdom Viridiplantae; phylum Streptophyta; class Magnoliopsida; order Fagales; family Fagaceae; genus Quercus; species Quercus glauca. The sequence continues at coordinate 74,085,627 of CM043318.1, read as the reverse complement.
GCTGGCACATGAGATGCACACGGGGGAGCTGAAGGGTCGCGCTAGTTGTCGCACTACAGGACAAAAGTCCCAGGTTGGCCAAGCCGTTACGTCGCGACTTGAACTCGCAACTTGGACAAGCCGCGAGGCCAAGCGGCCAATCAGCCCTGTTTGGCAAAAACTGACTCTTCGTATTCCAAACACACACCACTATATATAGACCCTTATACCTACTAAATTGAGAAAGCTTCCAAAGAGAATTTTGTGAGAGAAAACCTAGAGAAAAACAAGATTGCCTCATCCCCAATCTTTACCTTAAAGACTCTACAAATTCCTCTACTCTCTTCCTCTCCATTGTTACATTCTTGAAAGGCCTTTAGCCAAATCCTTATCTTACCACACCTACATCTGTGAGAAGGTTTATTTGGTGCTGTTGGGAAGCAGTTTGGAAGGAACCAATATACATTGGTTGATGCTATGGTATAGTAGTGGAATCCGGGAAGTTAAAGAAGAAATAGGTTCGGCGTAACCTCGTTGGAGCAAGAAGCTTGGAGGGCTTAGGTACTTGGGTAGATTAGGCTTGGAGGGTCTTCTACTGTTCATGTATCCCAACTACATTCTTTAGTGGATTACTTACCGCTTGGAGGGCGGCGGAGAGGTTTTATGTCGAGGACTTCAGTTTCCTCTTCGATAACACATCGTGTGTTGTCCATGTGTTTGCATCTTCCTTCCCTTTATCTTTGCCTTATATTTACTGCTGTGGATGTGTTTACATTTGGCTTAGATTAGTTATCAATTCTGTGATTGGCTTATGTTCATGTTCCGCACATTAATTGTTTGATTATAAGCTTGAATTGATATTTTATAATTTGGGGTCTAAACGTTCAAGGGTGTTTTATACACATGTTGAACTTTCACGGTGGATATTGGGGTTTAAGGTAAAGTGAGACTACATAAAGAGCTGTTCTTCACTTATGGTTTGGCCCTTTTCCTTTTTGTTTCATTTTTCATATAGAAAGCTAGTTTTGCTTATATTTCATCCTACCTAACCATGTGGGTTGTTGGGGGTATTTGGATGACATTTATCTATGGAACTGTGCTAATTTCACTAGGAAAAAATGTGTTATTTTTTTTAAGTTAAATTAATTAAGCAATAGATAATGAACTTGTTTATCTATCTTGATATTGAGAAATGGAGGAATTTCTAATTATCTATTGAAATGCTAGCTGTAAAGTATGCCTTAGCTTGAGTCAAGGAGCAGAGAAAGTTGTGAGGGAGTAGAGGGATGACTATTGCAGTTGTGAAAAATTTGTAGCCATATCATCCATTTGCTTTGTTTTAATGGGTTAGTTTTGAAACTATCCTAACTAGATTGAACTGAAAACCTTGTGAAACATACCATTCAATAGCTTTGTTTTGGTGGGTTGAAATTTGAAACTATTCTAATTGGAATGAACTAAGTTCCTTGATAAAAATCTACCCCATTTACAAGTTATTACTAAGAACCTACTCCTAATCCAGTGGTGTAACCAGAGACTAATCCTTTATTAATGGGTTTATTAAATAAGTTTAATTATTTGCTTACTCTGTGTATTGCTTCTGTAAATGGGTCCAAACACTTATAACATGTTTTTTAAAGTAATATCTAATTTTAATAACTCAGCTTATATATAACCATTTCATTTTTCCTATCAAGATAACTCAACTTATCAATATGAATAATTTATTCTTTGTTTCCTTTTCAGCCTCATTTTGTGCTTGACTAAGTACTAGTTCCTTATTCTTTGTTTCCTTTTTAGCCTCATTTATTCTTGAGCTATTATATGCTACTCCTCGGAAACCCCAACTGTTAAAAATACACAAGGGTTTAAAAGCAGAGAAAATGAAAAAAAGCATTGTAGTTAATTTGGAATAATTATAATGTTATTTAGGGTTTCCAAGGAGTAGCAAATAACAGCTCAAGAATAAATAAGAAGAATTAGTCTGACAGATTTTGATTATGGTTTTATGTCTTCATAAATTTGGCTGTTTTTACTTGTTTCTTCTTTTCCCCTCCTTACCAAAGAGATGTAGATAGTGCACTGGAGCAAAAATAGATAAGAGGGAGAGATAATCAAGTTATCTTTATGTTTATAAAATTCTGTTAAGAGAAAAGACAATGTAGTCCAAGGATGTTGAGTACTTTTAATCAGTTATTCAAAATATTTCTAGTTTTGGCTATTTCATGTCTTGTTATTTAATTGTAGTTGTTCAACAATTAAAACATTGAACAATATTTTAAAGTCTGATGTGGTCGAATTTTATTTTAGCTTTGATTTTATCACTTTTAAAGACATGACAAGCATGAGTGGAAGGTATAGTTAATTGACAATAATTTTCTGCATCATGAAGCAAAGATTATAAAAGGGATACCTCTTAGTGTTTATGAATCACAGGACCAACATGTGTGGTTACCCTCAAACCATGGCGAATACACCACTCGATCAACCTATAAACTGCTAGCAAGGAATGATAGAAATTCGATGCCAAGCTGCTCATCAGGGGAAAGGAGTACACAGTTATGGAAAGGGATATGGCATCTACAGGCTCCTTAAAGGTGAAGCACTTGATTTGGAGAGCAGCTAGTAAGGCTTTACCCACTCTGCATAACCAATTGCATAGAGGTGTGGTTAAGTATGCTTGTTGTCCAAATTGTAAATCTAATGGTGATAATTATCAAATCGCTGTTGGCCAGGGATGTCTCTCATCCAGAGTATGGCCATGTTATCCAAGATGTTTTGTTTATTGCTTCTAATTTTTTGGTCTGTAACTCTACCCTTGTCAAATGCTTAGGCAACTCTGTTGCCCATTTTCTTGCCAAACGTGCTAAGTTAGGCAATGAGCTACATATAGCTCCTCTATTTTAGAGATGCTTTGTAATTTATTTCATCAATGAATAAAACAAGGGCCTCTCGGCCTAGATTCTCAAAAAAAAAAGGCATGGCTTGTGTGTTTCCCTTAGAAAAACTGCAACTTTATGCAAAATTGAAATAATGGATTCCAATGACCACTCATAGATCAAGTTTTCCATATAAAAATAATTATCTATAATTAAAAAAAAAAGTTTCATATCACCACACATAGATTAATTCAAATGACCATCAAAGTGCGTTGAGCTCACAAGTTGCGCGAGGTCATGAATTATCTTCTATATCATTTTGTTTTAATCTCTCATGTTTGCTAAAGGAATTTTTCTTTTCCGGCATAAAATGATGTACATTGATCCATTTGCCCTTTAATTTCATTATAAAAAAATAAATAATCTAAAACATTTCTCTAACTCTGAGATATTAATGGTGATATTTTGGAACTTATATAAAATCATTTTCTTGGGTTTTATTAAAACTAGTCACTAACCTGTGCGATGCACGGAAAAACTATTGTGTACGAAGATTTAAACAATTCTTTGTTTTTTCATCTTTGATTTCACCTTAGGATTCCTATCCTTGATATGAAACATTAAATTACGAAATGGAAAATATAAATCAAACTTAAATTAAAATTAAAATTAGGATTTCAATCCTTTACATCCTCAAATATCCAATAAATGCTAAAATATCAATTTCCAATAAATTGAAAGACAACTTTAAAGTACTTTTTGTATCTTCTTCCATTGTTGTTCTTACATTCATTTGAAGTACCACTAATATAAGCTTGTCAATAAAATACGTTGAGAAATGTATTACGACATGCAAAAGTTAGATATCAAATTTGTAATTTGCTATATTAAAAAAAAATGCACTTCTCAAGCTTAATTTTTTTGTCAGTTTCTATAACAGAGTCAAAAACTTTCTTAACTATGTAGAATTCCCATCGAAACTTGAGATTATATTCATTTAATTATATTTGAAAAACAAATGTTTTTCCATTCAGCTTCCATCAACTTCCATATACTTGAGAATCCCATCCTAGGCTCTACTTTCTCCGAGCCTGATCTCAGTGGTTTGTTTGGGCTTCTGCTTTCCGGCAGCTTGTTGGGTTGCAATCTTCAGTCTTTCCTTAAGCCTCTTGAGTTTGATATGATCCTTCCACCTTCGCCTTTCCAATTCTTTTGCTTCAATCTCTTCATCACTGGCTTACCCTTCTTAGGAATGATACCATAGAGAAAGCCGCGAGCTTTGCAAACTTCCATCAGCTTCAGCATATACTTGAGAATCCCATCTTGTGCTCTACTTCCTCTGAGCCTGATCTCAGTGGTATGCTTGGGCTTCTGCTTCTCTGCAGCTTGTTGGGCTACAATCTTCGATCTTTCCTTAAGCCTCTTGAGTTTGATACAATCCTTCCACATTCGCCTTATCCGCTATGTTGTCACACTTTAATTAAGTCATCAACTTCTAAATCCAAATTGTTTCCCAATGTGTCACCAACCAGCATAAGGTGGTTCATTGAATCAAATTACAACAGCCCTCTAGTTGATGAGAAAAGCGCTTGGGAAAAAAACAAAACAAAATCTTTAATCTTACTACTTATTTTGTTTCAGTCCCCAAGCTATACAGCCACTCTAGGACTAAAACAAAAAGTTGTACTAGGCTCCCTAATAGCACAAGGTTCTGTTACATTGAACATCAAAATCAATCCACAGTCGAAAAACCAAATTACTTTTCTATTCCTACCTTATCTCGAAAACCAAATAAAACATAATTATTGCTGAAAGCTAATGAATTCACAAATATTGTGCCAAATAGCCCATTTTCTTTATTCAATCAAACCCATCTTCCCAATGACCCCAAACCTATAAAAATCCCTAAAAATTCTTAGATTACAACAATTCAAATATTAATATACAAGACCCAACATCCTATAATAGATTTATAAACAAACCCACATCTCAAAAAAAAATAATAATAATAATATATAAAACCCCAATTCTCAGAATTTCCAAAAACTAAATCTCTTAAACAAATAGAAATGAATCAAACTCAAATTCTATAAAATTATTAAATTACACGTAAAATAGGTCCACAACAGAATCAATTCAAAGGACCAGATTAAGTTATACAACAATTTCAGTAGCCATAAAACAAAGTGGTTGACAAATGACAGCAAAAGTTATACTCTTACACTACATGTTCGTTGAAATCACACAAGAGAAGACCCAACCCAAAAATCTAGGCTCACATGATGCATGCAATGTAAATAATCTTAAAATCTTTAAATTAATCCCTATCTACCAAAACAAAAATACTGACGCAAGCCAAACAACCAGACAGCAGAGCATCCTATGCATCATTCTGTATAGCATATTGCTGCAACCTCTAACTTCCAAACTCCATATACAACACAAAGACTGATACTATTACAGCAAAGGAGAACCCAAATTATAGCAAAATCACCTGTACAAAACTATACAGATGAATCCAGTCCATTCCATTACTTGGACTTAAGGGATATTAGAATTGAGACTCCAATTCCTGCATAAGACTCTATCAAGAATTGAGTCATCATAAATGGGGCCACTCTCCACTCTACTAAGTAGAGTAGATGAAAAAATGAAATCGTAAAACAATGGAATTAGAGACTTTTTTCTTTTCTTTTTTTGCTTTTGATAAACGGAATTACAAACATTACTTATCATGCGAAATGAACAAATCCAAGATGGGAAAAGGAAAAAAGAATAAGATACTTCCTACTTAACCTAGTCAAGGCAACTAGGATAGGGAAAAGTTTGTTTTCTTTATAATAACAAAATCCTTGCCTTGTAGAATTTTAAGTAGATTTTGGTGTTCTTTTATTATGCATATTTTATACCAAGAATAGTTTATTGCATCAGGAATTTGTAAAAAAAGATTTTTTGTAGTCTATGAAACTTAGACTGTATGAGGTATTTTTGAGTGTTTGAGTTTAGGCAAATGAAAATTTTATAGATCAAAAAAATTATGCATATGTTTCCTAAAACTTCCTAAGGATCTAAGTAGACCCTTAATATTGTCCAAGATTGTTTCACATAAATTCTCCTAACAATCTAAGCTAGAAAAATATATCATTGCATTAGTCTTGCATTGTGTTATGCTGAGAAAGAAAATAATGACTTAGGCAAAAGGAGAAATTTAAATACCTGAACTTGTTTGCAGGTAAAAAAATTTCTTACCTCTCCCCAACTGGATAATCATCAAATAACCCTACAAGCACATTAATTCAAAATTTGGGAATTACACTTGGAAATAACACAGAGAAAAAAAATCTATAAAAGAAAAGAGAGAGTAGAAGATGGACTAACCAAATTGTTTTTGTATTACCATTGCGCAAACAAATCTGGAGCTTCTCTTATTTGGTTTGTCATCACATGCAGCCCTTGAATTTCGATCATTTGCAGCTGAAGAGAACAGAACATTCCATTTTATTGTTGCTTCTTAAAGTATAACTGGAAATTTAAGAGAGAAAAAAAAAACTGAAAAGGAATTTGGCAATCTTTGATAATTGTTTGGTCGATTCAATATGAGAAAACTTACGGCTGGGATCTGTCTTAGACCAATCCGCGCAGCTGGGGATGAATTTTAATAGCGTCATTACCAAAACATCGAATATGGGAAATTTTGGACCACTCTGATTCACTTTTTATTAATTTGGGGCAACCCCTCATATCATATGGGAAATAAGTCTACATGAACTGTTTAGCCTCTCTCTTTAAACAATATCTACATAAAACCATATATGACCCACAACACAAAAGAGTTAAAACTCCAATTAAAACACCCAGTTGGCGTATCCCTAACAAGAGCTATCCCATATGTTAACCAAACCAAATTGTTGAGGTATCCACACAACAACACTACACGAAGAAATCAGAATCACACTGACCCATATACAACCCACAATACAAAAGAGGTAGAGCTCCAATTAAAAAACACAGCAATCAAAAATTCAACATCCTTAAAAAAATCAAATACAAAGAAAAATCAACATAACAATCATCCATATCAGAGCATGAAAGAGGCAGTAACAAATTTTTAAAAGAAAAAAAAAATCAATCAAAATAATATAATCCTTACATTGAATAATTATGTGGGGTAGTCATAATAATAGAGCACAAATACCTGAACTACATCATCCACCTTTTGTTAGTATTAATATATTGTAAGGAGAGGAAGAGACAAAGGAGGGAAGACAGAGAGACTGCTGTTATAGGCTAGCGTTAGCAAAAGCTGAAAGGTTGCTGTTGAGGAATTGAAACCACTGAAAAATTAACACTGATGAAGGGTCGCTGTTGAAAAGGTGAGGAGACAAAAATTGTGAAACACAGTAAACCAAAAGGTAAGGAGACAGAAGGGCATTTGAAACTGTGATACAAGTTGGGGCTTGGGCATGGGCTTGAGCTTTATGTTGGAATTAAAGCTATAAAGATTGGGCTTTATAGTGGAGATAAATAGAATTATTTTCCTTTTTTTAGTATTTTAAAATTATAGGAGAAATTGAAGAAAAAAGACGGTAATGACATGGTTGCTGACATGGCTCAACGTGAGCGTAGCAACATTAATTGCTACACTTCAGCTTTTAGTATTATATAGAATATAGATTGATGAACAGCCACCAATTCCAAAGAGTTACTTGGAGAGGTAGAGAGTGTAAGAGTGATGGACATACTAAGACTCTTTATATAATCCAATGTCTTTTTATCAAAATATGAAATTTTATTTTTTTCAAAAAATTGTAAAATATCTCAAATGCAAAGATGGCTAGAAGGACATATATGAGAGAGAGAGAGAGAGAGAGAGAGAGAGAGAGAGAGAGAGAGAGAGAGAGAGAGAGAGAGAGAATATCATGTTGGTACCATCCAATGTGACTAAAAATAAATAAATGAACTACCAAATGTGATATTGGCACTGACCATTGTGATGTTAGTACTATCTAATGAGACAAACACATGGAATGGGTTTGAATATTTCACAAAGAAAGAAAGTATAGGATACCTATCATTAAGTTTTGTGAATGTGAATAAATATTGCACATTAGTATCTATCTCTCATCACAAATAATGAATGTTGCACATTAGGATTCCAATCTCAAAAATCCATATCCTGGATACGAAACATTCAATTACGAAATGGAAAATACCAATTAAACAAAAATTAGGGTTTCAATCCCCCCAAATAATCAATAAACAATTAAATTTCAATTTCTGAGATTCCAATCTCCTAAATCACATGAACCTAGATAAAATTCACAATATTAAAGTCAAATCTAATGAAAATGCCTAAAAAACATTAAACTTGGTGCAGTAGCATTGATTGATGACTATTTTATATTGGATCTGTAGTTTCAATTCAAGTGTTTATTGAAAATTTTAAAATTTTCATCAATCTTTGGATTGCTTTTTTTGCATAACTTGCTAATCATATAGCCACCCTTTCCAACCTTAGACACCACAATAAACACACAATTGTGATTAAGTTGCAGATGTTACACAAGAACACTTATAGAGCACATAAGGTTATACATTTTCGGTATTATTGTATATATAAATTAGAAAAATATAAACATCAAGAAAGTGACCCCAACTATGTTCTTTTATAGGGAGGTATGTCCCTAAATGTGATGGGAGCTACCAAGGGAGATATGTAGGAAGTTAATTGTTATATTCAAATATATGTGGAAGAAACCAAGATAATTCCAACTGATTTTTTTTTTTTTTTTGTGTGTACAAAAGTAATTATTGTGGTTGGGCTAATTTCTTGGAATGCTTTTTTTTTTTTTTTTTTTATATAGATTTTAGATTTAATTTTTTTTAACAACTTTTAAAAAATTACTATTTTGATGAGCAATTATTAGTAAGTAAAAAAGTGACTTTAGTAGTGTGTCCAAATGTAAAATTATGGTCAGATGTAATATTGGTACCACCCACTATGACAATCGAATTGTCAAAAATAAGAAAAAAAAATAAGGTACCACCGAATGTGACAACAGTATGGTTAGAAGTGATGTTGGTACTGCCTAATGTAATAATGGAACTATCAAATTTGAGAATAAATAATAGAGTACCGCTGAATGTGACAAAAGTAGAGTCAGATGCAATGTTGGTACTGCCTAATGTGACAATGGAACCATCAAATTTGAGAAAAAATAAATAAACCATTAAATGTGACAAAAGAACTATCAAATGTGATGTTGGAACTGCACAATGTGAGAATGGAACCACCAAATGTGAGAAAAAAATAAGTGAACCACCGAATGTAACAAAAGAACTGTCAAATGTAATGTTAGAACTATAGAATGTGAGGATGTCACTGTAAAATGTGAGAAAAAAATAACGGAACCATCCATGTCACTAAAGAACTATCACATGTGATGTTGGAACTACACAATGTGAGGATGAAACCATCAAATGTGAGAAAAAAAAATAAGGGAACCACTAAATGTGACAAAAAAACTGTCATATGTAATTTTGGAATTACACAATGTAAGAATAGAACTGTCAAATGTGAGAAAAAAATAAGAGAACCACCAAATGTGACAAAGAACTGTCACATGTGATATTGGAACTACACAATGTGAGAAAAAAAAAAAAGGAACCACCGAATGTGACAAAAGAATTATCACATGTGATGTTAGAACTGCACAATGTGAGGATGGAACCATCAAATGTGAGAAAAAAGTAAGGGAACTACTAAATGTGACAAAAGAACTACCACATGTGATATTGGAACTGCACAATGTGAGGATGGAACTGTCAAATGTGAGAAAAAAAATAAGGGAACCACAAAATATGACAAAAGAACTATCATGTGATGTTAGAACTGTTAGGATTTGTGCCCTTAAATCCTATTGTATGATGCTATGTATGATATTAAGTGTGACATTGTGTTTGACATTATGTATGACTTAATATTATGTTTAATAAATTTGTTTTATTATTATCTGAAATAATAGTAACATGAATATTCGGACATTATCATATAGTCCTTGAGATGCATAGTATGTGATTTATGTGAAGAGTCACAGAAGATATAAATCACAAGTTCTTTGTAAACTTAGAATTATAGTTCGTAGTCGGTGATGAAATTGAGCATTTCATCTGCGAAGACTATAACATATCAACTACGATGATTTGTCTTTGTTAGGTTCTAAAAATTTAGGAATTTATGTATTTAGAACTCTAATGTGTAATGTTGGCAAACCATGATCAAAACAATATGTTTAGTCTTGTTTAGGCTTGCTCAAAGTTGATTAAATATTGTAAAGTTGGAATCGAGTGGCTGCAGATGTATTGGAGCATTTCTGCCTGGCTCGATCGATCGAAGGATAGACTCGATCGATCGAATCTCGGGTCAGATGCGTTTTCTGCAGAGTTCCAGCTCAGCTCAAACTCTATTTAAACGTCTTGGGGTTCAAGTAAAACACTCCTATACAAAAGGAAAACCCTAGAACGTTTTTGGGACTTTTGAGAGAGAGATTAGAATGCCTCTTGTGCCTCCTTTTATTTTTAGGGTTTTGTACCCAAACCTCTCTAAGTCTTTGTTGCTCATATTTGCTGTTTATGTGAATCTCTTGTGAGATCTTTGAGGAGCTTTCCTTCACATAAACTTAGGGTTTTTAAGGTAGAGATTATTTCTACATCTTGATGATCAACAAGGTTGCAACCATTGGAGCTTAAAGAAAAACAAGCGGGGAGCTTGTAGCTGATTGAGGAATTCAAAGAAAGAAGTAGTCCGTGGATTCGGAGCCTGCGCGTGGTCGTGTCAGGAAGTTTTACTGGTGGGTAGCATTAGGAAGTCAAGCGGGGAGCTTGTAAGTCCTTTTGTAAGAACTTCAATTCTTTCTTAGTGGATTCCATTTTGCCTTGAGGATCGGTGGGTAAAATCCTCCCCAGGTTTTTTACCGGTTTGGTTTTCCTGAGTGATCATATCTTGTATTATTTATTATTCCGCTGCTATTTATTCTTGATATGATTGATTGAGTGTAACAACTTAGCTAATTAACTAGGCTACGCAATCTGGTTGTTTTTAAGGGGTCTAAAACCGTACCAATGGTATCAGAGCAGGTAGCTCTTCTTGTTTTAGATCTTTTGATCTAAGAGCTGATCCTTGACCCCTGTTGTCATGGATAATTTGAAGTGTCTTTTTTATTATGTTTCTGCTTATGCTTCTGCTGATTTTATTGATGCTTGTGATGTTTTCAATAAAAAGGACACTATTGTTTCTGTTGATTTTTTTGATGCTTTTGAAACTCTTCGTAAGGAATTATCTAAATCTTTGAAAATTTCTAAGAAATTCAAGGAAGAGTTAAAATTGGCTAATCTTGAAAAAGAGGAATTGCTTGTTAAATTAGATGAATCTAATAAAAAGAATGAATTTTTGAGAAACCAAATTTCCTCTCAAGATGAGAAGATGAAAAGCTTGGAACAAGAATTAGTTGAATCTAAATCTAAAATTGAAAATTTGACTAGTACCAAGCCTGCTGATGATAACAGAAGTGTTTCTGTTTCTCTTAAGCCTAAAACTGAGAAAGTTTATATCCCTCCTTTTAAGAGGAATAATAAAGAAAAGGCTTATTGTGCTAGGTTAGACAAAGGTAAAAGTTCTGATGTAGACGCTGAAGTTTCTAAACCTAAGTCTAAACCTACTGTTAGAGAGCATAATAAATCTGTTTTTATGCCTACCTGTCACCATTGTGGTGTTGTTGGTCATATTAGACCAAATTGTTCTTTGTTGAGGCAAAAACAAAAATCTGAGACTAGATTTGCTGTTAGGAATGCTGATGTTCCTAAATTTGTTCCTGTTTGTCACTTTTGTGGTGTCTCCGGTCACATTCGTCCTAATTATCATAAGTTGAAATTTAAGCATTCTGTATGTCAATCTAGGATATGTGATGATATTTCTCCTGCTATAAGTCCATATAAATTGTTTCATATTCTTTTAAAAAATTTGAGCTTGTTGGCTTATGAAAGGAATTTGCAGGATTTTAGTCTTTCTCAGAAGATTGGTGTAATCCCTCAAATACACTCTGCTTCACATGGATTTTCACCTACAAAGCCGAAGAATCGTGCTATATGGGTGAGAAAAGATTCTTTAGGGTGAGTGTTGCTAACTTGTCCTTGATTTAATTCTTTCAATTAATTGTGAACATGTTTTGTTTTTGTTTTTGGTTGTTTTGTTTTTTAGGTTGTTTTTTTATAATAAAAAAAATCCAAAAACATTGAAAAAATTTCAAAAAGACAAAAATATTTTATTTTGTGTCTTGTTTTATTTTTCTTGAGGATTACATGAGTTTAATATCTCTCTTGATTTAGAACATGCTTGACATTGTGGTGAAACTTGAATAGCATGTGTTATAAATGTGCTAAGCTACTTTTGACTTTATGTACTAGTTTGTACATGTACTCATGGGCTAATTAAGAAATTGATATTTCTTGTTTGTGTACCCTCTATAGCTTAGTTAAGCACTGTCATGCATTGCATTTGCATTGATCATTTAGCACAATGTGTGTTTTTTTGTTTTTGGTCATAAATTTTTTTCAAAATCTCAATAAGTGGTTATAACGTTTGTTAAAACCAAAAAGATTTTTGTGTTTTGTTTTTAGATCTTGGATTTATAATCAAGGATTGGCCACCTTATTTTTACATAACATGTTTATGTATCTTGTTTAGCTTGGATGAGCTTATTCATTGCACTTTACTAGTTAAAGCTTTGTAGTGCATGTTGTGTGGGAAAGATGTTTGTGGTTATTAATCACTTTGTCTTGATCTTGAAGTCATATGTTATTTGACTATCGGACTTGATCCTTTTAAGAAAGGCATAAATAACCATCTCACCACTGTTCACTAGCCAATCATGAACACCTTAGTGCATATCATAAGATTTTGTGCTCGAGAAAGTGTAGCACATGCACAAAAAGAACATAAGGTGTAGCCTCAATTAAATTAAAACTGGTGTGTACTATTAGGCTTGATGCCAATTCACTTAATTCAAACCGGTGTGTACTATTAAGCTTGATGCCAATTCATATAAATAAGAGGCAAAAATGCAAGAAACTTACATGATTGCAAGCTTTTGTTCTAGGAGATGTGAGAGTTATAGGATGTAACTCTTTTGGTGATAGTCTCTTTCAAATTCTATGTGATGAATTTTGTAGACTTTGTGATTGATTACTATTCACATATCACCTCACATGTATCTCAAGTTTTTGCTAGTTTCACACACTACACAAGTTACTCTTTGCTAAACTTGGTACATTATATTGTGTGTGATTTTGTTGTGGCCATCCAAGATTAAAAGTTCCTTGATTTTAATGCAAAATGTGTTTCAAGTTTGAAAATTTTGAAAATATCTTGAGATTTGTGCACAGCATATTTGTTGCTTAAGAAAATTCAATGGGAGAATGATTGAAACTTGTTTTTTGAGAAAATTGGGTTTAAAATTTGGGTTTTTGAAAACGCATTCCATCTCATACTCATGCATTTTATTTTCGTTGTTTAATGCTTTGAGGAGTTGTTTTCAAAATTAGGTTTGTATTTTTCAAAATTGTGTTTTTTTCTCAAAAATTTTGTGAGCCTCTGCCCAGTTCGATCGATCCATTCTGATTTTCGATCGATCGAAAAAGTGCTTTAATTTCTTTAAAAATGACTGTTTCATTCGATCGATCAAATGTATTTTTCGATCAATCGAAAGTCACGAATCAGGTTTTTAAAAAGGGGTCTAAAAAGGGTTTGTTCTTGATTCGAATTGGGGCTTTTGTGAAATTGAGTTTAATTTGATGAAATTGGCTTGTTGTTTGGATGTAATTAAGCATTATACTCTGTGAGTTGTGTTATGTGATGCTCAATTCATCAATGTGTTTAAAAATTCAACAAGTGGTTTTCAAATTTTTGGGGTTTTTGTTAGAAACTCTATGCTCAAACCAATTTTGTCAAATTGGATCTCAATTGAACTTAATATTTTACTACATTAGTACATGCATCATGGCATTGTATTTGTTCATGCATCATATAGATTTTTATTCTATTGATTTTTGTGCTAATTTGCAGTCTGCCCTTGGTTTGTGTTTAAGATTCACATGCATTGCATTGATTTTTGTATCCATCTTGCAGTTTTGCAGTCATATCTCTCATTGTTTTCACACATAGCATGCATACACTTTGCTACATTGGGTACTCAACTTGATCAAAAAATTGATTGATTAATTTTTGAGCGATGTACTTTCTAGTATATGCCTTTTTTATGTGAGAACTGTATAAAATATTTTTCTTAAGAGATATGATGGATAATCAATGTGCAAATATTTTCTCTACTCATGCAACTGTTTATGGGTCACATAATGCCATGTTTGCATTTTATTGAAGGAGAGAATATTTTTTCTTCATGTGTATCCTCACCTTAGTTTTTAACTTTGGTTTGTGTGTTTTTAACTTTGGTCCTGCTGATGAGGATGTTCTTGATCCTGCTGGTGATGCTGTTCCCTACCCCCCTTTATTTTTCCCCAAAACTGTTTTTCCCACAACTTGTTTTGTTTTTCCTATTTTTATAGGGGGAGAAAAGTTTTTTTTAACCTGTGTTGTTCATAGGGGGAGCTGCCTCTATTTTCTATAGAGTTGAATTGTTTTGTGTTCCCCTTAATTCTCTATTTTCTCTTATTCTTTATTGCGTATGTTGACTGTTTACTCTTTGTATGAGTTGTCTTTGTCAATACGTGACAAAAAGGGGGAGAAATTATTGATTTATGGGAATCCTGTTTGTCTTGTTTAGGGGGAGTTGAAATTATTTTTGAAAGGGAAGAAAATAAAAACTTTTTGTTGTATCTAACTTAGGGGGAGAGTTAGTTTACTTATGCTTTTTATTTCTGTTTCTTGTTTCACTTCTTATTGATTTATACTTATGAGTTATTCATGATATATGTCTTTGTTTTGTGTTTTGTGAAGTCAAGAATTTATTTGTTGATTTACTGTTTTTCTGTCACACATGCGTTTATGCGTTTGTTGAGTGTTTCAGGAATATACAGATGCATTCGACTTGGCTACTGTCTACACTTGCAACTGATGGATAGTAGTTAGAATTAAATTTGATTTATGAGCATTATTTTTGTAATGGGCTTTTACTTTGTAAACTTTGAGCTTTTAGTTTGTGTTTTGTCACGGATTGCCAAAGGGGGAGTTTGTTAGGTTCTAAAGATTTAGGAATTTATGTATTTAGAACTCTAATGTGTAATGTTGGCAAACCATGATCAAAACAATATGTTTAGTCTTGTTTAGGCTTGCTCAAAGTTGATTAAATATTGTAAAGTTGGAATCGAGTGGCTGCAGATGTATTGGAGCATTTCTGCCTAGCTCGATCTATCGAAGGATAGACTCAATCGATCGAATCTCGGGTCAGATGCGTTTTCTGCAGAGTTCCAGCTCAGCTCAAACTCTATTTAAACGTCTTGGGGTTCAAGTAAAACACTCCTATATATAAGGAAAACCCTAGAACGTTTTTAGGACTTTTGAGAGAGAGATTAGAGTGCCTCTTGTGTCTCCTTTTATTTTTAGGGTTTTGTACCAAAACCTCTCTAAGTCTTTGTTGCTCATATTTACTGTTTATGTGAATCTCTTGTAAGATCTTTGAGGAGCTTTCCTTCACATAAACTTAGGGTTTTCAAGGTAGAGATTATTTCTACATCTTGATGATCAACAAGGTTGCAACCATTGGAGCTTAAAGAAAAACAAGCGGGGAGCTTGTAGCTGATTGAGGAATTCAAAGAAAGAAGTAGTCTGTGGATTCGGAGCCTGCGCGTGGTCGTGTCAGGAAGTTTTACTGGTGGGTAGCATTAGGAAGTCAAGCGGGGAGCTTGTAAGTCCTTTTGTAAGAACTTCAATTCTTTCTTAGTGGATTCCGTTTTGCCTTGAGGATCGGTGGGTAAAATCCTCCCCAGATTTTTTACCGGTTTGGTTTTCCTGGGTGATCATATCTTGTGTTATTTATTATTCCGTTGCTATTTATTCTTGATATGATTGATTGATTGTTTTAACCTAGAATTGCTTAATTTGACTAAGTAACAACTTGACTAATTAACTAGGTTACGCAATTTGGTTGTTTTTAAGGGGTCTAAAACCGTACAGTCTTGATCATGGAAGTGGAGACTTCTAGTTGATGTGTTAATATGTTTTAAAAGTTAAGACATATTGATTTGGACTGCAGTGAGATTTATTACTTGCCTAATGACTGTCAAATGAATAATAAATCTCACGACTTACATTTGCATGAACTCTTAATCTTGAGAGAATAATGGACCTGATCATAAGGTGTAGGTTGCTTTGATATATCAGGAGTGAGATTTAAAGTAACAGTCAAAACCTCAGTATATTGGGCAGCCACATTTAGTGTTGATGGAACATATATTCTCAAGATGGAATTCATAATCTCTTAACGGAGATATAAAATATTCCTTTGAGATAAATTTAATGAGTTTGTTATTCAGAGAGTTAGGCCTAACCACTTTAGTAAGTAGTTACTAAAGTATATATTTATGAAATTAGATTTCATAAATATATGATGAATAATATTAAAGGATTAAACTGGGTACTCAATGATCAAGATGTAGTAATTTACAAAGTGGCAATCTACTTCAATGACTTTGTATTACTACGAATATTTTATGAAGGGGTTGCATATATAATAAAGTCTTGGGATATAATATATAGATAAGACCTAGAGTGCAACTATATTTATATAGTGGTATTAAATATAGTTAATGGTAACTTTGGACTTGTCAAGAGTTGACAGAAAAGCTCAAGACCCATTGGAGCTAGTGTCTTATTGGTCCCTTTTGGTCCCACTCCAAGCCACACACTTAAGCCCAATTGGTAAGGCCCAAAAGGCCAGCCCAATTAGATAAATTGGTTAGATACAAAGGGGAAAAACGTTCAGATTTACATATGTAAGAAACATCATTGTGAAATGGAGTGTATGTGAGTTTTTGTCACTCACTAGTCATCCCTTTGTTACCAATTTGAGAGACCACACATCTTGGGCGTTAGTGGAATTGGAGTGAAGATTAAAAGTATTCCCAACTGCTCCAATCTTCGGTTTTGAAATTCACCGCTTCAAGGTACGATCTCTTGTTCTCAAATTCTGAAATTTATTTAGTACATGTTATTAATATCGAATGAAGTAGATCCGTTTAAAACTTCTTTTCCGCTGCATTCATCTTTAATTCTATCAAGAACTGCACAATGTGATGATGGAACCGTTAAATATGAGAAAAAGGTAACCTGGTATAGTAAGTTACCTACTAGTGGGTACCGTACCCCCTTTTTTTTGGGGGGGGGGGGGGCGGTACGGTAGAATTACCCCTTTTTTTTATTATATACTCACAAATGTGAATGCTCCTATGATTCTTTTTTTTTTTTTTTTACCTACAAAAAGAACATTATAAATAATGATAATAATAAAAATGAGTATATTTTTTTTTTAATCTTCCTTTTAGTATAAATAAAAGAATCAAGATATGAAAAATACCAAAATATACAAGCTAAATAATAAATAAATTTTATCTTTTTTAACAAAGAAAAATCTATCTAGTTTTAGTGCTAACAAAATAATAACTAGTATTTAAAATTTTGTTAAGAAAGTCTTAATCATGATATGTGTGGTGGGGAACAATATTTGTTCATCTCAAATAATTAAAATTGAAAAAATAAAAGAGTTCTGTAAAGACAATTGTAGGGTCAGTTTTTGTAGCCCAAACCCAAAAGGGATGGATTATAAGCCCAATGAACCCAAGACAATGAATTTGTAGAGAGTGGGTGAAAGAGCTGGGCTGGTTGTAAATTAAACAGTGATGAATTATGGTACTAAAGGATGAATTAATATGAAATCATGCTTGAATAACTAGACAAGTATATGTCCGAAGAGGTATTACTGAATGGAAGATGATTACAACTCTTAGAGGTACAGTAAAATTATTTTCTCCTTCTCTCCCTCTCTTTTTCCGATCCCCCCTTATCAGAGGCCTCTTCTCCTTATATAGTACTCACTCCCATCATCCTCACTGTCCACTTGTGCTCCATCTAGGCGTCTACTTGAGTGTATGTCCCATCAGGCACCATTTTCAGCTCTCTGTGAGTGGTGGTAGCTGAAATTTGCACTGTTCAGGGGTCTTCTCCACATAAATGCAGCCAAAAAAGTTGCTGCAGTGCATTAAATACGGTGGTAGCAGCTTTTCCTTGAGATATTTCTTCATCCTTATTATCCCCAGGTATGCCCAGAGCTTATCTTTGTCATTGGGATTGCTGTTTGGTCAAGAAAATTCGTATCCGAGGAGTAAAAACTCTTCGGTCAAAGAGTAACCTCTTCGGATTATACTCTTCCTCCATTTCTGGGTTAGGTGCCTTCAGATGAACTCTATCCCAACACGTTATCCCTCTTCGGGCATACAATGATCTTCAAATTAAAGACCCCGGCCCAATAGGTATATCTGGGCTTTTACCCCCCCCACAATAGCCCCTCAAAATCTTATTTTTTCCCTCGCATCCGAAGAGAAAAAGTGGGATTTTGACTTGTCACAAAGTAAAAAGCTTGAGAGCAGACAAAAGTCTGAACTTGCACATGTGCAGGCATTGATATAAGCGCTTCATCATTGCTGCTGCTCTTTTCGTGTTTCCAAAGCGTTGCATTGATTACTTCAGGCGGCGCCTTGTCCTTTGCATCCAACGGTGGGTTGTTGATCCAACGGGTGTGGTTCTTCCTCAGGATTTGGGCGAGACAATTTCCTCCCCTTCGTTTGACCTCATATAAAATCTCAGAAGAAGTTACTTCTTCTTCACTTTGCAAACTTTCAGAACACCCAACAAGAACAAGTACACAACTCCATCAAGCTTTTCCAGTCACCGACCCTAGTTTTTTCCAGAATCTCTAAGAATCCTACTGTGAGTTCGAAGATCAATCTCCAATCGAGTTCCTGTAAGTTCTCATCCTTTCGATTCTTCAGTCTTCTCTTCGGCCCGCTTTCTCTACCTTCGAACAGTGTGATGGGTAAACTCCAGTATCTGGTGGATACTCCTGCCCAGTTGGAGAAATTTAGGGCCACGTATCGCATACCCCCAAATGTGGGCGTGAGGTATTGCCCTCTAGAGAACATACTAACAGATCGGAAGACAGGCGAAGTCATAATCCCCGTCATTGCTTTCCTGGAAGGGGGGATGACAATCCCCATAGGCCCCATTACCACTAATTACCTTCGAAACCATAGGCTTAGTCCCGAACAGTGTGCGCCCAATATGTTTAGGATCTTAGGAGCAGTGGAGAACCTTAATCGCCACTTAGGATTGGGGCTCACCTGGTTGGACGTGGTACACATGTACGAGTGTCACAGCCAATAAGGGGCGGGATCCTATCTAAAATCCTGGTCCGACATTGTTAGGCTTGTCTCCTGCTTGCCTAAATCCAACAAAGGGATGAAGGACGACTATGTGATCGTCTCAGGCGCATGGCATGACGGTCGTCATTGCCCAACGAGGCCAGGAAAGCTAGGTGGTACGTGCTAGACTTAGGTTCACTAACAGTAGATTTAGGATCTCCGCCTTTTAGTAATTTTTAATTCTCTTCGGACTACTATTTTTAAGTTTTTGACTGAATTCTGCTTTGATTTTTAACAGATAGAGACCACGTTGCTCCTCGGCTCAGCCTCACAAACACTGTCGCATTCAACTTCCTGCTAAGATTAGAGATCTTTGTAAGTGAGGACGGGCAACTCCGGTCGGTTCTGCTTATCCTTGGGTACACAGCAAAACCAAAGGATTATCAGCCGATCGGCAACGCGATAACGCAAGGAGATTATCGCCTCAGCCGAATAGACGTCACTCATAAAGGCTTCTTGGCACCGTACGAGCTTGCACCCGTGCCACATCCCAACCCTCAGGGTATACCACCACTCGTCCAGCCGATCCAACAAATTCCCCTTGAGCCAGCGGTGGTAGGCAAAAGGGTTGGCTCTTCCACCTCTTCGTTGGAGGAGCAGATTGACAAGTTTAAGTTCGGGAAAGAAGCTTTAGGAGGGGCCCAAGTGATACCATCTTCAGACTCCGAAGAGGGGATTGATAGGCAATCCAGCATCCATCCTCCTATCTTGATAACTGCTCTCCCCGAGGACTCTTCGAACGAAGACATGATGGACTTGAAGAGTTTGATGAAGAATAAGGGCAAAAAGGTTGAGCCCAAGGGGATTGGTACATCCCAACCGGCTGCGAACCTTCCACCGCCACCTCCTCAAATACCTCTAGATCTTGGTGCCAAGCAGGTGCCAGATCCAAAGAAGAAAAGGCCCCTCATTGAAACTGAGGAGAGGGAGGTGGCTCTTCCTAGAGGGACCAAGCAGAAAAAGGTGGCGAGAGACCACCGAAGCAAGAGGGCCTCTTCTACTGAGAGCCGAGAGGACCCCTTTGTAGCTGACGTGCACCGAGGGCCCCGCACTTGGTCCTCGAGGCTGGAGCTGGATGGCGCTTCAATTCCCTATGAGACCTCCCTCAGAAATTATGATTGGGGGAGAGCAAGTGTAGTTGCTGAGGCTCTGGAGCAGCCACTCCTCCTCCCAAAGGATATGGACTCGTACAGGCGTTACAACCAGTACGAGCTCTTCCTATCCCTCAAGAGGGACATAGCTATGGTGAGTGAGCTGATTCTCTTAACTCAGATGCTGCTTTTTACTTTACTTCTTTTCTTTACTCTATGTTGAAAATTCCTGTCATGCAGATTACTCAGCAAATATACGTGGCCGAGGAGTGGAGTAAGAAGTCCTACCTTGAGGCTTAAGCAGTGGCCCAATCTCAATCAGATATAGAAAAATCTCTGGGCAGCCTAAAGGAGGATTATTCCCTGCTCTCCGAACAACTGAAAGAGATGACCAATCAGAGGAATAGCCTCAATGCTGGCCTCAAAAACGCTGAGTCTCAGGCCGAAAAGCAGCGTAAATAGCTGCACATGGCGGAGATCAATCTGACGACCGAGAGGGAGCTGGTGAAAGAACTCAGGGCTGAACTTCAAAAGGCCAAGGAGAATGCCTGAATAGCTGAGCAGAATGCTCAACTGGAAAAGGAGGCAATTGATGCCGAGAGAAAAGCAGCATACTAGCTGCGGGTGGATGAGACCGGGGCCCAGCTTACGAAGCAATTTGCCACAGTTAGTCGAGACTACTGCAACATAACCTGGAAGAAGGCATTGGACGCTGCTGGAGTCCCCCTGGAATCTGACTTAAGATTAACTTGGAGTGTATACTACGATCCTGAAATCCGAGAGCTCCCAGGGTCTGATCCGCCTCCTCCTACACAGCTCCCAGAGGCTTCGGAGCAATTCTTGGTCGGCCAAATCCCACCAGTCAACCTTGAGGTTCCTAAGGAACCTAGTCAGCCTGATGACCAGAGTAAGCCGGTTAAGGCTCCCAAGGAAAAGGATAAGGTTTTGGCGGAGAAGAAGGCCCTACCAGAATCCAAGGACCAAGCTGCTGATCCCTTGGTATCTCAGAAGAAGGCCTAGAATTTTAAGGGTTTCCATTTTGTACTTATAATAGTTTCTTCTTTTATGCAAGGATTTTGTAAACTCTTTTCTCCTAATGAATGAAAATTTTCCCTTTTATTTCTTGTGTCTTGGTTGCATATCTTATGACTTATTTATTGTTGCAAGCAACGGTCCCTTATTATTATGGTGACAATATAAATAAATTTATCCACCATATCATGTAGATGACCTAAGTAGCTGAAATTGGTACTCAAAAGAACAGTTAAGTATAAGGCTCACCTACAAGCCACGAAAGCAGCAAGTGATTATGGGAGCTTTACAGGTTCTTTCAAATAAGCACAGAGAGTAGTATTGTCCCTTGTTTTTGAATTAAATGTGACCAAGGAATTCTATCCCAAATTTGAATTAACTTAAATACATTCGAGAATTCCAAGCGCGGCTCATCATAAAGTCATAGTTCAACAATAATAATTGTATGAGGGGGTTGACTAACCAATATAGAGAAATTGTAATAGAGTGTCAACTAACCTAAATCATCTGGTCCGAGGACTGCAGGCATGATTTAGGTTTAAGTTTAAACACTTAGAGTAATGCAACGGAGTGTTAACTAACCCAAATCATCTGGTCCGAGTACTATAGGCATGACCGAATTTAAGTTTAAACACTTAGAAAATTGTAACAGGGTGCTAACTAACCCATATCATCTGGTCCGAGGACTACAGGCATGAATGGATTTAAGTTTAAACACTTAGAAAATTGTAATAAGGTGCTAACTAACCCATATCATCTGGTCCGAGGACTACAAGCATGAATGGATTTAAGTTTAAACACTTAGAAAGACGGTGAACCAGTGTTAACTAACCCAAATCATCTGGTCCAAGGACAACAGGCATGATTGGATTTAAGTTTAAACACTTAGAAAATTGTAACAAGGTGCTAAATAACCCATATCATTTGGTCCGAGGACTACAGGCATGAATGGATTTAAATTTAAACACTTAGAAAGATGGTGAACCAGTGTTAACTAACCCAAATCTTCTGGTCCGAGGACTACAGGCATGATTGGATTTAAGTTTAAACACTTAGAAAATTTTTCACGTAGCGAATTGGCATATCGGCTGAAGAGAAGATTCAATTAATAAAAGTACTTCTTAAGGTTATTTACATTCCAAGGACATGGTATTACATGACCATCTAGGTCTTCTAAGAAATACGCCCCAATGCTAGCTCCTGAAGTGATACGATATGGCCCTTCCCAATTGGGTCCCAATTTTCCCCAAGCGGGATTCTTTGCAGTGCCCACAACTTTCCTCATCACCAGATCACCAGGTTCTAAAGGCCTTAACTTTACGTTAGCATCGTAGCCCTGCCTGAGCTTTTGTTGATAATGTGCCAGTCGAACCATTGCATTTTCCCTCATTTCCTCGATCAGATCCAAACTCTTCTCCAACTGCTCATTGTTGCTAGTTGGACTGAATGAGCTAGTTCTCAATGTTGGGAACCCAGTTTCCAAAGGTATGACAGCTTCAACCCCATAGGTCATTGAAAATGGGGTCTCTCCAGTAGACCTGCGGGGCGTAGTTCTGTAAGCCCAAAGTACATGTGGCAATTCTTCTACCCATTTGCCCTTCGCATCATCTAGCCTCTTCTTCAACCCATTTACTATGACTTTGTTGACAGCTTCTGCTTGCCCATTATCCTGGGGATAGGCGGGAGTGGAGTATCTATTTATAATTCCCAGCTCGCTGCAATAATTCCTGAATGCCTTGCTATCAAACTGTAGGCCATTGTCTGAGATGAGAGTATGAGGAACCCCAAATCGAGTGACAATGCTCTTCCACACAAATTTCTGTACATCAACGTCTCTGATGTTGGCCAGTGGTTCAGCTTCGACCCATTTAGTGAAATAGTCTGTGCCGACCAGAAGGTATTTCTTGTTTCCTGCAGCTTTAGGGAATGGTCCCACGATATCCAAGCCCCATTGGGCGAAGGGCTAGGGGCTAGATAGCGGATTAAGAATTCCCCCTGGTTGATGAATGTTTGGGGCGAATCGCTGACACTGATCACAATTTTTAACGTAATCCTAGGCACCCTTTTCCATCTTCGGCCACCAATAACCTTAAGTAATAGCCCGGTGAGCCAAGGACTTCCCTCCAATATGGCTTCCACATATCCCTTCATGTAATTCCTCTAGTAATAGCTCAGCCGCTTCAGAATGCATGCATAATAAGTACGGTCCTGAGTAGGAGCGTTTGTACAATTTCTGGTCTTCAGATAACCAGAATCTGGTCGCCTTCCTCCAAATTTTGTCAGCTTCCCCCTTTTCTTCAGGCAGAATATCCTCCCTTAGGAATTTAACTATGGGGTCCATCCAACTGAGTCCAGCCCTGACTTGGTGAACTTGAAATACTTCTCCTTCTATTTCGATAGGCCCATGCAGGTCCTCAACGAGGATTACTCTTGGCAAGTTTTGTGCCGAAGAGGTGGTGAGAGTGGCCAAGGAGTCATCGTGTGCGTTGCCACTCTTGGGAATATACAGCAGGCTAAAACATTCGAATTCCGATTGCAGACGTTTAACTCGGCCTAAGTATCCTTGCATCCTTTCATCCTTCGCCTCAAACTCCCCCTGTACTTGACCCACCACTAACTTTGAGTCCGAGAACAACTCCACTGCCTTTCCTCCCATCCTTTGGACTATAGACATTCCTATCAATAGGGTTTCGTACTCTGCCTCATTATTCGTTGCCGAGAAACCCAGCCTTAACAACTTTTCAATAATGATTCCCTCGGGGGATATCAGCACTAGCCCCACTCCAGAACCTTTCTGGTTCACAACACCATCCACATACGCCTCCCAACAGGAAGGGCTTTGTTGCGAAATCACGCCAACCGGTTTTCCATCCATGTCCGATGTTAGTTTTACCTCTTCTAATTGGGGCTTCGTGAACTCGGCTACTAAATCAGCAAGCACCTGGCCCTTGATCGATGTGTGAGGCATGTATCTAATATCGAAAGCCCCTAAGATCGTACCCCATTTAGCAATCCTTCCAATGTAGTCCGCACTTCGGAGTATAGCCCTGAGTGGGAGCTGAGTGAGAACAATGACTGTATGGGCTTGGAAATAGTGAGGTAGCTTTCGCGTACCAAGCACTACTGCCAGAATAGCCTTCTCCAATGGCAAATAGCAGATCTCGGCCTCATGCAGCGACTTACTTACGTAATAAACTAGTCTTTGCACTTCAGAGTCTGATCATATTAACACCAGGCTCACTGCACAGGGAGCTATAGCAATGTAGGCAAACAATACTTCATCTGGCTCAGGACTGGACATAATTGGTGGCCGAGCTAGATAGTCTTTAAGCTGCTGAAAGGCCAAAGCACATTCTTCAGTCCATTCGAATCCCTTCCATTTGTTAAGCAGAGAGAAGAAGGGCCGACACCTGTCTGCTGATCGAGAGATAAATCGATTTAGGGCAGCAGCCATTCCGGTCAGTTTCTGAACCTCCTTGGGATTCCGAAGAGCTCGCAAATCATTAATGGCCTTTATCTGGTCGGGGTTAACCTCAATTCCTCTATGAGTCACCATGTATCCCAGAAACTTGTCGGATCCCACCCCGAATGAGCACTTGGAAGCATTCAGGCGCAGCTTGTACTTCCTTAGAACCTCAAAGGTACTTTCAAGGTCCTTCACATGCTCAACAACAACCTTGCTCTTTACTACCATGTCATCTATGTAGACCTTGATATTTTTGCCCAACTGTGACTCGAACATCCTCGTCATCATCCTCTGATAGGTAGACCATGCGTTCTTTAAGCCAAATGGCATCACTTTATAGTGGTAGTTACCAATAGGAGTGACAAAAGCGGTCTTCTCCTGGTCATCCAGGGCTAATGGTATCTGGTGATAACCCTGAAAAGCATCCAGGAAGCTCATCCGAGGGTGTCCGACAGTGGCGTCTACTAGCTGGTCGATTTTCGGCATTGGGAATAGATCTTTAGGGCAGGCTTTATTTAAATCAGTGAAATCCACGCACACTCGCCATTTCCCACTCTTTTTCTTTACCACCATGGTATTTGCCAGCCACTCAGGATAAAAAACCTCCTTGATAGCTCCAGCTTGTTTGAGCTTTGCTACTTCTTCTCTTACTACATCTGCATGCTCCTTGGACGGGCGCCGAGGAGGTTGCTTCTTAGGGATGACCTGGGGATTCACCTTCAAGTGGTGACATATGAATTCCGAGTCTACTCCTGGGGCTTTGTAAGCACTCCAGGCAAATACATCAAGATTCTGCTTAAGGAACTCTATTAGCTCTTCCCTCTCTTGAAGAGGTAGCTGAGATCCGACTTGAAAAAACTTTTCAGGATCGTCTCCAATAACAACTTTCACTAAATCTTCGCATTGAGTGCCTTCGTCTGGACCTTCGACGGGCAATTCCCGAGACCTTAACTGCTATAAACCTTTTTTGGCTCTGGATGAGGACTCGGCTTCAGTCTCATTTTGGATGGCAGCCACTAAACATTGTCTGGCTGCGGATTGATCTCCTCGGATCTCATTAACATGTCCTTCGGATGGGTACTTGACCTTCTGGTGCAAAGTAGAGGAAACAGCCCCTAGTGTATGAAGCCAAGGTCTGGCCACGATTGCCGTATTAGGTGAATACACATCCACAACTATAAAATCCACCTCTACCACTTCAGAGCCGGTTTGCACAGGTAAGCATATCTGGCCTTTTGGGGTGACAGCCCTTCCTTCAAAACTCACGAGGGGGGAATTGTATGGTGTGAGGTCTTGGGGTTTCAGGCCTAGCCCCTTGTAGAGATCAGGGTACATTATCTCCACAGCACTACCCTGGTCCACCATCACCCTCTTCACATCGTACCCTCTAATTTTGAGGGTGATGACCAACGCATCCTCATGGGGTTGGATGGTGCCAATCGTGTCTTCGTTCAAGAACCCTATAACCAGTGGAGCACCAGACTTAACTCTCTTCAGATCTCGGCCTAAATCCCCTGCTTGCAGTCGGACTACCAACATAACTTTCAATGGCCAGGATCCTGTTCTTCCCAAGGCAGCGAAGACGATGTTAATAGTTCCTAATGGCGGCTTTGAAGGGTCATCTCTTCGTGACCCTGAGCTCATCTGCCCTCCTCGGTCACTAGAGGGGTGTAAGAGGTGTCGTAATCTACCATCACGAACCAGTTGGTCCAAATGATCCCACAGGCTCCTGCAATCCTCCGTGGTATGCCCATGATCTTGGTGGTACTGGCAGTAGAGATTATGGTTGCGCCTCTCAGGGTTTCCCACCATCTTGTTCAGCCACTTGAAGAACAGTTCATTCTTGATCTTTTCCAAGACTTGGGGTACTGGCTCTTTGAACACAGTGTTGACCGCTTGGGGATTTATTAATCCCGATTGCCCAGTAAAATCTCTCCTTGGTTTATTGCTATTGTAGCGGTCCGACCTAAAATCCCTCCTCTCCTGGGGGATAGCCTTGTCATTTCCCTTCCCCTACTGCTGGTCTTCCTTAACTCTTTTGTACTTTTCTATACAGTCCATGAGTTGACGCATGTTAGTGACTGGTTTACCAGATAAGGACGTCCTCAAACCGTGGTCAGTAGGGAGGCCGAACTTGAATGTGTTGAGGGCCATTGCATCAGAGTTGCCCTCCATATCGTTGAACATCTCCCAATATCTATCTGAATATGCCTTCAAGGTCTCACCTTCCTGTATGGTCAAGGATAGCAGTGAAGACAAGGGCCTGGCCACTCTTCAGCATGTGACAAAACGGGAGCCGAATGCTTGAGTGAGCTCTTTGAAGGAGCTGATGAAGTCTGCTTTCAGGCCGTCAAACCACCTCATTGCAACTGGCCCAAGACTGGAAGGGAAAACCTTACACATCAGAGCTTTATCTCTAGAATAGACGGTCATCCTTTGGTTAAAATGACTCACGTGCTCCACGGGATCTGTCTTACCATTGTAGATGGTGAACGTTGGTTGGTTAAAACGCCGAGGAAGTCTCGCTTCCTCAATCCTGCGCGTAAAAGGTGACTTAGAAATCTGATTCAGAGCCCTGCTCATGGCATCGTTCCCTATGTCTCCACGTGATGGGCTTCTGTGTTGCCTCTTGCGATGAGGCTCTTCTTCGTAGGTATAGGATTCGCTAGCTGGTGTCTGAGATTTCTGCTGATAGGTGACATCCTGCTCGTCATCAGGATCCTCATCAGAATACAAGGAACTCATTTCCTCTTTGCATGGCGCAACTCCCTTTGTAGTTTTTCAATTTATAGTTGCAAATTCAGGTTCCTCTCTGCATGAGACAGGTGACTTCCGCCATGTGACTGGCTTTGGCCAACATGCACAATGTGTGCATTGCCC
Organism: Quercus glauca; assembly: GCA_023736055.1. Lineage (NCBI taxonomy): Eukaryota > Viridiplantae > Streptophyta > Magnoliopsida > Fagales > Fagaceae > Quercus > Quercus glauca. The sequence goes on along the minus strand of CM043318.1, from coordinate 74,057,815 downwards.
TCACAATCCTGTCTCCTTTCTAAGTTAAGAAAAGGGTCCACGTGTTGGGATGCCCTAGATTGTGCTTGTTGTTGACCTCGTCCTGCCATCATCAACTGTTGTTTTCACCCTAGCACAAGCTCTTCCCACAGACGACGCCAATTTTAGGGTCAGTTTTTGTAGCCCAAGCCTAAAAGGGATGGATTATAAGCCCAATGAACCCAAGACAATGAATTTGTAGAAAGTGGGCGAAAGAGCTGGGCTGGTTGAAAATTAAACAGTGATGAATTATGGTACTAAAGGATGAATTAACATGAAATCATGCTTGAATAACTAGACAAGTATATGTCCGAAGAGGTATATTACTGAATGGAAGATGATTACAACTCTTGGAGGTATAGTAAAATTATTTTCTCCTTCTCTCCCTCCCTTTTTCCAATCCCCCCTTATCAGAGGCCTCTTCTCCTTATATAGTACTCACTCCCATCATCCTCACCGTCCACTTGTGCTCCATCTAGGCATTTACTTGAGTGTATGTCCCATCAGGCACCTTTTTCAGCTCTCTGTGAGTGGTGGTAGCTGAAATTTGCACTGTTCAGGGGTCTTTTCCACATAAATGCAGCCAGAAAAGTTGCTGCAGTGCATTAAATACGGTGGTAGCAGCTTTTCCTTGAGATATTTCTTCATCCTTATCATCTCCAGGTATGCCCAGAGCTTATCTTTGTTGTTGGGATTGCTGTTTGGTCAAGAACATTCGTATCCGAGGAGTAAAAACTCTTCGGTCAAAGAGAAACCTCTTCGGATTATACTCTTCCTCCATTTCTGGGTTGGGTGCCTTCAGATGAACTCTATCCCAACATGTTATCCCTCTTCGGGCATACAATGATCTTCAAATTAGGGCACCCGACCCAATAGGTATATCTGGGCTTTTACCCCCCCCCCCCCCCCCAACAACAATAATATCTTATTATGGAACATTATTTTCACTAGAAACATATTATACATATTTTATTTAAAAATAAACTTTGTCAAATTTAATATGTATTTTTATAAATAGAGAATTTTTACTTAATTTTTTTTTAGTGAAGTTTATGCAATATAGATCAAAGAAGCCATCAATAAAACTTGAAAAATTATGTTATGTGTGTGTGTATTTATTTAATTTATGGATTGTTTTTGTTGTCTAAAATTTTAGTGGGATATATGACTCTTTTATTGAGAAGTATAGTGTTCTTGAATCTTGAGTTTAAGCATAAACAACCTACACAATTTTTAAAAATTTCTTTTTCATATTTTTATTTTTTTTTAATTTTAATGATAGTAATAAGGTAGGTAACGGTTCTATAATGATTTTTTTTTTTTTTTTTAGAAACAGTACTTGCATTGCATTAATCAACTTGCTGGTAAATCAGTAACTACAAGATTATCAATTTCAACAGGAGCAAACTCCATCCAAACTAAGAGTGGAAATGAAACTTTTGCTATTTTAACTAAGTTTGGAAATGAAAATTTTGCTATTTTAACTAAGGCATGTGCTATAGCATTGTCTTGCCCATTTGGCAAAAAAAAAAAAAAAAAAAAATCTCTAATAAGAGTTAACAAAAGACAAAGTGCATGATCAAAAGCATAATGAAGTTAATTACCCTAATCAAGAACTTTGAAAACAACTTCATAATAACCTTTGAAGATAGAGTTACCAATACCCATTTCTTGGACAAACATGGCTGCTCTTTTTGGTGCCAATAGCTCAAGGGTAACTACAAAGGGAGAATTAGGAAGACGCTTTGACAAAGAAGCCAAAACATTGCCTCAAGAATTCTGAATGACATCCCCAATTCCTGCTTCCCCTGAATCCTCAATGACAGAACCATCAAAATGATTTTTTTTTAAGTGGACAAAGTGATTTTTTTATGTCACGGATATACAAAGTGAAGATGACCCAAATCAAAGGTAGGTAATATGTAATTATGCCCTTTTTTTAGGTCCTGCTTGTAATTACCTCAAGGCATTAGTTATGATTGAGTTTTTTATTATAATCGATGAACTTTTTTTTTAGAGAGTTGCATAACATTTAGAATTTTTTTTTAAATATTTATTTATTTGCTTTAAAAAAAAAAAAGTATTTATTTATTTGCTTTTGTAACTCTCCAAAATTGAAACCATTAGATTCCTCTTTAACCTAACCTATGAGATACACTTGTAACAAAAGCATTTTTTTATTTATTTTTAAATTATGGACTTCATGAAAATGAGCAGAAGGGATTCAAGCAGGATGTTGAAGCAGCTATTTGTGAATTCATTGAAGAGTTAGAGTCTGGAGTCAACTATATGAATAGGGATAGTATTCTAGAAGATTTGGTATATTCCAAAAAGACTTCAAATGAACTCTATTATCTTATGAGAAAGGAGTATTCCGAAATGTCATTTTGGGAATTGAAGTCAGAAGTTGTAAAGGTCAAGGACTACATGGTCTCTCGAAACTTTATCATCTCCTTCTGAGCGACGAAAAAGGTCTTGTCAATTCGCAATTCATACTCTACACGAAAGTGTTGCTGTGCAAGTTCATGCAAATGATCATTTTGACAAATTGAATATTGAACTCGGCATGCTGCACAAGCTTCAAGTTCTTCCACCAATTGAAAAGTAAATTCCAAGTGATGTCCTTAACCTTTGTGTTGCACATGTTGTGCGCAACTCCACAAAATATGTTAAGGAAACTTGTCTTTGTCCCTGGATTTAAAGTAGAGCTGGCACCCGCACCGTATCCCACCGCACCCAGAACTCATTTCAAATTTCAACAGTTGCTTGAGTTCTCCTTTTGACACACATGTTAGAACTTAAAAGCTGTCTTCCCAAGCTGCCCAGCATAAACATGTTTCGGGTGGTTTAGGATTGAGTATTGACAAATAAATTCTCACTAATTAGGATAAGTCTCTCTAGGTATAAGTCTATTAGTTAAATTTTATAAAATTTACTAAATAATTTATGGGAAAAGTTAACCAATGCCTAAGGGTATATTTTATTTTTTTTCTTATTTTTTTTATAATTTCTATAAAAGTTGTATTAAAATCTTCTTAAAATGATATATTAATGAATGTTTTAAGGACACCCTTTCACCGGAATATATATATATATATATATATAAAGCCAAAGCTTAGAGAAAATCAAATTAGAGTCTTAATTGAATTTTAATTGGAGTTCAATTGTGCACCATGTAACCTATTTAATTTTTATTTTTTGTGCCAAGTGAATTATTGAGTATAAAAATTGAAAGGTCTAAATCCAATTAAATTCTAATTTTGTGTGTCTATCTGTGTGTGTATATATATATATATATATATATAATGAGAAACCATTATATATTTTAAAATTTTTGGTTTAAAAAATGAGTAGGCTAATATCATATATAATTTCAACTTCTTCTATAAAAAAAATGTATAAATTGAATCGTATGATTATGATTTTTTTAATTGTAATCGTGCATATGCATAAGGTTACTAGTTTTATATAATTGATGTGTTCTCAATCACAAAATAAAAATCTTATATTCATTTATTATATTTTCAAATCTTTCAATCACATTCATTGTCAAGTCAATTTGTAAAAGTTATATAGTAAAAATGAAAGTATCTATAAATTTTTCCAACTCTTTTTTATTAGACCCAGGATATAAATGATCTATTTCATGTTTAGTTGACTAGTAAAGTTCAAGGACTATTTGAATTACAATCTTAGTGAAGGAATTATGTTTACTATTCTGTTCTACTAGTAACTTTTATTTTTAAAAAATTGTTCTCTTGTTTGTTTTTAGACCCCTTAAACAACAATTGGATTAACTTAGTAAACAAGCCAAGTTATTACTTAGTCCAAATTCCAAATCTAGGTTATCACAATCAAACAATCATATCATGCAAAGCAGCGGAAATATAAATAACACAATGATATGATGACCCAAGAAAACCAAACCGGTAAAAAACCTAGGAAGGATTTAACCTAGCTATCCTCAAGATAAACTTGAATTCACTATATGAAAGAATCGAAGTTTGTACAATAGAACTTAGACTACTAACATTATATTGCTACCCATCAGTAAAACTTACTGACACGACCACGTGCAAGCTCCGAGACCACGGACTCCTTCTTTCTTAGATTCTCCAGAAAGTACAAGCACTCTCACTTGTATATCTTTAAGCTTTTATGGCAGCAACTGAATGATCATCAAGTTTTTGAAGAAATCTCCTTCTTGATAATCCTAAGCTTATGTGAAGGCAAGCTCCTCTCAGATCTCACAAGAGATTCACACAAACAGCAATATGAGCAACCTCTAAAATGTGGCTAGGGTTTCCCTTATATACCTAGGGCAAAACATAAAACTCTAAACGTTTTAATGAGATAGGACTGAGTTAGAAATTCTGTAGAAAAATGCATTCTACCCAAGATTCGATTGATCGAGCCTAAGCTTCGATCGATCGAGCCAGGCCGAAATGCACTAATACTTCTACAACCACTTGATTCCAACTTTACATAAAAGACACGACTTTGAGCAAGTCTAAGCAAGACTAAACAACCTGTTTTTATTATGGTTTGCCAACAATACAAATTAGAGTTCTAATACATTAGTTCCTAAGTACTTAGAACCTAACAAGGTCAATTTGTAAAAGTTATACAATAAAAATGAAAGTATCTATAAATTTTTCCAACTCTTTTTTATTAGACCCAGGATATAAATGATCTATTTCATGTTTAGTTGACTAGTAAAGTTCACGGACTAATTGAATTACAATCTCAGTGAAGGAACTATGTTTACTATTCTGTTCTACTGGTAACTTTTATTTTTTAAAAATTGTTCTTTGGGTTTTATATTAGAAATGAATTTATTTTTCAAACCTATGGCTTCTAAATCATGAGAAGACGCCTTAGATTGAAAACTAGCTAGCATATCTCATGCACTTCACAAAATGAAAAGTAACCGACAAAAATAAAATCTGAAATCACCATAGGGCAAGGGTTAAACCATATAGAGTGAAAATGTGGTAAAATCACATTGTAATGTGTTTGAGATGGTTTGTTATTATTGCAATTATTTGAATGCCATTTTTCAATAAGATTATTTTGGCCATTAATTCCCAAAAGATCGATATTTGGATTGAACGGGGGGGAAAACAAATAACTTCCATCCCGTTATTTAGTTTCTGTGCTTAGATTAAGTGATCTAGAGTAATAGTCATTGTCTATGTTTTTTTTTTTTTCTTTTTTTTTTTTTAAATTTTGTAGATTGTAACTAGGAAATAGAGTTATTTACTTTAATTTCTTAGGTTGTAACTAGGAAATAATACATTTGTAATTTCTTGCTATCCATTGGACCAATACAATTGCAATCATCATTTTTATTAAAATGTTTTTTTTTTTTTAATTTTCTTGATTTTTGTCCTAAAAGATAAATGAAGAGGCAAATCAATTGTAAACCCACAATTTAGTGCAATAGGTATTGTCAGTTAAGCACTTAAGCCTCTATTATGAGACTCACTAACTTGGAGATGCCCAAAAATTCTGGTCTCCTCGAATTATGGTTCCCACAACTACATAAGCAATAATTATAACGCCAAGGTTACGAAAGGACCAACTTGACATGTTTACAATTATTTTAGAATTAATAAGGAAAATTTTCTTATCAAAAAAAAAAAAAAAGGAAAATTTTAAATTTAAGAGACTAAAACAGAACCTAACCCAAATTTTAGGGAAAAACACATATTCTTGCCAAAATTCTTTATTATATACAATTACACTCTCTAACCCTTAACCTAATTTTATGATTTGGCCAGAATTGGCTCCTTTTCTTGCCAAAATTCTTTATTATATACAATCACGACCTTGAAGTCATTGGATACGGAATCAAATCCGAACCCAACACTGTGGAAGTAGACATTGACCATTTCGCGAGGGGTTATAGGAGGGAGAGGCTTGGGCACTGATGACGTGGTGGGGTTCCAGAGGTAGATGGTGCTTGCGAAGCAGAGACAGAGGAGACCATCGGAGGAGGAACCGACGACGTCGAGGTTGAGACCGTGGTTTGGTTGTGGGAGGTTAAGGATGACTTCGGATGTGTATTCTGGATCGAGGTTGTCGTAGGATAGGAACGAGAATGTGTGGTTGGAGGTGTCGATTTTGTCTGTGGCTTTGACGAGGAAGAAGAGAGGGTTATTGGGGTCTCCGGATTTAGAGATGAGAGTGGAGTGGTTGATGAGGTTTCGAGAGATCAAATCTAGGGTTCCGATGAGGGAGAGCCAGGATTTGGAGACGCACTTGAAGCAAATGAGGGATTTTTGAGGTAGGCGTGAGAGTATGTTTATCACCACTTCCACAGGGAGATCGGTTGACATTGTTTTTGTGATTCTGCTATTGCTCGTAATCTGTTCGTGGAAATTGTATAGGAGAAATAGTATTGTTTAGTCTGCAGCCAGAGAGCAAATGAAGTGATCTTGAGCCTATCTGAATGGCATGATAAATTAGAAAGGACACGGAGGGACACCTGTCAATTAAAGAAGAAGATACCTAAGCTTTGAGGCATGTGCAAGGCACATGATCAATTTTAAGTGAAGAGCTGTTAACGTTACGTTAACAGCATTAGCCAAACAGTGACACCTCTCACCCACAGCTCCAGCCTCACGCCTCTCTCTCATCTCCTCCATCTCTCCCTGCTCTCTCTCATCTCCTCCACAGAGCTTCCTCTCTCTCAAGACAAACCCAATCGGCCAACATTCATAATCAATCTTAGCACAAAAAATTCTAACATATTTAACATTGAAACCTCTAGTAAATCAAACCCATAAATCCAATAAATAGACCCATAAACCCATAAATCACAGAAATCAAACCCATAAATCACAGAAATCAAACACAGAAGAAGCCCAGAAAAAACATACAAATCAACATAAAAAATAAAAAATAAAAAATAAAAAAAAAAAACCTACAAACAAACCCAAAATCGACGACAAGAGCTGTAGAATCGATGGCAGCCACATGCAGCAGCAGCCGATCTCAATGGTTTTCTGGGTTTTTGGGGCTAGGTTTGATCAGCAATGGTGGTGTGGGTTTGATCGGCGATAGTGGTGGTGTGGGTTTTCTGGGTTTTCGGGGCTAGTTTTGATCGGAAATGGTGGTTGGGTTTGATCGGGTTTTTCTGGGTTTCCGAGGCTAGGTTTGATCGGCAATAATGGTGTGGTTTCGATAAGTTTTTTATAAGTTTCCATGGGGCTGGGTTTTCCCGACGATGGTGGTGGTGTTTGCTGCTTTGGGAAATGGGTTTTTCTGGCGATAGTGGTGGCAAATTTTCTATTCAAGTATGTTGATAAATTGTAATAATTATGGTGATTTTGCCTTGATGTTCTGGGTTTGTTTGTGGTTTTTTTTTTTTTATGTTGATTTGTATGTTTTTTCTGGGCTTCTTCTGTGTTTGATTTCTGTGATTTATGGGTTTATGGGTCTATTTATTGGATTTATGGGTTTGATTTACTAGAGGTTTCAATGTTAAATGTGTTAGAATTTTCTATGCTAAGATTGATTATGAATGTTGGCCGGTTGGGTTTGTCTTGAGAGAGAGCAGGGAAAGGTGGAGGAGATGAGAGAGAGGCGTGAGGCTGGAGCTGTGGGTGAGAGGTGTCACTGTTTGGCTAATGCTGTTAACATTAGGTTAACAGCTCTTCACTTAAAATTGATCATGTGCCTTGCACATGCCTCAAAGTTTAGGTGTCTTCTTCTTTAATTGACAGGTGTCCCTGTTTGCAGCATTTCCTCCAAACAGGTTTGGAGGAAATCCGTGTCCAATTAGAAAAGGTAAATTCAATTTAGTCTCTTTACCAGTCTTTTACTATAATTGTCTAATTGGTCCTTATTTACTTCAATCTTCTACTATAATTGTATAATTGGTTCTTATCAGCAATGTTATATATATATATATATATATATATATATATATATATATATAACATAATGAAAACCTATTTAAATGACTTCATTTAAATTTGGGCAAATAGACCAAATTGACTTAATTTGATAAAATGAGAGATTCAATTATTAAAAACTAAATTTTAAGGACCAATTTAATCAATAGACTAAATTGAATTTTAATCAATAAAATATTTGAATTTTATTTCTTTATATTTAATTATTTGGAGAGAACTTAAAAAAGAAAGAATCTTGATTAATCTAAGGAGGCAAAAGAAAACAATAAATAATACATTTTTTGATGTATCAAAATTCTCTCTTTTAGAACAGATTATATTTAATAAGAATATTTTGTGAAAAAAGAAATTTATCAAAAAAATAATTTTATTTTTCTAACCTTTCACATAACCAAAAATAATATTTTTTATTTATTACCTTTTCTTAATTATTTTTTATTATTTTAATTAGAAATTAAAATAATTTTTTGTTTTTCATTTTTACTTACTTTATTCAACTTTCAAGCTACCCCTACTAGACCATGCCCGAGGAACCTATGAGCCAAGTAGGTAGATCCTGCGAAGGAAAACTTGGTATAGCTTGAAAGAAGGGTTTGAACGAGGGCCCTAAAACAACATGAGGAAGGCAACTACCTCGAACGTGACTATCCTGAAATAAGCAAGATGAGCCCCATCCCTGGCTTGGAGGCATGAGCCGAGGGATGCAACTGTGGCTAGTATGGAAGGAGAGAGAGTGGGAAAACTTGCTAAGGAAGCAACCATTTCTTTCGCATTGAATGCACTACACCAATCAGGTTAGCTGCATTAATGGCTGAATGACACTTTAACAATGCCATAATAACTTGTAACTCACTTAGAACTTCCTCCAAAGGTGGGATGAGACAAGTATCTGAGGGAAATCAACCACTCTCAAGGTGGAGGACCAGGATGAAACGGCAGCTACTATAAAAGGGTAAGAGATTCCAGTGAACAGGGATCTGAATTTGGAGATTTGAGAGAGAAATAATTGGAACTTGTAACCCTGAAGTGTAACAAGCTCCTTCAGTTGAACGAGGAGACATTAATACAGTCTTTTTACTTCCATCTTTCTTGTTAGTTTTATTTTCTTTCTATTTGGATATTTTTCTCTGACTTCAGCCCTTTGGATTAGGAGCCCATGTGTTAGTCCACTATATCCATCTCTTCAAATTAATTGTAGTAGGCTTGTCCCCAAAGCCTGCTTTTTTTTTTTCTTTTTCTTTTTTTATTCATTTGGGCCTTTGCATTTGTTTTTGCTTCCACACACTATTAATTCTAAAGTAATTTTATTGAGGTTCTATTTCAAAAATTAGTTTTTGTTGCAAAATAGTGTAGTCATACCAACTGTATTCATCTTTAGCCTTACACAACTTGGGTATCACATGAATTTGTTGAATTTTGCCATGTATGTAGAATTGTAAAGACAAAGCTATGGAAGAACTTTTTTTTTTTTTTTGAGTAAACAGTAATACTTATTTAAATACACCGAAAATAATAATAGTGTTTTAAATTGGGTTTATAATATATTACATAACAAGAGTACAACTACAAAAGGGCATAACCTTTTTAGTTGTAGATTGGGATTATAAACAGCGAACACTAGACACACATAACCAATATGAGATAAACATCCTTTTTTTTTTAGTAAACAGTAATACTTATTTAAATACACATGAAAATAATAATAGTGTGCAAGAACTAATTTAGATGTACTATTTTTTGAGAACTAAAATGTAACTTTTCAAATTTCGGGAGCTAATATAAAACATTACCTAACATTTAAACCTTACATTTTTCACCTAGAGTATAAAACAACGCATAGTATTTTGCTCACACAATTTTCACGTTCTAAATTGTATGTATAGAATTTGGTAATTTATTTTTTAGATAAGTAATGAAAAATGATTTGTTTAGGTTACTTGATTAAGGCATCTTTACATTAAAGATGTAGTTTTTCAGTATTTAAATTTGACTTGTATATAATAATAAATTATGAAAGAATGATTTTCATTGGTTCAAAATGAGTTCAAAGTGAGCATGAAAGTTTTTTTGAACTAAAAAATAATTAATTTAGATTGCAACCAAAGAAGATTAATGAAAACCAATTAAAATTTTAATTCTCATTGGTTCAGTTGAAAGACTTTTGTGATTGTGTATGTATTGGAAAATCATAAAAGATAAATGTAAAATTTCTAATTATAAAAATTAATTACTTATTTTTTAAATAAAAATGTAAATTGATAATTTAGAAAACTAAAGTCAACATCAAACTCTTGATCTATGATACAGGAATTCATACCAAATTATTTACACGGGTTCTTTACTTCTTCAATAAATTATTGCTAGTACCTCCTTCTATCTTCAAAATCACATAGTTCCATCAATTCTATCACCGGAATCATTATCAACTTCAAACCATAATGGTTTTCTCTCCATAAAAGTGGTAAATAATGATATAGAACATTTGGAGATGCTCTACCAAATTCTTGCAACCTTACAAACCTTTTATTCTCTAGGTTCTGACAAGTAATAGTCATTTTTTCCAATACCTTTCCGTTCTCAAGAAAATACTTAACCAATTGATCAGAAGCTATTATCCGCCAAACAAAACTATTGATCTCCACTATCTTGAGATAGTGAGTTAAACATGAGATATTATGTTCCAACGTCTCCTGCAAAGATTCACACTCTTGATTGGTGTATCTTAGATATCGATTTTTCGTTCTCTACATGTGAGTCAAAATGATAAAAGTTAGTTTATTTTAGTTTATTTCACAATAATGAATAAAAAAATAAAAATAAAAATCAATTACAAGTAAACCAATTACACACACATATATAACAGTATTTTAAAGTAAAAAAATCTTATAATAATATCATAATTGATAATTCAACTAAATTTAAATAATTAGAAAATAATCAAAAGATCAAGCCAAATGGCAATTACAAATAAGAAGCAAGTAGCAGAGAGCTTTTATACCTCAAGAATTTTTCTTTATTAATAAACTGCAATGATGCTTTTTTTTTTTTTTTTGTTTAATTTTATAATGTTCGGAACCTTTCTAAAGAATAAAAATTTGGAATCTTTCTCTCTCTCTCTCATATTTAGAAAAAAAATCTTTAAATAGTGAGTTTGTAGTGTACCTTTGCAGTAAAACCTCATTTTCTCTTCAGTATGTGTGTTTTCTTCCCAATATCACCATACCTCACTAAACTCTTAGTAATATTATTCTTCTTTCCATTATGACAAAAGTTTTTGTCTTGAAAATGACACAACGAACAAAATGTGCTTAAGAATGACAAGTAAAACAGATGCTTTTACATTTAAGAAAAGAACATATAAATAACCTTTATTCTAATATCACCATAACCCAATAAATACTTAATATATAACCTCAATCTTCTTTTGATTATAACAAAAGTTTTGTGCCTAAACACGACATGTGCAGAACATTTTTGTTTAATTTATAAATAACAACTGACACTTAATGATTTTGATGACATTTTTCAATCCTAAACAATGATGGCAGGTCCTAATGTAAAAAATATATACAATGATTACTTGAATATATATCCTTTTATAACTGAAGTGTAAGATATTGTCATTTACCTTATCCAAATCGATGCGAAGTGCTTCTAAGATTGGTGAGTAGCTGAGCAACTGGAGTAGCCCTGTCATGTTGCGTTGAGTCAGTGCTATGCTCAGAGTCAATGACTTCAATCTAAGGAATGTAGGAGGAAGGCATCCTTCTTTATAAGTCAGATGAGATAGGTGCTGAAAATAGATCAAAGAAATAAGGTTTTTGAGTTCGCATATCAATTACGATAGCATAGTACACTCCATATCTATTTGTAGACAAGAAGTGAAAATATTTGCAAGATATATATATATATATATAATCTTCAATAGATTGAAATTTTGCATGTGATGACAAAGTAATTGATGGCAGATAGAGTATATAGTGTAAATCATATATAAAATTGTTAAATATTAGCTATAATATATTTTATGTTGAATATGCTTGAATAGATATGGAAGGAAGCATAAAATAAAAACATGTATACTAAGGTTACGTGATTTAGCCTTACGACCTACATCCACGAAGCTCACAAAGTAAAATTATGCTTGAGTCTATGTTAATGAGCTAATATACTTCTAACAAAAACAAATTAAAATGCAGAACTGATTGTAATATACCTGCAAGAAGTGGCTGGACAAACATAGAACTTCAGCGTTATACAAAGCACTGACTAAAGACAACACAAGACAACCATCCTCTTCATATTTTACTCTATTCGTGAAGTGAATTAAAGCTTTGTTCAATGATGATAAATTCTGCAAAGAGTATCCTTTCAAAGTAGGACCACGATAAGATAAGCACAAAAGATTTGGTGCGGAAATCTTGAGCTCGCCTCGAAATGAACGCTTGTGGGCGGTGTTCAAAAACTTCAGATTCTTAAGATTAGCGGCTTCAATGTCAATAACATCGAATGGTCGACGATGATAAATAGCAGTTTTTCAACTACAAGTTTTCAAGGTGTGGACAACGTAAAACGAGCATTTGAGTTTCACCAAAAGTTTGCCCACATAATTCTGAGTTTTCAAGATGTAGGGTTCTCACTGTGGCTAAACTCATTGAATGAAGATAACTTATGCCCGAGTCAACCAATGTCAAGTTTATTTCAGGTAAAGACCTACAATCAACGAAACAACTCAGCAATTCAAATCAAGGGAGTTAATACCATACCGGAGGCTATACCGGTTTGCCCAGCGGTACGGTATATTTGGGATACCGGTCAATACCGTGTACCGTTTCGGGTTTACCGCTATTTTTTATATTTTTAAATAAATATATATATATATATATATATATATATATGTGTGTGTGTGTGTGTATGTGTGTGTATATATATTATAATAAATATAAAAGTTTACCATAAAACATTTCCTCAATTCAAAACTAATTATTTATAATTTTAGACTTTAGTATCAATTAAAAGAAAAAAAAACACACAATATAAAAAATAGAAAGTTTAAAAATTACTATTGCATACTAAGAAAACAAATAATACTAATAAGTTAATACAAATAAGTTACCATTCTACTCTAACAAAAATTCAAAAATTACAAAACTTAAAAATAAAAATAAAAATAAAAATAAAATAAAATAAAAAAACTCTTTTTTGTACCTGCCGGTACACCTGATACCGGCCGGTATTGCCCGAAATTGGTTGGTATGACCGGAACATGGCCGGTACGGCCGGTATTTAAACCGGTACGAAAAGTTAATATTTCGATACCGGTATGCAACCGGTACAATACGGCCAGTACTGGTACGGTATCGACTTCCTTGATTCAAATGCCTTGCCATTCTCAAAAGACTTGAAACTAATGATATCAAGATCAAGCACGATGACCCCACGATTCTTGGCCACCGAGAGCAGTGGTTTAAGCACATGTTTATGAATTCCATGACACAAGAAACAGAAACATTTAATATCGAACCCATCTTGCAAACTTAGCACAGACCATGCGAATTCGATGAACTTGTCTGATAAGCTAATAATGTATTGACCCCTTGTGATGAATTAATTGATTAATTAACTAAGTTTATTAATTAATCAAATTAACATGCAAACGCCTGGTAGCACAAACAAATTACCAATTAAACTAAGTATGGAGCAGAAAATAAATTGATACAGTGATTTGTTTATGAATGGGGAAAACCTACACGGCAAAAACCCCACCGGGTAATTTTAAGGTCACCATTCCCAATAATTCACTATTATCACAACAAACGGTTACAAGTAAAGGAATCTCAGTACCTTATACCAACCTACAATTGAACCCTTACCCCAATACCCAATTGGACTTGTTCTGTAGTGACAATCTCTTCTTGTAATGCATGGCTTCCAGTACGTGACTAACCAATTGCGCAGATCCCAGTACACGGCTTCAATCACTAACTAGAGAAAGTTGTTGGTTGTAAAGTTTTTCAGTTCATCACAGCGATGAAGATCAAGAAGATGCTTGGTCACAAAACCCTACAGTGTACAAACATAGCAACTTCTTCAAAAGAAAGATGAATTATGGCAAATTCTGTCTCCGGTCACAATTTGCTTGAACAAACTTTGCTCAACACTTGTGCAACTTGTGTCCACCTTTGACGGCTCTTAAAATAATCCTTTTATATGTATTGGGTTGTGAGAAAAGAAAACTCAAACATACAACCACGGATTGGAAGAAAACAAAACAGAAAAATCTGTTTTTCTTAAACCTCGACAGATAGCTATCTGTGAAGTTGCTGTCGAGCCACGAGGCTGGAACAGCTCTTCAAGCTCAATAGATACTAGCTATCGAGTTTTAATGACAGACACTTTCTCAACTTGAATCTTGGATAGACTTGCATGGCTTTAACACTTGATCTTGAAACAAAGTTTCTTGAACTATTAAGCACATTCTAAATCTACCCAAATACAAGTAAAGTGCGTTTTTTCAAAGGATTAACGAATTACATAAAATAATGACAGATATTCCTAACAAGTGAATCACATATGTCCTAACACTGTCTTTTGATTCAGATGGGGTTTGGTCGAAATTCAAGTAAGGCATCGATTTCCAAACGCATCTCCATTTTCTTGACAACCGGCTTAGTTGTATGACGTCTCTGATTTCAAGGAAGGAAAGGATATAGTAAAGAATATGTTGCAGCAAATTGTTGAGTTTGTCATCGACGTTAACCATATGGGTGGTGGTGTTTGAATATTCATTGTTGTCCTTGTTTTCTTGGTTTTAGACATGGTTTTCAAACCCGGACCGTTCATTGAACCGTAAAAGAGAGAGGTTCAAGGTTTTTGAGGTCGAACCGAGGCCAAACCGAGGTCGAACCGTGATGACGTCATAATTAATTTAATAATTATTTAAATTATAAATAAATATATTAAATAATTAAAAATTAAAAATTTAACTAAAAAAATCCAAAACAAATATAAATAGTATTTTTTATAACATAACTTTCATAATACAAATAAGATTTATTAAATTCTAAAAAAACATAAATAGCTATTGAATTTTTAAATTATTTTTAAGTTATGACAAAGTACACTTTAATACCCAATAATTTTTATTTTATGAAAATCAATAAAGTAGTTAAGAGACAAATTAGTTCACTTGCTAATGGCCAAGCCCATTTAACTACGGATCATTTTTTTTTCCCAACTCCCAAGTCCATTTGAATAGTCAATGTTCATCATTTATTATGAATTAAAAAAAAAAAAAATCAAAAGCCAGATGAAGGGAGGAAGGTGTCCATGCATTTAAAAATTGTTAAAGTTAAATAAATAATAAAACCCAAGAAGGTAGTGCTTGACAGCAAGCAAGCATTGTATATTAGCAGTTGACAGCAGAGCAAACATAAGTGGTTGAGACTAAAGCACGCAGTAGCAAAACTGTTCAGCACGCAGCAGCAGCAAAGCAGTGAAGAAGTTTACAATAATTTTAGCAATATTTTCACAACAAAATTTATATAAAAAGTTATCATTAGTTCTAATTTGAACCCATTATTAAAATTATTTTTTTACTTATCAATATTAACTAATAGCTATTTGTTACTTAAAATTTATTGTGAAATATTGTGAAAATATTGTGGTAACATTTTATTAAATTATTTATTTTTTCTCCTTTCTTTCTTTGCATTCATACGGACCATACGTTTCTTTTTCTTTTCTTTTTTTTTTTTTTTCTTTTTTTCTCTTATGTTTTATCCTCCACACACGTATCCCCCATCCCATCCTTATCCCACTACTCTCATCTGACTCCTCTCTACTTTTATATTTCTTTCTTCGTCTTTAGCTTTCTTTCTCAGTCTCTTTCTCTCAAGCTCTCAAGTCTCACCCTGTCACACACATCACAGGCGGAAAAGAAAGACAGAAGATCTCCCCTCTTGTCTCCAGTTCCCTTCCTCCTCCAAACTCGACGAAGATCTTCCCTTCTTGCTCAAATCCATAAATTACCCTTTCAAATTCAACAAATCCATTCTCAAAGCCCCTGGTACTCCTCACCACTGGCCTTCCATTCTCGCCATCATTCACTAGTTGGTCCAGATCGCTCTTTTCAACAGCAATCTCTCCTCTTCTGTGTTGTGTTGTGTTTTGTTTTGTTTTGTTTTTGTTTTTTTTTTTTTTTTTTAAGTTCAGATTCAAAAGGAAGCTGGGAACTGTGAGGAACGGTCCGATCACAGTTCTCAAAACCGTGAGGTCCGACCGCGGTTTTCATGGGTCCCGGATTTTTTCACATAGAACAGTTCTTGAGGCTAAAAGAACCGCAAAAATGAGCGGTTCGAGGTTTTTCCGGTTGGACCGTACGGTCCGGTCCGGGTTTAAAAACCATGGTTTTAGACTCCACTGGTGAGGGATGTCACTGTTGTTTTTGAGAGAAGAAGATTTGAAGGGAGAGAAAGTAGTTGCGATCGAATTAAATTTGCTATAGAGATATCTTTGTTTACGGCCTAATGATTTTTGAAGCATTAAATAGAAAAGTTCTTAATAAGTTATAAGTCATCCGGGTTCTAAGTTCTAACCAAACGCAGATGACTTATAACTTTTGAAGACCATTACCTTAATGGATTAGAACACATACTAATAAAAATAATAAATAACTAGCCTCATCACACCTGCTCTACATGTGTAGTGAAACTCTTTTTTTTTTTTTTTTTAATATAATTTTTCAATTTGAATTTATCTATTGTTAGTGATGTTACACAGGAAAGAATTTTTATAAAAATAAAATCTGAAATTTGAAATTGAGTAAACTGTTGGGTTTATTGTGTGCTAGTTTTTAGGAAAAAAATGTATCAAACATAAGTAAAATATATTTATGATTATTTTTTAAATCCAAAATATATTTAGGATTTGAAATGATATGTCTACAACATTTAGATAGAAAATGTGCTAATTTTTGGAAAAAGGTTTCTCTGATAGTTTTTTTATTAAATTTTGTTGAATTACAATTTTAACCCTATTTTTTATTTTTTAAGAATAATGATTATCTAATTAGATTATAAGTATTTTTGACATTTTTTAAATGCATAACTAACTTTCTGAGTCCTCTTAATATATAAAGATTAAAAACTTGAATATTGTATTATTTTTATTTTCTTTTTAACACAAATAAAAATGCAAAATATTTATAAAAAAAATATAAGTCAAATAATAAATAACTTCATACAATGTTTATTTAAAAAGAATATTTGACATATTTAATATATATTTTTCTAAATAGTGAATTTTTATAAAATCATTCCTTATCAGATTAAGAGGAAGAGAAATGCTGAGACTAGTGAGGAGGAAAGACATAAAAAGTGAGAATTGGATATACAAATATTTTAGTGTGAAAAAGAAAATGTGAAACAAACAAAACCAGAACCAAACAAAAAAAGTGGGATGTTTTTTTCCCAAAATTTTTTATACCATACTGAAGGCTATTTCAACTTGGCCTAAAGATCAAAATACTTAAGTATTAATCAATGTCGTTGCACCAATTTGGAGTTACCATTGTAGATATGTGTGTGTGTGTGTTATATATGATATCTAAAATTTTACCGGATTCTTTTTACAAAAGTTTTGGCTTTTTTGTTGTTGCCCTTTTCATCAAATCTGTTAGGAAATGACATTATTTAAACATTTTTAAAAGGAAAAATTATCTAACTGTTTTTCTATATATAAAAATGCGTTATTTAATAGATCTTGTTATGTAATGAATATTATTTAGGATGATTTTATATAGAATGCTAATGCTTTTACAAAAGTTTAGTTATAAAATTGATTGTAACTTAAAACTACAACCTTACTCATTATCTTTTTATTAGAGGTGAATTTTGACAAATTTACCATCGGATTACATCTTTTTCTTATGTCGTCCACGCTTGCAAAAGTTCTAGAAAATTAAAGATTAATAGCTATGTCATCAATAAATTATTTAAAATGCAAGTTTCTGTAATTTAAAATTGTGCATAAAATATAAATTTATAGATCATATAGTAAATAATATCCAATTGATACAAAATTTGACATATATATTAAAGCATAAAAAATATGCAAAACAAGGGCATGTAGCTAAACTTTGTCCTTCTAAAATTATTATTTTCATTCATTTCTATTTTATTTCATTTCCTTCTCCCAAATGAGGGCATAAGAAAATACAGAGGAATGAGTGTTCCTTTCTATCTATTCTATTTCCTTCCATTTAAACTCTTCAATAAGGGAATTAACTTTCCATTGATCTCTCTATTAAAACTCCAAAACAAGAGAAGAGAATAATATTATAAAATTATTATTTTTATTGTTTTCCATTTTATTCTATTCTCTCCTCTCAAATGAGGGCTTAGAGTTTCTTTCTTTTGCACAAAAACATCACTATACAATAACAAGCCACCAATACAAACATTAAACTGCATTATTATCTCTGCTCCTCTCTCCTTGGTGAAAGTTCTTTTTCCCCTCTCCCTTTTTCTGTTTTCTTTTAGGCTTTAAATTTATAATTATTCATTTTTAATTCCTTGTAGTATTGAATAAAGTGAAGTTTTTTAATATTTGCTATCTATTTGGATTTGGTACATCGCACGAGTTAATGACTAATCAAACTATAAAACCGAAGCAACTTTTTGTTGACCTCATGAGAACTTGCCGTATAAGTTTTAAAGCTCCAGCATTTTTCATGTCAAGTCAATTTTTTATTAAAAAATGTGTTTGATTTTTTGCCAAAGTTAATCACAAAAGTTTTTTCTCCATGCCTCAACTTTTATATCACTAAAACCCCAATTCGCGATTTCTCAAGCAACAAACACCTCTCTTAAGGGAAGTAGAAGAGGGTCTACCTCTCTCCTAAAGAAAAACCAAGAAAAAAAAATTCTAAGTTAAAGAAAAACCATGCTCTACCTCTTCTAATTTTACAAGCATAAATTAGAAGCAGCTCATCAGGCCCTGCGTCATTTTCACAAGCAACAGGAGTATGTATTCAAGAAGCAAGGCAATTGAGATGCAGGTTTCTCTCTCCTATTGAACTTACCTAACTAAATGGAAAATAGAAGTTTCAATTAATCCTGCTCTTCAGTAACTAACTTAAACCTTTTATCAAAGTCTATTTAAGGTCATTATATGCCCATAAATATCGAATGACGCTGTTGGATTTGGCTACACAAATACTTTTTCCACTAATTCCACTCTGAACTCTAAACTTGTTCATCATGTTCTTAATTGTTTCTCATATCTACTGTCATTTTCGTTCTACCTTTTCTTGAAATGCTTACTCATCCATGCACGCATGTTTGTTATATTCATTTTATGAGTAGAGTATTCTTAATTAGTGGCAAAACTGCAAATATTATTTAGAAACTAAAAAGAAACAACATCCAAATCTAGAATGCCCCAAATTAAGAGTAAAAAATTCTCTCAGATCCAAAAAAAATCAGCTCAAGCTAGTAAATATGGATTATATTTCTCATTAGCTTCATTTTGGAACTTCAACAACAGACTCCTGATCTATGGTACAGGACTTCATATCAAATTCTTGACCTCTGTTCTTTACCTTTCAGCCTTCTATCTTCAAAACCATTAAGCTTCATCCATACTATCATCGAAATCATCATCGGAACCATCATCTTCAACTTCAAACCATAATGGTTTTCTCTCCACAAAAGTGGGAAATGATATAGAAACATTTGGAGGTGCTTCTAGCTTCCTTGCGAACCTTTTGTTCCCAAGTGCATAATCCCGGCAAGAAATAGTTATTTTTTCCAATACCTTTCCGTTCTTGAACAAATACCTAACCAATTTAGAAGCTATTTCCTTCCAAACAAAGCAATTGATCTCCACCTTCTTGAGATGGTGGGTTAAACATGTGACTTTATGTTCCAACATCTCCTTTGAAGATTCACACTTAAGCCTCTGTCGTAGACTTGTATCCTCTAGTTTGGTATCCCGTAGTTTCCATTTGGCATTATGTAGTTTCTGTTTCATATAATGTGTTTGATTGGTGTCTTCTAGTTTCCGATTGTTCATTTGCTAAATGTGAAACAAAAACAATAAAAGTTAGTTTATTTATTTTTTAAAGAAAAAACTTTTTGCAATAATGACCAAACGAAAAAAAGTCAAGCATAAATATATATATATATATATGCGTGTGTGTGTGTGTTTGTAATTGATTCAAGTACTTTATATATATAACAATAGAAATTTTTAAGTAGTAAATCTGATAATAGGATCGTTATTCAACTAAATTTCAAATGATTAGAAAAGAGTCAAAAGATCAGGCTAAATGGCAATTAAAAATAAGAAGCAAGTAAACGAGCTTTTCTACCCCAAGCATTTTTCTTTAATAAATTGCTGGTGCTGGTTTCATTTTAGACAAAAACCACATTTTCGTTCCTATATTTTCACTCGACTCTCATTTTTGTCTTTATTTTTTATTTTCACTGCTTTAGTCCCTATTTAGAAAAACACCATCTATTTTAGTTCTTTCCGTCAGTGCCCTAACGGTAAAGTCCTAGGTGGCAGACATAATGCATCGCTAGCACACTAAATGCTGACATCAACATTAAAATAATAATATAATAAATTATTTAGCATTTTGAAAATACCACGTCATCTTTTAGAAACAAAAAATTAATTTATGAATTTTAACTAAATGAAAAAAAAAAAAAAAAAAAAAAAAAAAACCAAAAATAATATAAATTGAGATCTAATATAGTCCGCACCCCAGATGGCCGTAAAAGCTTTATCGACATCTCCATTATTGCTTTCTCAAAAAAAAAAAGACATCTCCATTATTGTGGCTTGGCTGTGTGGCTTTGACGGGCTGGATCTTTTCTGGAAATATCCCAACACAGAAACTGAATTTGAAATGCCAAACCTCTTCTTGCTCTTTAAGGAAAGGCGTGAGAGTTTTATGGGGGAATCTTATGAATCTGGAAAGCCCCCACTTTTACTAAGTACAATCGCTTATTTTGCACCCAAATTTTTCCCACCCAACGATGATAAAGCTTACCCATTCAAAGCTATTAAGGATAATGTTGATTTTGTTAATCTCGTGTGCTACGATTACTAGGGAAGCCGGGACTCTTACGTCACTGCTGAACATGCTTTGCTCTATGACCTGAAGTGCAGAAAGAGCACTCACTATGGTATTTCATCCTGGATCAATGACACTGGGATTCCATAAGGGAAATTAGTCATGGGTCTACCACTTTATGGAAGAACATGGAAATCTTTCATTAACCCAGCATTTTCTGGATTTGTGCTCATGTGTTCTGGGTTTGGTTTCTTGTGTTCTTGTGTTTGATTTTCTGGGTTTGTGCTTGAAATTTCTGGGTTTGTGTTAATTTTCTGGGTTTGTATTCTTTGGGTTTTGAAAATTTTGGGTGCTCAATCTGGGTTTTTTCTCTCATCTCACATTAGAGTTAATTTTTTTATATTTTTTTTAACCAATCCATGGTATTTTTGGGTTTTGGCGAATCGTGTGTGTTTCAGCTGATATCGTGTTTGGTTGCCAACAAAACAATGACTGGGTTTTAGTTCTTGTCTGTTCTTACTCAAAATAAAGCAAAGATGACGTGGCATTTTAAAATGCTAAATAATATATTATATTATTATTTTAATGATGATGTCAGCATTTAGTGTGCCAATGATACATTCCGTCTGCCACCTAAGATTTTGCCGTTAGAGCACTGACGAAAATGACTAAAATAGATGAAGTTTTTCTAAATAGGGACTAAAAACGGTAAAAATAAAAGATAGTAACACGTGAGTAGTGGTACACTAACACAAGCTCCAAGGGCATATAAAGTGTTAGTGGGAGGGTTCTCTAGGCGATATGGGACAATCCCACCCCTTTAGAACAAATCCTTGAGGGCTTGGCTCCCCAAAGAGGACAAAGCCTTCTAAGGTGAGTGTAGGGTGTCAAGCCAATATCGGCCAAGCACCTGAGGTGAAAATCCCGACCACCTACAGTAACCAAAGTGCGAATTGCATGAAAATATAGAGACGAAAATGTGGTTTTCGCCTTCATTTTATGAGTAGTGGTACACTAACACAAGCTCCAAGGGCATATAAAGTGTTAGTGGGAGAGTTCTCTAGGCGATGTGGGACAATCCCACCCCTTTAGAACAAATCCTTGAGGGCTTGGCTCCCCAGAGAGGACAAAGCCTTCTAAGGTGGGTGTAGGGTGTCAAGCCAATATCAGCCAAGCGCCTGAGGTGAAAATCCCGACCACCTACAGTAACCAAAGTGTGAATTGCATGAAAATGTAAAGACGAAAATGTGGTTTTCGCCTTCATTTTATTTTTAAAAAATTATAATGTAGGAAACCTTTCTAAACAAAAAAAATTTGGATTCGCCTCTAACAATAAAATATTTAATTTAATTTTTAGTATTTTTAAAAGAATTTTTAAATAACGAATTTGTGGAGTCGCCTCTAACAGTAAAATATTTAATTTAATTTTTAGAATTTTTAAAATATTTTTTAAATAAAATTTATTTCAATATCACCAGACCCCCAAACAAATTCATAGAAACCTCAATCTTCTTTCTATTATAACAAAACTTCTGTACTTGAAAATAACAAATACTTCTTAAGAGGACATGCGTCCTTTTAGAGAAGATTTTGGTGACAAGTCCTAAAGTAAAAAACATATACACTGATTTTGATTACAGGTCCTAAAGTGTAAGATATTGTAATTTTAAAGTAAAAAGAAATTTATAATAACTTCCCAGTTCCACTAAATTCAAATGATTAGAAAAGAATCAACAGATCATGCCAGATGGCACTTAAAAATAAGAAGCAAGTAACAATGAGCTTTGACACACTGAGAATTTTTCTTTACACTAACATCATAGCTATGATGTTATTTTTATTTTTATTTTTTAAAATTTTATAATGATGGGAAACTTTCTAAAGAATAAAAATTTGGAAAATTTTTGTGATTGAAAATAACATCAACAAAATTTTTTTATAAATAATAACATATACTTCTAAGTTCTAAATAATTTTGATGACATTTCCCCATCCTAAACAATGATAACAGGTCCTAATGTAAAAAATATATGCACTGATTACTTAAATATAGATCCTTTCATAGCTAAAGTGTAAGATATATTGTCATTTACCTCGTCAAAATCAATACGAAGTGCCTCTAAGTTTGGTGAGTACTTGAGCAAGTGGACTACGTACCCCTTTGATATCTTACACTTCTAGACCATATATTTATGCTAGTTTTAACATCAAGGGAAATTAGCAAACACCTCATAGCCGTTTTTACGTTATAATATTTTTTTAGAAATTACTCGTGTCGTTGTGTCATATTCTCAGTCATACCCATGTCCATGTTCTCGTGTTCTTGCCCATGCTTTCTATCTTCAAATAAAAACAATCAACATGTCACATATATCAATCAATCATGGCACAATTTTTTTTTTTTTGGTTCTCCCTTTCTCCAAATAAAAACAATCAGCATATCACATATATATCAATCACAGCGTATAGGAAATAAATCTCGGCACACATACTGATATGAATAACAATTCAAAATCCATGATTGAGTGTGGTTTACTCTGATACCACTAATAGATTTGCAAAAGCAATATGAAATAAAATTTTATATATTCATTCAAAGATCATTGTAACACACAACCATGGATTTTAAACAGAACAAAATTGCATACCTCTCTTAGCAACCCAAGCGTGTTGCCTCCCAATGTATTCACGTCTCTCTCTCTCTCTCTCTCTCTCTCTCTCTGTGTTTCTTTTTGGGTCTTCAGAAGACTGTAGTATCATTTAGTAGTTCTAATGGCCAACTCCTAATATGATTTTTTTTTTTAATCTTATTTTTATTTAAGATTTCTAAAATCCAAGAGAGAGATTGGACGTAGGATTCTTACCGATCCTAATCTTCAGTTGTAGGATCACTCAATAAATTTTTTGAATGTTATTGACTTATCTTGAACCTCTTTCAAAATTATTCCTTAATTTTCTCAATCATATCAAGAAAATAATTGAACTTCTGCAGATTGCAATAATGTCTATTAACACATTGCAATTGACCCGTGAAGATTAGAGAATTACATATGATATCCCATTATTTACAATTTTATATCCATGTCCTTCCACCACACTATATTCCCACAAGCCACTAGGATTGGATTAAAATTACTATCATGTCCCTAGCTTATGTAACTCTTAATTTCTTGATTTCATAATTTTTATTAGACTCCAAAATATCTTTGAGAAAACTCTTTAAATATATATATATATATATATATATATATATATATATATATATATATATATAATATTATATATATATGAAAAAACATTTTTGAAGAATGTCACCAACCGGTTTTGTTTTGAGTCCAACTTCAATATGAAAATCAACTAAATATACCATATTCTTTAGAGACTGGTGGATTCATTGTTGAGCATTCACATATTTTACTCATTACACACATAACCCAATGTGCCTGTATATAGCCTTTAAAAAAGAGCATCACCAGTTGACATTATCAAAGTTATGTGCATAATAAATAAATGTACACAACCCTCTCATGTTTAAGGACAATAGGAAAATTGTGATAGAACAACCTTTTAACTAACAGTGATCACTCCATAAGGTGTTCTTAATTGGGTCCTATTCAGTGTATGTACTTGTTACATTACAACCACTTATCTGCTTAAAGTCACTATCTCAATAATGGAGTAAATCATCCTATCATATAATAGCACAGCAAGTGTAGGCTTCAGTGGTGATATTCAATTAATATTCACAACTTAAAACAATTTAATAATTTATGAAAAATCATTACTCCCTGTCTTTGGTTCTTTAACCATTAACATGATTTTTCTACACTATGACATCACATGCCATATTTAAAAAATGTAATATACCCATAATAATTATGTACGTAAAAATATAATTTATTATCAGATAAAAATGCAAAGTATTGTTTTTTAGGGTACATAATTCTAACAATCTCCCACTCGCATACAAAACTAATCATACATGTATTTAATACCCATTTCTTCTAGATGTTTCTCAAACACTTTTTGAGTCAATGCCTTTGTGAGTGGCTCTGCAACATTATTGGTAGAGGTAGTCTTTGTTATAGTTACATCACCTCTATGTATGAAATCATGTATCAAGTGATATTTACGAGCAATATGTTTTGTCCTTTGATGAGCCCTTAGTTCTACTACATTTGCAACAACCCTACTATAGTCACAATAGATAGTAATGGGTGACTAAATAGAAGGAACAACTTCCAATTCTTGAATGAACTTGCGAATCCACACAGCTTCCTTTGCAGCTTCACTTGCAACTATATACTCTGATTCTATAATAGAGTCTGCGGTAGTATCTTACTTGCAAATTCTTGAACTTATTGCTCCCTTGCCAAGAGTGTACACAAATCTAGAAATTAATTTTCTATCATCAATACCAGATTGAAAATCTGAATTTGTATACCCTTGGACAATCAGATCCTCACCATCAAATACCAAGAAATAATGTTTGGTACTATTTAAATATTTGAGGACATATTTGACTGTTGTCCAATGCTCAAAACCTAGGTTGGATTGATATCTACTCACAATGCTCAGTGCATAACAAATGTCTGGCCTAGTGCAAAGCATTGCGTACATGAGACTTCCTACAGCTGAAGCATAAGGACAATTTCTCATTTTCTCTCTCTCTTGTTGTGTTTTAGGACACATTTGTTTAGAGAGATGAACTCCATGTCTAAAAGGTGAAAACCCTTTCTAGGAATCTTGCATGCTAAACCTAGCCAATATCTTGTAATATAATTGACCTATGAAAGTCCCAATTACCTTTTCTTTCGGCATCTAAACAATTCGATTCCGAGTATATAGGACGCTTCACCAAGATCTTTCATTGCAAAGTAACTAGATAACCATATTTTTTAGATGACATTGCTCCTACATCATTGCCAATGAGTAGTATGTCATCTACATAAAGAACTAAAAATGTAGCAGTGCTCCCACTAACCTTTTTATAAACACAAGGTTCATCCATATTTTGTGAGAAGCCAAATGATTTGATTGCCTCATCAAAACGGATGTTCCAACTGCGTGATGCTTGCTTTAGGCTATATATAGATCTCATCAACTTGCACACTTTTGATTCTTGACCATGAGATATGAAACCTTTTGGCTGGTCCATAAAAATTTCTTCTTGAATGTGTCCATTCAAGAAAGTTGTTTTAACATCCATTTGCCATATCTCATAATTGTAATGTGTAGCAATTGACAAAAGAATCCTTTATTAAAAACTAAAAGTGGAAAAGAAAACTTTGCTCTCTTAACTAAAGCATTTGCTTTAGCATTGCCTTGCCTATATGGAAAAAAAAAAAAAAAGATTTAACAAAAAACAAAGTGCCTTTGATTAAATGATCAAAAGCATAATGAAGTTAATTACCCTAATCAAGAACTTTGATAAAAACTTCATAAACACCTTCAAAGATAGAGCTACCAATACCCACTTCTTGGACAAACATGGCTGGTTTTCTTGGTGCCAATAGCTTAAGGGTAGCTATAGAGGGAGAGTTAGGAATATGCTTTGACAAAGAAGCCAAAACATCACCTTGAGAATTCTGAATAACATCCCCAATTCCTACTTCTCCCAAATCCTCAAAGACAGCACCATGAAAATGATATCTTTCAAGTCACGGATAGACAAAATGAAGATAACCCTAATCAAAGATAGGAAACATGTAATTATGCCCTTTTTTAGGTCCTATTAGTAAGTGCCTGCATTAGTTATGATTGAGTTTTTTATTATAATCAATCAACTTTTTTTAGAGAGCTGCATAACATTCAGATTTTTTTTTTTAAGTATTTATTTATTTGCTTTTATAACTCCAAAATTGAAACCCATTAACCTGATATAAAATCATCCATTCATTAAAAATACACAAATTCACCCACAAAAATTGTTTCCTACCAAATGTTTAAGGCTTTGATTGCACTTTTGGATCTCTTCTTGAAATTCCTTGCTATCGTATTTGTAGGGTCAGTTTTTGTAGCCCAAGCCCAAAGGGTTTGGATTATGAGCCCAACAAACCCAGAACAATGAATTTGTAGAGAGTGAGTGAAAGAACTGGGCTAGATGTGAATTAATCAGTAGTTAACGATGGTGTTTAAGAATGAATTGACATAAGATCCTACTTGACATTGATTGAACGAACGTCCGAAGAGATATTTTTATTCAATAAGAAGTGATTACAACACTCAAAGCTACAGTAAAGTTATTTTTTCTCCCGTCTCCCTATTTTTTCCTCCTCCCTCTTTCTGGCACCCTTCTTCTTTATATAGCATCCTCCCCCATCATCCCCATCATCCACTTGTTCTTCATCTAGCTCCCTACTTAAGTGCATGTCATGTCATGTATCTCCCTCAGCTTTTTGTGAGTGGAGGTAGCTGAAGTTACACTGTTCAGGAGTCTTCTCCACATAAATGCGGCCAGAAAAGTTGCTGCAGTGCATTTAATACGGTGGTGGCAGCTTTTCCTTTTAGATATTTCTCCGTTCCTCTTACCTCCAGGCGTGTCTAAAGTTTATCTAGATTGCTGAAGTCACTAGTAACCTCATTCGAACTCCCTAGATATTTACATGACCCAAAATCTTTTCATCCGAGGATAATGATCTCTTTGGAACACTGATGATCTCTTCGGACGGAGTTTCTTCGTCCCCATGTATCCTTCTTTCATGCGAAGTACCCCTCGACAATTTTAGCCTCTTCGGACATACAATAACCTTCACATTGGGCTTCAGGCCCACTACGTATGGCTGGGCTTTTCCCCCCCACAATAGTCCCTCAAAATTTTAATTTTTCCTTCGCCTCCGAAGAGAAAAAAATAAGATTTTGATTTGCTACAAATAAAATCAGAAATGCAAAAATATCTTTGTTCACCCGTGTAGGAGCATGGATTTGCGCGCTTCATAATTGCTGCTGTCGTTACAAAGTTTCCAAAGCACCATTAATTACTCCATGTAGCATTTTGTCTTTGCCATCTAACAGTGGACTACTGATCCAACGGACGTGATTCTTCCTCGGAATTTAGGCGGGATAACTCCTTACCCTTCGTTTGTCTCTATATAAAGCCCTATAGGAGGTTTTTCCTCTCTTACTTTACATATTTTCAGACTTTCCAGCGAACAAAGGCACTCAAATCGATCAGACTCTACGACCATCACATCCCAAATCTACAAGCATCTCCACAAGCTCAGATATCATTTTTCGATCCGGTTCATGTAAGTCTTCATATATTCGTCTTTACTCTTCTCCTCGGACACACTTTTTGTCCTTCGAGTAGTCGCCCCCTAGTCACTGCGTTTAGAGTTCCTCCTATCTCCTTTGTTCAGGATGGGTAAGTATCAGTATCTGGTGGACAGTCTCGCTCAGATGGAGAAGTTTAGAGCCACATACCGCATACCAGCAGATGTGGATTTAAGATGTAGCCCCCCAGAAAAAGTCCTAATAGATCGGAAAGAGGGTGAAGTGATAATCCCCATCATCGCCTTCCTGGAAGGAGGAATGACAATTCCTATGGGCCCCATCACCACTAACTATCTTTGAAACCATAGGTTTAGTCCCGAGCAATGTGTGCCCAACATCTTTAGGATTTTAGGGGCCGTCGATGATCTGAACCGCCATCTGGGCTTGGGACTCACCTAGCTAGACGTGGTGCATATGTATGAGTGCCACAGTCGGAAAGGAGCGAGGTATTATTTGAAATCCTGATTCGACGCTATTAGGCTCGTCTCTTGTCTTCCCAAGTCTAATAAGGGGATGAAAGACGATTATCTGATCGTCTCGGGTGTCTGGCATAACGGTTTTCACTGTCCAACCAAACCAAGAGAGCCAGGTGGGGGCATCTTAGATTTAGGCTTGCTAAATTTAGATTTAGGATTGACCTTTCTTTGCAACTTAGTCTTCTCGGTCTTGCTGTTGTCAAGTTTCTGATTAAATTTTGTTGTGATGTTGACAGATAAAAGAAACGTTTCTCCTCGGCTGAGACTTACTAACACCGCCGCGCTCAACTACTTGTTACGATCGGAGATTTTTGTAAGTGAAGACGGGCAACTCCGATCGGTTCCCCTCATTCTCGGTTATACATCCAAACCATCCAATTTGCAGCCGGTCGGGAACACGATAAGACAAGGAGACTATCACCTCAACCAAATTGACGTTGGTCGGAAGGATTTTTT
This sequence comes from Quercus glauca, assembly GCA_023736055.1. Taxonomy (NCBI): domain Eukaryota; kingdom Viridiplantae; phylum Streptophyta; class Magnoliopsida; order Fagales; family Fagaceae; genus Quercus; species Quercus glauca. Next base: position 74,028,587 of record CM043318.1, on the reverse strand, counting down.
GGCTCTATTCGATCTTCCTCCAGTGCCACATCCAAACCCTCAGGGTGTACCACTGCTCGTCTAACCGGTTTCGCAAGTCCCCCTTGAACCAGTGGTTGTAGGCGAAAGGGTTGGTTCTTCGACCTCCTCACTAGAGGAGCAGATAGATAAATTTAAATTCAGGGGAGAAGCTTCAGGACGGGTTCAAGTGATACCATCCTCAAATTCTGAGAAGGAGATTGATAGGCAATCCAGTGTCCATCCTCCTATTCTGATAAATGCTCTTCCGGAAGGCTATTTGGAAGAGGAAAATATGTCAGACTTGAAGGCATTAATGAGGAACAGGGGCAAGAAGGCCGAGCCAAAAGGCACTGGGACTTCTCAACCAGTGGTGAGTTTGCCTCCACCACCACCTCAGGTTCCTGACCTCGGCTTCAAGCCCTTACCAGACTTAAAGAAGAAGAGGCCCCTCGAAACTGAGGAAAGGGAGGTGGTGGTGCCACCATAGACAACCAAGTAACAAAAGGTGGCGAGAGACTACCGGAGCAAAAGGGCCTCATCTACTGAAAGCCAAGATGAGCCTCATGTTGCTAATATGCGCCGAGGGCCACGCACATGGTCTCCCAAGTTGGAGTTAGACGGTGGTCCTATTTCTTAGGATACTTCCCTTAGAAACTATGATAGGGGAAAAGCAGGGCTAGTGGCTGAAGCTTTAAAGCAACCATTGCTCCTCACCCGAGACATGGAGTCAAACAGGCACTTTAGCCAGTATGAACTCTTCATGTCCATGAAGAGGGACCTAGCCCTGGTAAGTGAGTTAACCCAGCTCTTCGGTTTGGCATGTTAATTTTTCACTTGTTTTATGCTAACTCTTTTACTTTATTATGCAGATTACCCAGCAAGTCTTCGTGGCCGAAGAGTGGAATAAAAATGCATACGTCGAAGCCCAAGCAGAGGCCCACTCTCAGTCTGAGGCAGAGAAAGCCTTGGGCAGCTTGAAAGAGGAGTTTTTTCAAATCTCTGAGCAGCTCAAAGAGGTAACCAATGAAAGGAATAGCCTCCATGCTGGCCTAAAAAATGCTGAGAGTCAGGCCGAAGCCCAACGTAAGTTGCTAAGTGAGGCTCAAACCAGTTTGGCAGCTGAGAATGCGCTTGTAAAGGAACTTCGCGCCGAACTCCCAAAGGCTAAAGACATTGCCAAGCTAGCTCAGAGGGATGCTCAGCTGGCCAAAGAGGCGACCGAGGCTAAAAAGAAAGCAGCATACCAACTGGGAGTAGAGGTGACCGAAAAAGGTCTAATTGAGCAGTTTGCCTCGGTCAGCCGAGACTACTGCGATATAACATAGGGCAAGGCAATGGATGCTACTGGGGTGCCTGCTGACTCAGAACTGAGGCTCCCTGGGAGCATATATTACGACCCTGACATTCGAGAGCTCCTAGAGTCTGATCCCCCTCCTCCAACACCGCGCCAAGAGGCTTCGGAGCAATCATTGGTCAGCCAAGTTCCTTCAACCACCCTTGAGGCCTCTAAGGAGTCTGGTCAACCAGGTGATCAGAGCAAACCAACTGAGCCTCCCAAGGATAAGGGCGAGGGCTTGGAAAAGGAGAAGACCTCTTTAGAGCCTAAGGACCAGGCCCAGAAGCTGCTGCTACTCGGACAAGTTAGGCTGCCGACCCTGTGGTCCCTCAAGCAAAAACTTAGATACTTAGGTTTTATATATATATATATATATATATATTTTGGTGTAAGAGATTGTAAACTATCCTCTTTTAATCAACGAAATAGTTTCTCTTTTACTTTTGGTGTCTTTGTTGCATATCATATGACTTACTTTTGCTACAGATAACTGTACTTTGTAATTATGGGAATGTAGGTAAACATAATCACTATATCATGCTAATAATGCACATAACTAAGATTGGCGTTGAAAAGAGCAGTTTGTATAAGAACTACTACTAAATAATGAATGCAACGAGTGTTATAAAAGCTTCAAAGGTCTTTTCAAACATGCACAAAGAAGGCTAACATAAGTTAGAGTTAATTTAAATACATTCGAGAATGTCAGGCAAGACTCATTCCAGAGTTAAACTTCGATAACAATAACAACATAGAGGTGTTGACTAACCTATACTATCCAATCCAAGGATGGCAGGCATGTGAAGGAATGTTAACTAATCAAAATCATATGGTCCGAAGACTGCAGGCATGATTGGATTTAAGTTTAAACACTTAGAGAACCGATAAGGAGTGTTAACTAATCCAAATCATCTGGTCCGAGGACTACAGGCATGATTGGATTTAAGTTTAAACACTTAGAGAACCGATAAGGACGACAAATTGTCATAGTGATTAAAGAGAAGATTCGATTAATAATAGTACCTTTTAAGGTTATTTACATTCCAAGGGCGCGGTATTACATGACTATCTAAGTCCTCCAGGAAATATGCCCCAATGTCGGCCCCTGAAGTAATACGATATGGCCCTTCGCAATTGGGTCCTAGCTTCCCCAGGTTGGGTTTTTCGCAGTGCCCATAACTTTCCTGAGTACCAAATCACCAAGTTCTAAAGGCCTTAGCTTTACGTTGGCATCATAGCCTTGCCTGAGCTTTTGTTGGTAATGTGCCAATCGAACTATTGCATTTTCTCTCCTTTCCTCAATCAAATCCAAACTCCTTTCTAGCAGTTCATCATTGCTAGTCGGACTGAACGAACTGGTTTTCAGAGTTGGGAACCCAGTTTCCAGAAGAATGACAGCTTCAGCCCCATAAGTCATCGAGAAAGGGGTTTCTCTAGTAGATCTGCAAGGCGTAGTTCTGTAAGCCTAAAGTACGTGTGGCAACTCTTCCACCCATTTGCCCTTCGCATCGTCTAATCTCTTCTTCAATCCATTGACTATGACTTTGCTAACTGCTTCTGCTTGTCCGTTCCCCTGGGGATGGGTAGGGGTGGAGTATCTGTTCGTGATTCCCAGTTCGCTACAATAATTCTGAAATGCTTTACTGTTGAAGTGTAGGCCATTGTCCGAGATGAGAATATGAGGCACTCTGAAATGAGTAATAATATTGTTCCATACAAATCTCTGCACATCTACGTCTCGGATGTTGGCCAGAGGTTCAGCTTCAACCCATTTGGTGAAATAGTTTGTGCCGACCAGAAGGTACTTCCTGTTTCCTACAGCTTTTGGGAATGGACCCACTATATCTAAGCCCCATTGAGCAAACGGCCATGGACTAGATAGTGGGTTGAGGATTCCACCTGGTTGGTGTATGTTCGGCGCAAATCGTTGATATTGATCGCACTTCTTAACATACTCATGGGCTTCTTTTTGCATGTTCGGCCACCAATAATCTTGAGTAATGGCTCGGTGAGCTAAAGATCTACCTCCGGTATGACTCCCACAAATTCCTTCATGCAACTCCTCTAGTAACAACTCAGCCGCTTCAGGATGCATACATAACAGGTACAGTCCTGAATAGGAGCGCTTGTATAATTTCTGGTTTTCGGATAGCTAGAATCTGGTCGCCTACCTCTGAATTCTGTCAGCTTCCCCCTTTACTTCAGGCAGAATATCTTCTTTTAAGAATTTGACTATAGGGTCCATCCAGTAGAGCCCGGTTCTAATTTGGTGAACTTGGACTGCATCTCTTCTTGCCTCAATAGGCCCATGCAAGTCCTCGACGAGGATAACTCTCAGCAAATTTTGTGCCAAAGAGGTAGCGAGCGTGGCCAAAGAATTAGCATGTGTGTTACCACTTCTGGGAATATGCAGCAAGCTGAAAAATTCGAATTCCGATTGCAGACGTTTAACTCGACTCAAGTATCTCTGCATCCTTTCATCCTTCGCCTCAAACTCCCCCTGTACTTGACCCACAACTATCCTTGAGTTTGAGAACAACTCCACTGCCTTTCCTCTCATTCTTTAGACCATAGACATTCCCATCAATAGGGCTTTGTACTCCGCCTCATTATTGGTTGCCAAGAAATCCAGCTTTAACGATTTTTCAATGATGATTCTCTCAAGAGATATCAATACTAGCCCCACTCCAAAACTTTTCTGGTTTGCTGCGCCGTCCACATACACTTCCCAGAGGGCAGGGCCTTGTTGAGAGATCATGCCAACCAATTTTCCATCCATGTCCTTCTCTGCCGTTATTTCTTCCAAGCTAGGTTCCGTGAACTCAGCCACCAGATCTGTAAGAATTTTCCCTTTGACTGAAGTGCGAGGCATATATTTGATATCAAAAGTCCCCAGGATAGTGCCCCACTTGGCTATTCTCCCTGTGTAGTCGACACTTCGAAGTACAGATTTAAGCAGGAGTTGTGTGAGCACGACGACCATATGTGCTTGGAAGTAATGGGGCAATTTTCGTGTTCCGAGTACTACTGCTAAAATAGCTTTCTCCAGCGGCAAGTACCTAATCTCGGCCTCATGTAGAGATTTACTCACATAGTAAACTGGCCTTTGCACGCCTTAATCCACTCGTATCAGTACTAGACTTACAGCATAGGGAACCATAGCAATATAGGCAAAAAAAACCTCATCCGGTTCAAGGCTAGACATAATTGGTGGCCGAGCCAAGTAGTCTTTGAGTTGTTGAAAGGCCGAAGCACATTCTTCAATCCATTCAAACCCTTTCCATCTGTTGATCAGTGAGAAGAAAGGTTTACACCTATTTGCGGACTGAGAGATGAATCAATTCAGGACAGCTGTCATCCCTGTTAACTTCTGAACCTCTTTTCGATTCCGAGGAGGCTGTAGATTTTGAATAGCCTTTATCTGATCGGGGTTAACCTCAATTCCCCTGTGTGTCACCATATAACCCAAGAATTTGCCTGACCCTACACCAAATGAGCATTTGGAAGCATTCAGACGTAACTTGTGTCTTCTTAGGATTTCAAAAGTGTTGTCAAGGTCTTTCATATGCTCAGAAATGACTTTGCTCTTTACCACCATGTCATCTATATAGACCTCAATGCTTTTGCCTAACTGTGATTCAAACATCCTTGTCATCATTCGCTAGTAAGTAGAGCCTGCATTTTTCAAACCGAACGGCATCACTTTATAATGATAATTACTAGTAGGGGTAACAAAAGCGGTCTTCTCCTGGTCATCTGGGGCTAACGGTATTTGATGGTATCCTTGGAAAGCATCCAAGAAACTCATCCGAGGATGCCTGACAGAAGCATCTACTAACTGATCAATTTTCAGTATGGGGAAAGGATCCTTAGGACAAATCTTATTTAAGTCAGTGAAATCTACACAGACTCGCCATTTCCCGCTCTTCTTCTTCACCACCACAATGTTTGCTAACCACTAGGGGTAAAAAACTTCTTTAATAGCTCCAGCCTGCTTGAGCTTCGTTACTTCTTCTTTGACTGCCTCTGCATGTTCTTTGGATGGGCACCGAGGAGGCTGCTTCTTGAGGACAATCAGTGGGTTGACCCTCAGATGGTGGCAAATGAACTCTGGATCCACTCCTAGGGCTTCGTAAGCACTCCAGGAAAATACATCAATATTTCTCTTAAGGAAATCAATTAGCTCTTCTTTTTCTGGTTAAGGCATCTGAGATCCGACTTGAAAGAATCTTTCAGGATTGTCCCCAATTAAAACTTTTACTAAATCCTCACATCTAACGCCTTCGTCAAGATCTTCGACGGGCGATACCCGACTTTTTAACTGCTATAAGTCTCCCTCGGCCCTGGACGAGGACTTGATTTCGGGCTTGTGCTGCATGGCAGCCACCAAGCATTGTCTGGCCGAGGATTTATCTCCACGGATTTCGCAAACTCGCCCTTCGGATGGATATTTAACTTTTTGATGTAAAGTAGAGGAAACAACCCCTAGCGTATGTAGCCAAGGTCTAGCTACAATTGCCGTGTAAGGGGAATACACATCTACGACAATGAAGTCTACTTCCACTACTTCCAAGCCTGTTTGTACAGGTAGCCATATCTGGCCCTTCGGGGTGACAATTCTCCCCTCGAAACTAACCAAAGGAGAACAATATGGTGTTAAATCATCAGGTTTGAGGTTCAACCCCCTGTAGAGGTCAGGGTACATTATCTCTACAGCACTACCTTGGTCCACCATTACCCTCTTCACATCATACCCTCCAATTCTGAGGGTGATGACTAACGCGTCGTCATGAGGTTGGATGGTCCCAATCTTGTCTTCGTCCGAGAACCCCAAGATCTGTTGGGAGTCAGATTTGGACCTCTTCGGACCTTGGCCAGAGTCCCCTGCTGGCAACCGAGCCACTGACATGACTTTGGATGGCCAAGATCCTGTTCTTCCCAGGGCTGCAAAGATGACATTGATAGTTCCCAATGGAGGCTTTAAAGGGTCATCTCTTCGGGACTCTGGGCTCATCTGACTTCCTCGGCCACTAGAGTAGTGTAAGAGGTGCCTTAATTTACCTTCACATACTAACTGGTCCAAATGATCCCACAAGCTTCTGCAATCTTGAGTTGTGTGCCCGTGATCCTGGTGGTATTGGCAATAGAAATTGCGATTACGCCTCTTAGAGTTCCCTACCATCTTATTCGGCCACTTAAAGAACGGTTCATTCTTAACCTTTTCCAAAACTTGATGGACTAGCTCTCTGAATACAGTGTTGACTGCCTGGGGATTTGTTGATCCTAATTGCCCAGAAAAATCCCTCCACGATTTATTGTTATTGTAACGATCTGACTTGAAATCCCTCCTCTCCTGGGAGATAACCTTTTCCTTACCCTTCCCTTGTTGTTGATCATCTTCAACTCTTTTATACTTCTCAATGCGGTCCATTAGCTGAATGCTAGTAACTGGCTTACCAGACAAAGACGTCCTTAAACCGTGGTTGGTAAGAAGGCCGAGCTTGAACGTGTCGAGGGCCATTGCATCAAAGTTGCCCTCCATATCGTTAAACATCTCCCAATACCTATCCGAATATGCCTTCAGCGTCTCACCCTCTTGCATGCTCAAGGATAACAGAGCAGACAAGGGCCTGGCCGCTCTTCGGCACATGAAAAAACGTGAACCAAATGCCTGAGTGAGCTCTTTGAAGGAATTGATGGAATCCGCTCTCAAGCTGTCAAACCACCTCATTGCAATCGGTCCGAGACTGGATGGGAAGACCTTACACATTAGAGCTTCATCTCTAGAATAAACTGCCATCCTTTGATTAAAATGGCTCACGTGTTCCACCGGGTTTGTTTTACCATTATAGATGGTGAATGTTGGCTGGTTAAAGTGCCGAGGGAGTCTCGCCTCTTCAATCTTTTGCGTAAAGGGTGACCTAGAGATTTGATTCAAGGCCCTGCTCATAACATCGTTCCCTACGCCTTCACGTGGTGGGCTCTGAGGTTGCCTCTTGTGATGATGCTCTTCCTCATAGGAAAAGGACTCACTAACTGGTGTTCGCAATCCCCGTTGGTAAGTGAAATCCTGTTGGTCATCAAACTCCTAATCGGAATGGGAAGAAACCCGTTTCCGCTTTGCATGGCGCAACTCTCTTTTTAGCTTTTCAACCTCCAGTTGCAAATCTCGGTTCTTCTCTGCATGGGACACGTGACTTTGGCCATGTGACTGGCTTTGGCCAGTATGCACAGTGTGTGCACTACCCTCACGATCTTGTCTCCTCTCTAAGTTAAGGAAAGGGTTGACGTGTTGGGATGCCCTAGATTCTACTTGCTGTTGACCTCGTTCTGCCATCGTCAACTATTGTTTTCACCCCTACACAAGCTCTCCCCACAGACGGTGCCAATTGTAGGGTCAGTTTTTGTAGCCCAAGCCCAAAGGGTTTGGATTATGAGCCCAACCCAGAACAATGAATTTGTAGAGAGTGGATGAAAGAACTGGGCTGGATGTGAATTAATCAGTAGTTAATGATGGTGTTTAAGAATGAATTGACATAAGATCCTACTTGACATTGATTGAACGAACGTCCAAAGAGATATTTTTATTCAATAAGAAGTGATTACAACACTCGAAGCTACAGTAAAGTTATTTTTTCTCCCGTCTCCCTATTTTTTCCTCCTCCCTCTTTCTGGCACCCTTCTTCTTTATATAGCATCCTCCCCCATCATCCCCATCATCCACTTGTTCTTCATCTAGCTCCCTACTTGAGTGCATGTCATGTCATGTCATGTATCTCCCTCAGCTTTTTATGAGTGGCGGTAGCCGAAGTTACACTGTTCAGGGGTCTTCTTCACATAAATGCGGCCAGAAAAGTTGCTGCAGTGCATTTAATACGGTGGTAGCAACTTTTCCTTTTAGATATTTCTCCATTCCTCTTACCTCTAGGCATGTCTAAAGTTTATCTAGATTGCTGAAGTTACTAGTAACCTCATTCGAACTCCCCAAATATTTACATGACCCAAAATCTTTTCATCCGAGGATAATGATCTCTTCGGAACACTGATGATCTCTTCGGACGGAGTTTCTTCGTCCCCATGTATCCTTTGTTCACGCGAAGTACCCCTCAACAATTTTAGCCTCTTCGGACATACAATAACCTTCACATTGGGCTTCAAGCCCACTACGTATGGCTGGGCTTTTCGCCCCACAATATTCATTTAGTCAGGAACGTAGCCAGGTACTGGCCTAAAGGGGGGCCAGACCCCTAAGGATTAAAAAATAATAAAATGTGTGTGTATATATAAGATTGATTTAGAGTTTGACCCTTAGAAAATTAAACTCGGCCCTTCAAACAAAATTTTTGGCTCCTTGACCCATAAAAAAAGAAACAAAAACAAAAAACAAAAACAAAAAATAGTCCAATAAACAACAAAAATTAACTCAAACAATAACAAAAATAGTCAAAACAACAACAAAACTAGGCCAAATGACAACAACAAATCTAATAAGAAGCCCATTTTTTAAACTTTCAATAACCAACAAAAAAAAATATATATATATTCTAATAAGGATTAATGAAATTCTAATAAGGATTAATAAGCCCATTATCGTGGCTTCATCCCTGCATCTATTGAATTACTGATTTTCTTGGACTATTATCAAAATTTTTACAGAATTTTTAAAATGATTCATAGCATTAAATTAAATCTACCAAAACTTACTGCTTCTCTTTCTCTTATCTATATGCCAAATCCTTTACACCACAACATTGAATTTCAATCCTATCGAAAGCTTACGCACACTCGCACACTCGCACACTCGCACACACGCGCGCGCGCGCGCACACACACACACACACAAATTGACAAAACTTGAGAAAGGATGCATTACTTAAACCACCAACGCACAAACTAATTAGTGGTGGCTTGATGCACGTCAAAGGATTAAAATTGATAAAACTTGACAAGCCTAGGGCAAAAACTGAATTGAGGCCCTTTATATATTTAAATATATGAATTGTTTTTTTTTTTTCAAAATTAAATTTTACTTAAACTCTATTCTCTTGTTTTAGATGCAAAATTACAAATTAACCACGTAAATTTTATTTTAGAAAGCCTATAGACACAAAAATTTTGATAAAACTTTTCACACTTGTTGATATAGTAGATTGATAGTGGTAAGTAAAAATGTGATATTAGTGGTGAACCAGATGAGAACTAGTGAAAGTTTGCCAATTCAACTATTGTGAAAAATGATTTTTTGTGTATTACTCCTCTTTTTTAGAAGTGTTACATTCACAACATTTTCACAACGAATTCTAGGTGTTACTAGTTGTAATTTGAACTTACCACTAAAATTATTTTTTTACTTACCAATAGCAGCTAATAACAACATGATACTTGAAATTTGTTGTGAAAAATATTATGAACGTAGCATTTTTTTTTTTTTTTGATAAAAAAATATTATTTTATCTATTAACTAATATTTGGGTTTAATTAATACTATTACAACAAAAGAAATAACCATATTGAATAAAATTTGCAGGTCTTTTTTCAATGGGGGCTTAGGCAACCACCTTATTCACCTATAGCGTAGAGCCGGCCCTCCTCGCTTGAATACATTGAAGAAATAGGCTTCTTTAAACTTTCTTTTTGTTAAGTATAGTTTGGAGTAAAATGATAAAGTGATTGTTCAAGTATTAGAGATGAGATGAACCAAGATAAAAAGGGAAACAGAAGCAAGGAAAAGTCAAAGAGATGAGTGAGAAATGGAAAAAAACTCCACATGTTTTATTAAATAAAATTTTCATGCTAGCTGTTGTGGGCCAATGGCAAGTAAGAAAGCTGGTGTTTATGCGTTATGAATGAAAGGAAAAACTTATTAAATCTTGGGTCAAGCGAATCACTTCATGCTCCCCGCTCCTCCCTGAAGAAAAACTAAGCTTGATATGATTTTGCTATTTAAGCAAGTAAGAAAGTAAAGTAACACAAAAACTAACAATGAGCAGAGAAATTAAAGAAGAAGAAGAGTGGGTCTGAGAGAGAGAGAGAAAAGAGAGAAAGAGAGCAAAGATTGAAACTGTGAAATCTTGCATAAATGAAATCTATAGAGTACAGGTGTTTATATAGTACAAAGATCAGACTAACCCTCATAACTATCTTTCCACATTATGCGGATCAAGTCCGTGAATCAAGGAAACAGAACTCAACTGATTGTAACTGAATTACACGCTAACACTTCTAATTGAACTGGACTTAGATCAGTGACTATACGACACCGTTTCAGGCTTAAGACTGGGATACACATCAGAGAAGTAATACGGTGCGTGTTAATAAATAGAAATAAGTGAAACGGTGCGTCTCATCATGTTTCAGTGGCTTGCTTCAATTTGGGCTTAGGTCTTTCAATGGCTTTCTTCAATTTGGGCTTAGGTCTGAGATGATTACCATCAGTATCTTCAACACTCCCCGCGTGCTATTACAGAAGTTTTTGCTATAAGCTTAGAAGTGGGATTGAGATTTGGTGCAATTGCAATTGCAATTGTACCATGCAATTCACCTCAACCATCACTCCATACACCCTCCTTTTGCAACTTTAAATCTCAATCATTCATATCAATTGCATCAGGTGCAATACTCTTAAGTATTGCACCTGATCTCAATCCTTTAGAAATGCAACTGCAACTAGCTCAAAAAATGCAAACAAAGAGATAGTAATGGGAGGAGACTACAAAGTATGCATCAATGGCCTTGTGAAAGAAGCTGAAAATCAGCCTTTGGAGATCGTCAAAATGCTAGAAGATATCAAGTCCTCGAGTAGTGCTTTTGATGGTTGTAGTTTTAAATGGATTAGGAGAAATGCCAATGGTATGGCTTGCACTTGATGTAAATGGGATATGATAAACAATTTTTCAAGTTATATAATGGAGATTACATAGTAATACAACCAAATTAGACATTTAAAATTCCTTCAAAACAGATTTGATGATAATTATTACGACTTTAGAACGATTAGTAATGAAAGCAAGATTTGCTAGCATTTAAAAAGTGGAGTTTTTTGTAATGAATTTTATTGCTTTGTATGGGGAGCATGGTTTGTCCTTGGGCAATCTAATTTTCGGCCTGGCCCAAAATGGTTTTTTTTGGGGGTGAAACCTGGCCCAAAATGTGGTGGGCTGTGTTTTGTTCTTCCAGATGATCTGCACCTTTTGTAATCTCATTTACTCCAAAAAAAAAAAAAAGAAAAAAAAAAAAAAAAAAAAAAAAAAGAAAGAAGAAGAAGAAGAAGAAGAAGAGGATTAGTAGCGTTAGACTGTTAGCATATGGCTTGACTATATCTCTTTGAATAACATTATCAATTTTGAAAGTGTTTATGTAACAAACATGTGCAAAATATCTATTAATGACAGGAAAGGGAAAATAAGTAAATGACATTCTGGATCTTTTCCAAAAATAAATGGAACACCAATCTTTTTTCTTTCATCAATAAGTTCGAAATAGTTGTCAAAATACTGTTTATTATTTAATATAAAAAAACTTCTCTGTCGGTGGCTACCTCAAACTACAAAATGATCAATTAGAGCAAAATAAATAAATAAATAAATAAAATTTAAAAAAAAAAAATCTATAAAGGCAGCGAAAGATTTTAAATCACGGAGTGATCTGCTTAAATTTCTCCTTACAAACACAAAAAGAACAATTAGAAGATAAACTGAGGGCAATTTTAAAGACTGCGTCATTTTTCGAAATTTTCTAACATATATTTTAACAAATTTTTTCTGTACATTTCTAAAATCAACATCAAAATAAAGTAATAAATTATTATGCATTTCGGAGTACTCCCCCCTCTCATGTAGAATACGTCCTACTGGCCCAACCCATGTGGAAGGGAGGACCAGAATATACAATAATTGTCCTAAACCTAAATTTTTTTGCTGCGAGATAATCTTTGGTACTGTCCTAGTTATCGTATGGAGATAAGGATGAGTCAATAAAGCTGATTCATGCCTTCAAAAGCCATGTGTAATGGAAGAGATATAGAGGGTCCACCAAATATGACCCCCTTTTGTCAAAGACAAAAAGGGTCGGACCAAAAAGATTAAACTTCATCAGTCCCAAATACTTTGTGGATTGGAGAAACTCTTACATGAAGGATAATAATCTTAGAGTATCTTTAGTAAATTTATTAAATTTTTGTACTATTTAAAGAATAAATAGTGACTTTTATATTTTATTTATTCACTTTTTTAAATACACTTTTTAACAAATTTTTTATCTCATTTTCTATCTCATTTAAATATTATTTCTTCATTCATTATTTATTCTTTTTTTAACAACTACACATCTTCTAATATTTTTTTATTCAACACCTGATTATTATAATAATAAAAAATTTGAAAAATGAACAGTAGCCCATCAAACTTGATGAGCCACTGTTCATGAGTCAAAAAAATTTTTGGGCATAGAGAATTAATTGGAGTGGCTTTTTTTGGTCCAATTTTCTATTATAGAGAATATTTTACTTTTACATAGACCATTGGAGATGCTTTTAAGAGGAGGTTTTGAGGAAGTATTTGAGTAGGTATTGAGATTTAAAGAAGGTGGCCTAGAAGGGTTCTACAGATCGAGAAAGTATCGAGCCAACTATCGAGATACGTTGAAAATATACTTTTTTGCTTTTCTTAAGTAGACTTTATGTCTTTAACTTGATCTTCAATTACAACTTTAAGACATATCAAAACTCAATAAAAGACATATAATTTGGCATGATTTGACAATACCAAAATATATGGACCTTACAATTTGTAATTAAATACCTCATGGATTTATTCATTAATTTAATGGGCAGATCTTGAGATAAAGGGGGGTGTTCGGTACATGTACTTAAAAACATGTGTTTTGTTATTTGCAAACATGTGTGAAAATATGTGTGGGTGAAAAAGTGTATAGAAATACATATAATATTATTTAAAAACTGAAAATATGTATTTAAGTGGATGTAACAAACGAAGCCAAAATATCATGTGCTTTTTTATATTTGTTTCATTCAAAAAAGTTTTGAGCTTTTGTTGCCCTTCTAGATATTTTCATCTAGTGATTCACACAGTTTCTTGTGCTCTTATAGTAAGAGGCATAGTTGTCAGTATCGTACGATACGCGATACGTATCGTGTGTAAAAAGTTCTGTATCATATCGGCATATCGTAAGTGCTCATAAATCGTACGATACAATGTGCGTATCATATGAATCGTATCGTATCGTAAAATCGTACGTATCGTACGATACATAACAAATACTTTAAAATGAGATTTTTTGGTTAAAATTTGTACTTTTATTTAAATCTAACAAGTTGTTAGACTTGTTTTTAACATAAAATTATTAGTTTACTTAGTTTACCCTATTAAAATAACATATTCATAAGTTTTTTTTTCCTCTCTCTCTCCTACAATTAGACTACACAGTACACACTTACCCTTCACTTTAATATTTACAGATTTATTTTATACATTATGAATAAAATATTAATTGACAATATAAATTTTTTATTTTTATCATTATTGTTATAAGTCCAACAAACTACAATGCCAAAAAAATTATTAAAATAAAAAGAATAAGAAAAGATAGTAAATGTTAATGACAAATGATGATGAAGAAAATTTTATTGAAGAAACAAGTTTGCAAAATTATAAACCTAATGATAAATTTTTTATTTTTATTACTATTGTTATAAGTCCAACAAACTAGAATTCCAAAAAATAAATTACAAAAAAAATATTAAAATAAAAAGAACAATAAGATATAGTAAATGTTAGTGACAAATGACGATGAAAAAAATTTTAATGAAGAAATAAATTTGTAAAATTATAAATATGATCATAACATTGACTTAGATTGGGTTGATTAGGAAATTTGATGAATATGATGAAAATAAATTATTATTTTTGGATCATTTGTAATATATTATCAATTTCAAATTTAAATAATTTGAATGTGTATGTTATATACACATGCTAGTTTGATTTATTTAGTTAGCTTGTTAAATATTATTATATAAGTAATGAATAAATTAGTCATTAGTTGAATATATTCAAAATTTATAATGAATATACCCTTTATATATGTATATTTATAATTTTTTATAAATTTTATTTAGTGTTTGTGTATCTTACGATACACGATACGATACGATACACGATACAGAAAAATTAAAAATCGATTCACGATACGATTCACGTTTTGACAACTATGATAAGTGGTACAAGAAATTTGTAAGTAAATTAGATGGCTGAACAAGGAAAAGATTATTTCTATTTATATAATGTCAGAAGTGCAAACCATCTAATCACAACTTTACCGTATATCCTTTTTCTTTTCTTTTTTCTTTTTTTATTTATTTATTTATGGAAAGGAAATTTTATTGAACAGAGAAACAAAAACCAAACAAAGGCTAGCTTAGTCTTTCCTTCATAATTACAGAAGCAAAACAAGGAAGACAGCTACCCCAATCAAAAAAGAACCAAAAAAATTACAAGTTAGAGACCACTTAGCTAGGGAGTGAGCTGCCATATTAGCTAGCCTTGGAACCCAAACGACAAACACATTAGAATAAGATACAAGAAGAGACTGCATGGCCGCTAGGATTGAAGCAATTCTTCAAAGCGAGGGCAGCATCAGCTCATGAATAGCATCCTAACAAATCTTAGAATCTATCTTAATAATAACTTTATGGTATATCTTGATCACCAGACGCTTGAATGTGAAATATAATAAAAGATAACCTTCTAATCTCTTTCGTGTGTTGACTTGAGTTGAGACAAGAAATAAGTTTTTTTTTTTTAATGAACAAATTGGTCTTGCATTGCAACGGGGTGAACTATTTGGTTAGAACAAAGAAGATTAATGAAGGCATATATGGGCTAAAGATCTCAAAAGTCTAAACCTAAAATTTTGATTTTAGATCATTTAAATCTTACATTGAGATAAGCTAGTCTTGGTTTCAAGACCACACTAGATTAAAAAAAAGCAATAAAAAATGTGATATTAGTGGAAAAATGTGTAAACCTCAAATTAGAATGAATGAAAAATTATGATACTAAACAAAAAAAGTCTCATTGCATGCACCGTGTGATGAGTCTAGTACTATTTTAACAGATTGTATATTAATATAGGAGATGAAATGTATGATGTATTATTAAGTGATGAGGTGTTAAAGTTGATAAACTAGGTGATACATGGGAATGATCTAACAAATTCTAACCCCCTGTGCAGGGCAATGGGCCAATGGCACTGCTAATCACTGCCCGGATTGATAAGCTTTATCTTTATTAGGTGGTAGTGGCCCTAGTATAGAGATAAAAATCAATCAATACGCGGATTCCTCATGGCTTTTCAAAGGAGAATAAAGGGGGTCTGCCCTTATAACTATAAATGACCTCCCTTTTGTCAAAAGTCGTTCTAAAATATCAAAAGGGAACTTCCAGTGGAAGTCTTCCACTAATAATTAAAGTAAGTAGACATCCTTCACGATTGAAGACGAGGAGTTTGGTAATAATCCTAATGTAATTTGAATAATGCTAGAGATACAAATTATTTTATAAAAAGTTTTACAAACTACTAATGTGATGAGTGATTATTAATAAATAAAAAAGTGATATTAATGGTAGACTTAGATGAAAATCAATAAAATGTTGGCCGCATCAACATTTTGTAAAAATGTTATAAAATAATTTGTAGTTATAGCATCACTCATGTAATTTAGAAGAATATAATTTAGAAGTTAAGACAAAATGTTGATGTAACAAACATGCACAAAATATCTAATTATGGAAGGATAAAAATGTTTATGACAATATAAATTTGAAACACTCGTTAGAAAATTCGATGGCGTTGTGAAATGGGTTTGGGCTACCTCTAATACTTTTTTAATTGAAATCTCCTTTGTTTTAATGAGAAACTGTCACATCACCCATTAACTAAATAAAATGTGGAGATTAAAACTCACTACCATTTGTTATTGTGAATTTAAATAAAAGGAGACCTCCTGTTAAAAAAGTACTAGAGATAAGCCACACCTTTGTGAAAAGAATGTAATTCAAAGCAAAGGGAAGAGTGCAAATCTCAATGAGTTTATTGTGAACTAGCTTTGATTTGATTTTGCTATGAAAATGAAGGAGTTCGAAGAACACCAAGTTCTTTGAATTTGTTGATCTTCACATCTTAAAAGGGAAAAACATAGGAAACATATTGTCACCAGAAATCACCTCAGGAGATTGGGGTCGGTTGAACACCTCAAATCCGTCCACAGAATCCAAGACCTCTTCAGCTTCTTCTTCTTCTTTTTCCTCCTCCACTTCCTGAATAGCAAGACGTGACGAGGAAGCCCCTACGGAAATAGCCGCTTCAGGTAAAGGCTGAGAAAACGAGGTGCCTTCAGGGATTGGAACACCCTCAGGAACTATGAACTTGCTCCTTTTGTAGGCTACGCTGATTCGGCGTAACCGAAGATCTTTAGCTTTTATCACGCACTTGGGCTAAGAAAAGGAGGTGGAAATTGGCTTGTAGCGAAGGATAACGTGTGCTGCCCTTAGTTGACTGTCGGAAGGATTTATGTATATCTCGGACCTCAGAATTTTATCCAAACTCTCCCTATTAATAAGTCTAGGTTGAGGCTTGGTGGCGCGCCTATCTGTAAAAATCAGCAAGACAGCAATGAAATTCCCGTCAAGAATAAAGTTAACCTAAATTAAGGAGCGCAAACTAAAATGCAAAGGCATTCAGCCTAAGAATCCCCACCTGGTTTGCCCTCCTGAGTCAGACAGGGTAAACCGTCATGCCATGCACCAGAAAAAATGAGAAAGTCATCTTTCAAACCCTTGTTCGATGAAGGGAGACACTGGATTAACCTTATCTCGGGGAACCTGGACTTAAGGTAATACTCCGCATCCTGTAAGTGCTGGAGATTATATACCCAATTCACATCGTGATGGATAAGGCCCAAGTTTAGCCTCGTGTTAAGGGCCTCTATACTTCCTAGCACCCTGAACATGTTCGGGGCACATTGTGTGGGGGACAATCTAAAGAACCTAAGGTAACTACTAGTAAGATGGCCCATCGGAATAGTCATTCCCCCCTCTATGAAAGCGATCATGGGGATGACTACTTCCCCCGTTTCTCTTTTATCGTACCATTCCTCCACGGAAGCGTACCTCATGCCCACCGTTGAAGGAATCTTATACATGGCCCTAAATTTCTCTATTTGCTCCTCGGAATCGACTAAATACTTAAACCTACCCATTTCTTAAGAATTGTGAAGAAAAGTTAGAGAAGATAATGGAAAACTGAGGAGGGTTAAAGAAACTTACAGTTGTGAGAAATAGACTCCTCGGACAAACTCCAGATATTTATGAGATCGTTGAGAAGAAGGAAAGAGGGATAGGTTCGGCAAATACTCGATAAGATCGTGAGATTTTTTGTGTAACTGAAAAGAAATTTGATTTGAAAAACTCTTATTAAGGGCACAGAAATCGTAAGCGGGAAAAATCCCGCTCATAAGTTTCAGAAACCCCCCACCGTTAGATCCGTATCCTACTGAAACGTGGAGGACTGAGAAACTGCCATCATTTAATGATGGCGTGCTCCTGACGCCGAAACGACAGGGACGTGTCTTGGGCAGGTAAAAAGGCAGTCCGAAACTTAGAAGAGCCCAACGCAGGAGTTAAGGAGGTGATGTCAAAATCCCCCTTTTTTCTAAGGTGACAAAAAGTGAGATTTTGAGGGGCTATTGTGGGGTCAGTTGCTCGAAAAACTAACAGAGTCCATAAAAAGTGGGCTTGTGGCCCAACGGCCCAAACCGAGGACACTCATCCGTCCGAGGATACTCCTTTGTTCGAGGACACTCATCCGTCCGAGGATACTCCTCTGTCCAAGGATGAAATCCATTTCTCAAACCAGCTTTAGAAGTGGGTGTAACTATCTTAGTTGTTAGGGAGTTTCGCAGAGTTACATGCAAACTAAATTAAATGAATATTGATCAAAGGAGGAACCGGAAAAGGTAACAAATATCTCCTAAAAGCTGCTGCCTCCACATTAAATGCATCCCACCTAACTCTCTGGCCGCATTAATGTGGAGGTGATACCTGAACAGTAACCAAGCAGCCTTATAACCACCAAGCGGAGGATCCGGGATATGCTGGATGGGACAGAAAGAAGTTCCCAGAAGGGAACTTACACGTGTACGGCGAAAATAGAACGGGAAAGTAGTATATAAGGTGAAATCGAAATACTCTGAAGGGGACTTCGGGGAGAAAAAAAGGGAGAGACACTAAAAACTGGACAAAGAAAGAGAAAGAGAAGGCCTGTCTCTCATTTGTCTGGAAATTCCTTCTGCTGTGCCGGAACTACGTCTTTTTCTGCTTACGGGAGCTAGTTCTTACGTCCACTCTCTACAAATTTTATTGTCCAGGGTCCAAGACAATTTGAGTCCCTACATGTTGTTATATTCATTTTATTAATAGAAGTTGTAGCCTTCTGGTGGGTTTTGAATTTTAGCCAAATAAAAATAATTATTATTATTAAGTTATGCGATACTAAGAGTTAAGTGTAACTTAATCCCTCTGCTCAAAAAAGAAGAGGGTAACTTTTTTTTTCTTTTTTTGAGAATCAAAGAGTGTAACTTAATGGTTCTACGTTTTCTATGCCAAAATTCTGCACACGTGATTGACTACTACAAGCCAGCTACTCTTGACTTCTTACTCACCTAACACTGGTTCAAGCCATTTTTAGTCTTTCTCGATGGCTAAGCAAAGAAAAATGATGGGACCACAAAGACCTGTCCATCTCAATGTTGCACCAAGTCTTCAGCTATTTCTATCAATAATGGATTGGTCACATTGCATTTGATATTGGTGGATTCACTTTAATTCGGAAAAATTAAAAGAAGTAGCTGGGCATGTGGCCAATAGGAGTAATTGTGGTACTGTAGGCAACACAATGGCCCTACCTCAAGCCTATTGAAGCATAGGACTTAATTAAATGAACTAAGCTATTCACAAACAGCTCAAACTTGGCTTGATAAAAAGTTCATTTGTATTTATTTATTTATAAATGAACTAAGTTTGAGCCTTAATTTTATTAAATATTAACCAAATAGCAAATATCAGCCATGCATTCACTATTTATTTATAAATGAACTAAGTTTGAGCCTTAATTTTAGTAAATATTAACCAAATAGCAAATATCAGCCATGCATTCACAACCAATGCATATTTAAATAATCTTCATATTTATTATGTTTAATAGGCTAAAATAGATGTGAAAGTGGAAGCATAAAATAGTAATACAATAACACGCAAGGATAATATGGCTTAGCATGATGGGTTATGCCTACAGAGAAAACCGGCAAGGCTCTTGACCACTATTTTTTTTTTTTTTGATAAGTAAGATAACTCACACACATGGGGAGAGGGAGAGTAAGACTCACAAGAGCTCAATACTTATCCCATCAAAAGGACCTAACCTTTGAAGGAATTAGCAAAGCTTATAAGTCTTATTACATACACACGGGACCAATGTGGGACTTTACCCACTATTTACCTATCTCCAAAAACACGGACACATCTACAAATAGTAGCGGAGATTTTTAGGGGGTGCCAAGTTAAATAAAACAAAATTCTTAAATCAAAAAAATGTTTGACCCAAAAAAAAAAAAAAAAAAACTCATCTCATAAATTAACTTTTAACTCAATAAAGTTGTATCCTACTTTCATTGCATAATTGATTTTGCACTAATCAATCTCTTTCTCTATGTATACAGTTAAACAATCACTTAAAAACTCATTTGATATTTCATAATCATGAGTTGTATATTGCTATAACCCAGTTTTGAGATATGCTTGACAAATTTTGTTGAATTTAATAAGATACTATTCAATCGGTGGTTGTAAACCAACATTATATTCTAAGGAAACAATATCTATTTGCTTAGGTTCACATCTTTAAGTCGTTCTAGTGGTTCAACATCTATGACAAAGGATTGAGGCTTCCAAATTTTGAAGAGTTTTTTATATTAAAATATACATATGGTTTCCCTAAAATTACTCACATTTTTAAACCTAGATATTAAATTTTATAAAATATCAAAGTCATATCATTAAACAATTACTAGTAAGTTACCCATGAGATGCATTGATAATGTTGTAAAGTTTTATATAAAATGGTTTTCGAAAGTGTTATATATGTATCATAGCATAATTGTTATAGAACATTAATTATTGGTAAAGAGGTCATCATAAAAAATAACAATTATAAATTGCATACATATATCCACTATAATTATTCAATAGAAGTAATGAGAAATAATAATAATCATAATAATAAAAACTTTGGAGGAATATTTTAGAATAAAATTTTATATAGAATATGTTTTTCTCTTCCTACTTAATTATAAAACAAAGTACACATCTCACAGTCAATAACATAATTTACAAAACCCACAAATCTATAAAGTTTGACTTTAATATCAAAATCATAATTGTTGTTGTTACTCAATATAAAATGCAAGCTTCTCTATTTTGGTTGTAGCCAACTTATATGAGTTAGGATTAGATGAAACAACAATATTAAAGCTAGATTGGTGTCGTTAAAAAATTGAAGATAAATGATATCGTTTTTGACATGTGCATATTAGAGATGAGATGAAATGAGGGACAATAATTTAAGGTAAAATGATAAAGCGGTCATCCAAGTATTACAGATAAGATGAACCTAGTAAAGTACAGGCTAGGAAGAGCGTACCAACACCAACACGAAAAGGGGAACAAAAACAAGGCAAAGTCAAAGAGATGGGTGACTGGGTGAGCAATGGAAAAAAAAAAACTCCACATGTTTTATTAAATAAAGTTGCATGCTTGCTGTTGTGGGCCAGTGGCAGTTAGAAAGCTGGTGTTGCGACTTTGGCACGATTATTAATGGAAGCAAGATTTGCTAGACTCTTATTGCTTTGTATGAAGTATATTTTGTCCTTAGCCAATCCAATTTTTGGCCCAAAATGTGGGGCAACAAACATGTGCAAAAAGCAAAATATCTCTTAATGACAGGGAAGGGAAAATAAGTAACATTTTGGATTTTTTCCAAAAAGTAATGGACCACCAATTTTTTAGCTCTCATCAATAAATTTGAAATAGCTATTGAAATACTGTTTATTATTTAATATAAAAAAAAAAAAAAAATTCTCTGTCGATGACTACCTCAAACTACAAAATGACTAATTAGAGCAAAAAATTTCTATAAACACAATGATAGATTTTAGATCAGGGTGTGATCTACTTAAAATTCTCCTTACAAACACAAAAAGAACAATTAGAAGATAAATTGAGAACAATTTTAAAGACTAAGAAAATTTTCAAAATTTTCTAACTTATATATTTAACAGGACTTTTTCTGTGTATTTCTAAAATCAACATCAAAATAAAGTAATAAATTATTATGTGTTCTTGAGTATACTCTCCCTATCATATAGGGTAGGTCCTACTGACCAACCCCCATGTGAGAGGGAAGACCAGAATACACAATAATTGTCCTAAGCCTAAATAATGTACTGCATCATTGCTCAGATTAATCATCTTGGGGTAAGATCCCCTCCTGTTTAAAATCCTCTATTTTTCTTCTGTTTTTGTCTAGATGAGTGACATGTGGCCAATAACACATCCAAAGGTTAAAAAACACCCACAAATTTTCTCTTTGTTTTTTGATCTTTCTTTCTCTATTTCTTTCCGTCTCTCTCTGCCCCTTTCTTTAAGTTTTTGCCCCTCTCTCTCCAACATCGTCACAACCACATGAGAATCAAAACCACAAAAATCATAACTTGCCAAAGAAAAAGGGAAAAAGCAGGCAATAGATGAGGAAATCCCATCAGGCCATCACCTTGTCCTTTTGCTCTATTCCTTGCAATGACTCTCGTGGCCTTAGAATCAACTTAAAAAGCTCAGGAACTCAAACCCTTTTTGGTACAAGCCATGACTTCCTCTTTGGGGTCTTGCCTTGAAGAGAGAGTGAAGAAGAAAGAGGCTGAGAACCCAGTTGTTTATTCCAAAACTTGGTGCTCGTGGGTTCAGATCTTTCTCATTTGATATTTTGCTATTAGTTTTTCTTTGATTTTGTAGTGTTTGATGTTAATTGCTATGTTTTACTTTGTGGGTTTTGTTTTGGTTTTGGGAAATATATAATGGGTATTCATCAAAACAAAAACAAAAACTGAAATGGGTTTGTGGTGAAGGTACTCTTGAGGTGCAAGCATTGTTCAAAAGACTTGGTGTGTAGAGAGACAGAAAGAAAGAGAGAAAGAAAGACCCAAAAACAAAGAGAAAATTCATAGTTGAGGTGGGTGTTTTTTAACCTTTGGATGTGTGGTTTGCCACATGTCACTCATCTAGATAAAAACATGAGAAAAAAGGAGGATTTTAAACGGGAGGGGATCTTACCCCAATCATCTTTACTGTCCTAGTAATCGTATGGAGATAAGGATGAATCAATAAGGCGGATTCATGCCTTCAAAAGCCATGTGTAATGGAAGAGATATAGAGGGTCCGCCAAATATGACTTCCTTTTGTCAAAGACAAAAAAGTTGGACCAAAAAGATTAAACTTCATCAGCCACAAATACTTTGTGAACGGTAGAAACCCTCACATGAAGGATAATAATCTCAAGAGGAGGTTTCAAGTAAGTATTGAGTAGGTATTGAGATTTACTAAAGGTGACCTACAAGGGCTCTATAGAATATAGATCGAGAAGATATCGAGAAAGTATCGAGCCAACTGTCGAGACACATGTTGAAAATACACTATTCTGCTTTTCTTGAACAGATTGTGTCTTTAACTTGATTTTCAATTACAATTTTAAAGCATATCAAAATTCAATAAAAGACACATAATTTGGCATGATTTGACAATACCAAAACACATAGACCTTACAATTTGCAATTAAATACTTCATGGTTTTATTCATTAATTCAATGGGCAGATCTTGAGATAAATTATCATGTTCTTTTTTATATTTGTTTCATTCAAAAAGTTTTGGGCTTTTGTTGCCCTTCTGGATATTTTCTCGAAATTCCATTCCATTATATTCATCTAGTGATTTACACAGTTTCCTGTGCTCTTATAGTAAGAGGTACGAGAAATTTGTAAGTCAATTAGATGGCTGAATAAGGAAAAGATTATTTCTATTTATAATGTCAGAAGTGCAAGAGGTTGAGATGCACCTCTACTTTAAAACAAACCCACAAAATCACAACTTAGATCAACGTATGCTGAAATTAGTGTTTTCGGAAGCCTATTCTAAATACTTGTTAATCAACATACTCAACCAGAACTGTTTACAAGTTTCTCAGCCCAAAAAAAAAAAAAAACATTTACAAGTTCCTTACTCAAATTATTTCTTCAAAAGTTATTGTCAAATTAGATGAAATAGTACAGCGGGACCCATAAATAATACTAAAAAATGTAATAAGACCAATAAATAGTAACAAAAATAAGTTAAATAGTAAAAAAACTGGCTTTTTAAGCCGATACCAAATGCAACCAAAGTGTCTATTTGAGAACAGCTTATTTAGCTGAAACTGAAAATTTTTTGCTAAAAGTTCTATAGATAAAGCTAAAAGATAACTAAAATACTACAGTGAGACCCATAAATAATATCAAAAACTACAATGGAACTCATGAATAGTAGCAAAAATAAGCTAAATAAAAAAATAAAAAATAAAAAAAATAAATAAATAAACTGGTTTTTTAAACCAATGCCTAATGCACACAAAATAACATAAATTTATGAAGTACAATACTGTTGACAAACCTTGAATATTCTAAAATTTATTTACTCACTTCGTGTTTAGTTTATTTGAGAAATCCTTTACACCACAACATGGGGTTTCAACCTAACCGATTATACCATTTTTTTTTTAAATGTCTTCCACCTAAGCCATCTCAAATGGAGAATGTAACTGTTTAGAACGCCAGTGTTTACTCGAATGTGAAATGTAATAAAAGATAACCTTCTAATCTCTTTCCTGTGTTGACTTGAGACAAGGAATAAGCTTTTTTTTTTATTTTATTTTTTTCTTTTAATGAACAAGTTGGTCTTGCATTGCAACGGGGTGAACTATTTGGTTAGAACAAAGAAGATTAATGAAGGCATATGTGGGCTAAAGATCTCAGGACCACACTAGATTAAAAAAAAAAAATTCAATAAAAAAACATAATAATTATTAGGCAAAAATGTATTTTTAGTCCCTACATTTTGAGTTGATTCCGATTTTGGTATCTACATTTTAAACACATCTACCTTAGTCCCTGGAAATCAAAAATTATTTCTATTTTAGTCTCTACTGTCATCTTAGTAACAGACATATCTAACTTAAGTGGGCGACCAATGTTATTCCCGAGGATACACCTCGGACCTCAGGAACGAGCATTGGCTGTCTGGGACTAATGAAGTTAAAATATCACAAAGGGGAGAAGACAGACTCAGCACAGAACACGAGATGGATGAAGGACGACCCATCCCCTCCGCATTAAATACAAGACAACCACTTCCCTAGGCGCATTAATGAGGAAATGACCATGAATAGTGGAGGCACAGCTAAAACTGCAGGGTAAAAGCTTACTAGCATGTTCAGGATGAGACAGAAGTTTTAGGAATGCAATCTCAGCCCTCCAATTGTTGGGTTAGGATGATTTGTGTTGAAATATAAAAGAAAAATTAGGATCTATATAAGATGGGGGAGAGAGAGGAAAAATGAGAACTTTGTACCCAATAGCTGAAATTAGGGGTGTCCACAGGTCGGGTTAGGTCGGTTTTTGACCTAGCCCGAACTCGACCCGCTGGCGTCGGGTGGACGAAAATGTGACCCGGAACTGACCGCCGGTGTCAATCAGTCGGATCGATTTTGGGTTCGGGTGGAGATCAGGTCTGTTCGGGTGGAGATTGGGTCGTCGTCGAAGCTAGAGATCATCACCGAAATCTGCAAATTCATCGCCGAAAATGTAAAAAATCACTAGATCTGCTTCAAAATGGTCAAAATTTGCACTAAAATTGCTGAAATCTACTAGGAATGGCCGAATCTGGCTAAATCTCATCACATATGGTTGAGAACTCACTGGATCTCCTCGGATTTGAGCGTGATTTCTTCGAATTGTATATAACCTTCGTCAAGTCGGGTGGCTCGGGTTTTGGAGAAGAAAACCCGCCACTCAACCCGCTGGCGTTGGGCCTTGGGTGTGGAAACCTAAAACCGACTTACGGGAGCGTCGGTTCGAGCTGAACTCGGGTGGAGATCGGGCGGGTTGGTCGGTCGGCGGGTCGCGGTCGGGTCTAGACACCCCTAGCTGAAATACTTGTATAAATGAGAAAGAAACATACATATATATAAAAGACACGTTCCTCGGGCCAGATCGAGGAGCCTCTTTTCTTCATAATTTGTAGCCCTAGTCATTTCATACGTGTTTTTGTCTTATTGTGATTAACTTTAACTTACTGAATAATAATTATCCATCCCATTCTCTATAAATCTATTGTGGTGGGCTTTTTGGGCCACTGTCTGAGCCACTTTTGGGCCATGGGTCAAGTTGTGCACTTACAACTAAATTAAATAATTACAAAAAATTGTTACTTTTCATTATCTTTTTCGTAAGAATCTTTCCCCAAGACATTCTTTCCCCCATAATATGAACTTCATGTTCTTCCCCAACAAACAAACTAAATTCCTGCAACCCATAAACCTAGAAATTTTTTTGGGAAAAAACACAAAAAACTCAGAAAATTCAGCCAAAAAAAAAAAAAAAAAAGAATCATAAATCTCAAAACCTCCATTTTCTCAAACCCTAGGAAATTCATCAAATCCCAAAGCCACAAAACACCAAATCAATCCAAACATACAACCAACCCAAACAAAAAATCTCAAAGAGAAGATGAACATGATAAAGTATAGTTTGGAGTATAATGATAAGTAATCGTTCAAGTATTACAGATAAGATGAACCTAGTAAAGTAAAGGCTTGGAAGACCATACCAATACAAAAAGGGAAGCAAAAGCAAGGCAAAGTCAAAGAGATGGGTGAGCAATGGAAAAAAACTCCACATGTTTTATTAAATAAAATTTTCATGCTTGCTATTGTGGGCTAGTGGCATTAAGAAAGCTGGTGTTGCAGTCATACGTTGTGATTGAAAGGAAAAACTTATTAAAGCTTTTGTCAAGCGAATCACTCCATGCTCCCCCTACCGCTACTACAGAAGCTTTTGCTATAAGCTTAGAAGTGCAACAACAACTAGCTCAAGAAATGCAAAGAAAGAAGATAGTAATGGAAGGAGACTACAAAGAATGTATCAATGGCCTTGTGAAAGAAGCGGAAAATCAGCCTTTGGAGATCATCATAATGCTAGAAGATATCAAGTCCTTAAGTACTGCTTTTGATAGTTGTAGTTTTAAATGGATTAGGAGAAATGCCAATGATATGGCTTGCACTTGATGTAAATGGAATATGATAAACAATTTTTCAAGTTGTATAATGGAGATTACATTGTAATACAACCAAATTAGATATTGAAAAATCCCTCAAAATAGATTAGATTATAATTGTAATGACTTTGGAATGATTAGTAATGGAAGCAAGATTTGCTAGACTCTTATTGCTAGGCAATCTAATATTTGGCCCTAACTGTGGTGGGCTGTGTTTTGTTCTTCTAGATAGTCTGGACCCCTAGACCTTTTGCTTTCTCATTTACTCAGGAAAAAAAAAAGAAAAAGCAGAAGGAGAAGATTAGTAGTGTTAGCATATGGCTTGACTATATCTATTTGAATAAACATTATTAATTTTGAAAGTGTTTATGTAACAAACATGTGCAAAATATCTATTAAAGACAGGGAAGGGAAAATAAGTAAATAAAATTCCGGATCTTTCCAAAAGCAACGGACTACCAATCTTTTAACTTTCATCAATAAATTTGAAACAGTTGTTGGAATACTGTTTATTATATAATATAAAAATATGTGACAAATTTTTATGTGCAAAAAAATTAATAAAAATATGTGACATCTCATTTTCTTTATTTTATATCCTTTAAAATAATTAATAAAAAATTTTACGGTTTATAAGATATTTTTTATATACACAGTCAAAAATAAAAGTAAAAATTGCGCAAAGTGACTTTTTCCCCTTCTTTGTCTTGGTTGGTTCCTTCCTAGTGCCTGAGCACCTATATAATACTCACTCGTTTTAGCTATTAAGAAAATAGATTTTATTATTAGATACCTTAGAGACATTTGTTAGTAAATCATTTTAAAATAAATTTTATGAGAAAAAAAATACTAATTTTTAGAAATTTTTTTCAATTTTCTATAAAAGTGGTATCAAAATTTTTCTAAAATAATTTATTTATTAACAAATGCCCTAAGAATACTTGTTAACTAGACCCAAATTTTTTTTTTAAAATGAACCAAAATTTGTTTCAATCTTCTAAATTTACTTTTGTTCAATTAAGTTTTCTAAGTTTTAAGTTCATTCAATTAAGATATTTCCACTAAATTTTGAGTGTACAATTTTTTTTTACAAATTTTTAAAATTAAAAAAAAATTAATTATTATAAATTATTTTCAAAAAATATTTTTTAAAATAAAATTCAGAAAAATTGATAGAATAAACTTAAACATTAGTCCTTAATTGTAGAAAAGTGAAGTTAAGAGTACTTTTTTTTATTGCTGAATAAAGTTAAAAGAGTATTTTAAAATGAGCTGGTTTATTGACTTTATTCCAGTCTCTTCATTTCTTGTTATCTTTCTTTTAAATCCTAGCCTTTAGTGAGATTCCTTCAATCCTGTCTTCAAAAGCCGTGTGTAATGGGTAAAGGGGGAAAGTGAACTGTAGAACCTCACTTAGAGAAAAAACTAAAAACAGAAAGAGAGATGGAGGATGAGATCCAACACTTTAACCATGAGCATCCATTGCTACTACAGAAGTCCTATGACACTTCGAGAAGATGCACTGCATGTAGGGATTTTCTCTTTGGCGTCGTCTATTCTTGCAACGCTTGTTGGTATTATCTTCACGAATCATGTGCCAAGATAGAGGATGAGATTATACACTTCCGCCGTTCATTTCACTTTCTAAAGCTGTACGGTATTAAAGATGATGGGACTTCCTATAGCGCTGGTTGCGATGCGTGTGGAAGACGTTGTCAGGGCTTCTCCTACCGCTGCACTGACTGCAATTTTAAAATGGATGTTAAATGTGGACTCAAATCAGAGATTCGGTTACCAATTCACGACCACAGGCTAAAGCTACAGGTTGGCGATACTGAAACTGAACCATCCTTTTTTTGCGATTTCTGTCATACTAGATGTTACAGTCATCGAGTACATTGTGAGGAGGATTGTAATTTCAAGGTCGACCTTTACT
This sequence comes from Quercus glauca, assembly GCA_023736055.1. Taxonomy (NCBI): domain Eukaryota; kingdom Viridiplantae; phylum Streptophyta; class Magnoliopsida; order Fagales; family Fagaceae; genus Quercus; species Quercus glauca. The sequence goes on along the minus strand of CM043318.1, from coordinate 73,999,827 downwards.
GTGCTCGAATGCTTATGAACTCTGAGTTCAAGCCCAATAAACATGTCAGCCATGAGCATTGGTTGATATATGATGATTCTATAGAAGCTGGGGATAGAAAGTACTGTGCAGCGTGCAGAAAATTGTGCGACGGTGGTACCTATTGTTGCAAGCCATGTTATTTCTTCCTTCACGCATCATGTGCCAAGTATCCGACAGAAATCAAACTTTCCTTGCATTCAGATCCTCTTATACTGAGCACTAGGAAAGAGAGGGAACGCTGCGATTTCTGCAACCTTATATGCCAAGCCTTAATCTTCCGCTGTGACTTGTGCAATTTCAAGATTGATTATTTATGCGCCAGTATGCTCATTCAACTCCCTGAACTTAAACAAATTGATCATTTCAGCCACCCCCATTCCCTGTTCCTCCACGACAGCATTCCACTCCGTGGTACTGGTAATGCTAACTGCCATGCGTGCAGGGAACAACTCTCATCCTCTAGTCCATTCTACAAATGCTCTCTTTGTGCTTTCTATCTCCATAAATCATGCAGTGAAGATCTCATCAAACATTATAGAGATTACATTCTAAACTCCTTTCACAACCATCCATTGGAAATCGTTTACTATGGTAAAGAAGTCCCTGGTGTTGTTTGTTGTACTTTATGCCGTAAATGTTGCTTCGGGCCTACCTACGTTTGCTTCCTGTGCAACTTCTTCCTGCATCAGTCCTGTCTAGAGCTCCTGGGAACAAATACAACCAGTCAAAATTCCTTCCATAAGCATCCACTGATAATCCTTGAAAATAAGGTTAATGATTCTGCTAGTTATTTCTCTATGAATAATGATTTTCCTAGTTGCTCTGCTTGCGGTGAACCTTGCTTTGAAAAATCCTTTGCTTGCTTGAAATGCAAGTTCTTAATCCACGAATTATGTCTTCAACTGCCCCATGAGATTCAGAATTTCTTCCACCCATGCCCTCTGTCTCTACAACAGGAGACTACTAACTTTACATGCAGAGCCTGTGGAAAAAGCCGCTCCCAGTTTGCATACCACTGTAAGAGATGCCACTTTTTTCTTGATGTGAAATGTGCGCTAATGTTCACCGGAAATTTTGAAGGCCAAAACTACATTCTAAGTTACTACCACCATCACCCCTTGATCCTCTGTAACAAGGAAAGTAATGATCATGTGGTTTCCTGCGATGGATGCAATCAAGTCATCTCTTGTGAAATATACGGTTGCATCCAATGTGATTTCTATCTGCACAGATCATGTGCTGCAGTCCCACAACATATTGAACATCCTTTTCATCCAAAGCACACTCTCAATTTGTTTTTTGATGAAAAGTTGGTGTGCACAGTCTCAATTTTAAAATCCTTGGATAAGAAGGGGAAAGTGAAATATTTGAGGCACAAGCATTTCTCAATCCACGATGACAAGGAGAATAAAGTTTGCTGTGGTATATGTGAGAAACACGGTTGCGGTCCATCATATGAATGCATTAGATGCAAATTCTTCATCCATCAAGATTGTATTGAACCTGTAGAAGAGGTGCAACATCCTTTCCAACCGCATGATAATGATAGTCTAATTGGCGTATCAAGAAAAACTCTACGTAGAAACAAATTTACATGTGATGCTTGTTCTTGCAAGAGTTGCTTTGGTTTTTGCTATCGTTGTGAAAAATGCAGCTTTAAGTTGGATGCTAATTGCGCTTCATTAAAGCCTTCGATAAAGTATAAAGATCACAAGCATCTTCTTACTTTCTTCAAGAAAGTGTATGATGACCGTCAGTGTGAAGTTTGCAAATCTTGCTCTCCTCATGTTTCGTATCTGCGATGTGTAGTGTGTGACTTCAATGTCCATCTCTTGTGTGCTCCACTGCCGAGTACCATTAAGCATAAATGTCATATCGATCCCCTTTACCTTAAAGATTGTTTTGTGGAAGATGATTCAGGTGAGTACTATTGTGATGCTTGTGAGAACAGGAGAACTCCATGGGAATGTGTTTATCACTGTGCAGGATGCGGTAACTACGTGGCACATTTGAATTGTGTGATTGATGAGGTACGTCTAAATTCACTATCTTATTATATGAATTCATTTTTTCTTCAATATAATTCATTATTTTTGGGGTTTCTTTTTTTTTTTTTTTTTTTTTTTTTGTCTTTTTAACCTGATATAAAATGAAAACAGCCTACAGATTCATACCATTCAATATTGGATAGTGTGTAATTTACCTTGGGTGCGGCTTCTTTGTTTTTTTGATGGAAGGGTGCGGCTTCTGTTGTTTTGATACTGAATTATGAAAGTTACAACATTCTTTACCAATCTAATGATTTTCGCTAAAATTCATTTTAAAAGATAGATATTGACAGGGTGTGCGTTTTAAAATTAAGGTCTACCATTGAAGTGCGCAAAAGAAATCCATTAAAGATGAACTAAGCCAAAAAAAGAACCTTTCTTTTTTCTAATTGGTAGATATGAACATAAACATACTTTAACATACTCTTATTATTTCATCACTAACCAATTAACTCAAGAGTCAAAAGTATTTATGAAGACAATGATTTCCTTATAGGACAATAAATAATTGTTAATAATGCTTTTTGTAGTGGGCATAGTTGTGAGTATAGTATGATACACGGTACCTATTGTATGACATGTATAGTGTCAAATGAAAAACGTGTTGTATCATAGACACATATCTATTATGCTTATGAATCATACGACACATACATCAAGGGTTAAGGTTTCAATTTTGACCCTTTGACAGATCTTACATTCCTTGATATGCATCTTGAGCTCATTTTTCATCCCTTTCGCAGAAATCCTGCTTGGCTTTCTCCAAGTATTTCTGGTAACTAGAATGACAAGCCAAAAAGCTATTCTGATATAGGACAAATTAGAGATTTTTCTAGCGTTTAGTTATGGTGGGTTTAGGATTAGGAAAGAAGAAGAATTAGAGAGAAGTTAGGGCTGTTTAGGGGCTATGTGAACAGTCCCATAAACAGTATATAAAGACTCTTACTTGTACTAGTAGTAATAAGATTCCTACTAGTATTAGGACTACTAATAAAACCTAATAAATACTAACTTGGATCAAAGTGAATAAACCAAAGATACTTAGAATACCATAGAAGATTCTAGAATCAACTAAATTACCAAAATACCTTTAATTAGCAGGAATTGCAAAAATTACAGATTTGCCCTGCAATATAAAACTGACCATAACTAATAAAATAAAAACCCAAATTAAAAACTATTTTAACCCTAAAAGACTCATACTTAGACCATTAAAAGGACATGACTTTCACTTCAATTGGACTTCACACAAGGGCCCAATAGCGAATTTGCAAAGTAATAGCATATTAATCTTCCATGACTTCATCATACTCCTCCGGTTAGAAGAAACTCGACCTCGAGTTTTAAAGTGTTGAAGTATAAGAACCTTCAAACTTGAAACTTGCACCAACTCTTCAATCACCTTTGGAATCACCAAGAAAAAAAGAATCTTTCTTTCTTTTGCATCGTATCATTAAATTCATTTGGAATGATGAAATCAATAACCAAAGGAATATCCAACTTGAAACCCTTCTTGAATTGATCTATGGTAGTAACATTAACATCTTCCTTCATATTGAATTTTCCATGATCAATCTTATGCTCATCTTGCTCCTTGGTGATCTCTATTGCAAGAACACCAATATCTTTCTTGGTATCAACTTTGCCATGATCAAACTTATTCTCATCTTGCTCCATCTCTCCAACTCTCTTTTGTGATACTATATAGCTCTTTGTTTTGGAGTTTCAACAGCATCCTTAAGCTTGACCTTTTGTTTTTTCCTTTACTGTTCTAGTTGTTCTGCACTCATGGGCTTTAACACAATTCGTGAATTATTGAACATAAATTTATATGTATTGTCCTTTTCAATATGATACACATCTCGGTCATAAAGCCAAGGGTGAGCTAATAAAATATGAGTCACTGTCATAGGAATAACATTACACCATATAGAGTCATTAATGATATTACCCACGACAAATAGAAACCAAGCATCATTTCGTTACCGGAATAAAGGTGCTATTTATCCACGCTACCTTGTATGGTCTAAGATGTGGTTCTATTGGTAGCTTCAACATTTCAACAGTAGAACCAACATTTATCTTGCTACCACCATTAATAATAAGCATTCAACTTTTAGCTTCACAACGCACTATGGTCCTAAATGTTGAAGTTTGCTTCTAATCCTCCTCTTGCTTAGGTATAGCACAAATACGCCCAACAACTAAAAAAAGAGATGTATCTTCTTCTTCTTCTTCAAGATCACCATCTTTACGCATCAACATGATCCTAGATGATAAGTTTTGTCAAGTGGCTGAAGAAGATTTTGGCAAAGGACTTGTGATTTTAGGGTTAGGAAAGAAGAAGAGTTAGAGAGAAGTTAGGGCTGTTTAAGGGCTGTGTGAAAGAAGAAGAATTAGAGGAGAAGTTAAGGTTGTTTAAGGTCTGTGTGAACAGTACCTGTGAACAGTAACCTTAGAAAGGAAGAAGAGAAAATGAAGAGAAGAGAAAAGGAGAAAGAAACAACAAAGGGCAACCCGCTTGTCGCTCAAACCACTTAATTATTAATCAACTCATTCTATTTTCTTTGTATACATAGAGCACAATATATATATACACACACTCTTACTTGTACTAGTAGTAATAGGATTCCTACTAGTGTTAGGACTACTAATAAAACCTAATAAATACTAACTTGGACCCAAAGTAAATAAACCTAAGATACTTAGAATACTTTAGAAGATTCTAGACTCAACTAAATTTCCTAAATACTCTTAATTCATAGGAATTGCGAAAATTACAGATTTTCCCCTCAATATAAAACTGACCATAACTAATAAAATAAAAACCCAAATTAAAAATTGTTTTAACCCTAAAAGACTCATACTTAGACCATTAAAAGGGCACGACTTTCACTTCAATTGGACTTCACATGAGGACCCAATGGTGAATTTGCAAAGTAATACTATATTAATCTTCCATGACTCCATCATATTGTGAACATAGTTTTGAAAGATAATTTAGCACAAGATACACTATACCCTTGTAGAGTAGGAGACCATTCTGCAGTGTAAACCCCTTCAAGTTATTGCCACCTTACTACAGAACGCCAAGAATCGCCTGGATATTCTCATCCATCTGATAACTAGACGTAAGACCCACTATCCCTTATGGATTAGGAAAAGAGATGAGAAACATACCAGCCTTGTTCCTCCTCCGTCCTTGAGATAGCTTCAACAACCTTTTTCTCCTTCCCCTTTATATTTCACGAAGAATGAGTACCCCATGAGTATTGTAATCTACTTTTGCTATGCAAGAGTGCCTGTCCTCTGTTCTAACCAAAAATTTCTAACTTCTTTGATCAATCTTGATCACAAAGGGTCTGCCCATTCACAACAGCTATTAGAGCCAATAATTCCTTCTCATAGTAAACAAATGAATAAGTTTCCCTTTCAAAACCTGGTTGTGGGAGGCAACTGATTTATGTTCTTTCATCAAGACAGCTTCCAACCCCACACCTAATGCATCACACTCTATGGTCAAAGGCTTTGAACAGTTCCAAGTTAAGCCAAAACTGGTGGGTTGGCTCTTGGCTACTGCTGTGTTTGAGTTTGATGAAGGCTTCCTGAGCCTTTTCATTTCAAAGGAAGGCATCTTTCTAACGCAAATAAGGGGGGTGCAATATGGCCATAGCCTTTAATAAACCCCTCAATGTATCAACAGATTTTTTGAATTGGCCTCTGCAGCATAGTTGCAAACTTCTTAGGGTCAATTTTAACACCTTGACCATAGATCAAATGACCTAAGTACAACCCTCTAAACGAAAAATTTGCATTTTGACTTTTTCACATACAACTGATGTTTCTGCAGTACCTCTAGCACAGCTCTTAAGTGCTGCAAATGATCCTCAAGAGACTTGCTAAAAAGTAATATATCATCAAAGAATACTTTTTTTTTTGGGATCAGTTATCATCAAAGAATACTAATACTAGATAAAAAAATAATGAATAAAGGCTCTCAGTTGATTTAATAAATGAAAGGGGAAAAATCATAAACCATAAGATGAATAAATATAAATTAAAGTAAAACATAAATGAAAAAGAAGGAGAAGAATTATGTATCTCTACCGTTAGAGAGGATGTTGAGGAGATGACACATTGGAGAGACTTCAATTAAGTAGCTAATATAATATATTGAGACATCACTTAACTCAAAAACTTAAGTTTATAGGTTTGAGCTAAATTGTATTATTTTAACCATTCACCTTTATCATTATTATCTAATGTGGGATTTCACTCACACATATGTACCTAATAATCTCTCCCGTACTTGTGAGTTATTGTCTCTTTGTGGTCTAGGAACAAGTCATATTAGCTCCCCCCCCTTGCCAATGGGATTGCCCTAATGAGAATGGACTATGTAAGAGATTGAGAGTACCGGATGGAAGTGTAGAGAGCTTGAAGATAGTTATTGTGAGACTATGAGAACACTTGCACTAAGCGTGTGTTTGGTTGTGGTGATTATTGAGCAATGGAAAACTAATGAGAGAAAAATGGGAGAGGGAAAACCTATTTTTTTTTATGTGTTTGGTAACCAAGGAAAAAGGGGGTGGATTTTAGTGGAGTCTTAGTGTCTCCTTGTGCTCACAAAAAATGAATCTCCCCAATTTAGGGAGAAAATGTGGGAGGAAAGGGGGTAGATGGGAAATCACTCATCTACCTCTTTTCCATCCTTACCATGTACATGTTTAAAATAAATAAATAAATTCAAACAGTAGTTTTTTTTTTTTTTTTTTCTTTCCCTTTGTTTGTTAGATGCTTTTTTATATTTGTGTTAGTTTGTAAGTTTATAATAATTCAAAATTTTATTTTTGATAAACTGTTAAAAAATTAGTTCTTATTTTTTTATTGTAAAAGAATAGGTCTTCTTAGTTGGGACATAATAGTAAATTCAGACAAACAAGCTTTTTCATCATCTTATTTTTCTTTTCAACCAAACAAAAATGTTCTATCATTCAACTTTTTCATCTTCTCAACCAAAAATATATGATGGAAAACTAAATTTTTTCTATCCTCCTAAAATATTTCATCCTCCCACTTTTCCATTTTCGTAACCAACCAAACCATAAGTGATGAAGGGGTCAATCAGTTTCCTTTAGCCTTCATTTGGGAGGAAGGAAATAAATGGAATAAAAATGAATGAAATAATAATTTAAGAATATTTTTCCCTTATTTAAGAGTTTTAATGGTGTAAATGAAAAGTTCGTTCCCTTATGTTGGGAAATTTAGACCTTAGTTGATAGAATTAACAAGTTTTAAATTCAAATTGTTAATTAGATTTATTATAAATAAACCTTATTAAAACAAATAAACATCAATATCATGTTAATATCATGCATAACAGAAAAGTAAATAAGACAAAATATAATGACTCAAGAAAACTAATGAAACAAACTAGTTTCATAGTAAAAACTTGGGGGGAAACTTTCCCAAAAAAAAATTCATTATAATAAAGAGAAATTTCAGATCTAATACAAAACCTTTGTCCCTAGACTCTACAATCCCCGTAGATGAACTTACAGTAGAAACCTTCTATCGCTTCAAAACCTCTAAACTCTTCAATATATGAACACCACCATTTTGTACGGATCCCAGTACGTGACTAACCAATGATACACGACTCCTAGTACGTGACTAACACTCTAACTTGAGGAAGATTGCTAGCTGCAAAGTTCTTCACTTCATCAACAATGAAGATTAAGAAGCACTTGGTTACAAAACCCTAAGGCATAAAGATGTAGTAGCTTCCTTCAAAGAGAATAAGGCACTCGGTCACTTTTTGCATGTATTCTCCTTGTATTCTCATATGTGACGGCCTTTAAAATAAATATTATATATGTCTAGGGTTGTAAGAAAAGAAACCTAAACACATAGCTTGGATATTAGTGAAAAACATATTTGAAAATCTAATTTTTGTCATTCTCGATAGATACAACTATTGAGCTATTTGTCGAACTTCACATTTTAAATCTTGATAGATACATATGTCGAGCTATTTGTCGAGATTTAATGAATAACAATTCTTCACTTGATTCTTGGACAGATTTGCATAGTTTCAATACTTCTATTTGAACTCTTGTTCCTTGAAGTATTAAACACATCCTATATTTATCCAATTACAAGTAAAGTGTATTTTATCAAATGATAAACTAATTCTAAATGACATATATTCATAACATGTTTCACATATGTCCTAACAATCTTCCCCTTTGGCAATTCGTGACAAAACCACAACAAACAAATGAAATATGAGAGAAGTCATAAATCACTCAACTCATACTCACTTGTTGAATAGAATAAAATCTAATCCTAACACAAACTCTTGAAAAACTTTGCAAGAAGAGAGTTCATGGCATGATAAATTTTGACAACCTGTATTTTTGAAACACTTTAAACAAAACTCATCAAGGCATCTTAATGTAAAACAGAAATATAAGATTGCATACATAAAGAAAACATGTGTATAAAGAGAGAAGAAACAATACATGGAGAGATAAGTGAAGAAGACACACATCATATATATATATATATATATATATATATATATCATCAAAGATAATCACAATGTATGTAAACATGGTCACAAGACCGGTGTACAAGAAGCTAAAAGAAGCTCCTAAAACAACAAGGAGATAAACACTCCCTTTAACAAGATGAAACGCAACTCTCCCTTACAAAGGCATGTATTTCTCCCCCTAACATGTAGAATCTTAAAAAGAAACCACATTTTCTCCCCCTTTTTGTCATGATTGACAAATGGTACAAGAAGCTATAAAGCTTCACCCAAGAAACACAAAGATGATCATCAAAGATGATCAAGGGGACACAAGGAATCTATATAAATGCATGAATGTAATGAAACAAGATCCTATGGATGACAAAATAAAAGAAAAATGCAAAACTTGTGAAAGACAACACGTGCAAAAGGGTCCTGACAAATCAAGAAGCTATCGAGCAGAAGCCAACCTCGATGGATTGAGAATCTGTCGAGGATCTATCGGCCAAACAGAAAGTTTCTTGATGGATCGAAAAGCTATTGAGATTCTATCGAGAAGAAATCCAAAAACCTCAATGGATTGAGATTGCGTTAACTTTTATCGAGACAAGAAGAAAAAGGAGCTTGATAGATAGTGATAGGTCAAAAACGTATTGACCCCTTGTGATTAAATTAATTAATTAATTAGCCAAGTTATTAATTAATCAATTTAACATACAAACGCGTGGTAGCACAAACAAATCACTAATAAACTAATTATACAACGGAAAATAAATAACACAGTGATTTGTTTACGAATGGGGAAAAACCTGGCAGCAAAAACTCCCCCGGGTGATTTTCAGATCACCACTCTCGAAACTCCACTATTATCACAACAAGCAGTTACAAGTAAAGGAATCCCAAGTATCTTACCAACCTACAGTTGAACCCTTACCCCAATATCCAATTGGACTTGTTCTGTAGTGACAGTTGCCCATTTTGATGCACAGCTCCCAAGTACGTAACTAACCAATTGCGTGGATCCCAGTACACGACTTTAATCACTAACTAGAAAGAGTTGTTGGCTGCAAAATTCTTCAGTTCATCCACGATAAAGATCAAGAAGATGCTTGGTCACAAAAACCAAAGGTGCACATACACAGTAACTTCTTCAAAAGAGATGAACTAGAGCAAAACTTTGTCTTCGATCACAATTTGCTTGAACAGAGTTTTCTCAATGTTTGTGCAACTTGTGAACACTTTGACGGCCCTTAAAACAATCTTTTTATATGCCTAGGGTTAGAAGAAAAGAAGGCCCAAAGACACATCCACGGATCCCAAGAAATCATATCAGAATTTCTGATTTTAGTAAACTTCGACAGATAGAAGCTGTCGAGCAACTACCGAGCAGGTGTCGAGCTTTAATGATTTAGTACTTCTTCAGCTTGTTTCTTGGACAGACTTGATGACTTCAACACTTGATCTTAAAATCTTATTTCTTGAAGTATTAAAAACATCTAGAACTACCCAATTACAAGTTGAGTGCATTTGTCAAAGGATTAGCCAATTACATAAAAGAATGACATGTTCTTGACAAGGGAACCACATATGTCCTAACAGATAGCAATCTGTAGAGGATCTGTCGAGAAGCTATCGAGCTTGATAAAAAGAGTTTTTCAAATAGATGAAAAATACAGAAATGAATGTAATTAAGCAAGCTACTCAACCAAAGATTAAAACAACATGTTAAGCTCTCAAAAACATTTCTCGGCAAAAAAAATGCAAAGCATTCATGATCTAGAACACACACACACACACACACACACACACACACACACACACACACACACACTAAACAAGTCTAACTAATTTTATATTTCAAAAACAAGTCAAGACAGTTTAGTGAGCATACATTAACACATGTATTTTTTGTGATGGCCAAATCACATTATATTTGCACATGTATCAAAAGTAACAAAGAATTTGCGTGTTGTGTATGAAAAAATATCGCAAGATTGCATAAGCGTCTATATGTTATGACGATTTGAGATATGAGAAAATTAATTTAACTCATACATAATCATAACTGCTTGATGGAGACTATCACTTTCAAGGTACATCTTATAATTATCACATCTCCTAAAAACACGCTTGCAATCATATATAAAGCATTTTGATTATTTTTGCTTTTATTTTTCTTTGCATATTTTTTCTTTTAAGCATATTATGCATGGGCATATAAGAGAGAAAAGAAAATACTCAATTATGTTAAGCTTTTGACATTGCACTTTTGCTATGCCGAAGCATACAGATGTCATTTCATGATTGGCGAGCAACAGTGGTGAGATGGTTATTTATGTTTTTCTCTTAGGATTTTCTAGTCATTTTCGTCAAAAAGAGTGATGCGAGTGTTAAGTACAAGAGATTGCTTAATCTTACTCATCACAAACATGAGCCATAAAGCTTACTTGCTTAGTTGTGCATTGAGATGTCCATCTAAGTTACAAAAGATACAAAGTTTAGAAAACTTTGTTTCAATGGCCATCCAAAGTACACAAGTATCAATATACACAAATACACACTGTTTTTGTATTTTTCTGATTTTTTTATTTATTTATTTTAAAAACAAAACAAAATAAAAGCTCAAACAAAAATAGACAACCAACATGAAAGCATGAAAGAAAGATGTAGATGAATGAAAGCATGATTCCAAAAACAGATAATAAATCAAGCAAAAAAAGTCTTACTATAGATAGAAAGAATTAAATACTACAACGATGAGAAGTCTTTTCAGATTTTATGAATTCAGTGCATAGCTTATTGTAGGCTTCCTGAAGGGTTATCTTCTTGGTACTTCATCATCAAAAGAATTCTTACTGTCACTAGCACTCTCCACAATCGCCTTATCAATTGTGGCAGCAACCAACCCTTTATCTTTTGACTTTTCGATCTTTTCCTTCATAAGGTAGTTTGGACACTTTATCCTCATATGACCAAAATCTTTGCACTCATCACACTGGATAAGGGGTTTCTCACTCTTACCCTTCCTAGATGATTTAGATTTCCTAGGAGGTTTGTCCTTATCCTTTTTCCTATATTGAAGAAGCTTGATAATCTCATTAATTATGAAGGTTAGATCCTCATCATCTTCATCTTCGTTTTCATCTTCATCTTCAAAGTCATCAATCTCTTCCTCTAAATCCTTAAGAGCCAAGTTTCTACTCTTTCCACCTTTTCCAATTAAACCCAATCCCATCTCATAGGTTTGAAGGTTCTCTACAAGCTTAGTTAAAGGAAGTTGATCAATGTCCTTCACTTCTTCAATGGCAGTGATCTTGGCATGAAATCTTTCAGGTAAGGACTTAAGGATTTTCTTAACAATTTTGGATTCTACTATAAATTCTCTAAGGTTGAAGGCAAAATTCAAAATATCCTTGAGTTTAGCATAGAACTCATCAAAGGTCTCATCCTCCTCCATCCTTGTTTCTTCAAAACTATTAATAAGTCTTTGAAGTTTCATAGTCTTTACTGCCTTGATACCTTCATAGGTGGTCTCAAGAATGGTCCATGCCTCCTTGGCAACTTCCGTGGATGATATTTTCTTGAATTCCTCATTGGTAACCCCACAAAACAAAGCATTCAAGGCCCTACTGTTTAAATTTTCTGCTATGATTGTTGCTTCATCCCAATCCACCGGCGCGCCCTTTAGCTTAATCCAGCCAACTTTAACAGCTTGCCATACTTTTGCACCTAGAGCTTGCAAAAAAACTTTCATATAAACTTTCTAGTACGCATAATTAGTGTTATCAAATAAAAGAGGAATTAAAAGAGATTGTCCATGGCCCATGACAGTGGGGGTCAAGGATACCACTTTTTGGGAAATTTAGATCCCGGTTGATAGAATTAACAAATTTTAAATCTAAATTGTTAATTAGATTTATTATGAATAAACTTTGTTAAAACAAACGAACATCAATATCGTGCACAACGGAAAAATAAATAAGACAAGATATGATGACTTAGGAAAACCAATGAAACAAACTAGTTTCACAGTAAAAAAACCTAGGGGAAAACCTTCCCAAAAAGCGATCCACTATTATAAAGAGATGTTTCAGATCTAGTCTAAAACCTTTGTCCCTAGACTCTACAATTCCCGTAGATGAACTTACAGTAAGAACCTTCTATCGCTTCAGAACCTTTGAACTCTTCAATATATGAACGCCACCCTTTTGCACGGATTCTAGTATGTGACTAACCAATGATGCACGCCTCTCAGAACGTGACTAACACACCAACTTGAGGAAGATTGTTAGCTGTAGAGTTCTTCATTTTATCAATAATGAAGACCAAGAAGCACTTGGTTACAAAACCCTAAGGCGCAAAGACGCAGTAGCTTCTTTCAGAGAGAATAAAGAACTCGGTCACTTTTTACATGTGTTCTTCTTGTATTCTCATATGTGACGGCCTTTAAAATAAGTCTTATATATGTCTAGGGTTGTGAGAAAAGAAAACCTAAACACATAGCTTGGATATGTGTGAAAAATAGATATGGAAATCTGATTTTTGTAATTCTCAATAGATACAGTTGTCAAGCTATATGTCGAGCTTCACATTTTAAATCTCGATAAATACATCTGTCAAGCTATGTGTCGAGATTTAATGAACAACACTTCTTCACTTGATTCTTGGACAGATTTGTATGGTTTCAATACTTGGACTTGAACTCTTGTTTTTTGAAGTATTAAACACATTCTAGATATACCCAATTACAAGTAAAGTGCATTTTGTCAAAGGATAAGCCAATTCTAAATGACATATGTTCATAATATGTTCCACATATGTCGTAACACCTTATTTAAGAGTTTAAGAAAGAGAGAATGGAATGGGTAGGGGGAATACTCATTCTTTTCTATTATCTTAAAACCTCAGATTTTCATTCTCTCAAAATTTGTGAAAAATTGGTGGGAATAGAATCAGATTTAATGATTTTTTTACAAAAACTCATGAAATACCCCTATATATTTTGCCATTTATTTTAAAATAGGAGTCTAATGATAATATTGTCATAAAATGATTGCATTCCATTCATTTCCCTTACTTAAATACATTTGAGTTCATTCCATTCATTTCCATTACTTAAATACATTTCATTTCATTCTATTCATTTTCATTCTTTTATGATCATTCCATTATATTACATTCCATTTCATTCCCTTATTATGATCTCCCAAACGAAGCCGTAGGGGACCAACCCTTACAAAAATAGCATTGGGTCCATCTTTTACATGTTATAAAAGGAAAAAAAAAAATTAATAAAATCTAGGACCATAGTTTTTATCATACTTTTCCCTACAACTATCCTATATGGTTGATTATAAGTGGTGGGTCAATGTAAAAGTTACAAGTAGTTAGTCACAATTTACCACATAAGATAATTGTAATAGAAGGCAGCGATGAAGCTAAGGGAGCCATGACCCTCCTAACTTTTTCAATTTTCCATTAAGGGTAGATGATAAATTAGAACTTATACAGAAAATTACTCATTGGTCCCCTTCAAATTTCAGAAATTTAATCCCTCAAAATCTAAAATTTAGATCTCAAACATCGCCGCTCAAAATTTTGAAGTATCCAACAAAACCCAAATAATCTATATATATATATATATATATATATATATATATTAATAGTCAAAATTGAGGGAAAATCCAATTAAATTTTAAATTGAAATTCAATTAAAGTTTAATTTTGTGTCATGTGTCTCATCTAATCTAAACTTTTAAATTTTTGTGCCAAGTGATTAATTCAGTATAAAATTTTGATTTCAATTAGAGTTTAATTTTGCACCACGTGTCCTATTTAATCTAAGTTTTGTAATTTTTGTGTCAATTGAGTTAATTCACTGTAGAAAACGAGAAGTCCAACATAAATAAACCATAAAGATACATAAACATATATCTAACTATATATATAAAATTAGAAGAAAAGAGAGTTTGAATGGTTTTATATTTATGAGCTATTTTTTGGGTAACTAAAAATAATTCAAATTTATAAGTTATTTATGTAATATACAATGATTACGTACAATCCATTACAAACTAGGCAATATATATATATATATATATTAAACCAATGCTTAAAGAAAATTAAATTAGAATCAAAATTGGATTTTGATTTTGTTAGCTTTCCATAAAAAATAAATTGTTTAGAGTTTTTTTGTTATTTTTTTTTTCTCTAAACTAATGAGCATATTTTTTATACTGTTTTTATTCAAATATTTTGTATTCTTATATTTTTTTTCTCTAAACTAATGAGCATGTTTTTTATACAGTTTCTATTAAGGTATTTTGTATGCGAAGAACTTGAACCCAAAAAAAAAAAAAATGTAATTGAGCTGAACAATCCCATGCACCTATCCACATTCAATTTATGAGATACTACTGGACCAATTTATTCTTTTTATTTTGTATTGTATTTAGTAGAATTTCATGTACAATTATTGTGAATTGATATTGTATATGCCGTATACTTATATCCAATAATAGTGATTTTCAAAATTATATACATAATGACAATGTAATAAGAAACTTGACGTAACTAATATCATGAAAATTGCAAGGAAAAACTATTTTAGTACTTCTAAATGTCATGGTCGAACTGATGTCCTATATGTTTAATAACCCAAGCTGACATTAATAGCACCATTTTAATTTATCATTTTCATACGTAAGCATGGGTTACATATTAGTTTAATTGCAAACAAAAAATTAAATTGGTACAAATAATTAGCTCCCAAGAAATGCCCCATTTCTCAGCCCACAGCCCTCCAAAAATTAGATTTGAAAGGAAAAAAGAGACCAAATTTTCTTTTTTAATTGATCCAAATCACCAAAGATCATCTAAAATTATTTTTACAAAAAACCCAAAACAAATGTAAGTAGTAGTGTGCTGTGTACCCATTCTAACGTGCCGCTAGTCACCTCACCTTGAATCCATGGTTGTTTGTCGACTCCATGCTTCTATGCCTAGCAGTACCACTGGTATCTCTCTCTCTAATCTGTAAACGGTAGTTTATTGCTGAAGAGTGACTGTGTGAAGACTAAACTAGATTAAAGAAGTTTAGTAGTTTACTGCTTTTGTTTACTTTGTTTATATATAGTTTTATATATAGATTAAACTCTCTCTCTCTCTCTCTCTCTCTCTCTCTCTCTCTCTATATATATATATATATGATAGTGTTGCTTATTATACATTAATGTATTTGTCTTTGGTTTTGGTTTCGAGATTTGAGATTTGCTTAATTGTTGTTTTAATTTAGTATGTTTCATTTAGCTCAATTAGTAAAGTCTCTGATTGTTAAATAAGAGGTTTGTGGTTCAATTTTCACTTACACCTAAAACTGATTGGTGTTTTGGTCTGATAATAAAAAGCTATATTATCAAGAGCAGACGCCATAGGTTGAAACTCTCTTTAAAAAAATTGTCATTTTATTTTTTATCTCACTATATTTGCTTAGCAGTTTAAACTTATTATTCATACATTTTTTCTTTCTTTCTAAATTAACTAAATAATTAGTTTATAAAAATCAAAATTAATGTTTTAAAATGTGAATAATTCATGGGAAAACATCTACAATAAATATATATATATATATATATATTTTTTAAGGGGAAAAATATTCAAAATTCGGAAGCTACGACTCAATCTTTTGTCTAAAATGTTGAAACTTTAGATATTAAACCCCCTAGAAAAGCTCAAAGATGTGAACCAAAGCAAATAAATATAAGTAGAAATTGTTCCTTAGAACATGGTCCTGAATTTCATTGATCAATATAAGATTAGAGTGATTGTGTAACTGTGTATATAGAAAAAAAATATTGTTATAAAATTTATTTAGGCTCAATTATGAATTATTTTAGTATCAACAAAATATATAAGGCACAACTTTGTTAAGTTAAAGTTATTTATTAAAAAAAAAAGTTATTTATTAAAAAAATTTTAACTTAAGTTATGAAATAAAACATTTTTTTACTTAAGAATTTTTTTATATTTAGTTTTGGCCTAGATAAACTTTCATGGATTCACCATTGATAAAAGGTATAGTAAAGTTTGTGGCGGTAGAATAATTCATCCCCCACTATAAACATGGCTCTACACCTAAAATACCTGCTATAAAAAAATTTTAAACATTTTTAGGGCCCCCACTATAAACGTGGTTCTACACCTAGAGTACTGGCTATAAAAAATATTTAAATATTTATAGGGCCCCACTGTGAACATGGTTCCCCTAAAGTAACTGCTATAAAATATTTGGCTAAATTTCATAAACCTATATTGAGGTTTGTGATAATACTAACTAGGTCCAAACATTTTAAAACCCACCAATTAGGTCCCCAAAAGACAACTTTATCCCTTATAGTCAAACACTGTTACTTTCATTTTCTCTTCTTCCTCTCTCTTTTTTGTTCCTTCCCCCTTATACTCCCTTTGTTCTCTGAGTTCTCTTTCTCAAAAACTCTTCTCTCTAACCTCAAGCTAATTGTTTAGCAAATCTTGGCAGAAATCAATTTTATTTGAGAGGTTATAATCCCTAAGAGCCAAACACCGTTACTTTCATAATACCCTTTACAAATAATCCCAAAGTACCAGAAAAATCAGCATAGTAACAATACCAAAATCTCTGATAAAAAACAGTATCAATCTCTAAGAAAAAATTTTAAAAAAATCTCTACAAAAAAAGCACAAAAAATATTTCTTAGAAAACAAATAGAAACCCAAAAAACCCAGCAAAAATCCAAGCCAAACAACACACAAATACCTTTGTAAATTCCTAATGAAATCTCCTAAAAATCCAAAAAAAAAAAAACAAAAAACAAAAATCCCAGCCAAACAACACAGAAAACTAGCACAGTCCCAACTATCTTCATAAGAGAAACAAAAAAAAACACACCATATCACAAGATCGGCCATGTCGTGATCCACCATGCCACTACAAGAGTCTATTGAAGGCGAGATCTAGATCGAAGCACCACCACCACTACTACGTAGGTTCCGATTTGAGAGAGAGAAAGAGGGAGGAGAGTCTGTTGACGGCGTTGATTGCGGTGGGAATCGAGAAGATCCTTGCATGGTGGTGTTGCGGATGCTGGTGACCAAGCCATGAGTTTCACCGGGGTTAAGGTTCAGTTAGAGAGAGTTTTGAGAAAGGAACAAGACAGAAAAGAGAGAGAGGAAGATGAGAAATTGAATTAATGGTGTTTGGCTATCAGGGACGAAGTTGTCTTTTGAGGATCAAATTGATGAATTTTAGAATGTTTTGAACCTAGTTGGTATTATCACAAACCTCAGGGTAGGTTTGTGAGATTTACCCAAAATAGTTTATACATTTTTGGGGTTCCCATACATGCACCCTCTCATGGCACGTACCTCTTTAGGAAAAAAAAAGGGGGGGGGGGGGGGGGGGGGGAAGAAGTTAAAACAAATAAACATTGAAGGTTTTTTTTTTTTTTTTTTTGATAATCAATAAACATTGAACGTTAGTATGACAACATAACTGATCTTTCAAGTGTAGTCACCAAAAATTAAGCCAGAAAAATTAAAAATAGCAAATCTTATCACCAAAGAACATAATTATAATTTTTATTTATCCACTTCCTTTAGCTGTTGTCTTGACTTTGCAGTTTGCAGACCTATATTGTTCATTACCTTGGATTTAATTTCCGGTTGTTTAGCAGGTGTTACTTTCACTTAGAGGAAGGCGTGGAAATGTGGAATTGAGAAGTGTGGATAGACAAAAGGTTGATGAGTTATTAAAAAATAAAATGCGCCTGACTTCAGAATACATATTTAGCTTTTTTAATGAAGATGAGGAAAAGGAATACGTGAGGTTTGAAGCAGAAGTAGGTGATTTGATTGGAAAGATAATGTCTAGAGCTGAGTTTAGGAATATGGAAGATATTCTAGAAAATTCGTATTCAGACGAGATATTCATATTGCTCTTGAAGTATGTTAAGGTTTATGCGAAAGATTTGCAAATGACGGTTAAGCAATATACAAATACTGCATCTGTCAAGGACTACATTTACGAGTTGGAGAATGCCAAGCTTGATGTGAGAGATTCAGGAATGACTTTTTGGGATTTGGAGTCTGAAGTTGTAGAGGTAAGGGGCTACATGGTCTCTCGAAACTTTGAACTAACTTTAAAGAGCTTATTTGAAAAATTCGGGGATTTTAGCGCTAGCTCCACTTTAAATCCAAGGACAGAGACGCGTTTCATCAACATATTTGGTGGAGTTGCACACAGCATGTGCAACACAGAGGTCACTACGGATTTACTTTTCAATTGGTGGAAGAACTTTAAGCTTGTGCAGCACGCCGGATTCAATATTCAGTTTGCCTTTGATAATTTGTATAAACTTGCACAATCCTGGTTTTGTCTTCATCGTGAATTTCTAACTGATGAGACCCTTCTCGATTATCATGTCCAGATTCGTGGTCTAAAAACTAAGTTTGAGGAACTCAAAGTCAAACAGAAGCAATGTGTAGCATCTACAAAAAGAAAATCACTACCAGAGAAGGAGCGTTTGATTGTTGACATTGAGCTGATTTCGAACACACCAAGGACATGTTTTCTGTGATATCAAAGCTGGATGAGTGGAGTGTGATAGTGTTACTGAGTTCATTTATGTAGTCTCCCGGCTTCTTCCTGGGAATTTATTTAGGCCTTTGTTCATTGTCCTTTCTTTTGATCTTGTGACGTTGTTCTTGCCTTTCTTTCCCCGAGTTAGATTGTTATGAGAACTATTTGCAGTTAAATACTTCATGTATTTATTCATCAATGGGTAGAATTTGAGACAAATTATCATATGGTTCTTGTTAATTTTTTCCTTCAAAAAATTTATGGGCTTCGGTTGTCCTTTGGGATCTTTTTCTCAAAATTCCTTTCTTCTATTTGATCTAGTGAAGTACACGGCTTCTATTTTATTGGAAGCTTCCCTTATCACAGCAACATACATGTTATATTTATATAGTGCCACTGCCAAGGACAATGACACGTTGCCTTAACATATTCTGCGGAGTTGCACACGTGCAATGCAAAGGTCATTCCAAATTTACTTTTCAATTGGCGGAAGAACTTTATTAAGATTTTGCAGCATGGCGGGTTCGATTTTCAGTTTGCATTTGATCATTTGTACAAGGTTTTGAAATTCAGACAGTACATTGAACCATAAAAGGGAGAGGTTCAATGTTTTTAAAGTCGAATTTGAGTCGAACCGTGATGACGTCATAATTAATTTAATAATTATTTAAAATATAAATAATTATATTAAATTAGTACAAATGTTAAAAAAATTAATTAAAATAGTGCAATTAAATATAGAGATCTATTATTCCTTTATAGAAACAAAGAGATCTATCTTTCAAATGTATTTTCTATATCATAACTTTAAGAAATATTAAATCCTAGTATTTTTTATGTTGATTAGTTAAATTTGTGATAATATCTAATAATATAATAATTAGAATAAAATATAAATATATAATGGTATTTGTGTAATTGTGTTGCATGTCCGCAACATGGCACTTATAAAATTACGAATGCATTAAATTTTTTTTTTTTAAGTGATGAACGGATGATATTTGTATTGCATTGCATGTCTACAACGTGGCCCACTAGGAATATAAGAATCAATTATTTTCTTTAAAATAAAAAGCAAAACATAAAAAGTTAAAAACTTCCACTACTAGCAAAGCAAAACGTGGCAACTCCAATAAATTCTCCCACCTACTTCACCCACTATCCCACTTGACCACTTCTCTTTCTTTACTTTTGTAAGGAAGTCAATCTCGTACTAGAAGTTGTACCGGTTTAACCAGTAGAACGATATATTTCGATATCAGTCAATACTGGAGTACCGTTGCGGGTTTACCGCTAATTTTATATGTCCTTACATAAATTGAAATTCCTTTAAGTATATATATATATAGATAAATATATAAAAATATTTACATTAAATTTTTTTTTTCTACGTTGGTTGGTCAAAATCCATATAATTTGTAGGTTTATACTTATTCTTTTTACTCTTTTTTTATATTTTTAAACAAATATGCTCGTACCTATCTAATGTCTAACAAAAATGGTAGTAAAATTTATCTAATAAGAAAAAAGAAAAAAAGAAAAGAAAAGAGTGGTTGTAAAAAAATTTAAATTACCATTTGTACTTGTCCAAAGCTTCGTTTATTTGTTTACAGCTGGATGGCAGTAAATATTTGAGTCTAACGTGTAGCAGTAGTATTAGTGTGTTGTCATTCAAGGGCACACTTAACAAAATTGAAAGGAGCTTTTGGCTACAAAATGAAAAAGTAAAATAAAGAGTAAAGACTAGAGAGAGCCAGAGGCAAAGAGCATCTGGTCCAAGCTTTGAGCGGAGAAGAAGTCTTTGAGCGAAGAAGAAGAAGAAGATGATGAAGAAAAAGAAGAGATCTGAGGTGATGGATTATTGGTGAAATTAAATTTATTATTAGATTTCCTTCCGATCTTTGTTCTTCTTCATGTTCTCTCATTTCTTTTTCATTTCTTCTAGATCTGATCAAGACTTCCTACCGTTGTATTGGCCAAAATTCACCGGAAAAGCTGAAACAAAAAGAAACCGTCCGAACCTTAAAAACTGATCACGGTTCTCAAAACCGTACGGTCCGACCACGGTTTGCACGGGTTCTTGCTTTTTTCCTATAGAGCGGTTCTTGAAACTAAAAAAACCGCAAAACTAAGAGGTACGTGGTTTTTCCGATTGGACGGTACGGTCCGGTCCAGATTTCAAAACCTTGCATTTATATAGACTCGCACAATCGTGGATTCGTCTTCAGCATGAATTTAGAAAAGGGTAAAACCCCTGATCAAAAAAAAAAAAAAAAAAAAAAAAGATAAAACCCTATACAATTATCAGCTCAAGATTCATAATCTAACGACTGACTTAGAGGAACACAAAATTAAACAGAAGCATGTAGCATCTACATTAAAAAAAAAAAAAAAAAAAATCTCAGAAGGAATGCTTCTTTATTGGATAAGACTAGAAGGAATGCTTGATTGTTGACATTTAGCTGATTTCAAACACACCAAGGACATTTTTTCTGTGATATCGAAGTTGGATGCGTTGAGTGTGATAGTGTTAGCAAGTTTGTTTATGTAGTCTCCAGTTTTCTTCCTGAGAGTCTGACTTTGTTTGTGCCTTCATGGTCCTTTTTGATCTGATGTTGTTGTCCTTGCTTCTCTGAATTTGTTATGACAACTATATGCAATTAACTAAAAAGACCTATAATTTCAAGCAAATATATGAATGTTAAGGAAATCTATTTTGCAAATCTATGACCCACATGACAAAAACTATCACCAGTCATCGATCTAGGATAATATATGAGAGAGATAGTCACTGAGAGTAAGCAATTTTCAGAGGAATGAAAAATGAGGAAGAAAAGAAACAAAAGGGAAAGAGAGAGGTTGTGAAAGGTTGACTACAGAGGGAGAGAAAAAAGAGATGATAAAATAGTCATTTCATTGTCGCAAAATTGTTGTGCACAATTATACACTCACTATGTGGGTAGTTTTTAGGAAAAAATTTGTAAATTTGACATCTTTTTTTATTTATACACTCATTGATCTGAATACTCCTATGATTCTGTATTATTTTTATCTACAAAAATAACATTATAAATAATGATAATAATAAAAACTTGAGTTTTTTTTTTTTCCCCTTTTAGTACAATTAGAAGAATCAAGAAATGAAAATTTCCAAAATATACAACATAAATAATATATAAATTTTATCTTTTAAAAAAAAAAAGAAAATTCTATCTAGTTTTAATTCTAACAAAATAATAACCAGTATTTAAAATTTTCTTAAGAAAGTCATAATCGTGATATATGCGGTGTGGAACGATATTTGTTCAGCCCAAATAATTAAAATTAAAAAAATATATATATAAGAGTTCTTTAAAGACAATAATATCTTATTATTGAACATTGTTTCCACTAAAAACATATTATACATATTTTATTAAAAAATAAGGCGAAACTACATTATTAGTTCTTAAAGTTTGTAAGGTAAGTGCAATTAGTCTCTCAAATTTCAAGTGAGTGCTATTGATCCCTCAAGTTTTAAACATGAGTACTATTGGTCTCTCTATTAACAAAACTATGACATGACATTTTTTTTATGTGATTTGGCACTTTTTTAAATTTACATATTATTGAAATGTCAGAGAATCAGCTAACATGCGTCTCACCCAAATCAAATTGCAAAAATTCATACCGACTAAAAATTGAGAGTGGGAGAAGTGAACCTTAACGGCATAACCCGATCTGCATATTGTTTGCCACCGCTCTTCCCCATGCGACGGCTCCGCCAGAAATTCAAAGACCCAACGCCATCCCCTTTCCAACCAGTTTCGCACATCAATTTGAGATCTGATTTGCACACTGCCACTGCATATTTGGTTAGATTGAGTTACTGGAAGTCTTTAGGTTTGATTCTAAACAGTAGTGATGTCATGACCCAAACCCAAAAGGGTCCAGAGCATTAAAGACCCAGCCTTCAAGAGGTATTGTAGTGATTTTTTTTATTTTTTTTTCATTTGATAAAATAAATAAATATATTGATCTCTCTGCAACACAAGTCAAAGCTCTATGACATATTTACAAGCAATACAAACTATAAATTATGTGTCTCCAAATACACTTAACAATCTAACGTTCCAAATAAAATAAACACAAAGTCATGATCCTCTCTAAAGCATGCAACCTCAACAAAAATCTAGGCCTACCACACCCAAGGCTAACAGACCTCAAGTATCCAACCTCCAATAGAATTGATTATGATCTCGTTGAACTTTGCAAGATTGAGTCATTAACCATTAATGGCCCAAGTCTCCCAATTTAATATAGCACTCCAATCACCACCAATAAATTAAGCTCCATGCCCGACGTGTAGCTAATTTATCTGAAAAACTGTTTGAAATTGGGATGAGCTAAAACTCAGTAAGTAGCATAATTAATGAGGGTGGGGGAAATGCAAGTTTCATGATAATGAACAATTTACAAAACATGTTTTAGTTTGGGAAATTGCTAACTAAATACTGCAAGATCATTTTCAATAATAATGTAACAAGAATGATTAAATGATGAAACACAAAATTTCTCAAAAGAATACCATGAAACTATATACAATAATCTGTGAGCACTAATAATATAATTTCTAAAGCCATAATATGTATAACATAAGGTAAATTATTGCCAATGTACCACACTACCACATAGACCGGTCAGGAGATCAACCCATTCATAACTGGCATGATATTGTCATCTCTAGTATGCAGACTCTTAATCCCATGGATAGCGGCCTCACCCATACCCTCAAAGTTTTTCTCTCCTCCCATGGGTAGCAGAGAGAGCACGTCAAATAAGACCTCTCTTGCATGTGACCTCTTGGCCCCATGGGCAGCAGCTTCACCAACACATAATCAAGGAACCTCTTCCCCCCATGGGCAGGAGGGAAGAACGCGTAATCCAAAGTGAAAGGGTACTGACCTGGATTTGATTCCATTATCACAAAGACTACAGAAACCAAATCGGGTGATCACCAGGAAATCACACATGGCATAGTGTTAAAACCACATAAAGCTCACAGGTTATATTACTTTCAAATACATAGTTTATCTCTAATTAATTTCAGAAAAACCTTAAATAATCTAACTTCTGCAAAGTTATAAGGTTTTCAACTTCATTCTTGTCAAAAGATTTTCTATCAATTTCCCACATAACAAAACAAGAGAAGCATCTTTAAATTTTATAATATGCCATAAAATCCATGATTTTATTATAAAAGATTAAATAAAAGATGCTCATTTTTTCATATCAACAATTCATGCATTTCCCCAAATGCAATACCAAATATGATGCATTTTCACATATAATCATATATATATATATATATATATATATATATATATATATATATTAAGGTTACGACACAATAGTTTTTAGGAAAATATAGTTTCCATAAGTAATTTCCAAAAGCGTGTCTAACCCAAAAACAACATTTATACAACATGATTATTTTTCAAAATCCCATTAAAAAGCTACTTAACTCAGTAGTTCATTCCAAATTTACCTCAACCGGGCACCTCATTCAACCAATCAAGTTACCAGTTCCATCACCAAGTACTTTAGAACCTAGAAACACAAGTATCAAGCCTGTTAATAACAAGGCCTACAACAAAATTACGCTACCAAATTTGTCTCCATAAATCCAAGAATATTCTCTCAAAGATCAAACCTAAGGCCTAAAGCCTAGCTTGACCATCCCAAGACAAGTACCCCTACCCAAACGGGAACCAAACAAGCATCCAAGAAACTCATAGTGCCAACACAACCAAAACATTTTAAATTCATTTCTGCAATAACGTGCATCATAAGGTAATATTGCATACTCATGAATCTCTTTGGGTACTAAATAATATATATAAGCTAAAGATAAGATCAACCAAGGTTTGGGATTAATTCCACAATTTCTCAGTGTTTTAGTCCTGCTTTCAGATTTAGTACATAGCAGGGCAGCCATTTTGTAAAAATTGTTTGGTCAATGAAAAGTTATCCAATTAATTCAAAACTTTAAGCAAACATTCCCCTATATGTATACAATGTACCAAAGAAAATTCAGCCCAAAACGATTTTTCTGAAGTTTATAAAAAATCATGCATTGCGGCTGACTCAAATTTGTCATGACAGCTTTAGAAAATTGCTATAGTTTTAAGACTAGCCCAAATTATTTGAGAATTCACTCACATTAAAACCACCAGATATAAAGCATATTAAGAACAAGGAATCAAACCCAAAATCTCATATAAACAACTTATCAAACATTAGGTATGCAAAAAAAAAAAAAAAAAAAGCACATGCTCACACTCCAATTCAGAAATTGAAAGTTAACACTCTTCCAAAAAAATCAACCTCAAACTTCCACAAAATCAACTCATACGATTTGCTCAAGGAAACCCAAGTTTTTAACCATGAAGAAACCCCAATTGATCATCATTTGTAAAAGCCCTTAACCATGTAACAAATAAATCCACCAAATCAAAAACCCATGTACTCAATCACATGTATACCACTCATGTAGTTTAGATTAGAAAGAAATCTCAGAAAAACTTGAAAAGCTACCAAATAATTAAGAGTTTTACCTTTAAAGCTTTGAGAGAATGGAGCGTATGGGTTTCTAATGGGATTCTCCGGTGAAATCTGCCAAAAGTGGTGATGGATGGCTGGTTTACCGGTGAGGGATAGTGAGAGAAATAGAGGAACTAGAGGGTGTTTGTGTGTGGGCTTCGATGGCTGAGTGAGATAGGAAAATAGAGAAATGAAAGAAGGGGCATACATATGGTGATAAGAGAAGGGGGCTGTGTTGATGGGAGCATTGTGGAGCACTTGTTCTAAAATATCTTGGGAGCAAAATTACAACTTTACCCTTAAAGTTTCTCCCATATTTAAATTGGCCCATTCCAAACTTAACTAAATACTATCACATGCCCAAATATTCAAAACTCCTCCATAAAATAGTTAACCACACTGATTAAAAAAAAAAGACCAATTTAGATATTATTCTCATTGGAAAAATTGCTTTAAAAAATATTTGGGGTGTTACAAGTGAGGTTTTCTTGGTTTTATTAGGCGTTTTCTTTTGTTATATTATTGGCTTGTAATTCTTTGCGTTTGGCAGTAGGAATCAGTGAGTTTTCTTTGTTATTGTTGCAATGAGATGAGGACCATGGATCCTGACATGAATCCAAAACTTCCAAGTATCAACTAGCCCCATCTCAAAGAACTCCTACAAAATCACAATCGCTATTATAAGGTCCACGTGTTTGTGTGTGGGCTTCGGTGGCTGAGTGAGATAGGAAAATAGAGAAATGAAAGAAGGGGCATACGTATGGTGATAAGAGAAGGGGGCTGTGTTGATGGGAGCATTGTGGAGCACTTGTTCTAAAATATCTTGGGAGCAAAATTACAACTTTACCCTTAAAGTTTCTCCCATATTTAAATTGGCCCATTCCAAACTTAACTAAATACTATCACATGCCCAAATATTCAAAACTCCTCCATAAAATAGTTAACCACACTGATTAAAAAAAAAGACCAATTTAGATATTATTCTCATTGGAAAAATTGCTTTAAAAAATATTTGGGGTGTTACAAGTGAGGTTTTCTTGGTTTTATTAGGCGTTTTCTTTTGTTATATTATTGGCTTGTAATTCTTTGCGTTTGGCAGTAGGAATCAGTGAGTTTTCTTTGTTATTGTTGCAATGAGATGAGGACCATGGATCCTGACATGAATCCAAAACTTCCAAGTATCAACTAACCCCATCTCAAAGAACTCCTACAAAATCACAATCGCTATTCTACAAGCCCCCAAAAATTCGAGAAATTATAAGGTCCACGTAGTGTACAAGTGACGTAGTCCACCATTGCTTTAAAAAAATACTTGGGGTGTTAAAAGTGAGGTTTCCTTGGTTTTATTAGGTGTTTTCTTTTGTTATATTATTGGCTTGTAATTCTTTGCGTTTGACAGTAGGAATCAGTGGGTTTTCTTTGTTATTGTTGCAATGAGATGAGGACCATGGATCCTGGCATGAATCCAAAAGTTCCAAGTTTCAACTAAGCCCATCTCAAAGAACTCCTACAAAATCACAATCGCTATTCTACAAGCCCCCAAAAATTCAAGAAATTATAAGGTTCACATGGTGTACAAGTAACGTAGTCCACCATTTTACTAAAAAACTCACACTTGTTTAAAATTGATGAGTTAAAAAAAAAATTTAAACAAAAACTAATTACTGACTCAGCAATTTTAAATAAGTGGGAGTTTTTTAGTGGAATGATGGACAACTGACGTGGACCACCAATGAACTGTATAATTTCTCCAAAAATTTCTCCAAGCATAAAAAAGAAAATATATATATATATATATATATATATATATAGACACACACGCATTTTGCAGTGGCAGTGTGCAAATCGGGTTGGAAATGGATTGCTTTGGTGTCTGTGTCAAATGGAGTACCTTGAGGTAGAGCTGTGGCATGGGCGGAGCCGTGTCATGGGGTTCTTTCTTTATCGGGTTGAGCAACCTGTTTCAAAACAGAGATGTGAAGCAATAGGTTTAATTTTTTAATTTGAAAAGTGTCATATCTTATAAAAAGATGCCATGTCATAGTTCACGTAGGTAATGAGACTGATAATTATCAACAGAAGGATCAATAATGTTCATGTTTGAATTTTTTTTTTTTTGGAGGGTGTCATGTTTGAAACTTGAGGAATCAATAGTACTCACTTGAAATTTGAGAGACCAATTGTATTTATCTAGTAAAAACTTTATGAGTTAATAGTGTAGTTTTGCCTAAAAATAAACCTTGACAAATTTAATATGTATTTTTATAAATAGAATTTAATATGTATTTTTATAAATAGAGAAATTTTTATGTTACCATTATATATGTGTTAATTAATTTATTTATTTTATGGATTGTGTTTGTTGTCTAAAATTTTAGTGGGATATATGACTCTTTTATTAAGTACAGTATTCTTGAGTTTATGCATAAACAACCTACACAGTTTTTACAAATACCCTTTTCATATTTGGATTTTTAAAAATGTTTTTAACGATATTAATAAGGTAGGTAACTGTTCTATAACGAAGTTAACTTTCTTTCTTTCTTTCTTTTCTCTCTCCTTTTTTTTCTTTTTTTTTTTTTTTTTGGGAGAAACAGTACTTGCATTGCATTTAATCAACTTGCTAGTAAATTAGGAACTACAAGATCATCAATGTCAAGAGGAAAGAACTCCATCCAAACTAAGTGTCTGTTTGGCAAGATTATTTTTGCCAACTTATTTTACTATTCAACTTATTTTTGCTACTATTCATGGGTCTCACTGCACTTTTGGTACTATTAATAGGTCCTACTGTATAATTTTAGTTAACTTTTACCTTTATCTATAGTACTTTTAGTAAAAAAATTTCAATTTCAGCAAAATAAGCAGATCTCAAACAGACTCTAAAAACGGAAAAGAAAACTTTGCTCTTTTAACTAAGGCATGTGCTATTGCCTTCCCTATATGATGAAAAAAAAAAAAAAAAAAAAGGGACAAAGTGCCTTTGATTAAATGATCAAAAGCATAATGAAGTTAATTACCCTGATCAAGAGCCTTGATAACAACTTCATAATCACCTCTGAAGATAGAGTTACCAATACACACTTCTTGGACAAATATGGCTACTCTTCTTGGTGCCAATAGCTCAAGGGTAGCTACAGAGGGAGAGTTAGGAATACGTTTTGACAAAGAAGCCAAAACATTGCCTCAAGAATTCTGAATGACATCTCCAATTCCTGCTTCCCCCGAATCCTCAAAGACAACGCCATCAAAATGATTTTTTTTTTAAGTGGACATAGTGATATTTTTTAAGTCATGGACATACAAAGTGAAGATAACCCAAATCAAAGTTAGGTATTATGTAATTATGCCCTTTTTTTTAGGTCCTATTAGTAAGTTCCTCAAGGCATTAGTTATGATTGAGTTTTTTATTATAATCAATCAAATTTCTTTTTAAAGAGTTGCATAACACTTAGATTTTAAAATATATATATATATATATATGTATATATATATTTGCTTTTGTAACTCTCCAAAATTGAAACCCATTAGATTTCTCCTTAACCTATGAGATACACTTGTAACAAAATCATTTTTTTTTTTTTTTTTTATAAAAAAATTATGAACTTCATGAAAATGAGCAAAAGGAATTCAAGCAGGATGTTGAAGCAGCCATTGGTGAATTCATTGAAGAGCTAAAGACGGGAGTCAGCTATATGAATAGGGATAGTATTCTAGAAGATTTGGTATATTCCGAAGAGACTTCAAAGGAACTCTATTTTCTTATGAGAAAGGAGTATTCCGAAATGTCGTTTTGGGAATTTAGTCAGAAATTATAGAGGTCTAGCTAGGACTACATGGTCTCTTGTCTCTCGGAACTTTGCCATTGTTGTAGAGATTTTATTTACCAGATACAAGGATATCAGTGCTAGCTCTACTTTAAATCCAGGCATAAAGACACATTTCCTTAACATATTTTGTGGAGTCGCACACAACATGTGCAAGTGTGCAACACAAAGGTTTAGGACATCACTTGGAATTTACTTTTCAATTGGTGAACTTGAAGCTTGTGCAGCATGCCGAGTTCAATATTCAATTTGCCTTTGATCATTTGCATGAACTTGCACAACAACTCTTTCGTGTTGAGCATGAATTGCGAAGTGACAAGACCCTTTTTGACTCTCAAAAGGGGATCGAGAATCAAACAACAAAATTGGACGAACTCAAAGATAAACAAAAGCAGTATATAAAAATTAAAAGAAGAAAATTAATGTTGGATGGGTTTTCTGTGATATCAAAGGATTTTGTGTAGCATTTGCAGGTTCGAAGAGACCAACTTAGTATTGTGATTCTTTTCTCAAGGTAAATTTGTTGTATTAACTACCACTGACTAGACAAATAATCATATGGTTCTTGATAATCGCTTCCTTTATTAAAAACTAAGCCAAAAGGTCTGTTGGAGAATAAAAATTGAGAGAACGAATGAATTATTGTGTATTGATTTTGATTAGTTAAATTGTACAAACGCACTCTGTTTTGTAACTACGGGCTAACAGCCAGTAGTCGTTGATGGTTACTGTGCTAACAGAATTTTAACTGATAACTAACTTTACTTACCTTCCTAACCAATCAAGAGATAACACGTGGCCATTAACATAACAAACGGATCACAAGAAATTACAACTGTGACTATGCACGACTTGTAGCTTTAAAATCAATTGTTATGAACAACAACCAACACAGTATAGTGACATGTTGTAACCAAAGAAATACACTTATACGACTTGTCGTTTTTCTTCTGACATCCTTGATCCTTCCATAACAATTAACAGGATGCTGTGTAGTTGGCTAAGGATTCCTTTTTGTAATTCTTCGGTGATTGACAGAGGCTGGGCTTTAAGAGTGGTCTGCACTAAGCAGCATGTATGCTGCTCATTTTGGTTTGGTTCCTTTGTTGTGGAACTGATTGTATATATGGTTTTTCTGATATAATATCACCCATTCATTAAAAAAAAAAAAAAAAAACTCACATTTTTATCCAAAAATTATTGTTTCCTTTTTGATCTCTTCTCGAGATTCCTTTCCTACTGTATTCATCATGTGAATTACAGAGTCTTGGACTCGAATCACAATTTTTACAGAAATTTTTTAACGAATTATAGCATTAAATCAAATTTAGCAAAATATTGAAATTTCAAAACTTACTCATTCTCTTTGTTCATAGCCTATATGCCAAATCCTTTACACCACAGCATTGAATTTCAACCTAATCATCAATTTTTTATTTTTTATTTTTTTTTATATATGAGATAGAAATTTTACTCTAACCTAATCTAAATGTATATGTGTGTGAAGTTCACTTCTGGAGACTTGAACCCCGGCCCTTACCCCCCACACCCCACAAGCATTTATACTTGTGAAATGACCACCGCACCAAGAGTGTGCGGTGGTACCTAATCATCATATTTAACTATTCATAAGAGCAACCATATTATTGGTTCTCACCTATTTCTTAAACTACCAATTCTCCTAAATGCTTAAACTATTGGGAAATAGCGATTTAATCATTAAATCACATAATTTTAATAGTCCCCCACAAGTGTGTGCTCAAATTCCCTTTTAATAAGTGAGCCTTAGGTGCAGTTTGGATAGAGATTATAGTATCTATGTTTTGGGAGAGACGCATTTCAGCTTTTTTGCGTTTTAGTTGGATGATAGAAGTTACTGTTCATAGTATGCGGTTACTATTCACGCACTATTTTGTACTGTTCATGTACTGTTCACCCACTTTTCAAGCACTTTTTCATTAAAAATGGGTCTTACGGTACTATTTACACATTTAAAAATTATTTTGCTACAATGTTTTCAGTTTTCAACAAAAATGAGTTGTATTCAAACGGACTTTTAACACATGAGATTTTAAATGGAAAGTAGAGTGGTTGAGACATGGTTCGAGCTCATAATTTTAACACTTCTCATCATGTGTGAGCTCAAATTTCCTTTTTAATAGGTGAGATCCAACATACATGTTCTTTTTTATTACTTTTACAAGCGTTATTTTTTGTCTTTCTCTACTTTATTTTTATTTTTTTTTCATTCCCTCCTCTACTTGGATTACCATAAAAGAACAAAAAACTACAAAATATTGTGGACCACGTCAAGTGTGCCGCAACTATGTGTGAGAACTGAGATGATGGGATCTGAAGGTGAGACTAAAAAGTAGAGACAAAGACGATGACATTCCAAACGTTAAGGTTTAGGGTTTTTTTTTTTTAATAAATAATGGCATGATGTATAAGGCAGCGTGTGAAGAAATCACACTATGTGAGTGTGATGTGAATTGCCAATTTTGAATTGTCCTGCTTTTCTCCCTTTGGTTTGGTATTTGTTAAAAAAAAAAAAAAAAAAAAAAGGTAAAACCATTTGACCCACAGGTTTACCCGAACCGACCCATAATTTAAATGGGCTAAGTCAACCCACTTTTAACCCGGATAAAAAAAAAAAGAAAAAATCTAGGGTTGTATAGGGTATCTTTTTTTGGATTCAAGTCCAATTTTTTCTTCCTTTCTATATAAATAAGTGAACAAATAACAAATTTATCAAAAATAAAAGTTAAATAATACATAAATTCTTAAGTTTACAAAACTCATTGTTTACCATCACCATAATAGAATCAAAAAAAAGAAAAAACCCTAAATACTTTGGACCATAATTTTTTTTAAATATGGTACATCATCACCATAAATACTTTTTTTTAGAGATAATTACAACATGCTACTAACCTTGCAGCTCGAACCATTTCCTCTCTAAACCCCCAAGTACTTTGTACATGGAGAGGTGTCAATTCAGCTACAAGGCCTTTGGCATCATCACCATAAATGCTAAATATGAAATTGTTAAAGAAAAAATATACCAATGCTATCCCATTGAATTGGATAGATATAAATAAATAAAATAAAAAACCACTTTAAAAAGGTTTGGGTACAAATCAGCCCACTTTTGTGTCTGGTAATCGATTTGAGTCAAATTTTGCCAGGTCTAGCCTAGAGAAAAATCTAATGCCTGGCAACCTGAGGTGGAGAAAGTAATGGGCCTCAAAAAGGTGGAGACAACACCTCTATGGCTAGATCAATATCATTTGGGTTTCCAGAATCAACGGTATTACTTACCAAACAAACAAATTTCATAATTTATTCAGATAGCATATTGTAATTAGTGCAAAATCTCTTTCATATGAACCACCAAAGAAATCACTTTTATAACACACTAGTCGCGGACCCCCCCGCATTGTGCGTGATAATTTTCTTTTATGATTGTGTTATTATTTTGAATATTTTTGAATGTATTACTACTTAAGTTGCATTATATATGTATGAACAATATATTGTAGGATTCATGATGATAGAAGGTATTGGTCTTGGAATTAGATGTGGAAAGGATACAACTATACTTAGCCTTGTAGTCAATCCAGAGCTGATCAACCCTCTTCCAAAGTTAGTAAAATTTAATTAACTTAAAATTAAATAGAAAGGATTTTATAAATTTCAAGTTAGCGTCATGCTTGGTGAAAACTTTAGAGGAGTGTAATTAAGTTCTTGCAAGTCTTTTTAAATAAATATTAATAATAAAAAAATATCTATTCCTTTGAAGATGGAGATTAGTATTATAAATAGGATGAGGAAATTTTATTGTATAATGTTTTTTGGAAACATATTTTCTACCAAACTCAGTTGGCAAATTTGTACATTTCCAATTCAATTGAGCACATTTTGCATGTTACATGTAATTCTTCATTTCCATATGGGTAAGGGCATTCATAATCCTAATGACCCACTCCATTTTTCTTGCATGCTTGGTTTTTTGGGATGCGAAATGTGTTTGTTCCAAAAACTATATGTCGAAGAATTTGTCGATAGTTTTGCAGCAATTGTTTTCCATCTAGTTGGTTTAGAATTGATAATAGTAGTTGTATTCCTTCATCATTTGATTCCCATAACAACGCAATTGCCAGTCCATACTTTGCATTTTTGTCTCCTTCTATGTTTGCTTGAAGAAGGATTTTTTTTCCCGCTTTAATTTGATCTTGTACAAATTATTTGTGAGCTCTGACCCAAAATAGTGCTTGTTTGTTTTCAGTCCTAAAGCATTGATGAATGAGTTTTTCTTCATCATTTCGAAGGAATAAAGGATTTTGGAGCAGTCCAGTTAGATTGATGTGGTAAAGAACTTTTTTCCTTTTGGTTAGCCAATTGAATCGCTTGCAGCTGTTTTTAAAAAAACAAAAACACATATTAAGAAACTAACATGTTAAAAAAAATTAGTTGGTGACAAAACATGACAGTAATCATATACTAAGAATTACACATGAACATTATTATAATCACAATTGCAATATTTGATTGATGAAGCTATAATTTTTTTTCTTTTAGAAATATAACAATGACTATATAATTGCGTTCTACTTCATAGTAAAAAGTTAATAGAAAGAGAAAATATAGGATTTGAATATTTTGTGCCACAATTTTGGATGTGGTTGATTGTGATTAGTAGAGAAAAAGTGGGGAGTTCTTGTGAAAGTAACAAACATGAGATTTGAATTTAAATTTGTGTACCTGATTTTAATGTTGCCTAAAAATTTTGGTGATTGTCTTCCAACATTGGAAAATATTTTGAGCAATAAATCTATTGGTAATTCATGTTGCATGCTCATTTTTGTGATTGTGGAGAGTGTATTTTTATGATATTTTTGGAGTGTATTTTTTTGTTGTTTTGTTTTGTAATTTATAGTGTTTTGATTGTTGTATGGATGAGTGATTGTTGAATTTATTTGCAATTATTTTTATTTTTTTTTTAATAGTAGCCTTTCATATACCCTTCTCTATAAATCTTAAATCTTGTAAATTATGTTTGACTGTTCAGTGTTCATTTGGTTTTTTGTTTTGGCATATATATATATATATATATATATTTATATTGTGTGTGTACAGAAGATGAAGGTGTAAAGGTAGAAGCTGAATTAGGTGCTCCCTTAACTCTAATGCACTTTGATCCATTAATGCAAATATAATTGCCTGAGCAAGCTCTTCATTGC
The DNA here is from genome assembly GCA_023736055.1 of Quercus glauca. Taxonomy (NCBI): domain Eukaryota; kingdom Viridiplantae; phylum Streptophyta; class Magnoliopsida; order Fagales; family Fagaceae; genus Quercus; species Quercus glauca. Next base: position 73,964,956 of record CM043318.1, on the reverse strand, counting down.
AGGAACCCATAATATTAAACCCTTAGAGAGTGCAATGAAGTAAATTACATCAAGTGGGGCTTGGGCATCATTTAAAATAGGAGCCAATTTACTCCGTAACTGATGAAAGAGTTAAAAGTTAGCTTTCATCTGAAAAGACATATTATAACACTTTTAGGCCAAATTTTTACAATTTAGAATTTTCAACTGAATGAGTCTCCAAAAAAAAAAAAAAATCAGTTGAATAAAGTAATACTATTTGCCAAGCTTGGTAATTAAGGGCATAATGCATAGCCTTATCATTGTCAATATTATAATAAAATTAATATAAATTTTAGGACACATGGATATCAATCTAAATGATGTAGTATACAATGGACGCATCAATGAGAAGTACAATCTGATCAATTCAAGAAATGGAGTCTTATAATAATCCAGCTTGTGTGAACTTGCAATTTAATAGCTAATCTGTCAGACCGTGTGTCTTACCGATATATCCAACGACCAATTGGTGAAGGATGAGGGGGCACAAATCTTTTAAAGCTTTCGATCGCAAACCAAGCTCATTGGTATTGAAGTGAATTGTGAAATCCCTCACAATCCCTCCCTCACAATGCGACTCCAACGACTCGAACCTATAACCGGGCTCTGATACCACTTGTCGAACCGTGTGCCTTATTGATTCATCCAATGACCAATTGGTGAAGGATGAGGGGGCACAAATCTTTTATAGCATTCGATCGCAGACCAAGCTCATTGGTATTGGAGCGAATTATGAAATCCCTCACATAATCCATTATAATTTGGTAGAAACCAAAAGATAATATAAAAATTATTTTAGCACACCAAAAGATAAATATTCTCAATTTAATAATAGCCTTTTCATTAATAGAGAGTTGGACATACTTTACGAAACAATCCAACTGTTGAGCTTGCAATTTAATAGATAACCCATAATCAACTGGTAGAAAATATGAACAACCTACACAACCAAAACAAAATATAAAAAATATCTTAGCATAACCTTTTCATTTTATTTATAATTAAAAGTTACAAATACTTGAAGAAACAATCCAGCTTTTGAACTGAACACCCTACACAACCAAAAGATAATATAAAATTATTCAAGCATACCAAAAGATAATATAAAAATATTTTAGCATAGCCTTTTCATTTTATTTATAATTGAGTGTTGGACATACTTGAAGAAACATTCCAGCTTTATTTGTAATGGAATTTCCCAGCAAAGCAACTCATTCAACAATGTCCTATTTTTTTTGGTTACACAAACTATTCGGGCAACAGTGGAATTTCCTAGCAAAGCAACTCATTAAACAATACACTGCAAAAAAGTAAAAGTAATATGTTCTGACTATGTGCAACTGTATCAAGCTCTGACTGCACGCATATTTGTTTTTTATCTAGATAGACTGCTACCTTTGCCTCCATAGTGGTAATAGCTCTGGATCTATCTATGACATGTGTGGACCAAGGAGGCACATGGCTGATGTACTTCAGTTATTTATTGTGCGTTACAAAAGAGAATCTACAAAATCATATCCCAAAAGGCATATGGGATACTATGGAAGGTGATGATGTGGCTCTTGCATCATAACTTGTGGCAAGAGACAATGGTTAAGATGAAAGTCTACAGGATAAATGCTGTATTGGGAAATTTTCTTCAACTGCTACAATATTGCCTGATTTTGCACTACATGATTGTCACACTATTTTTGGCTTATCCCTACCTAGAACTTCCCCACACGTTAACCAAACCAACTGAACCAAATCAACAAATTAAGCTACAACCCAACTCAAGTTAATACAACCAACATCAAGTTACTTAAAGCGGCTATACAATTAACTCTTAACAATAAATCGTAAATAGTTCCAAAAAAGCTACCTACCAAAGTAGGAAAATGGCGTGCAACAGATTTTTACATGTACAAAATTACTTTAATGTCTTTGTAAATACATTATCATAAAAGTAAATATCTTTTGAGACATGGTCCAGGCATTACAATCCAGTCAAACATGCTAAGCACCCAGCAAATATAGGAGTCGATGGAATCCGCATCAATTAATTTTCTAATGCCCGCAACCACCAAGCACTCTAAACAACTTGGATATCCAACCAACCTTGTCACCTTCTGGAAAACTTCAATTAGTACCACCACATTGAAAACTTAGTTTTCATAGTCAATGAAGTTGCTCATTAAATAAGACTAAAACTGTGAGAGAAAGGGTAATTCAGAACTTACAAACCAATGTTGAGTAGCCTAGTTGTTTTCCTTGCAATTTCTAAAATAATTTGAATTATTTTTAACTGAGCTTCCTCTCCCTCCAATCACTTTTCAGTCATGTTGTTCTGTCCATCAGAGTTGGGTTTCCAAAAAGTTTATAACTGGATGGTAATAAGCCTAGTGCTGTGACTTAAATAATGCTCCCGAGTGCAGGATTGTCGCGAAATAATAACTCGGAAAGTCCGAGGTCGAATCCACAGGGAAAAGGGAATTGATTAGCAAACCACAAGAGAATAAAACTAAAATAATAAAGTTTAACTAAAGATATTTTTGGTAGTTTGGTAAAGTTAATTTAAATTGAGTGAAAATAACAATATATTAAGGTACTAAGGTTTAGGAATCCACACACAACACATCTATTGGTAGTCTTAACAATATTTATTTTATGACTCAACTAAAATTCATACGAAGGATGATCTTAGTCGGATGATTTAACAATAAAAACTCAAGAATTAATTGTCTAAGGTAGTTTCATGCAATTGATTGATTTTAGGCAAAACAAAACTAGTGAATTAGTTCACAGGGAATACTAAGCATTTAACGTGCCCGGAGTCTACGATAAATCAAAGGATTATACAAAACTAAACATTTTTCTAGATGAGTAAAATAATCAAGAACGTAAAAACATAAGCATTAAAACCAATAAATAATTGTTAAGAACAAACCAATAAACGGTTGGGTTTCACCCCTTGCCTTAGCAAGGCTTCTAGCAAGCCATAACACAAATAAAACTCTAAAAATTGTAAAGAAACTTTAAGAAAACCTAAATTATGTTATACAGCAGTCTCCTGAATTTTGCCCTAAAGAGCCTATAAATAGGTCAAGAAATCCTATTACAAGTTAAATTACCGTTTGGAGGAGATCCCAGGTTTTTAGGCTTCAATTAACCGACGTTTTTGGCCTAGTTAACTTCAGAATTAGGACTTTTCATACACTAAAAAGTTGTAGCCCTTTAAGTTATCTTTCCCGCCCAACTTGAATCATCTCGATTGGACATCGGAGCTGAAAGTTATGCTTCAAATACTAACTGATGCACAGGCTGAAATCCTAATCCGAATTGGACTTGGATTAGGTGCAAATTTCCTTTGATTCCTTGCTCCAATTGAACTTGAATTTAATTGGGTTGGCCTTCTTTGACTTCATCATGGCCCTTGTAAAATTAAAGTCCATTAGCTTTCTTCTTTGCACAAATCCACTTATTTAATTTCATTATCCTACAAAAGACAAATTCACGCATTAAAATTCAATTAAGCACAAAATTGATTATTCAGCAATATTTCAAAGCCAACTATAAAATGCATGAATTAACTCAAAATAAGTATGATAATGCTTGCTAATAATGATATAAATGTGCAAAATTAAGCTATTATCACCTAGTCATTGCTTTTGAATCACTCACTTTGTGTTAAAACCTTCCACTACCTATTTTGATCTCCCTTTGTATATGGTGCAATTAAATTGTCTGAAATTTTAATCAAGCAAGTGAATTTCGGTAAAAAATTCATTAAATAACATATTGCTCCACAATTGATTTTCCAACTGCACCTTCCTTTTGAATGAGATCAATTGACAAAAAACCCAAAGCAATACCAGTTTTGTTTTTTTGTACTTCAAAATGCATTATGTATATAACCATGTTTTGAAGCTTGGCCTTTGGTAGCAATTATTTCACAGAATGGACCTCACAAGAAGACTAAATTACTAAACTTTTAGGAGAATCAACTAAATTATTGAACTTAGGTATATAAGGAATCAAATTTTGTTGCAAATAGTGATGAAGCCAAGATTTGAGTTTTAGGGGTAAAATTTGCTCGCATGCACACACATGCCCGTATACACACGCACTCTCTTGAAAAATGTCATTCATTAGTGATAAATTAATATATAAAAAACTCACATAGATAACAACAACAACAACAACAACTACAATAATAATAATAATAATAAAGATAATAATATAAATAAAGATAATAACAATAAAGATAAAGATAAAGATAACGATAATAATAATAATAATAATAATAATAATAATAATAATAATAATAATAATAATAATAATAATAATAACCACAACAACAACAACAACTCAACTCAATATCTTTTTATAAAATATCAAAACAAAACCATTGAACAATTACTAGTAAATTACCCATGAGATGCATAGATAATGTTGTAAAGTTTTATGTAAAATGGTTTTAGAGAATATTGTATGTGTATTATAGCATAATTGTTATAGAACTTTATTGGTAATGAGTTCATCATAAAATGCAACAATTATAAATTGCACACATATATCTATTATAATTATTCAATTGAAGTAATAAGAAATATTGATTAAAAAAAAAACAACTTTGAAGGAATATTATAGAATAAAAGTTTATATAGAATATGTCTTTCTATTTCTACTTAATTATAAGACAAAATATACATCCCAAACACCTACAGTCAATAACATAATTTACAAAACTCACAAATACACAATGTCCGATTTTAATATCAAAATCGTAATTGTCATTGTTACTCAATATAAAATGCAAGGCCCCCTACTTTGGTTGTATCCAACTCATACGGGTTAAGATCAGATGAAACAACAATTAATGTTAGAGCTAGATAGGTGTCGTTGAAATATTGAAGGTAAAAGACATCGTTTTTGGTCTATGTGTATTTGATATGGGATGACACGAATGGCTACAAGTAGGTATATATAAAGGGTAGAAGTGCAAGAGGTGAAAATGCTGAATTAAAATGCAAAAAGTTTTATATGTGTGTGTGATGGATGAAAAGTTATGAAATATCGAACCAAATGAAACAAAAAGTCAATATTTAATTTGTTCTTATCTCTGATTTGCCACTTGAGAATATTTTAATTCTCTTTGCATAGAATGTTTACTTAGTAGAACCTTATACTTTCTAATATAAGATCTCTGCTGCTTTATATATATTGATTTGTGTGCCTTTTTTTACTTGGGGCCTTAGGCGACTGCCTCATTTGCCTAGCCGGCCTCCACTTGAATACAATGAAAGAAATAGGCTTCTTTAATCTTTCTTTCTGTTAAGTATAGTTTAAGGTAAAATGATAAAGTGGTCGTTCAAGTATTACAGATAAAATGAACCAAGTAAAGTAAAGGCTTGGAAGAGCATACCAACATAAAAAGGGAAACGGAAGCAAGGCAAAGTCAAAGAGATGGGTGAGCAATGGAAAAAAAAAAAACTCCACAAGTTTTATTAAATAAAATTTTTATGGTTGCTGTTGTGGGCCAGTGGGCAGTAAGAAAGTTGGTGTTGCAGTTATACGTTGTGATTGAAAGCAAAAACTTATTAAAGCTTGTGTCAAGCGAATCACTCAACGCTCCCCCTGCTACTACAGAAGCTTTTGCTAGAAGCTTAGAAGTACTGCAACAGCAACTAGCTCAAGAAATACAAACAAAGAAGATAGTAGTGGAAGAAGACTCCAAAGTATGTATCAATGGCTTTGTGAAAGAAGTTGAAAATCTGCCTTTGGAGATCATCATAATGCTAGAAGATATCAAGTCCTCAAGTAGTGCTTTCGATAGTTGTAGTTTTAAATGGATTAGGAGAAATGCCAATGATATGGCTTGCACTTGATGCAAATGGAATATGATCAACAATTTTTCAAGTTGTATAATGGAGATTACATAGTAATACAACCAAATTAGATATTGAAAAATCCCTCAAAATAGATTTGATTATAATTGTAACAACTTTGGAATGATTAGTAATGGAAGCAAGATTTGCTAGACTCTTATTGCTTTGTATAGGGGGCATGTTTTGTCCTTAGGTAATCCAATTTTTGGCCCTAAACGTGGTGGGCTGAGTTTTGTTCTTCCAGATGGTCTGGACCTCTAGACCTTTTGCAATCTCATTTACTCAGAAAAAAATAATAATAAATAAATAAAAAAAATCAGAAGGAGAAGATTAGTAGTGTTAGCATATGGCTTGACTATATCCATTTGAATAAACATTATTAATTTTGAAAGTGTTTATGTAACAAACGTGTGCAAAACATCTAATAAAGATAGGAAAGGGAAAATAAGTAAATAACATTCTAGATCTTTCCAAAAAGAAATGGACCACTAATCTTTTAACTTTCATCAATAAATTTGAAACTGTTGTTGGAATATTGTTTATTATATAATATAAAAATATGTGACAAATTTTAATGTGCAAAAATATTAATAAAAATATGTGACAAATTTTTAAGACATCATCTCATTTTCTTTATTTATATCCTTTAAAAAAATTAATAAAAATTTTTACGGTTTATAAGATAATTTTTATATACACAGACAAAAATAAAAGTAAAAATTGCGCAAAGTGACTTTTTTTCCTTCAGTTGGTTCCTTTCTAGTGCCCAAGTACCTATATAATACTCACTTGTTTTAGTTATTAATAAAATGGATTTTATTATTAGATGCCTTAGAGATGTTTGTTAGTAAATTATTTTAGAAAAGTTTTTATGAAAAAAAAAAAACAAATAATTTTTAGACAATTTTTTCAATTTTTCCTAAAATAATTCATTAACAAATGTCCTAAGAATACTTGTTAACTAGACCCAAAAATGTTTTTAAAAATGAACCAAAATTTGTTTCAACCTTCTAAATTTACTTTTGTTCAATTAAGTTTTCTAAATTTCAAGTTCATTCAATTAAGGTATTTCCACTAAATTTTGAGTGTCCAATTTTTTTTCAAATTTTTAAAATAAAAAAAAATTAATTAATTGTTAGAAATTATTTTCAAAAAAGTATTTTTTTTAAACAAATTCAGGAAAATTGATAGAATAAACTTATACCTTAGAGTCCTTAATAATTGAAGAAAAGTGAAGTTAAGAGTAATTTTTTATTGCTGAATAAAATTAAGAGTACTTTAAATAAGTTGTGGTAAACCTTCAATTTTTTCATTTTAAAATGATGTGGTTTATTGACTTTATTCCAGTCCCTTCATTTCTTATTATCTTTCTTTTAAATCCTAGCCTTTAGTGAGATTCCTTCAATCAATCCTGTCTTCAAGAGCCGTGTGTAATGGGTAAAGGGCGAAAGTGAACAGTAGAACCTCACTTCAGCCATAAGCATCGAAAATGAGAAAAAACTAAAAACAGAAAGAGAGAGTGGTTTATCAAAATAGAAGGAGAGATGGAGTGGTTTATCGAAATAGAAAGAGAGATGGAAAGAGAGATGGAGTGGCTTATCAAAATAGGAAGAGAGATGGAATGGATCCAACACTTTAGCCATAAGCATCCTTTACTACTAAAGAAGTCCCATGAATTTTTTAATTTATTAGAATGCGCTGCATGTCGGTATTTTGTCTCTGGCGACTTCTATTGTTGCCACGGTTGTCATTTTTGTCTTCACGAATCATGTGCCAAGTTATTAGAGGATGAGATTATACACTTCCACCATCCATTTCACTCTCTAAAGCTGCACGGTATTGCAGATGATGGGGTTTTCTATTGCGATGTGTGTCGAACACGTTGTCTGGGCTTCACCTACCGCTGCACTGACTGCGATTTCAAAATGGATGTTCAATGCGCACTCGAATCAGATATTCGGTTACCAATTCACGACCACAAGCTAAAGCTACAGGTTGGTGATACTGAAACTGAAACATCCTTTTTTTGCGATTTCTGTCATACTAGATGTTACAGTCATCGTGGACGGAGCTTACGTTGTGAGGAGGATTGTAATTTCAAGATCGATCTTGACTGTGCTCGAATGCTTATGAACTCTAAGTCCGTGCCCATTCAACATGTCAGCCGCGAGCATTGGTTGATATATGATGATTGTATAAAAGCTAGGGATAGAAAGTACTGTGCAGCGTGCAGAAAAGTGTGCGACGGTGCTACCTATTTTTGCAAGCCATGTTATTTCTTCCTTCACAACTCATGTGCCGAGTATCCAACAGAAATCAAACTTGCCTTGCATTTAGATCATCCTCTTATGCTGAGCACTAGGAAGGAGAGGGAACGCTGCGATTTCTGCAACCTTATATGCCAAGCCTTAACCTTCCGCTGTGACTTATGTAATTTCAAGATTGATTATTTATGCGCCCGTATGCTCATCGAACTCCCTAAATTTCAAATAATGATTGATCATTTCAGCCACACCCATTCCCTCTTCTTCGACTGCTACGTTCCACTCCTTGGTACTGGTAATGCTAACTGCTATGCGTGCTGGGAACAACTCTCACCCTCTAGTCGAATCTACAAATGCTCTGATTGTGCTTTCTATCTCCATGAATCATGCAGACAAGATCTCATCAAACATTAATACATTATAGACACTACAAGCACATTCAAAATCACTTTCACAACCATCCATTGGAAATCGTTTACTATGATAGAAATGTCCCTGGCGTTGTTTCTTGTACTTTATGCCGTAAATGTTGCTTCGGGCCTACCTACGTTTGCTTCCTGTGCAAGTTCTTCCTGCATGAGTCCTGTCTAGAGCTCCTTGGAACAAATACAATCAGTCAAAATTCCTTCCATAAGCATCCACTGATAATCGTTGAAAATAAGGTTAATGATTCTACTAGTTATTTCTTTATGAATAATGATTTTCCTAGTTGCTCTGCTTGCGGTGAACCTTGCTTTGAAAAATCCTTTGCTTGCTTGACATGCAAGTTCTTAATCCACGAATTATGTCTTGAACTGCCCCATGAAATTCAGAATTTCTTCCACCCATGCCCTCTGTCTCTACAACAGGAGACTACTAACTTTACATGCAGAGTCTGTGAAAAAAGTCGCTCCCAGTTTGCATACCACTGTAATAGATGCCACTTTTGCCTTGATGTGAAATGTGCGCTAATGTTCACTGGAAATTTTGAAGGCCAAAACTACATTCTAAGTTGCTACCACCATCACCCCTTGATCCTCTGTAACAAGGAAAGTGATGATCATGTAGTTTCCTGCGATGGATGCAATCAAGTCATCTCTAGTGAAATATACGGTTGCATCCAATGTGATTTCTATCTCCACAGATCATGTGCTGCAGTCCCACATCAGATTGAACGTCATATTCACCCAAAGCACACTCTCAATTTGTTTTTTGATGAAAAGTTGGTGTGCACAGTCTCAATTTTAAAATCCTTGGATAAGAAGGGGAAAGTGAAATATTTGAGGCACAAGCATTTCTCAATCCACGATGACAAGGAGAATGAAGTTTGCTGTGGTGTATGTGAGAAACACGTTTGTGGTGCAACATCATATGAATGCATTAGATGCAAATTCTTCATCCATCAAGATTGTATTGAACCTGTAGAAGGGCAACATCCTTTTCAACCGCATGATAATGATAGTCTAATTGGCGTATCAAGAAAAACTATTCCTAGAAAAAAATTTACATGTCTTGCTTGTAATTGCAAGAGTTGCTTTGGTTTTTCCTATCGCTGTACGCGTAAAGGATGCCGCTTTAAGTTGGATGCTAAATGCGCTTTATTAAAGCCTCCAATAAAGTATGAAGGTCACAATCATCTCCTTTCTTTCTTCGAGAAAGTGTATGATGACCCTCAGTGTGAAGTTTGCAAAACTAGCAAATCCGATGTCTCGTATTTGCGATGTGTAGAGTGTGACTTCAATGTCCATCTCTTGTGTGTTCCACTGCCGAGTACCATTAAGCATAAATGTCATATCGATCCCCTTTACCTTAGAGATTATTTTGTGGAAGATTATTCAGGTGAGTACTATTGTGATGCTTGTGAAAACAGTAGAGACCCACGGGAAAGTGTTTATCACTAGTACTGTACAGGATGCGGCGACTATGTGGCACATATCAATTGTGTGATTGATGAGGTATGTACAAATTCACTATGTTATATGAATTCATTTTTCCTTCAATAAGTTTCATTTTTTTTAATATTTTTTTATTAACTTGGATATAAAATGCAAATAACGTACAGATTCATGCCTTTCATTGGTTAGGGTATAAATTACCTTTGGGTGCGACTTCTGATGTTTTGATAATGAAAGATGAAAGTATAATATTGTTTACCAATCTAATAATTTTTATAAAATTCATTTGAGAAGATTGAAGTATGCAAAATAAGTGCATTAAAGATTTGGGCAAGGCCAAGGATGAATGAAGCAAAAAATAAATAAATAAATAGTAGATATGAACATAGACCTACTTTAACATACCCTCTTGTTTCATCCCTCACCAATTAACTCAAAATTATTAAGTATTTATGGAAACAACTAATGATTTCTTTAAAGAACAATAAATAATTGCTAGTGATGTTTTAGTGTAGTGGGCATGGTTGTGAGCAAAGTACAATCCACGATACATATCATGTGATAAGTATTGTATCGAATGAAAATAGTACCATATTGTAGGTACATATTGATCATGTTCATGAATCGTATGACACATAAATGTGTATCATATGAATTATATCATATTGTATTAATCATACATATCGGATGATACATAGACATGTGAGTTTAAACTAGGTTTTTGTTAAAATTTGTGCTTTGACTTAAGTCCATCAAGGGCTGAGGTTTCACTTTTGAACTTTGACAGACCTTACTTTCCTTGGTATACATCTTGAGCTTGATTTTCATCCTTTTACAATAGAAATCCTGCCTAGCTTTGTGCAAGGACTTAAGTTAACTAAAATGACGAGCCAAAATTGGTTTTGAAAGATGAATTAGGCCCTAGGTACACTCCACCTTGTAGAGTAGGAGAGCATTTTGTAGTGTAATCCCTTTCATATTATTGCCAAGTTGCTACTGAACGTAGAAGAAGGGAAAATGGGCTTGTCAAGGGCCTCATAGCTCAGTTGGCATATCTTAGTCTTTCTAATGAAGACGCCTAGGGTTCAATTCACATTGCTCCCATTGTACCTATCGAATTTATCAAAGAAAATGGGCTTTGAGCCTTTGAGTGGCCCTAATGGACCCTGCATCTAGCAATTCCTTATCTATCTTTTCTATTTCAATTTATTGATAGTAACTGTTCCTGTAAGGCTTTTCACAAATGGGTTGAGTGCCATTCTTCAAGGTGATTTAATGCCAAGAGTGCTAAGTCATTGTTTGCCTAGCACTACCGCACATCCTTCTAATGGAGGCAAATTCAATTCAACCATGAATAAATGGCCTTGCATTATGACTTAAACATCAGCACAAGCTCCCTTTGTCATGATCACAACCATATTAGCCAACTTAACTTCAAGCCCTTTCTTGGATGTTACCGACAGCCTCAACGCTTCCAAGATTGATGACTCTAGGAAGTTATGAGTGCTAACAATGTCAATGAGGATAATAGCCCACTGGCCTTTAATCTTTTCCAACATTCTCTTGGTACTTGAAGATGGGTTTCCAATTAATGCATATAATTTGATTTCAATTGCATCCACTGTTACCTCTCGCTTTGCAGTAGTAACTGCGGTCTCTACTAGTTATGCATCAATAATTTCCTCAAGGTGAAACCCTTGCAAATGTTTTGAGTGAGTTTGTAGCCCTTCCATTACTTATGTCCAGGCTGCCACTTCTCATCACAATGATAACAGAGCCCTTTCTTCCTTCTTTCATCCATTTGAGCTGGAGTGATCATGCGGACAAAAAGTTTAGGCTTAAGTTGGTCCAACCTTGTACAGCCTTAAATGATCCCAAGATGGAAGGCCTACTTGAATCTTGAGAATTTTTTAAAGTTTTCCTACCAGTTAAGACTTAAGAGGCACTCCTCTTGAATTTTTGCTAATCCAAAGCTGCATTAAGATTCAGTGGGTTTAGCATTCTCACAAGAAGTATAATCTCATCCTTTAATCCAATGAAATAACAACTTGTGCTTTTCTGACAGCCCCTTAATCCTATTTGATAGTGCTTCAAATTTCCCATTAAAAGCTGGTCTGCCTAAGCCTTTTAAGGGCTTCCATTGGATCATCATAGGTTGTACTTCCAAATCTTATTTGCAATGCCCTAACAAAGGCCTCCTAAGTCCCAACTGGTGAATAGGCCTTATTCTTTAGCATCTTGAAACCACGCAAGAGCCTCCCTATCCATATGGTAAGACTATTGTGACGGTTTCCTTATAGTGGATTTCTAACATGATTGGATCCCCAAAATAGTTTTTATATTTGAAGAGGTTCTTCATTGGTTTTCCATTTCTTTGCTAAAATCTTTGTGCTGATTGTTTACTACTTTAGATTCAGTATTTGATAGTTGTGATGAATATAATAATATTTACTTATGAGTGGAAAATCTAGTTAAATTGTGCAATAAATTCATTAATTTCATTGCATTAATTGCTTGGGGCCTAAATCAGAGTTTTTCAAAGGGTATTAGAGCTTTTAGAGCATATAAATCTCAAAATAAGATTTTTCACAACAGACACTCAAGCAACCATGCACTAGGCCTGTTCATGTTTGACACAGGCACCATGGGCTTTTTGGTGTGTTCTTGCGTAGGATGTAGATAACTCATAAGCCATAAGAAGAAATTGGAAAGAATGGTTTAAACAAATAAAACATAGATGATTAGTATGACAATATAACTGGTCACTTGAGTCTAGTCCCCAACGAGCATAGTTCTATTACTTATTTCATCGTCTTGCTTTACCTTAATATGTTGTCTTTCTACACCAATTCATTGACTTGGCTTAATTTTACCAGGTGTTACTTTCACTAAGTGGGAAGCGTGGAGATGTGGAGTTGAGAATAGTGGATAGACACAATATTGATGAGAAGATATCAAAAAGAGGCTTGACCTTAAAAGAAATATTTAACTCTTCTAATGAAGATGAGAAAAGGGAATTCGAAGATGCAGAAGCTGCTATTGTAGATTTGGTTGGAGAGATAATGTCTAAAGCTGACTCTGGGAATAGGAATAGTATTCTTGAAGATTTGGTAAATTCAGATGAGACATTCATTCTGATTTTAAAGAATCTTAAGTATCCTATGAGAAAGAAGGATATTTCGAGTTTGACATTTTCGGAATTGGAGTTGGAATTTGTAAAAGTCAGGAACTACATGGTCTCTCAGAACTGTGCCCATATTCTAGAGCCGTTATTTGTCAAATACAGGGATTTCTGTGCAAGCTCCACTTCAGATGAGACATTCATACCCATGTTAAAGAATCGTAATCATCGTATGAGAAAGAAGGATATTTCGAGAATGACATTTTTGGAATTGGAGTCAGAACTTGTAAAAGTCAGGGACTACATGGTCTCTCAGAACTGTGCCCATATTCTAGAGCCACTATTTGTCAAATACAAGGATATCTGTGCAATCTCCACTTCAGATGCAATCTCCACTTCAGATGAGATATTCATACCCGAGGATATCTGTGTGGAGATGTTCATACCCGAGGATATCTGTGCAATCTCCACTTCAGATGCAATCTCCACTTCAGATGAGATACTCATACCCATTTTAAAGAATATTAATCATCCTAAGAGAGAGGATATTTTGAATATGACATTTTTGGAATTGGAGTCGGAAGTTGTAGAAGTCAGGGACTACATGGTCTCGCGGAACTGTGCCCCTATTCTGGAGTCCTTATTTTACAAATACGGGGATATTAGTGCAAGCTCCACTTCAAATCCAACGACAAAGATGCGTGTCCTTAACATTGTTGGTGGGGTTGCACAAAGCATGTGCAACACCATGGTTAAGGACATCACTCCTTATTTACTTTTCAATTGGTGGAAGAACTTTCAACTTGCGCAGCATGTTGGGTTCAATGTTCAGTTTGCCTTTGACCATTTATATAGACTTGCGCAAGCACAGTTTCATATGGATTGTGAATTTGAAGCTAACTGGCGCCTCTATGGTTCTCAAAAGGAGATTGATGACCTACCAACTAAATTGGAGATCCTCAAAAATAAACAAAAACGGTTTATACAATCTATAGAAAGAAAATCAATATTAGAGAAGGAACGCTTGACTCAGGACATGGAATCAAGGTTGATGCATGCAGGGATGGGTTTGCTGTGATAGAAAAGTTGGATGAGGATTTTGTAAAAGCATTGCGGTTCTTTTCTGGAATCGTTAGTTTTCGTTTTGAGATTTTATTTGCAGTTGTGTGGTCCTTCTTGTTGTTCTTGCATTTCTTTCTTCAATGTAAATTTGCAATGAGAACTAGTATTTGCAATCAAATGCATGATGTATTTATTCATGAATAGCTATATCTTGAGACTAAGTATCGCATGGCTCTTTTTTTTTTTTTTTTTTTTTTATGAAAGTATCATATGGTTCTTGATAAATGCTTCCTTTGGTTATATATTGTAGTACATAATTTCATGTGCTGTTAAGTTATCATGAGTTGCACAGGCAGTAAAGAAATATTTGGGAAGACTTTTTGAATAGTTAATATAATATAATATAATATATATATATATATATATATATGAGTTTAATTATGTTATATTAATCACTCATTTTTCTCATTAATATCCAATATAAGACTTTACTACTTAACCAAGGATACTATTCACACTAGGGCTGGCTCAACCTAGGGTGCAACTACTTCGATTGTCTAACGTCCCAAGTGAGAGAAGGCCCCAACTATGGGTGAAAGAATGCCCAAGTATTGCTCAAAAATCCAAAATACTAACTCAAAAAAAGCCAAAACATTAATCTACGAATTCTTTCAAAAAAATCCCAAAAAAAAAAAATTTAGAAGAGAATTTTACACTAATAATTATCTTGTCCACGTATTAATTAAGCAATAAAATTTAGCCAATGCATGAAAATCTCTCTCTATAGCCGTGCACTTTGTCTTTGTTTGACTTTCTTTCAAACGGTTGGAATTCCTTTCTATGTCTATAAATTTATACTCTAGTCCTGTACACACTAAAAAGATAGAACAATCTCATGACCCTCTCCAAAATTAAAATTTTTTACCTGAAATATTCTCCCTCAATTAACCAAAGTTGTTGTTAGCTCTATCCTCTCATCTCTCCCTAAATCGGTTAGTAGAGCGGTTCGGGTCCCCTTCCCTTTGATTTGAACTCACCAGTCTCTTGAACACGTGAAATAAAAGTCTTTCTTTTTTCAAAATTCTTCTATCTTTCTTAAGTCGCTTGGCTTTCATTTTTTAAGATTCTAATTTTCTCTATTCTGGTGGGTTTAAGTGCTTGGTAACTGGGTCTGGGTAGTTTGATATTTGCTAATGGAGATGAATGAAAAGGCTTCGCCTTTTCTACGGTGTTGTACTGTACGACACATTCCATACTTATCTTCTTTTTTTCTTTTTTTTTTTTTAAACAGTGTACGCTTATTATTTGCTTTCGTTTAGATTTTTTAATTGTATTTCGCTGCACACTTCTTTTCTTTAGTTTACCTTTTTTTAATTGTTTTTCATTTTTGTTTTACATTTTCTTAGAAGTGCTCATTTTATTTGTTTGATTAGAACTAATTGTCATTTTTTTGCAGGTTGTGAGCATTAGATGATCTATTGATAAGTAAAGCTTCAACAGTGTCTTTTAATAAATCATGTTTTAATATATCAACGTATTAACTATGCAACTTGCTAGTTATAAATACATTTTTCAGTTACCAAAACATTCAAGGTATTTTCCTCTTCCCTAATATTTCCCCTCCCTCAGCACTTCTAAATCATGAACACATTTTTCTCTTCCCCTACACATTTTCATATTTAACTATGTTCTCTTTTTATCTCTCTAAAAACTAATAAGCTAAGTATTTGTGATGGGAAATTTTTTTTTGTCACTACATGTTTGTTTTTTATATCTACTATCAAAGTTGCCTCTCTCTCTCTCTCTCTCATATTGATTTTTCAATAGTCTTGATCTTTGATTTGCTTTAATGTTATGTGTTTCATAGATTACTTTTTTTTTTTGTATTTGATAACTAAGGTTGAACGATCATTTTGCAATTAAAGATTAATTATTTTTTTATTGTTCTTAAATTTTGGTGTTTTGATTGTTGTACTATATAGATTAATATTTTTGGTCGTGGTGCAAATGTGCAACCATCTTGATCTACATGCTACAGGGAACAAGACCCGTAATTTGCTTGATTTTTATGCTTAATGATTGACCCACCACCAAGCATAATGGCCTGAAGTTCAAATGGGAGTAATAAAAAAAGATTTTGATATCGAGAAACTTTTATTTTTTTTTCTCTTTAAATTTATTTGTTTTTAGAATCAATTTGTATTTGGATTTATATATTGTGTGTGATGATGATGTGGGAGGTTTTTATACTTTCAGGTACAATAATTGATTTGAGGAATAATGCGTCTCTTTGGTCTAGTTCTTTTTTTTCTTCCATGATTCCAATCGTATGTTGATATAAGTTGTTTTTATTTAAGGTGTTGCTATTATCATGGAGATACTAGAAAATGAGAGAAAATGAAATTTCTTTTCCATGGTTGAATTATTAACATTTTCCTTAAACAATACTTGATCATCATTTGTTTCCCAATTTTTTCATTTTCTAATTGTTTGACAAGTTATTATCAGTATTGTTCACTATTAAAATTATAGTAAACTTTTCAAATGATAAGTCCTATAAAGGTGAGAATCCAAAACCTTATGATTAATAAGTATTATTTTCCTTAATTTTCATATAATCTTTATTTTTTTATAATTATATCTCATAATGAAACAATGATGAAGATATTAATTTATTCTCATATACATTATTGGTAGTACAAGTATTTGTGTGTATGTGTATATGGAAAAAAAGACAATGAAAATGTTTCTTTAAAAAAAAAATATGGGAATATAAACTATAACTTTAGATTTCAAAGACAGAGGAAATTAGGATATGTTTGGTAAATGGTTTTTCTTCTTATTTTCTATTTTCAAAAATAATTTTTTATTTTTTAGACTAAAAAATTTGTTTGGTAACCTAAAATGAATAGAAAATAAAAACTGTTTTCAAAACTCAATTTGTGAAGAAAACTGAAAACATGCAAAAGACTGTTTTCAATTTCTAATTTTCAAAAGTCAATAAAAACACGCATTTAATTTAATAAATCTGTCTCATTTAATGAGTTAGCATTAGAGCTTAAATCCTAGTAATAACATATTTTAGTATTTTCTATTTTTTTTCTTTAAAAAACTATCTTTTTAATTTCAACTAACCAAACATGTTTTTTATTTCAAAAATACAAGAAAATTATTTTTTCTTTATATTCCCAAAAACAAGTTTTTGAAAATAGAAAATAAAAACTGTTACCAAACATAACCTTATTTTTTCATGCCAATTTTATTTTTTATAGTGTAAGTATGAATATAAAAAAAAAGTACCGATGTTTTTTTTTTTTTTTTTTTTTTTTGAGAAAAGTAACAATGGAAATATTTTCTTACATCAAATTTTTCTTAGACATTTTGGGAAGTCCAAGTTAAAGAAAAAATTACTCATAATTAACATGAAAAAAATGTAGCATAAAATATAACTATATATCCTATTTAAATATAAACATAGGGAGATGGTGGATATATAATTATAGGATATTACCTTCATGTTGATTAATAGGTTTTTTTTTTTTTTTTTTTTTTTTTTTTTTTTTTTTTTTTTTTTTAAGAAACAAGACCATGACTTTTTATTAAGAAAATCCAGCTAAATCAGCTTGGATGACAATAGAAAATTGTGATGGAACGTCCTCCATCAATACAAGAAAGTCTGAGATATGCGCAGCATACCTGGCGAGACTGTGAGCAACGTTATTACATTCTCTCCTAACAAGAGAGTAATGTAATTGATTAAAAAAACTAAAAAGTCGAAGTATGTCATCTAAAAATACTCCACAATAAGACAGCACCTCAGAATCATTGGACAACCATGTCATTAGATTTTTTGAATCCCCTTCAAGGATTAAATTGGTAAAACCAATATCCAAAGCAAACTAGAGAGCAAACATTGCAACTAAGGATTCGGTCTCTTTTGGTTTGTACTCCTGCAGAATCTGTTGTGACATAGATGCTAGAACTGATCCATTACAGTCACGAGCAATAGCACCAACCCCAGATTTATTCACATCAGAGAAAATTGCACCGTCAAAATTTATTTTCACAAGATCCGTTGGTGGGGGCTTCCATCAAGCACAGGGTAGAGGTGGACGAGGCAGAGGAAGGGGATTTGTCACAACCTCAAATCTGTACTTCAGAATTTAGAGTATGACCAGCATGTTAATATCAAGTTTACCTTAATACTAAAACAAACCAACCTAAACTAAAGGTGCTTATCAAGAATTGTTTCTTGTATTCCTGCTTATTTTCTTGCATAAAAGCCACAATATATAAAAATGATGAAAACCTTGAAACTTCATTTCATTTGAATTTTGCAAGATTACCACTTGGCTAAAACTCCAGGTATTCGTGTAAATATTACATAGCTAAACGTTTAGTAAAACTCTTATTACAAACCTAACCCCAAAGACATACAATTAGGATTCAAAACAAACTAAAGTTCTGAATTACATCTGTACTCAAGGATCAAGTACGTCTTGATTCCTCCTATACAACAAAAGAGCTAAACTACTATATAAACAAAACTAACTATACATTCTAACAAACGAGAATCACGAAATTCTTGCCACCTCTAACACTCTCGCTGCTTCTAGGAAGAACCTGTGCACTGAAATATAAAAGGGTGAGCTACGAAGCCCAATAAGGTTTTAAGCTCAATAGGCCTTTAATAAGAATGCATGTAAATTAGATATTATGGATATACAAATAGGAGAACATCTTTTCATGCATAATATTTTATACTATTCATAATAACAACTTACACATTTTCATAGGGAAATAATTGTTCTCCTTTTCCTTATCAGATTAATACTACAAAATCCTTCAGACTATATTCCTCTCATTTCTTACATGGTCACTAAACTTTATATTAACTCTTTAAAATCATATAAAATAATCATTTCATTCATAAACTTCTTCTCATAAATTATTATGACTTTTATCATAAACTTATACTTTGATAGAGCACGGATGCACCGTCATCCTCTATACATACTTTGATTAAGCGCGGACGCACCGCCATCCTCAATAATACTTAAAATTCATAGTTACATAACGTTTCATAATAATAACATTTTCCTTCTTTTCTTTAGACATCATGTTCGTAGAATTAATAATGGTATCAATATGTTCAAATCATATACATAAGAAAGCTCACAAACATATCTTTGTCTGAAACATGATTATATGCCATATCTCTAATAAAAAACCTTTTAATGCATAATATACTTTAGAATAACCTCATGACTTACCAAATGCCCATATAACTTATCTCTTACCTGAAAGCAGAAGACGCGAGAGATTTGTACAAGAGGAGCTCAAGTGTCCATGTTCTCGTTCTCGTCACCTAAATGAAAGACCAAAACTTATTATTGACAAACTCTTCCTAAGTATATAAACTTATACTCCATCACAACCTAACGCTCAAACTCAAGAAAATCTTAATTTTCATCACATAAAGTTTTCCCAAAAACAGGGTACATGCATTAAACAAATTACATACCAAAACATAAAGAAACCAAGGCATAAAAATTCATCTATAATCTAGACATACCAAAAGATAATTATATTAAATTATAGCTCAAAAAATTCATCCTAACTTCAAAATTAAATCCACAAAGTCAGAGTTATTCTACACTGTTTACTGCTCATTTCAGCAGCGAATGCCCCATTTGTAAAATATGAATGGGCTGTCCATACACATCCAAATGTTATTCAATTTTACAGAACCATTCTCCTGGATGTCTAGTATATACCATAAAAATTTCAGAGTCAAATCATTAAACCATGATTTATTAAAAATCATGCTAGGCATCATTCTCAAATCTGTCCTGACAGAATTTCTTGCAAATTAAAAATTAAACCATTATTTTTATATTCATCCAAATGCTATGAGACCACTTCCATAACAATCATGTGTGTCTTAGAATTCATAAAAACTACTCCTAACATCCATATTCACAGAATATGATTTAATACATATTTTTCTTGTTGTAACCACCAAATCTGTCATAGTGACAGCTTCAACACATGTTCTTACAAAATCACCAACTAATAGCAATAGGCCTTCATTTCATTTGGGTATTTTTATTCCTATACTATACATATTAAAATACCTTAATAAGCATCCAATAGACCACAATATCATCAAACTTTCAAATTAATAAAACAGAATCACAAGTTCAGCTTCTAAAATCAAATTAGAGAATAAAGAACTGAAACTCAAGCAAATCATTACACCATTAAAATACCCATAACAGAAAATAAACATATATACTTACCCACAACTGAAGCTAAACTTTAGTAAGAGTTTGATTTCCTTTTTAGAGAGAGATATCTATGATTTTCGGTCAAAGAAAATGAGGGCTGTTGTGAGATGGGGCTGCCGTGTAAGAGCAAAGGAAGGAGAAAGAAACAAGAACAAAGAAAAAGGAATAGAGAAAGAAGAGCTGAACTTTCTGGTATAGCCAAGAGAAGGTAAGGGAGAAGATTTTTGTGGGGCACGTGTAATGCTAAGGCAAAAGGGTTTATGAGTCAACCTTCAACTTTTAAAAATTTACTCCCCCCCCCCCCCCCTTTATAAGCTTATATTCTAGAAATGCCCAAACAACAATATAACTTTACATATACATCCTTACCTTTATAAATGTCTTTCCATAACATTAAAGGAGCATATATGTTTTATAATATCTCAATATCAAAGCTTTATGCACTTAAATTAATTAAGATAATAACAAACATATAAACCCATAAAATTAATTATGCAATTAGGTTGGGTTGTTACAGGATTGATGTCTAGGAACTTTGCCAATATGCCTTTACTCTCCT
This sequence comes from Quercus glauca, assembly GCA_023736055.1. Lineage (NCBI taxonomy): Eukaryota > Viridiplantae > Streptophyta > Magnoliopsida > Fagales > Fagaceae > Quercus > Quercus glauca. Next base: position 73,943,898 of record CM043318.1, on the reverse strand, counting down.
GCGCTAGCTGTTGCAAAGAGCACGTGGGTTGTTGCACATGGGTTCTGTTCCTTTGAGTCCAAATCCCCCAAACCGTGAAAGCAAAGAGTTCAGGCTGTTTTTGCATTTGTAGAATCCATCCTAGCAGCTCCCTAAAGTCCAGAAACTGCATGGATGATCGACATGTCTAGAAATCAGTAGCTACCCACACAGAATCGAGCATCGGGCACAACCAAAGTGCATGAAGAGTATTTTCTGCAGCAACACAGCACCTGTCATAGTGCGGATCGGTGATCACTGTTCTACGCACTAAATTTTGCTTGGTTAGGGGTGAGTTCCGGCAAGCTCGCCACAAATTTTTTTTCACCTTATTAAGTAAATGGAGTGTACGTTTTTAGACCCTTTAAAACACAACCAGATTAACCTAGTTATTTAGTCAAGTGATTAACTTAGGTAAATTATGCAGTTCTAGGTTCATACATATAAATCATATCATGCAATGTGCGGAAAAAAAAGAACACGCGATATGATATCCTAGGAAAACCAAACTGGTAAAAAACTTGAGGAGGATTTAACCTAATTATCCTCAAGATAAACCGAATCCACTATGAAAGAATTGAAGTTTACACACTAGCGACTTAGACCACTAACATCCTATTGCTACCTCGAGTAGGAAACTTATTACCACGACCACGTGACAGCTCCGAGTCCACGGACTACTTCTTTCTTAGATTCCCAGCAAGTACAAGCACTCCCACTTGTGTATCTTTAATCTCTTGAATCTGTAACTGAATGATCACCAAGTTCTTGACATAATCTTGAATCTTGGAAACCCTAAGTATGTGTGAAGGCAAACACCTATAGATCTCACTGAAGATTCACACATACAACATAAAGAGCAACCTTAAAACGTGGCTAGGGATTTCCCTTTTATACTTAGAGTAAAACATAAAACCCTACATGTCAAACGGGCTTAGGCTAAGTTGGAAATTCTGCAGAAAAAACAATCTGCATGACTTTCGATCGGTCGAGTCTAATTCTCAATCAATTGAGCCAGGCAGATTTACACAGTAAATTCTATAGCAACTCGATTCCAACTTTACATAAACAGCATATACTTTGAGCAAGTCTAAACAAGACTAAAATGTTTTGATCATGGTTTGCCAACATTGCAAAATGAAGTTCTAATACATTAATTCCTAATTCTTAGAACCTAACATGGAGCAACCATATTCCCTTCCAAAGGTGTTTTTTCTGTTCGTCTTCAATCGAATGCCTCAGTTCATTCTTCTCCTTCAGGAACCGATATCCAGATTTGCATGAGTAAAATCCATTAGTCGTCCAAGGCCAGAATAGTGTATCCTTAGTTTCAGCTTGTGCAAGAGCGGTAGCTTTTATTAAATCAGCCTCCTGTAGACAAAAAATACCATCAATAAACTCATGATTCCGTTGTCTCTATTCTATCTCAATTAAAATGTCCACCGTGGCCTCCTCTAATGGGGATAGCTCTCCTATATCAAGAGCAACTCTATTTCTTAATTGTAATGGACTAGTATTCATAGAAGTTTAGTGAAAAGCAATCATCTCTCTAGCCAGCTCACTCTAGTATAAATAGGATAGGTGTGTTGCAGCAATTGAGAGAGAAATAGAGAGTGAAACTAGAGAGTTTTGGCTGCTGCATATTATTATGAGAGTTCTCTAGTTTAGAATAGGGTGCAAGGTTTGCTCTATTCTTTGTATTTGTGAGAGAGCTATTGGGTGTAATAGGGATTGGGTGTGTGTGAGAATATCGATACACCAACTTATATATCTCCATAATTGATGAGTGGGATTTCTTCGTCGTTGCCCGTGGATGTAGGCCAAAAGCCGAACCACGTAAATCCTTGGTGTTCTTTTGTTTGTGTTTATTTATTTTCTGAGTTTAGGTTTGCTTCGTTCCTATTGTTTATTCTTGGAGATCTTTTTATAGTCATAATATTTTCACAATCAATATTGAGGTGGGAGTGCTATTCGGAGGCGCTTTCTTACAACACAGTGGAACCTATGAATAATAACAAAAATAAGCTGAATAGTAAAATAAGTTGGCAAAAATGATCTTTGCCAAACAAACACCTAGTAAGAAAAGAGCCAACACTATTATCACAATCCATGCTAGGCGAGTTGGTACTTTCCCAAGCTTTAAGGCTTTGAGTGGTGTCAGGGTAGGATGACGGGACAAATTATTAATAAGGGGTACTCGGTAGTTGGTATTTGACTGTCAAATTTACTCATTTACTAGCATTATTCCCGTGCGTTGCATGGTTTTGATTATAAAATTTTAGAATAATTTTATTGAAAAATAATAAATTACTAATCACTTGAGTTTAGATCATATAAATTGTATATAAAGTATTGTTCTTTGGATTCAAGCAATCACATAACATATTTATATGAAAAAGGTTCTTGAATTTAATAATTAAAAACCTAAGGAAACTAAACCAGAGGTTTTTCATTTGCCAAAATATTTGTAATTACATCTAAAATGTATTATGCACTTGAAGAGTTTAGACTAAATGGTATTTTGTTTTTCAAACCATTATTTAGAGTTACGTTTTGATACACTAATGGGCTCTTTTATCTAAACAAGATCTACTTAAAAATGAGTGGAGAGTCATGAAAATTTAATATTAAAGTTGTCCTGAGGAATAAAAAGGATATAGACAATTGTCAGAAAAAATTATTTGTTCAAGCAAATAGTTGCATAATCATATTAAGATGTGAATTCATTTTCATGATGTGGATTTAATATTACCTGCTAATAGCAATCGTGTGATGGAATATGTTGTTGATATTCATAACATGCCATGTTTAATTTTTTTTTTTCATGAATACTATTCAAATGTGTTGTGGGTGATAAATATAGGTATGAATATTGATTTTTGTAAAAATAAAAATAAAAATTAATTACAGTGAAATTTAAAATAATAAAAAAAGTTAGATGCTCATAATGTTAGACAATTTCTTTTGCATACATATAATATCATTAACAACAAAAACAAAAATGAGAAATAGTAACATAAAAATTTTACTACTCAACATAATTAATTTAATCTAATAATGCACGTATAATTTGTTGTTGGAGAGAATACAAAGTTTGATAATTCTTAAATAATAAATAGATAAAGCGTAAATATTTATAGAGGTTTATATAATGGATTTCACGTATTTAAAATTGCATTTATGACTTATAGGAAAAATGTTATGGTCATATTTTCTATGTAATTGGCTAATCTTTTAACAAAATGCATTTTATTTGTAATTAGGTAAATTTAAGTTGGATTTAATATATCATGAAGTATGTCGTTTAGAACTAAAAATTTCTTTCATTGAAAAATGAAACTGAAAACCAATTACATCAAATCCTTTTGAACAACGTCTACAATAGATAAGTGGATTGCCTGCAACCAAACATTTTAAGAACTGTGTATTAAGGCCTTTCACACCAATATATGTGCTGCTTGGTTTGCTTCGCACTTAACATTGCTGCCAACCTAGCATCTTTATTGACATGCCCCCAGTAAGGATAAATTCTTTGTAGGATTCTAAAGAGCTATAACTACCTGCAGAGAATCACTGTCAATATTAGCTTTTGTGAAACTTGTTTCTACGTAAAAAGAATACCCCTTCTCAGTGAGAAGTTCTCACCAACAGAGAGTTTCAATTGTTTCTGCATCTTAACCCGAGCTTTGACAGAAGGCTAGCCTAATAGTGGTGCAATTCTGATCTCTCTCTCTCTCTCTCTCTCTCTCTCTCTCTCTCTTATGGACCTTCTCTCTCCTTCTATCGCTCGATCTCTTTTTTTTTTTTATGAACAATAAACTCAATGAATTTCATCCGTATAAAAATAGTCACGTTTTTCCATCCTAATTGTAGTCTCTTTGGTTTTCACGTTTAGCAACAAAATTAAGAAAATTTAATTGATACAATAACTCACTTAGCATAAAAATTTAAAAACTTATATGAAACACGTGGCACAAAATTGAGAATTCAATTAAGAATCTAATTGAACTTTCTCTGAACTGTACCTATATATATATATATATATATATGAATGATTTATAACATTTATTTTGACTTAGAGTTGTTAACTACGAGTCATGCTGCCAGCAGTCCTTTGTTGGTGGGCATCCACAAGGGTTGGCCTACGGGTCTTAACTTGAGCACCCTGTCCAATGGTTGATATAGCTAAGCTAACCCCCATTTTTTTCTCTTAAAAAAAAAAAAAAAAGCATTGTTGGTTGACGGGGCAAATTATCATGAAGGGTTAGGGAACTTGGTAGTTAGTAGTTGACTGTCAAATTTACTTATGAGCATTAATAATTCTAACTACCCAATTTATGGATAACTTTGTTCACTTTTATATGCCAACTAATTTTAGCTCATTGAGAAACTATTAGTTTCACAGGAGAATGGCCGAAGCAGTCCTCCCAATTAATAAAATGATGTTATTTATGTAAATGTTCGAGTCAGCTTTATAATTAACAAAAGAAATAAAAATTAAAAAATCACAAGGTGATGTCATATTTGCATGAATGTCAGGGTTTTATTAGTTAGGAGGACCACCTCAACAATTCTCCAGCGGACCTAATAATTTTTCCACTAGTAACATCTAATAAAACAACTAAGTAGAGGATGATCATTTTTATGATGGAACCAATATGAAAATTATATATATTTTTAATATATTTAATGTTCATGTACACTTTATATGGTAATCTAAATAATGTGGATATTGTAGTCTATATATGAATAAGAGCATTCACATCAAGAATGCTAAAAAAAAAAAAGCATTTAACATCTCAAAACACTTTTTTTTTTTTAACACCCCACTTTATATTATACCCAACATCAAACATCTTATATTTTTTACCACTTCATTAAAATAATAATATTATTTTTTATTATTGTCAATGCATCTCTTCCTCTCTCTTTCTCTATGTACATCTTTTCTCCCAAACAAAAACAACCAATCCATCACTCACGGCCACCACCATCATTAGAAAACCCAAGCCACCACCCACCATCAAAAAAACCAAGCCACTGCAAAACCGAAACCCGACACTGCCCACACCCACTACCACCAGCCACCACCACCCACACCCACACCCACACCCATTGCCACAGCCACTACCGCTCACAACCTCAAACCTCAACCACCAAAATCACAAACAAGTCACAAACCCAAAACCAAACCACTAACAAATCACAAACCCAAAATCAAATCACAACCAAGAACAAATTTCACAAACCTAGACCCATGAAAAATAGAAAAATTTCACAAACCTAGACCCATGAAGAACAAACTTAAACCCACGAAGAACAAATTTCACAAACTCAAACCCACAAAGAAAAATTTTACAAACTTAGACCCACGAAGAACAAAATCGATAGGTCGACGACAAGCGATGAAATGGAGTGGTGGCATCAGGATTTGGCATCTCTGTCAGGTTTTGAATCATAGTCTAGGTGCTTTTGGTAGATTGGAGAGCTTCGAGAAGAGAGAGAGAGAGAGAGGCATGGGTTGAGGGGAATAAGCGTGGGAGAAGGGAAGAGAGTTGACGACGTGGGTTGAGGCATGGGTTGAGTGAGAACTAGAAAAGAAAAGGAAAGGATGTATGCTGGCATGGGTTGAGGCGTGGGTTGAGGGAGAACCTAAAAAGAAAAGGGAAGAAGGCAGTGTCACGTGTGAGAAAGAAAGAAACAGGGAGAGGTTAAGCGTGTGAGCATCAAAAATTTTAGGGCCTATTTGGTAAAAGATTTCTGGTAACGACTTTTGTAAAAATACGTGTGGGTGAAAAAGTACACTGAAAACTGTTATTTAAACAACAATACTAAACACCCCCTAAGCATTTGACATGTTTAATGTAGTGTGTTTTTTATATATTGGTTGTTATTAATAGCATTTATAGCATTATAACATTCTTGATGTGAATGATCTAATACAATTAATATAAACCTATAATTGTTCTAATTTTAATTTTCATTGCAACTTGTCATTTCAATGAATTATTTAAAAAAATTAGTGATTAAAGTCGTGTCCCCAATGTAGCATACAACTCATACACTATTTTGTGAGATGGGAGATATTTACTGTTAAAGAAAAGTGTTATGTTTATAATATTTTTACAACAAATCATAGACAGTAAGTTGTTATTGGTTCTAATTTGAATCCACAATTGAAACTACCTTTTTATCCACTAGTAGCTATCAATAACAACTTAGAATTTATTGTAAAAATGTTATGGATATAACATTTCTCATAGTTAAAAGGGAAGTTAATACAATAGCTCATAAACTTGCTATAGGGGTGTGCATCAAACTCATCAACCCAATTCAACCTAACTCGACGCCTCAAGTTGGTTTTCGTGGGTTGGTGGGTGGGATTAGATTTGAAATTTAATTTGAGTCTTGGGTTGGATTAGAGTTTGGGTTGATAGTTTTTTCAACCCATTTGTTTTCACTTTGGTAAAGAAAGTTCACAAATCCACGACTAATTTCAAACATTTGGCAAAACTTTTGAAAAGAAAAAGGAAACAAGATTCATTCTGCCATATCAAATGGGATCCTTATGGTTATATCTTAAATAGTAATTAATGATACATTGCCAAGTGAACATTTAAGTTTAACGGCTGTAATTAGAAATATTGTTGTTGTTTTTTATTTTTTTATTTTATACAAAATAGAAATTCTACTCTAACCTAATTTAAGTGTAAATGTATATAAAGCTCTCTCCTAGAGACTTGAACCCCAACCTTTATCTCCTACACCCCACAAGTACTTATATTTGTGGAGTAACTATTACACCAAAGATGTAAATATTGTTTGTTTCTGGCAGGATCTTGTATAAATTAATCACTCTCTGCCTAGGCACCCTTCTCATAAATGTTTATGCACATCTTACCTACCCTTAACTGTTTAGTTGACTTGCTTCCGTCAAATATAAGTTTCTCTTTAAGATATTGAAAATGAGAGCAGCAAGCTAAACTCAAGGAACTTAGGGGGTGTTTGGTACATTATTTTAAACAACTATTTTCAGTTTTTAAACAATATTACGCCTATTTTTATACACTTTTTCACTCACACGTATATCTACACATATTTTTAAGTACATGTACCAAATCACACTTATTCATTACATATTAGGCGTGCTATTAATTTTGTTGCAGATTTTGACAGAACAGCAACCTTTTCAATGGGTCACCTTAAGCGAAAATGAACGGAGAAAGAAAACAAAAAAAAAAAAAAAAAAAGGAAAAAAATAACTAGTTAGAAGGAAAGTAATTAATGATATAGGTCTAGGGATGGCAATTAAAGCCCGACCCGCGGGAACCCAGTTTGGCCCAACCCTAATGGGTCGGATTTTACCCGATCTGATTAATAATAGGGTCGGGTATGGGTCTTTTAAAAAAAACCCGAAGCGGGTTCGGGTCGAGTCTGGGTTTTTGTCATACCTGGCCTGAACCCGACCCGTTTAAGTATAAAATTACCAAAAACCCATTATATATATATATATATATATATATATAAACTAAAAAAAATCCTACTTCCTCTCATATTCCACACTCAGCCATCCCATTCCTTCCCTCACTCACAACTAGACAGCCTCACTTTCCTCTCCCTCTCTCACTCACGAACTCAACCTCAAGCTCTGACCTCTGTCACCGCCGCCATCACACGATCTCACCACCGGCCTCAAGCGCAGTCATCGTCAGTCTCGAGCTCAGTCACTGCCGGTCTCAAGATTGTCACAGGTTTGTTTCTCTCTTTCTTTGTCTTCTCTAAGCTCCGATCTGTCTTCTCCAAGTGTAGCTCAGCCAAGATCTACCAACTCCGCCAAGATCTACCACCGCCAAGATCTGTCCTTTTTTTTTTAGGTTCGTTACTTGGTGCCTAAAAGGGGTATTATTGTGTATATTCATTTGTGGGATTTATTTTGTAGATTTTTTAACTTGATGTAATGTTCCCGGATTTGGATTTGGGGGATTTATTTTGTATATATTTGAACTTGTGGCAAATCTTGATGTAAGGAAGGATTTTTTTTTTATTTTTTTTTATGTATTTGGGTTATGTATATAGGATTTATGTATGGGTTTGTGATTTTGAAAGGGAAAATGAGAAATTTAAAAGTAAATTATTGTAGATTTATGTGAAATTTGAAATCTAAAATTATTGTAGAAATCTAAAATAATTATTTTAAATTAAATCAGGGTAGAAATCTAAGATTTATTAAATTAATTACCGAAAAATTTTTTAAAAAAAAATTGAGCCACAGTTTAGGCCCTTAAGAATTAGGATTGGGCCCTAAAGTGGACGGGGCCCGTGGGCCCGACTAGACAGGTTTGGATCTGGGAAAAAAATTCGTTTAATAAACGGGTCAAGTCCGGGTAATGGATACAGGCCTGTGGGTCGGGTTTGGGTATAAAGAAACTTGGTCCGAACCCGACCCGTTGCCAATCCTATATGGGTCCTTACTCCTTAGCCCTTCAGTTTCACCTTCCACATTTCTATCCTTCAATAGCCTCTCTCACATTCAGACTTCTCCCTCTCTCCTTATGTCTGGTATGCTCATAAACTCTTCTTTTCCCACTATATTTCTCACTCTCACTTAAGAAATTGTTTGTGGATTTGTTTGCCTGTGCTTCGGCCTTCTACACAACGATTAAACTTTCAATTTTTATTTTACTTTATTTATTATTATTATTATTATTATATTTCTTCGTGTTTTTTTTTTTTTTTTTGGAGCAAATTTCTTCGTCTTTTCTATTTGAAGCTTGCTTGATTATTCAATTCAGTTTCATAGGTTCCAAGTACTAGCTTCAAAAAAAAAAAAAAAAAAAAAAAAAGCACTAGTTATACAACAAAACCCAAGATTTCTAATGTATTTTGTTTTTTTTTTTTTTAATCAGAAATTTAGGATATGGTGTTATTAGTTTTTTTTTTTTTTAAAGAAAAAAGAAAAAGGGAATTTTAGCTAAGCAATGTCCTTAAATGGTAGAAATAGAATCTTAGTTGATCTGTTTAAGAATAATTTGTTGGTGATTTTTTTAAATGCTAAGTGGGTTTTCTTGGGGGGAATTTGCAGGATAACATTGGTGAGGGAAAGAATATAATAAGTTGACATTCGTCTGAAACAATACTACAAACTAGAATCTTGAGTTTAAAAGACTCGATTTCAAACTAGATATCGAGTCTCAAATACTCGAATTCCACTTGCTGATTTGGGTAGTTTTCGCCATATAGATCTCAAGTCTTAAAGACTCGAGTTTATAAAAAGTAAATCCGAGTCCCCAAGACTCGATTTCTATAGTGAAACGAAAATCAAAACAAATCAAATCAGGAAGGAGCAGAGAAACAGAGAACAGAGGAACCAGAGGAACAGAGGAAAAGATCTGGAAAGAAGAAGAAGAAGAAGAAGAAGAGAGGAAGAAGACCAAATCGGGCAGGAAGAAGAAGACTCAAATCTGAAAGGAAGACTCAAACTAGATGGAAGAAGAAAAGAACTGAGAAAGAAGAAGAAAAAAGAAAATGGTGGAACTCGAGTTTCTAAAACTCGAGTTCCATGTGGAATTTTTTCCACTTCAGATGCTACCGTTTGCATCTTGAGTTTTAGAAACTCGAGTTCCACCATTGATCTCGAGTTTTAAAACTCGAGATGCTAGTTTTTCAGTTTGTTTTGCAACAAAACAACTAACTATATTCTTAGAAAATTAACGCTAAAAGGAAAGAAAATTCGGTTTTCTTGTGTTTTTTAAAGCTTTTTTGAATGGGTTTCCTAAAGCTTAGTAAGTGGCGGTAAGACTTCTTTATTATAAAGTGTAAATATCATTCATGTACCCTGAGATTTGGGGTAATGCCAAATAGATCTAAGACTTTTCAAAACTAATTAATTTGATTCCTGAAGCCAATTTAATCCTTAAATAGTTTATTTATTTATTTATTATTTATTATTATTATATTATAACTGCTTTAATGACTAAATTGGCATTAGGAACCAAATTTGTTAATTTTGAAAATTCTTGAACCTAGTTGGCGTTAGCCAAAACCTCAGAGGGGTGTGAATGGGATTTACCGTAAATTAAAAGTTGTAGGCTTAACCGCTTAAGCATTTAGATTATTGATTAATAAGAATTTTGAGAGATTCTAATCTGTTATAAAAATAAATAAATAAATAAGAATTTTGAGAGAAGTTTTCTTTCTTCTTTTTCTCATAAATTCAAGATTTTTTTAAAATTTTATTTTGGATTTGCTTAATTTCTTTGTGTTGAGCCGATGTGTCAATTCATAAGCAGTGTTTATTACATACATATTTGCACATGCAAAAAAGCAATTGAAATTGTGAATTTAATTCTCGAAGAGGCTAGATTGTATCTTGATGCAAACTTTTTTTTTTTTTTATAAAGTGTTCCGAATGTGCAGTCACAATTTGCTATGTAAAGTCGCATTTCCCACGTAAAATTAAAAGATTGGATGATTATATATTTTTGGTCCTCTATATGTATACTACCATATTTCAAATCCTTTATTTTCATTTGAAATAAATTGATCAAGGAAGAAGAAGGAATTTGTAGTGCTATCTGTTGACTGACTCTAAGCGTTTTGTTGCTCATGGATTTTTTTTTCTTCTTTATAAATTTATTTTTCTGTCATATACGCGGATTCCCTCACGCCTTAAAAAGCCTGTATAAAAGGAAGATAAAGGAAACTCCCAATCAGTAGACTTCCACACAAACACTTGACAGGAAGGACTGTGATCAAGAGATATGGAGAAGATGATTAACCACTTCAGCCATAGACATCCATTAATACTTCGTAGTAGCCTTCATTCACCGGCTCCTAGTCACGGTAGCCTTTTTTCATTGCTTCGTCCTGAGCCAGATAAGCACTGCTCTGCATGCCAGAAATGCTATGAAGGTCCTGCCTATTGTTGTGACGATTGTAGTTCTTATCTTCATGAATCATGCGCTGGGTTGCCATTTGAGATCCAACACTTCTACCATTCATCTCACTCTCTCACCCTGCACGGTATTGAATATGATACGACTGTTAATTGCAATATGTGTCAAGAAAGTTGGATGGGCTTCACCTACCGTTGCAACCACTGTGATTTGAAAATGGATATTCAATGCGCGAAGCTGCAGCCAGTGATTCAATTATCTATTCATCCAGACCACCCTCTCACACTACAGGTTGGTGATACTGAAATCAAATCAAATTTCTTTTGCAATTTCTGTAACAACAGATGTGACAGCAACTGGACCTTCTGTTGTAAGGATTGTAATTTCAAGATTGAATTTGACTGTGCTCGAATGCTTCTTAACAACTCCAAGCAAGTTCAACACTTCAGCCACGAGCATTGGTTGACATTCGATTGGGTACGAAGAGGGGATAGAAAGTACAATGTGCGGCTTGCAGACAATTTTGTGGTGGTGCTATCTATTGTTGCAAGCGATGTTATTTCTTCCTTCACAGATCTTGCGCTGAATACCCAACAAAAATCCAATTGTCCTTGCATTCAAATCACCCTCTAACACTGCGCACTGGAACAGCAAAAAATAAGGGAATGTTGTGATTTCTGTAACCTTACATGCCAAGCCTTAACCTTTCGTTGTGACCCGTGCAACTTCAAGATTGATTTTCCATGTGTTCGTATGCTCATCAATTTCCCTAAACTTAATAAAATCACTCATTTCAGCCACCACCACCATTCCCTGAAGCTCAACAACAATGCAATGAATGACGATGCATTCTGCTATGCGTGCAAAAAACACCTCTCCGGTGATCAATTTTACCATTGCTCCGATTGTGATTTCTATCTCCATAAATCATGTGGTCTAGATCTCATCGAACACTATACAGATTACAAGCACATTCATAGTCCCTTCCACAACCATCCATTGGCAATTGTTTACCGTAATTTTAATGTCTCTAGACATATTTGTTGCATTGAATGTGATCAACTTTGCAATGGGCCGACCTATGTTTGCTTCCTGTGCAAGTTCAACCTGCATAAGTTCTGTCTAGAATCGCTGCAAACAATCATTCAAAATCCCTTCCACAAGCATCCATTGATAAAATTTGAGAAAAACGTTAATGATTCTACTAGTTGCTCTGCCTGCAGTGAACCTTGTTTTGACACAACCTTTGCTTGCTTGAATTGCAAGTACTTCTTCCATGAATTATGTATTCAATTACCCCTAGAGATTCAGCATTTCTTCCACCCATGCCCACTAATTCTGCGGCAGGAGACTACTAAGTTTACATGCAAAGGCTGTGAGAAAAGTCGCACCCAGTTTGCATTCCACTGTGATAGATGTCATTTCTACCTTGATGTTCAATGTGCTCTAATGTTCACTGAAAATTTTGGAGGCCAAAAGTGCATTAAGAATTCCAGCCACATGCATCCCTTGATCCTCTGTAACAAGGAGAGGAATGGTCATGTAAACTGTAATGGATGCCTTCAAGTCATCTTTGGTGAAATATACGGTTGCATCCAATGTAATTTCTATCTTCACAGATCATGTGCTGCAGCCCCACAAGAGATCAAACATCCTTTTCATCCAAATCACACTCTCACTCTGCGTTATAGTGAAAATTTGTGGTGTACAGTCTCGATTTTAAAATCCTTGGATGAGTGGGGAAAAGTGAAATATTTGAGGCACAAGCATTTCTCAAAGCACAATTACACAGAGACTGAAGTTTGCTGTGGTGTATGTGAGAAAAGCATTTCTGGTCCATCCTATAATTGCAATAGATGCAAATTCTTCATCCATCAAGACTGTCTTGAACCTGTAGAAAAGGTGCAACATCCTTTTTACCCGCATGATAATGTTCTTACTCCTACAGGAAAATTTAGATGTAATGCTTGTTATGGCAAGACTCACAAACGTCTCTCTGTTTTTTTTTTATGGATGTGATTTCTGCAACTTTAAGTTGGATGTTCAATGCGCTTCACTAAAGCCCTCAATTAATTATAAAGGTCACAGGCACCAAGTTACATTCTTCAAGAATGTGTATGATGACCCTAAGTGTGAAGTTTGCAAATTTCGCTACAATGATCCCCCCTCCTATTTACGCTGTGTGAAGTGTGATGACTTCAATGTCCATCCCCTGTGTGCTGCACTGCCCAGTACCATAAAGCATAAATGCCATATAGATCCGCTTAAGCTCAAAGATTATTTTGCGGATAACGATTCGAGTGATGACGATTCCGGTGAATACTATTGTGATGCTTGTGAGGAAAGTAGAGACAAGCGGGAATGTGTTTATCAATGTGAAGGATGTAGCAACTATGTCGCACATATCAATTGCGTGCTTGATGAGGTATGCCCAAATTCACTGTCTTATAATGGAATAACTGAAGTCCAATACGTTGTTCTAGCAATAGATTTTATTGAAAACAATGAATATTTTGTTTGTTTTTTTAATTTGGATACGAAATGCAAACTATCTAGAAATTCATGAACATTTATTGGTGGGTGTTTAATTTACATTTCGGCGGTGGTTTTTGTTGTTTTGAAACTAAGATGAACCATTTTTGAAAATATAGAATTATAGGTATTGAAAGGGTGTTTGTGTAAAATAGTAGTCTACCATTAAAGTGCGAAAAAAATTATGAAGAAGAAAAAAAGTGCGAAAATATGGCCTTTATAGATTTTAGCAAGGTCTAGGATAAATTTGAATTTTGAACGAAGACCTACTTTAACATGCCATTGCTTGACTAAAAATTAAAAAGTATTTTTTTGTTTTTTAGAAAAAAAGGTAAAAAGTAGTTAAGAAAAGAGTACAACAAAATAAAATAATATAAACAATACAATAAAATACTACAATACTTTTTACAATAATATAAACAATACAGTCACTCATGTTGCTGACACCACCACCACCATTACCACAAGTGTGAAACTTCTTCAAGCACTCACGGCACCACCACCACCACCACTTAGGAATGCCAATGGGTCAAGTTCGGGGCGAGTTTTTTCATACCTAGACCCGACCCACTGGCCCTCCCCTGTTACCCAGACCCGTCCCGTTTAATAAACGGGTCCTTTTTTTAGCCCCAAACCTGGCCTGTCAGGTCTCTGCATGCCCTGTGGGCCCTGTCCAGCCACTTTTAGGCCTAATTCGTGGCTCAATCCGACCCAATCTTATTAAAAAAAAAAAAAACCCAAACACAAACACAAACACAAACACAAACAGCAATACAAATCAATCAACATTGTTATTAGTCTTGCTGAAATGAGATTCTTAGACAGAAAATAAATAATAAATAAACACAAAAAATAGAAGAAACAATACTCCATTTATGGACCGATTTTTATATTAACACAAACATCAACTTCGATCCACATTCTTTGAAGTTACCTTAGGCGCTATAGTCAACTAAACCAACACAAAATATACACATGCATTACATTCTATACATATTGAATCCTTAAACAAATACCCAAAAACAAAAACTACTGAGAGAGGAAATGAACCCCAAAAAAAAATGAACCAAAAAAAATAATAATAATAATAAAGAACTCAGACCACTAAAGCTCCATCGGCGACGGTTTCAGCCATCAATCCCACCCTTGGGCTTCGCTTGACTTCAACACAACCAAGAGCTCCTCTGATCATCACATCTCTCTTCGATCTAACAATCTCGTGCTCTGATCTAACAACACGACCACATCTCTTTCCAATTTAACAATCCCATGCTTCGATCTAACAATCCCATTCTCCTCCTTGACAAAAACGACAACCACCATGAGATCCGTGCTCGTCCAAGAGGGTGAGGGTGGGTTGGTGAGTGAATGAGAGTGAGGGTGAGGATGAGATGTGAATGTTTGAGTGAGAGTGAGAGTAAGTGAGGGGCGGATGAGATGGGAGTAAGAGTGAGAGTGAGAGTCAGTGAGGGTGAGGTGAGAGAGGCGGCTGAGTTGAGAGAGAAATGAGTTTTAGGGTTAGGGTTGTGATATATATATATATATATATGTAGGTTATTTTGTAATTTTACATTTAGGTTAACCGGGTCGGGTCGATTCCAAGTTTGGGTCGGGTTTTTACCAAAACCCAGACCTGACTTAGACCCACGTTGGTTTTTTTTTTTTTAACCTAAACCCGACCTTATTCTTTATCGGGCTAGGTAAAACTCGACCCATTAGGGTCGGGCTGGGCTGGGTACCCGCAGGTCAGGCAGAAATTGCCATCCCTACCACCACTACAAGTGTGAAACTCCTATGGGAAGAAGAACCAAAAAGCCAGCAAAAACACAAACCCACGATCTCAACCCACAGCCCACTGCCCATAACAAATCGGAAAACACAAACACAAACCCACAACAACCAAACCTAAAACCCATTCTAACTTGCAGAAATCCACCAAACAACCATAAGCCACCTCAGAAATCCAACAAACAACCACGATCCACCAAAACCTAGCCAAACTTGAAACCCCACAAACCTGCTACCATGACCAAAATCCACCACCAACCACACAAACTTTGCCAAACCTACTACCCATAGCGAAAACCATGGCAAATGTCACAAGTGAGAGAGGCATGAGAAAACAGAGAGAGAGAGAGAGAGAGAGAGAGAGAGAGGGCAGAGAATGAAGAGAGTAAGAATTGGAGTTGGGCAGGGGCTTGGGTCAACAAGAGTGAGGAACTGAAGAGAGAGTGAGGATTGGCACTAGGTAGGGGTAGGGGCTTGGGTCAGCGAGAGTGAGGAAGAGAGAGAAAAAAAAAAGGAAAGGGGAGAGGGTGAGATTGAACTGAAGAGAGAAAAGCCAACGGGAAGAAAAGGAAACAGGAAAAAAATGATAGAAGAAATATTATTTAATTGGAGGGGGCAATAAAATATAATATATTAGTTTAGCTGCAGAGCTATAGATGGTTGTGCACTGTATCTCAAGAGTTAAAAATTTTAGATATGACTCCACCAATGCAACCCCAATTTTGTAGTTTGTGGTGCTAATAATAGCAATTTAGCTTTTTAACACCACAAATACTAATGCTCTTAAGGATGTTTTGCAACTGCAAGTGTTTAGTGAAGTTTTCCTCAACCACAACCTTTTCTTTATAATAGGATAGAGTCAAGTTTCGGATCAATTGATTACTCCTTGGGATTTTATTTTATTTTTTCCTCCAACCAAACTTTTTACACCAAAGGAGCTCTCTAAGACTAGTTTGTTGGAGTGATTTTTTTAGCCCAGTCAACTACTTCTTATTTCTCTATCAAGGTGCAGGATATTGTTGTTGGGTGCATCAATGCACATTGATCCAACCCATATAATTCTAGAACTTCTTAATAGGCTTGTCCAAAGTAGTCAAGAAAGTAGTCACGTGCATGACAAGAATTCTAGTTAAACTAGTGCTAGGAATCCAAGTAGCCACGTGTATGACAAGAATTCTAGTTAAACTAGTGTTAGGAATCGATGTGTTCCTAGAATTCATATGGGGTGGCAAACTTGCTTATAAAAGCAAGGAATAGTGTGCCACATAAGAATTGGTGAGAGCAGCAACAAGGGAGTGCCACATATAGAAGAGATAGAGACAGAGGAAGCTGCATAAGAGAAAAGAGAGAGCAGCTAAGAGGGAGCCACTTAAAGAATGAAGACACCCAAGAGAGAGAGATGTGCGTGGAGAAGAAAAATAGAAGGGAGAGAGTAAAGTGTTGCCTTTGATAGAGATAATTAACATGTGTGAGAGCAAAGAAAAATAAGAGAGATTTTTCTTTAGCCGTAAGACATACACAAAAATTATTGTAATTGATTTGATAATAGTGAATTGATTTGAAGTTTGTCCCGTAGTTTTTCCCTTCAATAAGAAAGGGTTTTCCATGTAAATATTTGTGTTCTTGTGCGTGACTGTTATTTTGGATTGCTAATATTTGTGATAATATTATTTAGGACCTAACAAGTGGTATCAGAGCTAAGGTTTCAGTAGAAGTAATGGCTGGAGAAGAAGGCAAGACTTCAGGAATTGAGAAGTTTGATGGAACAGACTTTGGGTATTGGAGGATGCAAATTGAAGATTATCTCTATGGAAAGAAATTGCATCTGCCTCTTTTTAAGGAAGAAACCTAAAACTATGAGGGATGAAGAATGGAACTTTCTTGATAGATAGGTATTGGGAGTTATTCGATTAACTCTATCAAGATCAGTTGCACATAATGTTGTGAAGGAGAATACCATAGTAGATCTGATGAAGGCTTTGTCTGGCATGTATAAAAAGTGTTGGCTAACAATAAGGTGCATCTAATGAAGAAGTTATTTAATGTGAAGAAGGCAAAAGGCACTCCTGTAGTGCAATATTTGAATCAATTCAACACGGTCATAAATCAATTATCCTCAGTGGAAATTGAATTTGATGAGGTTTGTGCATGATTCTTTTGGCTTCTTTACCAAACAGTTGGGAAGCCATGAGAATGGTAGTGAGTAATTCTACAGGGAAAAGCAAACTCAAATATGATGATATTTAAGATTTGATTTTAAGTGAAGAGGTTTGCAGGAGAGATGCGAATATATACAATGCATAAGATCAAGCTTTTGTCACGGAGAACAAATGCAGAGGTAGTAGCAGAGGACCTAATGATCAAAAATTCAATGGTAGGTCACAATTAAGAGATAGATCCCAGTTTAATGAAACTAGAGAATGCTTCTATTGTGGGAAAAAGGGTCATATAAGAAGAGATTGTTGGCATTGGAATAAAAAAAAATAAAAATTGAATGTAGAGATGAAAAGAATAATAATAAGAAAAATACTATAGCTGTTGTGATTGTTGAGGACGTTGTGGTACTCTCTGTTGAAGAGGAAAAGTGTGAGCATGTTGCTAATAATGATGTTGAGTGGGTTGTTGATTCAATAGCCTTTCACCACGTTATTCCCATGAAAGGGTTGTTTACAACGTACAAAGCAACGGACTTTGATACAGTAAAGATGGGTAATTTTAGTACTCAAAAATTGTGGGAATTGGTAATGTGTGCATTGAAACCAATGTGGGTAGCATCATAAGGTTGAAGGATGTGCGACATGTTCCAGATTTAAGGATGAATGTGTTTTCTATATTGGGTATGGACCGAATGGGTTATTGTAACTACCTTGGTAATGAAAGATGGAAACTTACTAAGGGGTCATCGGTTGTTGCAAGAGGATATGCATGTTGCGGTATGTACATGACTCATGTGAAGACCTGTAAGAAGAAGTTCAATAAGATTAAAGATTTTGAGAAAATTCCACAAATGAGAGTTGAGATTAATGGTATGGTGTTGATACCAAGAGGGTGAAATTCTCATTTCCTAACAGTGCTTCAGATGAGGAAGTGATAGGTGATGAAGAATATGAAGATGCTAAGGCTACATAGGGTGATGATGAAGTGAAATACCTTGGAGGTCTTGAGCAGGGGGAGCAATATCCTCCACTAGAGATTGTTGAACCTCGTGAGAAGAGGAAAACTGGAGAACGTCATACTGTTAGCTTCAAGAATAATTGGGCTTCGAATGAGGGGGAGCCAAAGGGTTGGATTAAGGAAATCTAAGATGAGATAAATTCTTTGAGAATGAAAGACATTGACATGGATGAGGTGCTCTCAGTGCTAGTGAAGATAATGAAGAAGGTTAAGCCTTGTGTTGGCTTGATTAGCATGGATTTGAATTGAAGAGATAGAATGAAGATTTCATCACATTAGTGGGCTGAAGGGGGAGATTTTTGGGTGCATCAACGCACATTGATCCAGCCCACATAAGGCTAGAACTTCTTAATAGGCTTGTCCAAAGTAGGCAAGCAAGTAGTCACGTGCATGACAAGAATTCTAGTTAAACTAATATTAGGAATCCAAGTAGCCACATGCATGACAAGGATTCTAGTTAAACTAGTGTTAGGAATCCATGTGTTCCTAGGATTCATGTGGGGTGGCAAACTTGCTTATAAAAGTAAGGACTAGTGTGCCACATAAGAATTGGTGAAAGCAGTAACAAGGGAATGCTGCATATAGAAGAGACAGAGAAAAAGGAAGCCGCACAAGAGAAAAGAGAGAGCAGTCAAGAGGGAGCCACTTAGAGAAAGAAGACAGCGAAAAGAGAGAACTATGCATGGAGAAAAAAAATAGAAAGGAGAGAGCAAAAGAATTGGTCAAAGCAGTAACAAGGGAGTGCCGCATAAAGAAGAGACAGAGAAAAAGGAAGCCGCACAAGAGAAAAGAGAGAGCAGCCAAGAGGGAGCCACTTAGAGAAAGAAGAGAGCGAAGAGAGAGAGTTGTGCATGGAGAAAAAAAATAGAAAGGAGAGAGCAAAATGTTACCACCTTTGTTAGAGATAATTAGTGTGCGTAAGAGTAAAGAAAAACATGTGAAATTTTTCTTTAACCATGAGACATACAAAAGAATTATTGTAATGGATTTGATAATAATAAACTGATTCAGAGTTTGTCTCAAAGTTTTTCCCTTCAAGAAGAAATGATTTTCCATGTAAATATTTGTATTTTTGTGTGTGATTGTTATTTTGGATTGCTAATATTTGTGATAATATTATTTGGGACCCAACAAATGGAGCCTTGACTACCTCATCCAACTAGAGGCTGTGTGCAACTAGTCATGCATCAAGCGTTGACAATGGACAAGACAAACCCGCACAATAGACTTCAACCCACTTATATATATACCTGTCCAAGCTCACAGGGTTCCAATGATCATGCCCACGTGCTCTTCATAGTTTTACTCTCCAACCTTCCAAACCACATCCCCTTTCTCCCTCTTTCTTTATATTGTGAACCCATGGCTTGGACCATGGCTTCCATATGTTGCTAGAGATCCAACATCACTATCTTCCCCTGACAGTGGCTCTGTGCACGACAACTGCAAAGACAACGACCTGTGGGCTTCTTAGGCTTTCGTGTAGAGGAAATGAAATGATGGGCTCATGGATGTAACACTAAATTGAGAGTTCATGCATGGGTAGGTATGAATTTAACCCAAACTGCCAATAGGAAGCTTTTGCATTTTTCCGTTAAACTAAAATCATGACTAGAAGTCACAATTTTGAACTGTAAAATTGTGACTACAAGTCATGGTTTTAGTTCAAAAATGGCCAATAGGAAGTTTTCTTTTAATATTTACACTTTTCTACCCACTTAATTATATTTTCTTAAGATTTAAGACCAACAGATTACTAATTTTTGTTGTTGGGCTTGCTATTTTTTTTTTTTTTTTTCCAGATTTTAGATCAAATTGGTTTGCTGTTGGATTTTTTTTTTTCTTTTTGTTTAAAAGGCCAAGATAATGGTTGGTGTTGAATTGGTTTATTGTTGAGCTTCTTTTAGGGGGTTCATATTTTTATTTTAGGGTGGTCAAATAATAAATAAAAAAATTTATAAAAGTATTATATATATATATATATATATATTTTTTTTTCTTTTGTCCCAAGTCAAGGGTTCATTTGAATCCTGAAAATGTAGCACCACCATTGTGTGCAATGAATATTACCTTAAAAATAACTAAACATTAATGCTTAGCATGACAATACACTTAACCCTATCAACTCTCAAGTCAAGTCACCAAAAATTCAGGGGTTAAAAACAAAACAAATCTTGTTAAATAATTCTAATACCACTCACTTTTTCACACCCTTTACTATAACTATTGTGCAAGGCAAAGATGAGACTTTTATGAGCTACGCCTCACTTAGACTCACAATCTATTTATATAGTGAGATAATAATTCCTACATTGGGTCGTTCGCAGCTATGAGACTCAATGAGATCACTTTTCTCTCTGGCTTCAGAATACCTTTCTACTCCCTCTATTCTCTCTCTCTTTTTCTCCCCCTTTTTTCCAACCTTTGCTTCTCCTTTGATTCTCTTATTTATAGTAGTTTACTAGTGGGATGGTCATAATTATCTCAGCGTTATTGGATTGAGAGGTCCAATCTCGTGAGGGATTAGTGGGGTTTTAGGTGGGAGTAGCTTTGGGAATGATCCCCACTATAGCAAACATGTACGGCAAGCGGTACTCCCAAGGTACCATCGGGCAATCCTATTGCTGTGCGTCCGGGCAAGAGTAGTGATGTTCGGCATGACGAACTGGGTAGCCACCTCAGTAGTCATATTTGTTCTTGGCAAAGGGTTTGGGTCTTCGGATGGTGTTTGGGGTGGACCAGGGTTGAGACCCACGGGGGTACCAGCCGTTAGGCCCTTAAGCCCCATTGTTGGCCCAAGGCCCAAATCACACAAACAGATCCGCATCACCCAGGCCCGTACATTATTAGCCCCCCCTCCCTTGATTCGTGCCCGGTTAGTCGGGCATGGATCAAGGGGAACTGAGAAAGGAAAAATCCCCTGCCCGGGAGACTGAAAGGGTGCGCCTTCTGGATGCGAACAGACGCTCATTGAATGCGCTTATTAAAAGGCGTGCTGAGCCTGGCTTTCTGACCTCAGCCGCCACATTCGCCTGCCGGTTCGTGAACCGAGGCGTGAATACGTTTCACGCCCTTGGTATCCGTAAGGTCTTATCTTCATTACGCCTCATTATTGCGAATTATCTCTCATTAATACACCTCCAACCATCGTGCACTTCCAATTCGTGCCTATAAAAGGCTCACTCCAACCCACATTCTTACTTTTCACTTCCTCAATTTCTGAAATTTCTCTCTGTCGAGCACCCATCGCGCTAGTTGCCCATCAATCCCCAGAATCAACCTTCTTCTTAGTGCTAAAAGTAAGTCCCCTTCCCCTTTCCTCTGCTTCAATTTATTTCTTTCCAGTTCCTTTTGATTCTTTAGGATTTGGGATGGGTTACGCTCACCTTTTAAACTCTAGAGCCGCCTTAGTCACCTTTAGGCGAGATTACCACATTCCCAATGATGTGGACGTGATGTACTGCCATGAAAGCGACATCGCTCTCCATAAAGGGTCAAACACCGCCTTCTTCCCACTTATGTCAATACTAGAGGGTGGGGTTAGGTTCTCCATTGATCCCCTGTTACTTAGCGCCCTTAGGTATTACGGGTTATGCCCCGATCAACTCCCCCCAAATTTTTACCGGGTTGTGAGTTGTATAAGCAAGTTAAACCATATGTTCGGTCTGCAATTGGACCATCATGACATAAACCACATGTACAGCTTGTGTGGGAAGAAGAAAACTAATTATTACTTAAAAGTCAGAGACATGAGAATACGGTTGATCTCCTGTCTGCCAGATTCTAATAGAAATTCCGCCAGGGAGTTCGTCCGGGTACGCGGCAATTGGTTTACCGGGGATATTCCCCTCCTCTGTCGCAACACGAAGTGGGTTGGTGTTACCGCTAGACTTATTTTCCATTATCCCCTTGCCTTTGTCTTCTTGACTTTAATACTAACCTATTTCGCTTGTGTTGCAGACGGCTCGGTGTTTACTCAAGATATCCGAATAGTCCACGTACGGGATCTGAATTTCGTTCTTCGATCCGAAATTTTCGTTTACCGTGACAGTCAGCTCCGGGCGTCTCATCTTATCCTCGGCGTAGAGCCCGTGTACACCACCTGGCAGCCTTTTGGTCAGGCCCTCCTAGTTGATAGTCATTTTCTCTCCTACATAGACGTCCGCCATGCGAACTTCCTCCCGGCCAACATCACAGTAGGTGAAGCTCGCGATATTGGCCGGCAATATACCTACTCGGATGAGCTTGCCCCTATAAGAGACGAATTCGTCGAAATAGTATCCCGACGTCTCCGAGAGCTTGCCCACGTAGCCCTTCAGCGTGAGGCCCCGGCAGAACCCGCCGAACAAGTCAATCAAGAGCCGCCCGTACAGGAAACCGATCAAGCAGCGGCGGAGTCAAGTAATTCATCCCAAGCCCATCCTGGTGGTGGAGAGATGGTTACCCGCAAAACCCTCACAGTCAGCCATTTTATACCCGGTGCTCAGCAAACCGTGCAGCAGCAGCCTGCTCAGGGGCAAGTCTAAACTACCCCCGCACATCCTCCTCCTCCTCCCCCTGCGCTCTCCCGGAAAAGGCAAAAGGTCATCAACAATCCTCCACTAGTCCTGGAGGCGTTCAAGTCCAAACCCCCCCCCCCATTCCGTCCAGGGGCATCACCATACAGGAGCCCTCAGGGCAGGTTGGAGCAAACATGGCATCATCCTCCCAGTCCATCCTAGAATGGCAACCCACCTATGAACTGGACGGCAAGCCCCTCCCCGCAGACGCCTGCATACTAGCATGGGAGAAAGGGGAAGAAGGTCGTGTCACCCAATGCCTGGCTCATGGCCTCCTCCTGCCCGAGGATGTCAGCTCCTTCTCGGATGCGCCCGACGAGTATATAGGGAGGAGGCTACAGTGGCACACCATTGCGGTAACTTGCACTTTTTACTTTCATCTATTCTAACTATTGCCGTACATACGACATCGTTCTAACCATCCTTGTTCCATTAGGCTGCCCAGCTGGCTCACATTCTGAACGAACGGGTGAAGGATCTTGCTCAGGATGTATACCAGGAGAGGACCGGGAGGGAAGCGGTAGTGAAATCGGCGAAGGACAAAGTCAAGACCGCTGATGCCGCTGAGAAAAAGGTAGTTGTTGCTAATAAAGCCAAGGCGTTGGTGAAGGAAAGGTCGGCGGGATTAGAGGCGAAACACCACGAGGTGGAGTTGAAGTTGGCCGAGGAGGTGAGCCGGTCTGCCGCCTTTACCAAGGAAGTGACTGATCTACGGGCCGATCTGGAGGCTGCGGAAGAAAAATGGTATGACGAGGGGTTTGCAGACGCCAAGAAGAGGGTGGAGCCGATGGTCAAGGAAGTGCGGCAGTTATCTTTTCATGACGGCTGGCTGGCCGCCCTGTAGGTTTTGGGAGTGCCCGCCGACTCTCCTTTAAAGGACCCCAGCAAAATTCCCTTCTCGGACGCCTCTCCGACCGCGCAGGGCCTCCGCGAACTTGGGGATGAGAAGGAGACGGACAGTCTAAGGGAGCTGGTGGAGCAGATCGACGCTCACATAGAGATGGTTGGGGCCGAGGTTACCAGTGATCCTATTGCCGAGGACCCGTCTGTGGAATTCCAAAATCTTGCTTCTGAGAGCCAACGACTAGAGATGAGGATAGGAGATCAACCCGTGGACCTGACTGAATGAAAGCCAACCCTATCACTCTTAGTTTATTTTAACTGTCTTTCTTGCTTATGCCGCTGGGCTATGGTGGTTTAAACATTTGCTTTTCCTTTTTTTTGGTTTGCTCAGTATGTCACTGGGTTTTGGTGACGAAACAATTGGTTTATTTCTCAGTACTTAGCTTAATTTGAGTAGTTTATTATCATGTTTCTCATTATCACTGTTATTGTTGCATATACATATTTTCCTTGACGATTGTGACAGGATTGGGCAGAGTGTTTTTGCCCTTAGGAATTATATTTGCCTTGGGTTATATACCTGCTCGGTGTAAGAGATATAGCCGAGCATAAGGTTTCTGCATATTGATTATCCTTTCGTCTGGCCTTAGATTAGTTATTAGGCTTTCTTCCTGCCCGGTGATGGGAATCGAACCGAAGGGCAGGTCTCTGTCCTTAGAGTAGTTTTTAAGGCTTTCACCTACTCGGTGAAGGGCATCAAATCGAGGGGCAGGTTTCCGTCTTTAGTGTAATTCTTAAAGTTTCCACCTTCTCGGTGATGGGAATCGAACCGAGGGGCAGGTTTTCGTCCTTAGCGTAATTTCTAAGGTTTCCACCTTCTCGGTGAAGCGAATCGAACCGAGAGGCAGGTTTCCGTCCTTAGCGTAATTTTTAAGGTTTCCACCTGCTTGGTGATGGGAATCGAACCGAGGAGCAAGTTTCCGTCCTTAGTATAATTCTTAAGGTTTCCACCTGCTCGGTGATGGGAATCGAACCGAGAGGTAGGTTTC
This sequence comes from Quercus glauca, assembly GCA_023736055.1. NCBI lineage: Eukaryota > Viridiplantae > Streptophyta > Magnoliopsida > Fagales > Fagaceae > Quercus > Quercus glauca. Next base: position 73,919,040 of record CM043318.1, on the reverse strand, counting down.
CATCCTTAGTGTAATTTCTTAGGGTTTTCACCTGCTTGGTGATGGGGATCGAACCGAGGGGCAGGTTTTCGTGCTTAGCGTAATTTTTAAGTTTTCCACCTGCTCGGTGATGGGAATCGAACCGAGGAGCAGGTTTCCATCCTTAGTGTAATTCTTAAGGTTTCCACCTACTCGGTGATGGGAATGGAACCGAGGGGCAGGTTTCAAACTCAGCAAATCTGCACAAATAGACATTTAATATTAGCAAACACATACGGGGTACTGCACAACATGTACAGATCGTACGGCTGATCAATGGTAGAACTTTTTTAAATTTTGAACGTTCCATGGTCGAGGCAACGATCTCTCATCTAGCTCTTCCAAGTAATACGCCCCTACCCCGGCAGCTGCGGTAACCTTGTACGGTCCCTCCCATGTTTGCGCCAGCTTGCCGACGTGTGCATTTCGCATATGCCCAACTGCCCTTCTCAGGACCAAATCCCCGGCGTAAAATCTCCTTACTCTAATGCCCCGGTTATATCTCCTGGCGAGTTTCTGCTGATACTCGGCGAGCTGTATGGCTGCAGCTTCTCGGAATTCTTCCAACTTATCTAAACGCTCAGTTGGTATAACTGCTTCGATCCGTAGGTGAGGGAGAAAGGGGTTTCCCCTGTGGATCTCCTAGGTGTTGTCCGGTATGCCCACAACACGTTAGAAAGCTCCTCGGCCCAGTTCCCTTTCGCACCTTCCAATCTTCTCTTTAGCCCGTTTACAATTACCTTATTGACAGCTTCAGCCTGGCCGTTGCTCTGTCAATACGCCAGGGTGGAGTATTTGTTTTTAATGCCGAGGTCCTACAGAATTCCCGGAAGGCCTGACTGTCAAATTGCAGCCCATTGTCTGATATTAGAGAATTTGGCACTCCAAATCTTGTAACAATGTTCTTCCACACGAACTTCTTCACGTCCACGTCTCGGATGTTGGCTAGGGCTTCAGCCTTCGCCCACTTGGTAAAATAGTCGACAGCTACGAGGACGAACTTTCGGTTCCCCTTTGCTTGGGGGAATGGCCCGAGTATGTCTAGTCCCCACTGTGCGAATGGCCAGGGGCTGCTAACCACGTTAAGATGGCCAGCCGGCTGGTGGATCAGGGGAGCATGTTTCTGGCGCCGCTCGCATCTGCGTGCGCATTCAGCGGTGTTCTTCTGCATTTGCGGCCACCAGAATCCTTGACACATTGCTTGGTGCGCGAGTGACCGTCCCCCTACATGGCTGCCACACACTCCGTCATGTAGCTCCGCCAAGAGTTCGCCCACCTTGTCCGGATGTAAGCATAAAAGGTACAGTCCACTAAAAGACCTCCGATATAGTTTCCGGTCTTCTAACAACCAGTACCGAGGGGCAATTTTGCGGATCTTACTCCCTTCCTTTTGATCGGGAGATAGCCGGTCCTCAGCCAAGTCCTCAGCCAAGAACCCATTTGGCTATCCGCCCCGTGAAATCAGATCTTCTCAGCAACGACTGCAAAGGATATTCAGTCAGTACATACACGGTGTGAGCTTGGAAATATGGAGGCAACTTCCTAGTGGCGTGCACTAGCGCCAGAACCAACTTCTCCAATGGCAAGTACCTAGTTTCTGCGTCAACCAGGGTCTTGCTAACGAAATACACGGGCTGCGCCCCACGATCACTTAGCAGTACGGCACTCACGGCATGATCCGTCACCGACAGGTACATATACAGGTCTTCACCGAGCTCCGGGGTTGTCAACATCGATGCATGCATCAAGTAATCCTTTAGATCCTGAAAAGCTTTTTCACACTCGTCGTCCCACTGAAACCCCTTCCATTTCTTCAGGAGCTGATAGAATGGCCGGCAGCGGTCCGAGAATCTAAAAATGAACCGATTAAGGGCGGCCAACATCCTGGTTAACACCTGCACTTCCTTAGGGTTGCTCGGGGATTTGAGACGTTTCACGGCCACGATCTGGTTAGGATTAGCCTCTATTCCTCGGCTGGAAATTAAGTACCCCAAAAACTTTCTAGCCCCCACACCGAAGGCACACTTTTCCACGTTAAGGCGTAACCTATGCTGCCGTACAATTTCGAACGACCCCTGAAGATCCTCTACGTGCTACGCTTGCTGTTTGCTTTTCACCACCAAGTCGTCAATATAGACTTCGACCGTCCACCCAATTTTGTAGCGGAACATCCTCGTCATCATTCGCTGATACGTTGCCCCAGCATTTTTCAGGTCAAATGGCATCACGGTGTAATGGTAATTGGCGTCAGCGGATATGAATGCAGTCTTCTCCTGATCCTCCGCAGCCAGGGCAATCTGATGATACCTCTGAAAGGCGTCCAGGAAGCTTATCCTTGGCTGCCCATAAGTGGCATCCACCAACTGATCAATCTTAGGCATAGGGAAAGGGTCTTTTGGGCATGCCCGGTTCAATTCCGTGAAGTCCACACAAACCCTCCATTTACCGCTCTTCTTCCTTACCACCACGGTATTTGCGAGCCACTCCGGGAAGAAGATCTCCTTCACCGCCCCTGCCTCTTTCAGCCTTTGAACCTCGGACCTAACAGCCTTAGCGTGCTCCTTGGCTACCCTCCTCGGCCTCTGCTTCTTAGGAGGAAACAACGGATCCACGTTGAGCCTGTGAACGATAAACTCAGAGTCCACCCCGGGCACTTCATATGGGCTCCATGCAAACACGTCCAGGTTCTGAACAAGAAACAACAACACTTCTACCCTCTCCTGAGTTGTCAAGCTAGCCCCTATCTGGAAGTATTTGCCAGTATCCAGAAGTATTCTAATCTTTATTAACTCCTCGGCACAGGCGGCCCCCACATCTTCTCGGGGCTCCGGTAATTGCTATAACAGTGTTTTGCTGGCCTCCTCATTCTGCTCGGCCTGTTTGCCCCCCCAATTTGCTGCTGCAACAAGGCATTGCCTGGCCATTCGTTGGCAGCCCCGCACCACTGCAATACCCTATCCAGTAGGAAACTTGACCTTTACGTGTAAGGTGGATGGGACAACCCTCATGGCGTGGATCCACAGCCTTCTCAGGATTGCTATGTAGGGTGAGAAGGAATTGACTACTGTAAAAATGACCCTTACCTCTTTTCCTTCCACGGCTACCAGTAGGGAAACCCGCCCCTCCGAAATCACCACTCTTCCATCGAACGAGACCAGTGGCGTGTTATACTTCGTCAAATCATGATTCTTCAATCCAAGTCCATTGAATAAGTCCGGATACATCACGTTAGGCCCACTGCCTTGATTTATCATCACTCTCTTTACCAGGAAACCGTTTATCCGAGCAGTGATTACTAATGCATCCTCATGTGGTTGTATTGTGCACTCTAAATCGTCTTCTCCGAAGGCAAGCGCCTTCTTGACGCATTTTGCTTTTTTTTCAACTGGCTCCTCGTCCAGTGATTCTTTTATGGACGCGACCGCTAACACCCCCCTTTTCGTCACGGCCACGTTCTTTGATGATAAGGGGATCATCTCAATTATTCCGAGTGGCAGTAGGAGAGGGTTTCCCCTCTACTGACCTCCTTGGCCGATTCCTTGGTCACCGGGGTTCACAACGAATTCCTTCAGGTGCCCTGCTCTCACCAACTGTCCCAAATGATCTTTCAGCATCCGGCATTGCTCGATGGTGTGCCCTTTGTCCTTATGGTAGATGTAGTACAGGTTCTGATTTCGCCGAGATGGATCGCCTCCCATCTTACTCGGCCATCTGAAGTACGGCTCGTTCTTAATTCATTCCACAATCTGGTGCATTAGTTCCTTGAACGTCGCATTTACTTCCCCCGTTTACCAAGCTGGTTCTTGCACCCTCAAATCCTTCCGAGGCCTCGGCTGGAAGCCTCCCTGCCGACGACGATTTATTAACGGGGCCTTACCCTTGCTCTGCAACCGATCATCTTTCAAGCGCTTATATTCTTCGATACATCTCATGAGCTGCCTCATGTCTTCAAGCGGCTTCTTTGTAAGTGACTCCCGTAGCTCGGAATCCTCTGGCAGCCCCATCCGGAAGGTGGTTCCCTTGATTTCTCGTTACCCCCACCTATCTCATTGTAAAGCTCCTAGTATCGGCTGGCGTAGCTACGAAAGGTCTCTCTTACCCCCATCTTCATTGATAGTAAGGCGTCAACTAGTTGCAGCACTCGGCTGCAAGTTACAAACCGGACACTGAACTCCTGGATCAGCTCGGCGAAGGAGTGTATGAATCTCTTCCGCAGTCCGTTAAACCATCTCAAAGTGGTTGGGCCCAGGCTAGAGGGAAATACCTTGCACATCAGCGCGTCATTGTGAGAATGCAGGGACATCATGTGGATGTAATGGCTGACGTGCTCAACCAGGTCTGCTTTCCCGTCGTAGATATTGAATGGGGGGCGCGGAAACTTGTTCAGCATTGCGGCATGCTCGATATCGTCCAAAAATGGGGACCGAGCTACCCTGCGCAAGACGCGGCTCATTGCGTCCATGGCGGCATTACGTGGTCGTTGCTCCTCGGGTGAGTCAGATCCCCGATCCATGTGCCCTTGCGATCGCAAGCGTTCTTGACGACGATAGGAATCCCGTGAATGCGATCTGTTACGGCGGTGGTAGGACCCTTGTGAACGTGATTGTTCCCTCCTCTGACGGGACCCAGGCTGGCTGGACCCCATTCCCCGTCGATCTTCCCTGGCATCGGCCATCATATCCCGGTTTTCTCGACCTCTCCTTTGTCGTCCGTCCTCTGCTTCTAGCTCGAAATCCCTCACCAGCCTTCATAATTGTTCACGTTCTTCATCCCTTTCATCGAATCGCCTGTGCCCCGAGGCGTTCGATACTGTCCATTATGTCTAGTACAACCCCTCCCCAAGGCCGGACAGCTCCTCTTGTTCACGGCCCCTGTCTTCACGTCTCTTTTGCCTTCTTTCCCTCCAAGAGGATCCCCGGGAGGATCCCACTGAACCACTTCCATCTCCGCTCACCGAATGTCTTCAGGACATGGTCTCGTACGCGAGTTTCAGTCGAACTACGGCTTTATAGGCGGTTCCCACAGACGGCGCCAATTGTGCAGGGCAAAGATGAGACTTCTATGAGCTACGCCTCACTTAGACTCACAATCTATTTATATAGTGGGATAATAATTCCTACATTGGGTCGTTCGCAGCTATGAGACTCAATGAGATCACTTTTCTCTCTGGCTTCAGAATGCCTTTCTACTCCCTCTATTCTCTATCTCTTTTTCTCCCCCTTTTTTCCAACCCTTGCTTCTCCTTTGATTCTCTTATTTATAGTAATTTACTAGTGGGATGGTCATAATTATCTCAGCATTATTGGATTGAGAGGTCCAATCTCGTGAGGGATTAGTGGGGTTTTAGGTGGGAGTGGCTTTGGGAATGATCCCCACTATAGCAAATATGTATGGCAGCGGTACTCCCAAGGTACCATTGGGCAATCCTATTGCTATGCGTCCGGGCATGAGTAGTGATGTTCGGCACGACGAACTGGGCAGCCACTTCAGCAGTCATATTTGTGCTCGGCAAAGGGTTTGGGTCTTCGGATGGTGTTTGGACCGGGCCCGTTCGTAGGTGGACCAGGGTTGAGACCCACGGGGGTACCAGTCGTTAGGCCTTTGGGCCCCATTGTTGGCCCAAGGCCTAAATCACACAGACAGATCCGCATCACCCAGGCCGGTACAACTATCTTACGTAGTTTTTTTATAATTAGTGGAGAAAAAATAGTGAGTCCATGTCTATTTCTAATACACAATTTTGCACAATTCTATTTCTTATCTCATTGATTCTCAAAATATCTATATATATATATATATATATTTCTTATGTCATCCTCTTGCTTTAGCTTATCTCTTGACTTCGTAGACCTATAATTCATTACATTGGGTTAAATTCTGGTTGTTTACCAGGTGTTACTTTCAATTAGCGGAAAGTGTGGAGAAGTGGAGTTCAGAAATGTGGATAGAGATATGGCTGATAAAAGAGGTTTAACCTTGGCACACATATTTAACCCTTCTAATGAAGATGAGCAGAAGGAATTCAAGGATGTTGAAGTAGCTATTAGTGATTTGATTAGAGAGAGAATGTCTAAAGCCGAGGTTATGGAAAACGATGATATTCTAGAGGATTTGGAATGTTCAGACGAGACATTCATACTGTTTTTGAAGAATGTCACTTTTGATGATGGTAAAGATAAGATAGAGGAGTGTTCGGGAATTACATTTTGGGACTTGGATTCAAAAGTTGTAAAGGTCCGGGATTACAGGGTCTCTCAGAACTTTGTTCCTATTCTGGAGAAATTATTTATTAAATATGGGGATATTAGTGAAAAATCCCCTTTAAATCTAGGGACAAAGACTCGTTTCCTAAACATATTTTGTGGAGTTGTACATAGCATGTGCCATACAAAGGCTAAGGATATCAATAGGACTTTACTTTTCAATTGGTGGAAGAACTTTAAGCTTGTGCAAGAAGCCAAGTTCGATATTCAGTTTGCCTTCGATCATTTGTATAGATTTGCACAATCACTTATTCGTATTCTGTGCGAATATAAAATTGACAACACCATTTTTGATAATCAAATGAAGATTGATGATCTAACAACTGAATTGGAGGGACTCAAAGTTAAACAAGAGGAGCATATAAGATCTAAAGAAGGAAAATCAAAATTGGAAAAGGATATTTTGGTTGAAGACTTTGAACTACTTTCGAAGATGGTGTGGACAGATTTTCTGTGATAAGTTGGATTAGTTTTGTGTGATAGAGTTATACAAGGTTCGTTTCTGGAGTTCCCAGCCTTCTTCCTAAGAATTTATTTAGGGATTTGTTCATGGTTCCTGTGATGCTATTGTATTTACTTTTTCGTACCCAAGGTATATCTTCTGTGAGTACTATTAGCAATTAAAAACCTGCTGTATTTATTGATTAAAGGGTAGATCTTGAGGCAAATTATCATGTGTTTCTTGAAAAATGTTTCATGCAAAATGTTTTGGGTTTTTGTTTTCCTTTTGGATATTTTCTCGAATTCCTCTCCCATTATATCCATCTAGTGAATTACACAGTTTCTTGTGCTTTTATTGCAAGTTGAACAAGAAATTTGTAGCTCAGTCAGATGATTTGTATTAATAAACTTAATTCATTGGCTTTGTATTAATTATTGACGTACATAATCACACCTATTCATACATAAAATAACATATTGTGTCCACTTAACCAATCAAATACTTGAACAATCACTAACTTTACAATTTTTTTCTTGAATTTTTTTAACTTTATAACAAAAAGTTATTATAACATAATAACAATACACACAAATGTAACAAACCCTCTCTATTTCCAAATTATTAAAGAGAAATTCTAACGAGTGCCCTTAGGGCACTCTTTAAAAACCCATTTAAAGAAAGTTTTTATGGGAAAAGAAAAAAAAAAAAGCAATTAATATTTTGACAGCTTTTTTCATTTCTCATAAAAATGATGTCAAAATTTTCTTAAAATGGATTTTTAAAAAATGCCCTAAAGGCACTCGTTAACATGACCGATTATTAAATTATATAAAGTAATATTATATTTATACTATACACACAAACATCCACACACATCATTATTCACATAAATAACATTATAACAAAAGTAATACATACAATCGATATTAGACACACACACACATATAATATAAATTTATAATAAAGAGTGACATTTATAATTCACAAATGCTTACTCTAACTCTTTGAGTTAGAAATACTTGTAATAAGAATGCATGAGATTTAAGTCAGAGTGTGCAAAAATATTTTTAAGAATAAATTAAAGTATTAAACTTCAAAAAGATATATATTATATATATAATATTATTTTCTTTTTTTGTAGTAAGGTGGTTCATTTCAACCCCTGAAAAAGTAGCGCAGCCCCAGATTCAGATCAAAGTAAAAGGAAAAGAGTATTTCTATTTATAATGTAACAAGTCCAAGATGTTGAGATGCACCCCTACTTTAGAATAAATCTACCAAATCTATCAATTCGGATTTATATTTATATCTGTGATCATTTCCTCATTCTCTCTATCTTTCTTTTTTCCATTCTATGTTTTCTTAGTTTTTCGCTTTATTTGATGAAGTAGTTTGATAAGTGTTCTATAGATTTCCAAATACAATAAGTCTTTTAGTACTTGCTTCAATTCCAAAAAACTGACCACGTGTATAGTTAAGGAGTCATACACTTTTAAAGTAAAAACTTGTATAAATTACCTTTTTTTTCTTTGTTTCACATTTACTATTAGTCCAACTCCAAAAGATTGACCATGTGTATGATTAGTTATTTAGTTATATTTTTTTGTGCATTCAATGATTGTTGTCTTATCGATATTTATACTAAACTAGTATGTAACCCATGCTACCGCACGGGAATGGATATATTATTAATCATGAGTTTATTCATGTTTAAAAGGCTCAGTTAAGTTTAAATTCATATTATTAACCAGATAATTTCATTCACAAAACTTAGCAGTACGTTTTTATGATACTCCCAATGTATTCAATAATTTTTCTTCTTTTATGACACGAAAAAGAAAAGAATCATTAAAATTTTCTCATTAAATTAGAGCAATGTTACACAATAAACATTTTTTACAATTATTGAGTTAGTAAATTGTTATTGATTTTCGGAGTCATCATTAGGACAGTAACATTACTTTCTTGACTACTGTTAATAACTTATCATATGAATAAGGTAATTATGAAGTATGTTTTTGACAATATTGTGACTTTAATTTATCTTATTAATTTAATTTGCTTTGATGGGGAGGTGGGCTTGTTTTAAGGCCAAATCCGACAAACCCTTAGACCAGTGGGTCGACCCGAAGCCTCTGATCAATTGGATTTGGTTTGTTTCTTAGTAAACCCGAATATTCGGTTTCGACAGTGGGTTAAGGGTTTGAAAATCCGTATAACCCGACCCGACCGAAAGTTTAATAGTAAAGGAAAAAAAAAAGATATATCTCTCGGTTCTTAAGCTTCCCACCACATGAACACTTAGCACAATTTCCACTTCAATTGAATTTGGGATAGATGTTTACACACGTTTTTTTTTTTAATATATATTTTAATAATGCCATATAGATGTTTTGACTTTCAGATCAGGGAGTCATTTGGTAACGTTATTCTAGTAATATTGTTTGTATTTTTTTTAAAATACGTGTGGGTGAAAAAGTGTATGAATGCGTGTAATGTTGTTTAAAAATTGAAAATATGTTGTTAAACTACTCTACCAAACGGGGGCCTTAGACTTTACACTACAACACATATTTAGTCTAGATTTATATCTCTAATAAATAGAATATGAACAGCCTATCAAATAATTGACCAATAATAATAATATAAACAATAAAAAGACCTGACCTTGGTAAGAAAATAAGTAACTAAAAAGCCTTAGTTCGTTGGCGTGTAATGTTGTTTAAAAAATTGAAACATGTTGTTAAACTACTTTACCAAACGGAGCCTTAGACTTTACACTACAACACATATTTAGTCTAGATTTATATCTCTAATAAATAGAATATGAATAGCCTATCAAATAATTGACCAATAATAATAACATAAACAATAAAAAAGAGCTGACCTTTGGTAAGAAAATAAGTAGCTAAAAAGCCTCAATTCGTTGGCAATAGAGTTTCCCAATTTTATGACAATCTCCCGTAGAGGGAAAAGACCACACCAAATAAGGACATAATCTGTAAAAATATAGATGACCTTTGTTAAGACAATAAGCTGTTTAAAGACCCTTTATCATATAGGTCACCAACAAATTTTTATGATAAGTCAGAATATGCTATAAAGCAATCAAGGGAAGAAGAAGAAGAAGAAGCAGAACCAAATGCGTATATTTTTAAAGCATGGGCAGACAGTCCTGTGTGTGAAGTAATAGATGTGCTCACCATCATATCAGAAACGAACCACTATATAAAAAGAATATCATATTTTGATAACTATAATGACCAGCTGATTGACGCAGTTACGCAGTTCGCAATTGATGAAGACAAAATAAAGTTATAAAGTTAAGCCTTGTTGTTTATTATATATATATATATATATATATATATATATATATATATATAAAATTATTAATTACTGTTCACTTATAATTATTAATTACTGTTCACTTATAGAGAAAATTTCTCTCTCTCCCTCAGTAGGAGTCTTTCTCTCTTGCTTTGTGCAAGTCCTCTCCCTCTTCCAGATCCGGGTCTCTCAAAGTCTTCAAAGCCTTCAAAAGTTTGGTTAAATCCTCTCAGCAACAAGGATCAAGCAAATACTGGTGATTTTTTGCTCTTTCAACTCACTCCAATGGAGGAAGTCAAAATCCCCTTTTCAACCAGGAGATCGGGCCTTTCAGAGGAGGGCATGCGAGCTTCCAAAGTCAAAATCCCCATCTCAACCAGGAGATCGGGCCTTTCAGAGGTGTGCATGCGAGCATCCAAGTCACCTCTAAGAACTGCCTGGAAGATGGGTCCGGTTTTGTGGTTTGTAGATTTGAGAATATGGGTCTTCCATTTTCAATTCTGTTCTTGTTTTCCAACGGGGGGGCTTCTTTTCTTTTGCTTTATTTGTGGTGCTTTGGGTCTTGGTGTGAATCTTTGTGCTAGGATCAAAGGTATGTCCGTTTGTCTCTGGCATTATGGGAACGGGACCGGTGAAAACTGTGGTCTTTTGGGAGTGCTGGGGAAATTTGGAGCTGGTTACAGAGGTGGGTCGGTGGAGAATCGAAAGGAAGAAGTCGCCGGTGTTAATCACGCTCCAATGGGCGCTTGTCTGGCAAGCCTGAGTACAGAGCACTCTTTTGCTCCACCAAATCACCGGGGGCTAGGTGGCTGGTCAGAGGTGCTGGCATTCGCCCCTTGAGCCCAGTGCCTCCCTCTGTTGCGCACTTTTGTGTTTCCCTTAGACTCTCAAGGATGGGTATAGGCCAAAAATTTTCAAGACCGAAACCCACATGTCTGCCCACCCCTTGTTATGAGCCCATCAGTATCCCTGTATGCCCAATGAAAGGGATCTTATTTAGGGTTGCTAGAGCCCAAGGAAAGATATTCCAAAATGTTAAGAGGCAAGTGCAAGATTTCTCCTGGGCTCTCGGGTTCATTTGGGGGGTGGGATGTAGTTGAATGTGATGTATTCTCCCAGTCTTTGTTTGCTCTACTTGTTGTATCTTTTTTAGATGAATGAACAGTTCATGTTTTCTATCAAAAAAAAAAAAAAAAAAAAACTGGACGAAGACTAATTGGAATTTACCTTGTACTATATTTTTTATTTTTTATTTTTATCTTGCACCCGTAAATTGAGAACTACACCTACACGCCTCTAGAGTCTTCTTTGCAAAAGCAAAAATCAAATCAGCAAAAGCAAAGATCAAATCAGCAGAAGAAAGAAGCTCAGAACTGCTAAAATTGAAATGGAAATCCCATCTCAAACACTGTTCCACAGAATCCACACGCAAGCCTCAGTCTTCGATGAGTTCAATCCAATCTCAGATCTGTTCTCACTTCTCAATATTAAATCAAAATGTCACTCTCAATCTCAGAAGTCTGCGTTCTCTCTACACTCCCAATCTCAAGTCTCTCTAGTCTCAAGTCTCAAATCTTAAGTCTCAACCCTTCACTGACTTCACTCCATACCCTCCACAATCCAAATCCTAGCTGTTGCCGCCGCCGTCTCATCACCACACTCACGGCTTCGCCTCACTGTCCACCATGGGTTAAGGCTTCTCATGCTGACGGATCAGCTTCTTAGTCTCAAGACTCTCAAGTATATTTTCTTCCTTTTTCATTTATCTTTTCCTCTATTTGGGAATATGATTTTTTTCCCCTTTAAATGTATGTACATCTCTCTGATATTTAGTTTTTACTTTTTTTGGGGTGTTTTAATTTGCTTATTCACAGAAACGATGGAAAGCATAGGCAGATGAAAGAAAGGAGTAATCAAACCTTAGGAAGAATTCGTTTTGCAGAGCAGGACTTTTAAAATTGTGAAGAAAAGTACAATCGGAATAGATGGAGAACCTCTTCTTATATAAGATACAGAAATACCCAAAGGCATGCATCATTGATACCGAGATATTCTTTTGAAATTTCATAGCATTAATTGAAGAAGAGGGGAGCTGTATATTGAAGGAGGAAGGATTTTGGGTTTTGATTATATCGTGGAACGGGAGGTGAACCTGAAAATACGCTGGTGTGAAAGAGCAGAATGTTTATTCACCCAAAAAAAAAAAAAAAAAAAAAAAGAGCACAGCATAATCTGATCCCTCTTAATTTTAGACCGACGGAGGAAAGACACGTGTCACAAAATTTGAGTTCTAATTTGGAATTGTAATTTAAACACATGGCATAAAATTAGAGTTCTAATTTGGAATTCAATTTCACACTCTCTCTGCTTCATTTATTATTATATATATAGATTATATTTAGAACAATATTTTAGATTATTGTATAATGTACATAATATGGTAATAGAAGTTGTACATATAAAAAAAAATTATTATATTACTTTTTTACTTGTCCCTCGTAACAAATTTCTAGCTCCGCTGACTCCCTAGAAAAAAAAAAATCTTGGAGCGTTGACTTCATGAAATAACTTTTCATTGTTTTAATGAACTTCATCAAACAATCTTACTATCATTTGACTCATGGTGACACATGGTATCCCATAGGAAAAAGAACTCGCATATTGCTTGTTTATTATGTTTGCCGAATGTTTAGATAAAGCTGCAAGAGCAAGTTGTTGCAGAATATTGAACTTTCTCGAACTAAGATAATTTTATGGTGCATTAGCCTAAATAATTTGAATTAATATATAATAAATTGATTGAATTGTTGAGTCAGCAAAAGCTCTGACATTGGATTGTTGAACAAGAGACTGAACAAGAGAACTTTTATTTAAAACTTGACTCTTTAAATTACAACACTTTACAAGCACTGATGCTTGACTCCTATACACTGACACTAGTGTACTGCAAACACGACACTTACTCACCAAATACACTTGCACACACCTCACTTCTAGACACCTACACACACTAGCTCTTGACTCTCTTTCACTCTACACTCTTGCTACCTATGGCACACACTTCACCTTTTTATACAACTTCACACATCTCTCCCTTGATGCTTTATGACACACTTCACTTCACAAGTCTCTCACACATCTCTAGGAGTCTCTCACATCTCACTTCACAAGTAGGAACTAAGGGTTCCCATTTATACAAGCATAAGGTCGGTTAAGTAACCGACGTTGAAGCTTCTAGCTTCATCTAATTTCTGCCACCAGAGTTCTAGTAGTTCTAGGTCTTAGTTTATTTTTTATTTTAATTTCTAGCCCGTTCTAGACTATTTGAAAATGAGTGGCTGAGCTTAAAATGAGCTCTAAAGAATTCAGGAGAGAAGCAAATTGAGTGAAACTCTAGAAATTTCTAGAGACGAGAGCTAGTGTTGACTTCTAACATGAATGAGCCCTTGCACTGATCTAGCACTGACATACCATATGATGCTTATGGAGTCCCGAATCCCTTTGAAATAAAAAAAAAAATTTTAAAAAAAATCATCATAGATGGTTAATTGGGCATCTAAACGTTATGCCGAAAAATATCGTTTGTTTATAATTTCAAGAAATGAACTTGCAAGCACTCTTAGCAGGAACCTGTAAATATTAGCCATTTGAAAAAACACAAACTATTTTACATTACAAATAATTGATATGATAAATTCTTACCATTCTTGTTTAGGCCCATTATTTACATCAATTTCATTTTTTTTAATAGCAATTTGTATAAACTCAATAAAATAGTACGAATCGTTTGCAATTTCCTTCCAAGGTTTTGTCTTCCCAAGCTACCCAGCTCAACAATTTATTATTATTATTAATTATTTATTGGTATTCTTAAATTTCTCCAATCTAGCTTCTGACTTTTTGTTCCTCTCACTGTGTCACTTTCTCTGCTACACTCTGAATTTTTTCTCCTTCTCATCTACCATCGTACCCTTCGCTCTCTGTCTCTCTCTGCCCATCGTACCCAATTTGCCTACCACTGTGACAAATGCCACTTTTACCTTGATGTTGAATGTGCTCTAATGTTCACTGGAATTTTCGGAGGCCAAAACTATATTCTAAATTACTACCACCAGCATCCCTTAATCCTCTGTAACAAGGAAAAGGAAAGGAACGATCATGTCGTTTCTTGCGATGGATGCAATCAAGTCGTCTATGGTGAAATATACGGATGTCTCCACTGTGACTTCTATCTCCACAGATCTTGTGCTACAGCCCCACGACAGATCAAACATCTTTTGCACCAGCACCCTCTCACTCTTTTTTATGATGATAATTGGTGGTGCAAGCTCTCGATTTTAAAAACCTTGGATGAGAATGGGAAAGTGAAATATTTGAGGCACAAGCATTTCTCAATCATCCTTGATGACAAGGAAAATGAAGTTTTTGCTGTGGTGTATGTGATCAAAGACGCAATATTTGTAGTCCATCAAATGATTGCAATAGATGCAACTTCTTCATCCATCAAGATTGTCTAGAACCTACAGAAGAAGAGGTGCAACAACCTTTTCACCCGCATGATCGTCTAATTGTGGTCTCGAGAAAAACTCTTTCTAGAAGAAAATTTACATGTGAAGCTTGTCACAATCGTTGCTCTGGTGGGTTTTCCTATCGATGCAAGGAATCCGATTATGTGCTAGATGCTCACTGCGCTTCACTAAAGCCTACCACAATAAAGTATACAGGTCACGAACACCTCCTTACTTTCTTGAAAAAAATGTATGATGACCCTCAATGTGAAGTTTGCAAATCCTGCTATCGTGATGTCTCCTATTTACGATGTGTGGAGTGTGATTTCACTGTCCATCTCTTGTGTGTTCCACTGCCCACAACCATTAAGCATAAATGTCATATAGATCCCCTTTATCTTGAAGATTATTTTGTTGAAGATGACTCTGAGGAATATTATCGTAAAATCGAAGATAATTCATCTTTGGATGAATACTATTGTGATGCTTGTGAGAACATTAGAAACCCACGGGAATGTGTTTATCGCTGTGCAGGATGCTGTAACTATGTCATACATGTGCATTGCGTGATTGATGAGGTGTGCCCGAATTTGAAATGTTATAATTATACTTATTTTCTTATTGTGAAAAGATTGAATTCATGTAATTTTGAAATGTGGCTACTGTTGTATTTGTTATTTTAGGTACGTTTGTGTATCTTTTACGTGGATCAATACATAAACTTAATGGGGAAGATATTTTGGCTACATTTTATATAGTTAATTATCTTGGCTTTAATTTCTGGTGGTTTACCAGGTGTTGCTTTTACTGAACGGAAGCCGTGGAGATGAGGAATTGAGAAGCGTGGATAGACAAAGGCTGATAATCTATTAAAAAGAGGCTTGACCTTAGAATACATATTTAGCCATTCTGATGAAGATGTGCAAAAGGAATTTGAGGGTGTTGAATCAGCTGTTGAAAATTTGATTGGAGAGATAACATCCAGAGTCAAATTAACAAACATGAATGATTTTCTAGAAGATTCTGTATATTCGGACGAGAAATTCATATTGCTTTTGAAGAATTTCAACTTTGGTTTTAAAGATTCAGGAATGATGTTTTGGGATTTGGAGTCCAAAGTTGTAAATGTTGGGGACTACATGGTCTCTCAAAACTTTGCCTCAATTCTAAAGAGCTTATTAGAAAAATATACGGCGACATTAGTGCTAACTCCTCTTTAAATCCAAGGACAAAGACGCGTTTGCTCAACATGCCGGATTCAATATTCAGTTTGCCTTTGATAATTTGTATAGACTTGCACAATCGTGGTTTTGTCTTTATCAAGAATTTCAAACTTTTAAAACCCTTTTCAGTTATCATACCCAGATTATAGTGATCTAACAAGTAAATTGGAGGAACTCAAAATTGAACAGAAGCAACATGCAGCATCTAAAAAGGGAAAATCATTACCAGAGAAGGAATGCTTGATTGCTGACATGGAGCTGATTTTGGACACACCCAAGGACATTTTTTCTATAAAATCAAGGTTGGATGAGTTGAGTGTAATTTCATTTACCCCTCTGTAGGGCGGAGGCTTAGTGGGCCAATTCCAACATCCTGCAGAAGCGGAGACCAGGTTGGGCCAAGCCTCAGTTAACTTATTGGCACTGGGCTGTCTCCTTTAAGGGAATAAAGTTGCGCCCTTTCCCTTAATTATAGCTTTAGGTGCAGTGGATAAGCACTTAGTCCTAAGAGTCTCCAGTCTTCTTCCTGAGAATTCTATTAGAGCTTTGTTCGTGGTCCTTGTGATATGCTGTTGTTCTGAGAACTATTTGCAATTAAATACTTCATGTATTTATTCATTAATGGGTAGATCGTGAGACAAATTATCATATGGTTCTTGTTAATTTTTTCCTTAAAAAATTTATTGGGCTTTGGTTGCCCTTTGGGATATTTTTCTCAAAAATCCTTTCTCGTTGTATTGATCTAGTGTAGTGCACGGCTTCTATTTTATTACGAGCTGCCCTTCTCACGAGGACAACCACACGTTTCCTTACATATTTTGTACAGTTGCACACAGCATGTGCAATATAAGAGGTCATTCTAAATTTACTTTTCAATTGGTGGAAGAACCTTAAGATTATGCAGCAAGACGGTTTCAATATTCAGTTTTTCTTTGATCATTTGTACAAACTCATACAATTGTGGTTTCATCTTCGGCATGAATTTGGAACTGATAAAATCCCTTTACAATTATCAGATCGAGATTCATGATCAAACAGCTGACTCGGAGGAACTCAAAATTTAACAGAAGCAACATGTTAGCATATCTACAAAAAGAAAATCAATATCGGAGAAGGAATGCTTGATTGCTGACATTGGGCTGATTTTGAACACACTTGGACATTTTTTTAAAGATTATTTTGCAACATCAATTTTGTGGGTCATTTTATGGTACCCTTTTTTGTTAGTCCAAATCTTATGTTCCACTTTTTGTACTCCACTTTATACTCCACCAATAAATACTTGTCACGTGTTCACCTAATTAATTGAATACTATCACTATTGACTTATTAATATTACAGTTATTAATTAATAGTAGTATTTAATTAATTAGGTGAACACGTGGTAAGTATTCATTGATGGAGTATAAAGTAAAGCACAAGAAGTAGAACAGAAGATTTGAACTCATTTTTTTTAAAGAGTGCAGTAACTACTTAAATCTGAACCATGCATTCTAATACTTTTAATCTTGATCATTTAAATAATTTAAGTGGGTTACTATTTACCGGTAGAATAGGTAAGGGTATAAGTTAAAAAAACTCTCTCTCTCTCTCTCTCTCTCTCCAAAAAAAAACTTTGCTCCTCTTCGCCGATCTTCACCACATCTGCCCCCAAATCTCAGCTAACCATTTTTCATCATTTTTCCTGAATGTTATCCTATAGGTTTGTGCTTTTGAACGGTGGGTTTAACCATTTTTTTCCTCTATTAATTATGTTGGGCCTATTTAAGAGATTTTCTTCATCTACGAATTTTGGAGCACTAACATTGGGAAAGTTGTGAAAGCTAAAATAAAATTTTCTATTCCGCATGTTCGAATTGAAAATTGAAGATGAAAATGAAGCCATTTTCTTCAATTTTCCCCCAATTGTAACCCACGTGGAATTTGCCTCCTAAAATATCCTTCAGCAAATGTATAATGTGAAACTTATAAAGATTTTGATTTTAGTTTTATATCTTGGCAATGGATATCTCTGACTCCTTACATTACAACTACAGTATCCAAACAATTGAAGATTTGTTGCATCTTAATATACTTAGTGGGCCATCGTTGTTTTATTTGATGGACCTTTGGGTTTGAGTCATCCAATTGGTCGTCTTCTATATAGGCCAGTTAATAGAATCTGCAACTCTTAAAGATATTGTATTAGGTAAAACTAATTTTACAGACTGTCTCTTTATGGTTAAACTAATTTTATTTACTCACTTTGTGGAAAGCTTATTTGAGAAATCCTTTGCACCACAACATGGGATTTCAATCTACCTGTTTATAGCATAAAATGCAATTAGAAATTTAGAACATAAACAGAAAAAAATTTGAAAGAGTACTTAATTTTAATTTAGTCGATAAAATAGAATAGTTTAGCATCACTTCAAAACTTTCTTACCGATGTGTCACAAACTTCATTTGTGCATTTCCAAAATCAAAGTGAAAATATACTAAAAGAATGAATCACAACTAAACCAAACCACAATAGTAACAAATTCTAACCTCCCGTGCAAGGCAATGGCACTGTTGATCACTGCCCGGATTGATCATCTTTACAAAGTGGCCCTAGTATTAGTAATATAATACTGTGGAGATAAGGATCAATTTATATGCAGATTCCTCATTAACCATAAAAAAAGATACACCAATGGCACTGCTGACTAAATTAGCTCCCTTTTGTCAACAGTGAGTGTTAATGATCAAAACTTTTGACAAAATTATAAACTTTTGTAGGATAAAGCTAAGACATAATGTTTGCTGAACAGCATGTGCAAAAGGGAACTTCCACTAATTATGAAACTAGGCATCCTGCACCCTGTACACAAATAATAGTATTAATACTGTTCAATATGAAAAAAAAAAAAAAAAAAAAAAAAAAAAAAAAAAAAAGGGCAAAAATTATATAAACATAGTGATAGATGTTACGACGGGGAGTGATCTACTTAAATTGTCCTTCAAACACACAGAACGATTAGAACTTAAATTGGAAAATATTTATAGATTTGCACAATGACTCATTTGTATTCTGAGTGAATATAAAACTGACAACACCATTTATGATAAGCAAATAAAGATTGATGATCTAACAACTGAATTGGAGGGATGAAAATGGAATGAGGGGTGGGGCAGGGCTAAAGGATGAGATCTTCACTGTTGAGATCTTCAAGTAATGAGCAATAAAAAATATCTTTAGAGGAATATTTGTGCATTTAATTAAGCTTGTATCCAAGTGTTTAACAAGAAAATATCATAACAAAAACGAAAATCTTAATATCCATGCATTTAAATAAACTAGTATTGATTTGTTTGTTTAAATAGTAGGAATTTAAGGAATGAAGAATTTACAATTATAGCTCTTATCAATACGGGACAAGGATGCCTGGGGCTAAATGTCTAAACAAATTCCCGCCCCACCCTACCAACTATGCGAGGCGGGGAAAACCTGCACAAGACGAAGCGAAGAGGGGCGGGGCCAAATTGTCATTCCTAGCTAAAGACATTTGTTAATAAATAATTTTAGGAAATTTTTTATGAAAAAAAAAAAAAAAAAAAAAAAAAAAAAACAATTGATTTTTTGACATGCTTTTTTATTTCTCATAAAAATGTACTAAAATTTTCTTAAAATAATTTATAAACAAATACCCTAAGAACTTCTATTAACTATAGACCCAAAATTTTTATTAAAAAATATATTGTCAAAAATTCAAATAGCACCCTTTAAGTTTGACAAAAAATTTGTATCAATCTTCTAAATTTATTTTTATTCAATTAAGTCTTCTAAGTTTCAAGTTCATTCAATTAAGGCATCTCCATCAAATTTTGTTAAATGTTGCGATTAGGTGTCTAAATTTATATTTTATTTTTCAAAATTTTCAAATTAAAAAAATCCAATTAATTATCGAAAAATATTTTCTAAAAACATTCTTTAAAAGAATTAACAAAAGCTGACGAAGAGACTTTAATTGAATAAACTTTAAACTTAGAACCATGAATTGAACAAATAAAAAATAAAAAATAAAAAAGTAAAGTTAGAAGACTTAAATGATTTGTAGTAAACATGCAAGTTTCAAAATTTTTTTTTTTTCTTTTAGAATAAGATTATTTTCAAAAAAGTGTCATAATGCTATTTGATGTCACATAAGCTACCCAAAAACAAACACATTGCTTTCTGAATGGAAAAAGAAACAAAATACGTTAGCTTCTAAATGAAAACTGCGAATTCACGAGGGGTCTCTTGAATCTACAAGATGATAGGGTTCTAGAATCCACTAGAGAGAAATAGACAAAGTCTATGTTTTATAAATCTAAAAAACTGAATTACCCTGAAGGCTACAATATATTTAAATAGTAAAAGAAACCCTAGGGTAGCTATGAAAACGCCCAAAAACCTTAATCCATGATAATCACGTAATTAGGTGGCAAAATAGTGATTTTTGCCAAAAATAGCAAAATTGAGATAATTGCAGAAATTGAAAATACTGTCTCTAAAAGACATCCCAAAAATAGACGGGGCGTTATTCTCACTTTTAAACTAAAATTTATTCAAGGAAAACAAATATTACTATTGTGGGCACCCGAGGACCGAGCAAGGGTCTGAGGGGTCATTACAGTAATCCGAAGGCCGAGGAAGGGGGGAGAAGAGTAGCGGTGATGACGTGATGACACCAAGAGTCACAGGGTATGAGGACGGAATCACCCGAAGAAGAAAGGCCATGGGCCGAAGGGAGTGAACAACAGCAAATCATGGGGAGGACACAGCCCTATGTTTAGGCCGCCGCCTCCGCATTAATTAAAGCCGGAAGCTGTGTCAGCCGCATTAAATGAGGAAATGACTGGTATAGGCCATAGCACAGTAGGATCCTACCCTCGTCCCATCTGATGGGAGAGTGCACCAG
Source organism: Quercus glauca (assembly GCA_023736055.1). Taxonomy (NCBI): domain Eukaryota; kingdom Viridiplantae; phylum Streptophyta; class Magnoliopsida; order Fagales; family Fagaceae; genus Quercus; species Quercus glauca. The sequence goes on along the minus strand of CM043318.1, from coordinate 73,898,337 downwards.
TGTCAGAGAAAAGGAGATGGAACCCAATGAAATTGGATGGTGGAGATGCAATGAGGAAAGGCTATATAAAGGGAAGAAGGGGAAAGAGAAAAGGATTCGGTGGGTGGGAACCGTGAATGTAAAGAGAGTAGACTTCAGTCTTTTTTTCTTAGGAATACTAGTCTTGTAAGAAGATACTGATATTAGTTCAGGAAGAGCTCCTCATTGCTATTGCTTCCCATCTCTCACAAATTTCATTAGTTTGGGCCTAGCTTAAGGGAAACAACCCATCTGTAAAAGTGGGAGTGGATTCCTCCGTCTTAGGTCCAGGTCCTTACAACTATAAATAGCAAAAACACTGTTTTCGAAACCTTAACAAAGGAATTTGCCTAAATTTAAGCGACGCTTATTATTAAGTCTGGATTAGAATGCTGTTTTCCTTCAACCTGTCAAATTTCATGCAATTTCGACACTGTCACGCCAATGGCCTTTACTAGCACCCTCTTTTGATCTTGCGTTGTGATTTTCGGTGCCCTTGCTGCCCTAGAAATGCATGTACTGCCTATTCTAAATTACTATTTAACAAAATTTAAGATGAACTTTTAAAGAAAAACCCCACTAGAATAAAAAAAGAATTTGTACAAGAGTGTAAATGGCAAGATGAACTACACCATTATTTCAATCCTCTTAAAATGTTATTCCATGTTAATTGTGAGAATTACGAGTTAATTTTTTACAACAAAGCTACAAGCTCCAAAAACAAATGTAGTCAAAGGAAAAGGAAAACTGTCAGAAATGGAAGGAAATGTCAATTTTAAATTTTGGGAAGGAGGAAGCAACCACACACCTTACAATAAAATAAATAAATTTCTAACCTTTAAAAACAACATTTAATATGACTGATGTTCTAAAAATTTAATTTGTAATTGTACTTATTTTTCCAAAATGAAACAATTGACAATCAAGTTGTAGCAACAGATAAAATGGGTTTTTTTTTTTTTTTTTGATTTAGTGTCATAATTTTTCATTCATTCTAATTTGAGGTTCACATGTCTTCTCACTAATATTACTCATTTAGAACTACTAATATAACTAAGAGTGTCGTGAGACTAGCTTTAAAAATTGAACAAATCTACACACAAACATATATGATTTTAATGCTATTTTAATGCTTATTTTTTGAAGTTAGATGTATGACACCAAAAACTGATTGGTGTCTTGATTTGATGATAAAGAGCTATCATCAAGAGTGGACGTCATAAATTGAAACTCTCCCAAAAAAAAAAAAGATGCATGACACTCCTGGCTATATTAATAGTTATAAATATGTAATATTAGTGGAAAAATATGTAAACCTCAAATTGGGTTGAATGAAAAATTATGGCACTAAACAAAAAAAAAGCCTCATTGCATGCTCTATTTGATAAGTCTAGTATTATTTTAACAGGTTGTATATTAGAATAGGAGATGAAATGTATGATATATTATTAAGTGATGAGGTGTTAAAGTTGATAAACTAGGAGCTACATGGGAATGATCTAACAAACTCTAACCCCCTGTGCAGGGAAATGGGCCAATGGCACTGCTAATCACTGCAGGGATTGATCATCTTTATCTTTATTAAGAGGTAGTGGCCCTAGTATGGAGTTAAAAAATCAATGAATATGCGGATTCCTCGTGACTTTTCAAAGGGAATAAAGAGGGCCGCCTTTATATGACTAAATTACCCCCCCCCCCCCCCCCCCCCCCTTTGTCAAAAGTCGTTCTAAAAGATCAAAAGGGAGCTTCCACTAATTAAAGTGAGTAGACCTCCTGCACCATCAAAATTTAAGAGTAATTTAAAAAATAAAGTGTTCTAATGTTACTATTTAACAAAATTTAAGATGAACTCTTAAAGATAAACCCCACTAGAAAAAAAAATTTTAATAAGATTGTAAATGGCAAGATGAACTATACCATTATTTCAATCCTCTCAAAATGTTAGTCCATGTTGATTGTGAGAACTACGAGTGAATTTAAATTTTGGGAAGTAGGAAAAGTCAAATTTAAATTTTGGAAAGCAGGAGGCAACCACTCACTTAACAATAAAATAAATAAATATCAAACCTTAAAAAAAAATTAATTTGACAATGTTCTAAAAAATATATATTTCTAATTGTACTAATTTTTTCAAAATGAAACAATTGACAATCAAGTTACAAACAATAGATAAAATGGACGATGATTATGGAATATTAGCCCATTGCACGTGGAAATGAGGTTTTTTTTTTTTTTTTTTTAATTCTCATAATTTTTCATTTATTTCAATTTGAAGTTTACACGTTTTCTCACTAATATTACGCATTTAAAACTAATTATACAGCTAGAAGTGTCATTGGAGTAGTTTTAAAAATGAACAAATCTACAAACGAACATATATATAATTTCAATGCTATATTTGGTGTTCATTTTTTGGAATTAGCCTACGTTTGGATATCAATGAAAAATGAAAATTATTTCACTATTCAGCTTATTTTTGCTATTATTCATGGGCCTCACTGCACTTTTTGGTACTATTAATGGGTCCCACTGTACTATTTCAGCTAACTTTTACCTTTATCTACAGTACTTTCAACAATAAGTTTTCAATTTCAGCAAAATAAGCAGTATCCAAACAGACCCTTAGCCTCATGAAACTCCTAACTATATCAGTAATTTTAAATACGTAATATTAGTGAAAAAATATGTAAACCTCAAATTGGAATTAATAAAAAATTATGACACTAAAAAAAAGCATTATCGCACATGCAAAATTCTTCGTGGGAATGGGAATGATCTAACAAATTCTAACCCCCCGTGCACGGCAATGGCACTGAGGACCACTGCCCGGATTGATAATCTTTATTAAGTGGTAGTGGCCCTAGTCTGGATATAAAGATCAACCAATACACGGATTCCTCATGGCTTTTCAAAGGGGAATAAAGGGGGCCTGCTCTTATAATTAAAAATGACCTCCCTTCTGTCAGAAGTCGTTCTAAAATATCAAAAGGGAACTTCCACTAATAATTAAGGTAAGTAGACATCCTTCACGATTGAAGAGGAGGAGTTTGATAATAATCATTATGTAATTTGAATAATGCTAGAGATACAAATTATTTTATAAAAAAATTTACAAACTGCTAATGTGATGAATGATTATTGATAAATGAAAAAGTGATATTAATGGTGGATCTAGATGAAAATCAATAAGAGCTTGGCCACATCAACATTTTGCATAAATGTTGTAAAATAATTTATAGCCATAGCATCACTCATGTAATTTAGGAGAATATAATTTAGAAGTTAAGACAAAATGTTGATGTAACAAACTTGCACAAAATATCTAATTATGGAAGGATAAAAATGTTTATGACAATATAAATTTGAAATACTCATTATGAAATTCGATGTCGATGTGAAAAGAATGTAATTCAAAGCAAAGGGAAGAGTGCAAATATCCATGAGTTTACTGTGAATTGGCTTCGATTTGATTTTGCTACAAAAATGAAGGAGTTCCAAGAACACCAAGTTCTTTGAATTTGTTGATCTTCACATCTTAAAAGGGAAAAACATAGGAAACATATTGTCATGAACTAAGCCAAAATTACAATCGAAGGGAGGCGGAGTATGAACAAAAAAAAAAATCATGAAATTCCAAACTAGCTTCCATTTAGTCTTAACATACCATCAACAAATCAAAAGACACAAATAATTTTTTTTTAATACATCAATATATCAATCAATATATATATATATATATATATATATATATATATATAAAAGCAAAGACCTCATGTGAGAGAGCATAAAGTTCTGCCAAGTGGCACATTTGTTGAGTGTCTCTCATTTAGGCTTCCACCTCATCAAAGTTTAAATTTATGTAAAACTTTTAATTCATTGAATATGTCAATGAAGTGAATACACATTAATTATCTATAAGTATACACTAATTATATATATATATATATATATATATATAAGAATTTTATATGGTTTTAAATATATTTATATATATATATATATATATATATAAGAAAGAAAAAACATCACGTGAGAGACCATGCGATTCTGTCATGTGACGCTTTGTAAGAGTAATTTTTTATTTAGCTTTACACCTCAACTTCTTTACATATTTGGATTATAATAAAATTTTATTAATAGGATATCACTATTTTCACTGAGTGTTTAACTTACCATTATCATACTTCAATAACATAAACATGACATCATAAATTTTAGATGATATTTCTATTAGCCAACTAAATATTTACATTTTTCTCCCAAAAAAAATAAATAAATAAACATTTACATGAAATTACAAATTTTTTATGCTAACTTCAAGCCAATGTAGAAACAAAAATTATGATTAAAAATTTCAGCAAAAAAAATAAATGATTAAACAAACAATCAACTTATTACACCACTTTCTCAACAAAAAAAAAAAAAAAAAAAAAAAACCAACAACAACATATATTACACCACATAATAACTAATTTCTAATTTATGTAACTTTTCTCTATACTTTAAATTCTCCATCCCCTTATTTTTGTATTACATCATTAATTTAACAAAAATCTCTTCATGTTATTACAACATTACTTCATGTTATTACTTTAAAATATTTTGGATATTCTATATAAGTTTTTCACATAACAGCTTAAAGCATTATCTGCGCATCGTGCGGGACCATAGCTAGTTACAATTAATGCGCACAATTATATATCAAAAAGAAATTTGACAATTTTTTTTTTTTAAATCTTGAGGATCATCTATGATTAATTCCATATACTAAATATTGCAACAATTTCCCCTTTAATGTAGAAAATCAAAAAGTTCATAAAAAATCATCTCAAATTTTGTTGCAAATAGTGATGAAACCAAGATCTGAGTTTTAGGGGTAAAATTTGCTCACACGCACACACATGCCCATATACACACACACTCTCTTGAAAAATGTCATTCATTAGTGATAAATTAATATATAAAAAACTCACATAGATAACAACAACAACAACAACAACAACAATAATAATAATAATAAAGATAATAATATAAATAAAGATAATAACAATAAAGATAAAGATAAAGACAATGATAATGATAATAATAATAATAATAACAACTCAACACAATATCTTTTTATAAAATATCAAAACAAAACCATTGAACAATTACTAGTAAATTACCCATGAGATGCACAGATAATGTTGTAAAGTTTTATGTAAAATGGTTTTAGAGAATATTGTATGTGTATTACAGCATAATTGTTATAAAACTTTATTGGTAATGAGTTTATCGTAAAAAGTAAAAATTATAAATTGCACACATATATCCATTATAATTATTCAATTGAAGTAATAAGAAATATTGATTAAAAAAAAAAAAAACAACTTTGAAGGAATATTATAGAATAAAATTTTATATAGAATATGTCTTTCTATTTCTACTTAATTATAAAACAAAATACACATCCCAAACACCCACAATCAATAGCATAATTTACAAAACTCACAAATACACAATGTCCGATTTTAACATCAAAATCGTAATTGTCATTGTTACTCAATATAAAATGCAAGGCCCCCTACTTTGGTTGTATCCAACTCATACGGGTTAGGATTAGATGAAACAACAATTAATGTTAGAGCTAAATAGGTGTCGTTGAAATATTGAAGGTAAAAGACATCGTTTTTGGTCTGTGTGTATTTGACATGGGATGACACGAATGGCTACAAGTAGGTATATATAAAGGGTAGAAGTGCAAGAGGTGAAAATGCTGAATTAAAATGCAAAAAGTTTTCATTACCCATTGTTCTATGATCTCTTCTGCCACTGCTACTTCCCCTGGAACTTCATCATCCAGCGAGAATTCTTCCTCTCCCAAAAACTGTGCCAACATATCCGTTATAGCCTGACTTTTCACCGCCTTAAGAAGTCATACTGTGACAATTGTAGCAACCATTGGGATAGTCTGCCAGAGAGGATTGGTTATTGCAACAAAGTTTTGATAGTGTGGGACTTGGTCATCAGCTATACTTTATAAGTTAGGAAATAATGGCGCATTCTCTGGGAGGCATACACAATGGCCAGGCACGCCCTCTCTGCTCTTGGATAGCGAGTTTCCGCATCTTTTAAAGCGCGGCTGGTGTAGTACACTGGTTGTTCCATGCCACCTCCATCTTCTTGGGCGATCAGCGCCCCCGTGGCATATGAGCTAGTGGCTAGATAGAGCAATAATGGCTTTTTGCGGACTGGGGCTTGCACGGTGGAAAGGTTCACCATAATCTGCTGTAGCCTTTTAAAGGCTGCCCACTGTGCTTCTCCCCAGTCAAAGCTTTCCCCTTTCTTGAGCAGTTTGGTGAAGGCGAACGTGATTGATGCCAATCCGGGGATGAATCTTCGGATATATGAGACTTTTCCTAAGAAGCTCTTTAACTCCTTCACCATGGCTGGCGGCTTCATAGTTGCTATGGCTGTGGCCTAGGTAGGATCCACATCTATTCCCCTGCTATGAACCAAAAAGCCCAAAAATTTTCCTGAGGACACCCCAAATGCACACTTAAGGGGATTCATTCTCAACTTGAAGGCCCTACACCTTTCAAACACCTTCTTTAACGCATAGAAGTGCTCTTCTCTTTTCTTTAACTTCACCACTATGACATCCACATAATCCTCCAACTCCTTATACATCATGTCGTGAAATATGGCTGTCATTGTCCGTTGATAAGTTGCACCCGCATTTTTCAACCCGAATGGCATTATCGTGTAATAAAAATTGCCTATGGGTGTTCTGAAGGAAATTTTCTCATCATCCCTTGGTGCCATCTTGATTTGATTATATCCGCTAAATCCATCCATAAATGAGAACATAGCATTTCCTGCCGCAGAGTCTATTAACAAGTCCATGTTTGGCAATTGGAACTCATCCTTTGGGCAAGCCTTGTTGAGGTTTCTGAAAGCCACACAGCACCTTATCTGCCCGTTCTTCTTTTTCACTGGCACTATATTGGATAGCCAGCGTGGGTGTTGGATGGGTTTAATAAATCTTACGGCCAACAACTTCTGCACCTCCCTTACTATTTGCCATTCTATTTCTGTGTGGAATACCCTGGCAAGCTGAGCTACTGGCATAGCCTCTGGGTCAACATTCAGTGCTTGCACTTCTAGCCCCGGATCAAGCCTTGGCATTTCACTGTAGTCCCATGCGAAAACATCTTTGAATTCTTTTAGCAATTGTACTAATTCTGACTTTTCCCTTTCCGTCAAACTTAAACTAACTGAAATAGGCCTTGGTTCCTGTGAGTTAGACCCCAGGTTAACCTCCTCCAATTCTTCCTCTGCCATAATCTAAGGGTCCTTTTCTACCATAATTTCTTCATCATTTTCTTCATTACTTTTCTCTTCTGAACTATCTTGAACTGCGCAACACACTAGACTCTTTTACTACCACTCTTGCCTGGGGCCCGTTTGTGTCTCACTCGTGGGCCCCACACACCTTCATAACTTGTAGATAATCCTGCCATCAGGACTTCAAACCCTAACGCATTGCGGTGCGTTTTCTGATCCTGCGGCAGGTGCTACTTTTCTTTTCTTCTTTCAAGCTAACAACTCCCTCAGATCAGGCTCTGGATTGCTCTGAATGTCTTCCCACTTAGGTACGAAGGTACCAAGTGGCCTTGCTAATGAACTTTCTCCGAATGACGCTCACTGATCGTAGAATATGGTTTCCACGAGATGGGCTTCTGCTTGTTCAAATGGCGACGGGTTCACCGTTATGCGTATCATCTTACCATTTAACCTTCCTTTTACACACTGGTGATAGGTGGATGGGACTAACCGGTGCTTGTGTAACTAGGGTCTCCCTAGCAGCACATGGTATGAGACTTCTGTCTTTACTACGTGGAATCGAGCTAGGGAAGCTATAGGGCCTACTTTTAACCATAGCTGAATGTGTCCCACAGTATACTCTCCCTTTCCACCAAAGCCTGTTACCTCCATTGGGCATCCCTGTATTTTTCTTTCCGAAATTCCTACCGCTTATAAAGTGTTCAATGGGATGAGATTCACAGAGGTGCCTGTGTCCAGCAAGGCTCTCTTTATGAGGATTTGATTTATGGATGTCGCTAAATAAAGTGGCCTCCTATGGTCTAGGTATCCTACTTCCATGTCCTCATTGCTAAAGGTGATCTCACTTGATTCTTATAAGAGGGCCCTGTCCCCTGTACTTTCTGCAGTCAAGCATTCTAACCCTGCTCCGGAGGCGATACTCACCAAAGCCTCTATGGCTACCTTTCGTTCCCTCATAGTGAGCCCCAGTTGATCGAACAAATTTTTAAACTTGGTACTTTGCTGTAAAGTGGTGATAGCCACAGTGGGTAGAGCTAGGCTCTCCTCCACATCCTCTCCTGGGTCTGCACAAATCACGACCACTGCTACACCCTTCCCTTTGTGGTTTGGGAGTGGGTTTCTTTGAACTTTTGGCTGGGACAACTCTAGGGTCCCTTCCTTGATCCTACGGTGTATCAGTCTGTGGAGTGCCCAACATTCTGCAATAGGATGTTGCACATAGTTGTGTAAGCGGCAGAAGCATAGGTCCCTTCGTTCTTTGTCCGTGGGCTCTCTCGAGACCTAATTGGGTTTAAAGACCCCATCCGCTATCCATTTATCCAGCAGCACGTCTAGCTCCTTTGGAGTGCACGGTTTGGGTGGGGGAGTGTCATATTTCTTCCCTTCTGTCTTCCTTCTTCGCTTGCCAGTAGTCACCGTCATCGCCTGCGAAACATTTCTTTTGTCAGTGCTTGGCCTCACTGACTGGGCTGTCTTTCTGGCCTTTTGTAATAACTATGCGAACTGGGAGATGTCCAAGTTTTCTAGGACTGCTCTATATTCCCGTATCATGTTAGTCAGACACATTTCTACCAAGGTCCTTTCTTTACAATGGTCATAGCAGTCAAGTGCTACGTCCCTGAATCTCTTTATGTATTCCATCAAATCTTCGCAGTTCCTTTGTTTGGTTGCTTGTAAGGTCGCAAGTGTTACTGTTTCCTCTCCGTGGAAGTACTTAGTACAAAACACATCCACCACGTCATCCCAAGTCAGGATGGATCCTAGCTTTAGGCCAATGTACCAGGTATATGCTCCGTCACACAGGGATTTAGAAAATTCCCGCAGACATAAGTTCTCGTCTGCCGCATAAGGACCAAGGGTATCTATGAACTTGCTTACATGCTCAACAGCACTTCCTCTCCTGCCATCGTATTGGGCGAAAGCCCGTGGCTCGTACCTTTCATGGTATGGCTTACTGAGCACCTTTAGTGGGTATGGGGGTCTGCGTGCATAAAACCTTTCTTTAGGCGCTCTAGCCCTGTCCTGCTCGAGGAGGGCTGCTACTTCTGCCATGGTGATGAAGCGTTGTTCTGCGTTCTGAGGGGCCGGTGTTTCCTTCTTGTCTGTTGCATGCTCTGGGACATGCTGGCTTCCCTTCTCTTTCGTCTTGTCTGCCTTCAGTTAACAGATTTCTTCCATCATTTGTTGCTGAGAATGTTGTAGCGACTACAGCACTTCAATGAAAGTATTGGCATTGTCTGCGAGAATCCTTGGCGGTGGCTGGGGACCAGCCCCCATTCCGTTAGCGCCTTCTGTTTGGTTAGGCTGCTGTTGGTGAGGCATAGTTGGCCTGGACTCTGCTTGTGATGGCACGACACTCATGTTTCGTGTCGTTCTACACTTTTGTGGCATTATTTGCGAGGGATCTCGTGTTTTGTCCCTATCTATTTTCCCAACTCCCCAGTGGAGTCGCCAATTGTAAGGTGGTGGGCCTGGATCGGAATATTAGGCTACTTTCTGCTGTACTAGGCCCGAGTTATTTCTAAGTAAAGGAGTCAAGACCGGCCCAATTGGAGCACACCTTGACCCGACTTGTGCACAAACCACACCACGTCTGCCAAAATCTTTTTCATAAACTCACAGCAGGCAGAATCACTGTTAAGAGGTTATGGCAGGCAGATATAATATAGATAATATAAAGAGAGTACAATCACTATTTTTGCCACAATAAGTAAAGTAAATGACTTAAAAGGCCTCACGCTCAAAGATTAAAACTTAAACAACGAGGTAGATCGGGGTTAGTAGAATCAAAGGAATGGGTCTGCCACACCAAGTATTACCATGGGGCTCTAACCAGGGAAGGGAAAAACTGCTCCCTCAACACAAGTAACTTCAGAGGAGAAATTAGTTGCTTTGAGTGGCCAGCCCTAAATGGTGTATGCCCGAGTATAAACCATTTGCCTCTAATAGAAGGCAAGGCTATTGAGGGAGAGAGGGGGTTAACCCATTTAGGTGCATGCCTGCCATAAAAAATAAAAAATAAAAAATAAAACGCTCTGTTTTTCTCTGTTTTTCTTTCTTTTAATTCTTTTTTTTTCTTTTTCTTTTTCTCCTCCCTTTCCTTTTTTGTACACAGCTACGAGTCCCTTGTATAAAGCCCACCGTGACCGATTTTACTATTCTAGCCCCTTAACGGCCCTTGTCTGATAGGGGAGCCTTTTGCCGACCACTTACCGAGTCAATGGTTCTGACTACCACCAATGGCCTGTGACTTTCAGACAACAAAGGTTCCTTTTCTACTCGTCCAGTGTGTACCTTTTCCCTCTCGATCTCTCATGGCATGCACCCAGTGGTTCTTACCCACCCTTGCCTTTTTTGGGTGGCATGTCATCCCAGCAAGACTGTGCCCACCGAAAGAGCCTGAGCAAGAACCACAAGAATGGGTTTCCACTCCTCTCCCCACTGCCAGACCGTGCCCTCACCCATGACCTCACCCTTTCCCATAATGGCTGGGTACAAGCTGGTGATGCCTAGGTCATACGTGTGCTTTACCTTCTTGTTGTTTTATACGTTTGCCGAGATTTGAAAATGGGTGTGCATATCCTGCCATTCGCTTTTTGGCTTCTTCTGGTGTGGGTTGCATCTCCGAAAGGCCAATGTTTATGACTCGTCCCTTTCTCGAGGGGTTGGGCCTTGTTGGATCATTAGGCCTCCCCTTAGTTTAGGTGTTTGCTTCGTGGCTTAGCGTTTCCTGCCATACTAGATTGTTGTCCCTGTTGTTTAATTTAATCCTGTTGGGCCCTTTTGGGCTTGCCGTATGTTTTCTTCTCAGTAGCCCAGTATACTTACTAGGCCTTTTCTTTCACTGCTTTCGGGCTCCAATGTCCCTTTTCTCTTTTGGGCATCCTTGGCCCATTTTTTTTCAACTCTACTTTACCCATGGGCTTTTGCTAACTCATTTTGGGCTTCCTTGGTCCAATCACTCCAAACTTGAGGCTCATGGATTTTTCCATTAGCCTCTTTTTTTCTTTGTTTACATTGCATTAGGCCCGCTATGGCCCATTATCACTTTTCTTCATACTTCCCATAGGTTTGTTTCTTTTCTCTTTCCAGGCTTATTCAAGCCCGTTTGCTTCTTCTGGACCCATCTCATGGACCCGTGAGCCATTCACTCCTGCCATGACTTCTGTTTGCTATTTCTTTAGGCCTTTTGTCTTGCTGGGCTTTGTCAAAAAATGAGCCTCAACAATTATATAATACAAAAATATGTAACAAATTTTTATGTGCAAAAAAATTAATAAAAATATGTGACAAATTTTTAAGACATCATCTTATTTTCTTTATTTTATATCCTTTAAAATAATTAATAAAAAAAATTTACGGTTTATAAGATATTTTTTATATACATAGACAAAAATAAAAGTAAAAATTGCACAAAGTGACTTTTTTCCCTTCTTTGTCTTGATTGGTTCCTTCCTAGTGCCCGAGCACCTATATAATACTCACCCGTTTTAGCTATTAAGAAAATGGATTTTATTATTAGATACCTTAGAGACATTTGTTTGTAAATTATTCTAGAAAAGTTTCTAAGAAAAAAAAAACTAATTTTTAGACAATTTTTTTAATTTTCCATAAAAGTGGTATCAAAATTTTTCTAAAATAAATCATTAAAAAATGCCCTAAGAATACTTGTTAACTAGACCCAATTTTTTTTAAAAAAATGAATCAAAATTGGTTTCAGTCTTCTAAATTTATTTTTGTTCAATTAAGTCTTTTAAATTTCAAGTTCATTTAATTAAGGTCTTTCTACTCAATTTTGAGTGTACAATTTTTTTTTTCAAAATTTTAAAATTAAAAAAATTTAATTAATTATTAGAAACTGTAGGGATGTTAGGCCCAGAAGTTTATTATATATTTGTACATTGGGCCTATGGCCCAAGTCGAGGATAAGGACTATTCCGAGGAGGAGGAATCTCCGTCATAGGAGACCATGTTAGCAAATAAAATAGTTAGTTTTGGCTACAAAGGTTCAACAGGATATTAACCGAGGATAAATGTCTCCTTGGCAGACTAAAGCCGAGGTAAGAAGAAATGGCTTACTAATGTAAGAGAACCTCCCAAGAAGTTCTGTCGGTATAAATAGCCATTGCAGGGGCGTTGGACAGGGAGAAGTCCTAAGATATCTTAGGAAGAAAGCTGTCACCACCTCATTTAATGTTCTGCAGCTAGCTTCCTGGCTACATTAATGTGGAGAGGACCTCTGAACAGTATAGAATTAGCTACCCCAAGGCCTACAAAGACCAAAGAGGATGTCTGATGGGACAAACACTCAAGTGGTGACTCAAGTGATCAACAATCGTAGGATCCAGATGCTTTAGAAGGAACTATATAAGGACAGAGACCCTCCATGAAAGAAAAACCGGAATTTAGAAGAGAAAAACATTGTAGCATTAATGAATCAAACGTGTAACCTAATTTGAGAGTAATATACATGAGTAGATCAACTTGGATCATGCCGAGGATGATTTTTCTTCAATACAACCCTATCTCTTTGTATTATCTTGTCATCTGAACCTATTCTTTAGTTGGTTTGATCAACTAAAGCCCAGTTTTCCAACTCATTCTCTACAAATTTATTATTTTGGGCTTTTTAGATCTAAATCCACCCATGTAGTGGATTAGGAATTCAAATCTGGCCCTTACAGAAACTATTTTCAAAAAATATTTTTTAAATAAAATTCAAGAAAATTGATAGAATAAACTTACCTTAGAGTCCTTAATTGAAGAAAAGTTAAGAGTACTTTTTTATTGCTGAAAAAGGTTAAAGAGTACTTTAAATAGGTTGTGTAAACGGTAAACCTTCAATTTATTCATTTTAAAATGAGGCGGTTTTACTGACTTAATTCCAGTACCTTCATTTCTTATCTTTCTTTTAAATCCTAGCCTTTAGTGAGATTCCTTCAATCAATCCTGTCTTCAAAAGCCGTGGGTAATGGGTAATGAGTAAAGGGGGAAAGTGAACGGTAGAACCTCACTTCAGCCATAAGCACCGAAAAAGAGAAAAAACTAAAACAGAAAGAGAGATGGAGTGCTGCAGGATCCAACTCTTTGGCCATAGTAAGCATCGTTTACAAAAGTCCAATCCATTTTATAAAATATGCGCTGCGTGTCGGAAATTTGGCGATGGCGACGTCTATTGTTGCTACGATTGTCAGCATTATTTTCACGAATCATGTGCCAAGGTAGAGGATGAGATTATACACTTCCACCATTCATTTCACTTTCTAAAGCTGCACCGTATTGCAGATGATAGGACTCTCTATTGCGATATGTGTGGAATACGTTGTCTGGGCTTCCGCTACAGCTGCACTGACTGCGATTTGAAAATGGATATTAAATGTGGACTCAAATCAGAGATTCGGTTACCAATTCACGACCACAAGCTAAAGCCACAGGTTAGTGATACTGACACTGAACCATCATTTTTTTGCGATTTCTGTCATACTAGATGTTACAGTCATCGAGGACGGAGCTTACATTGTGAGGAGGAATATTGTAATTTCAAGACCGATCTTGACTGTGCGCGAATGCTTATGAACTCTAAGTTCAACCCCATTCAACATGTCAGCCACGAGCATTGGTTGATATATGATGATTGTATAAAAGCTAGGGATAGAAAGTACTGTGCAGCGTGCAGAAAAGTGTGCGACGGTGCTACCTATTTTTGCAAGCCATGTTATTTCTTCCTTCACGAATCATGCGCCATGTATCCGACAGAAATCAATCTTTCCTTGCATTCAGATCATCCTCTTATGCTAAGCACTAGGAAAGAGAGGGAACGCTGCGATTTCTGCAACCTTATATGCCAAGCCTTAACCTTCCGCTGTGACTTGTGCAATTTCAAGATTGATTATTTATGCGCCCGTACGCTCATCAAACTCCCTGAACTTCAAAAGATTGATCATTTCAGCCACTCCCATTCCCTGTTCCTCCACAAAAGCAATCTACTCAGTGGTACTGGTAATGCTAACTGCTATGCGTGCTGGGAACAACTCTCATCCTCTAGTCGATTCTACGAATGCTCTGATTGTGCTTTCTATCTCCATGAATCATGCAGTCGAGATCTCATCGAACATTATAGACACTACAAGCACATTCAAAACCACTTTCACAGCCATCCATTGGAAATCGTTTACTATGATAGAAATGTCCCTGGCGTTGTTTGTTGTACTTTATGCCGTAAATGTTGCCTCGGGCCTACCTACGTTTGCTTCCTGTGCAAGTTGTTCCTGCATGAGTCCTGTCTAGAGCTCCTGGGAACAAATATAATGAGTCAAAATTCCTTCCATAAGCATCCACTGATAATCGCTGAAAATAAGGTTAATGATTCTACTAGCTCTTTCTTTATGAATAATGATTTTCCTAGTTGCTCTGCTTGCGGTGAACCTTGCTTTGGAAAATCCTTTGCTTGCTCGAGATGCGAGTTCTTAATCCACGAATTATGTCTTCAACTGCCCCATGAGATTCAGCATTTCTTCCACCCATGCCCTCTGTCTCTACAACAGGGGACTACAAACTTTACATGCAGAGCCTGTGAAAAAAGTCACTCCCTGCAGTTTGCATACCACTGTAATAGATGCCACTTTTTCCTTGATGTGAAATGTGCGCTAATGTTCATTGAAAATTTTGAAGGCCAAAACTGCATTCTAAGTTACTACCACCGTCACCCCTTGATCCTCTTTAACAAGGAAAGGAATGATCATGTAGTTTCCTGCAATGTATGCAATCAAGTCATCTCTGGTGAAATATACGGTTGCATCCAATGTGATATCTATCTCCACAGATCATGTGCTGCAGCACCACGAAAGATTGAACATCCTCTTCACCCAGAGCACACTCTCAATTTGTTTTTTGATGGAAACATGTTGTGCACTCTCTCAATTTTAAAATCCTTGGATAAGAAGGGGAAAGTGAAATATTTGAGGCGCAAGCATTTCTCAATCCACGATGACAAGGAGAATGAAGTTTGCTGTGGTGTATGTGAGAAACACGTTTGTGGTCCATCATATGAATGCATTAGATGCAAATTCTTCATCCATCAAGATTGTATTGAACCTATAGAAGAGGTGCAACATCATTTTCAACCACATGTCAATGATAGTCTAATTGGCGTATCAAGAAAAACTCATCCTAGAAAAAAATTTACATGTGATGCTTGTTCTTGCAAGAGTTGCTTTGGTTTTTCCTATCGTTGTGAAGAATGCAGCTTTATGTTGGATGCTAATTGCGCTTCATTAAAGCCTTCGACAAAGTATAAAGATCACAAGCATCTCCTTACTTTCTTCGAGAAAGTGTATGATGACCCTCAGTGTGAAGTTTGCAACACTAACTACTCTGATGTCTCGTATTTGCGATGTGTAGAGTGTGACTTCAATATCCATCTCTTGTGTGTTCCACTGCCGAGTACCATTAAGCATAAATGTCATATCGATCCCCTTTACCTTAGAGATTATTTTGTGGAAGATTATTCAGGTGAGTACTATTGTGATGCTTGTGAAAACAGTAGAGACCCACGGGAAAGTGTTTATCACTGTGCAGGATGCGGTAACTATGTGGCACATATCAATTGTGTGATTGATGAGGTACGTCCAAATTCACTATCTTATATAAATTCATTATTCCTTCAATGCGATTCATTTTTTTGGGGTTTTTTTTTTTTTATTAACTTGGATAAAATGCAAACAGCGTACAGATTCATACCATTCATTGGTTAGTGTATAATTTACCTTTGGGTGCGGCTTCTGATGTTTTGATAATGAATGATGAAAGTATAATATTTTTTACCAATCTAATAATTTTTAGAAAATTCATTTGAGAAAATTGATTTTGAAAGGGTGTGCGTTTCGAAATTAAGGTCTGCCAATGAAGTATGCAAAATAATTCCATTAAAGATTTGGGCAAGGCCAAGGATGAATTAAGCAAAAAAAAAAAACTTTTTTTTTCAATCTTTTAAATGGTAGATATGATCATAAGGCCTACTTTAACATACCCTTCTTGTTTCATCCCTCACCAATTAACTCAAAAGTTAAAAGTATTCATGGAGACAATGATTTCTTTAAAGGACAATAAATAATTGCTAATTATGTTTTAGTATTGTGGGCATAGTTGTGAGTATAGTATGATCAACGATACATATCGTGCGATATGTATTGCATCGAATGAAAAAAGTACCATATTGTAGGTACATACTGATCATGTTCATGAATCGTATGACACATAAATGTGTGTCATATGAATTATATCATATCATATTAATCATACGTATCAGATGATACACAGACACGTGAATTTAAACTAGGATTTTTTGTTAAAATTTGTGCTTTGACTTAGTCCATCAAGGGCTGAAGTTTCAATTTTTAACATTGATAGACCTTACATTCCTTGATATGCATCTTGAGCTTGATTTTCATCCCTTTCCAATAGAAATCCTGATTGGCTTTGTGCAAGGACTTAAGGTAACTAAAATGACCAGCCAAAGGGCAATTGTTAACATGGTTGATAGGGCTGTCCACGGGTCGGGCCGGGTCGGTTTTGGGCCCAAACCGAACTCGACCCGATTGGATCGGGTTACTGAATTTCAGAACCGAATTCGACCGAATATTCGGGTCGGATCCGACATTCCGGGTTATCGGTTCTCCGGGTCGGAGTCATCGGTTTGACGGGTTTGGGCCTCAGATTGGGCTGGACATTTTTACATAGTTACAATTTTAAAAGTTTCATTTTTTTGGGCCTTTTTAGCCCAAATTACACTGTTTGACAACCTTTTTACCCCATTGATTTTAGATTATTTGAATTCCATATATTTCAAATTGGGCCTCATTTTACTTAATTTATTGGGCCTTCAATCAGAACATATCTAAAAGGCCCGAAAAAGGGCTATTCCTTATCACCTGTGATTAAAAGTTAAAACAACATACCAAAATCCCTTTTTTTTTAAATCACCTGTGATCTGAAACAAGATGCTACTATCAACCCAAATACATAATTTTCCCACATTATCCACAAGAAAATAAACACAACAAATAACATGTAATCTGTTGCTCAAAAACATATAGCAATAATGATATGTAATCTGTTAAGTGTTAAGCAGTAAGTTGCTCAACACCTATAAAACCTGCCATCCACAACAATCAATATTTCCAGCAACAAATAAATCACAACAGATAATATACTTAGTAACATAGAGGCAGTTACTGCAAGTTTTTTAGGCAGTAACCCATAAGGCAGAAAGCTTGGTAGTTATACAATGTTCCAAGCAATATAATTAGTTACAACAACCAAATACCATAGGTATTTCAAAAAAATAGCTTTTCCAAAGCATTGAATGACTACTCTATAGTTTATAAGTCGATGACTAATAGAAAAGAAAACCTATGAACTAAGATTTCTTTTCTATAAGTATTGACAAATGAGTATTGTTACAAGATAGAAAAGCAATATGTTCAAAAAAGCTTCCAGAATATTCCCAAAATGCTGCCTTCTTTACAAAATGCTGCCTTCTTTACAAAATAAATTACTATCCTCCTACAATAGACAAAAAAATATTCAACAAACATTACATTAGTACCAATAACAAAACCAACTAGTAAGGAAACCAAGTTTATAATAGTAGGGGGCTGAAGGCAGAATCATACCAAGTCAGTGTTTAATCATCAATGCTGATTAAGGGTCGCTTGCCTGAAGTGGAGCCCTTGCTTGAGCTGGTATTTGCTGTTGCACTTGCTGTTGGTTGTTGATTTAAAGCTAAAAAAGAATAGGAAATAAGCACAACAGATTAAATTTTTCTTGAATACATGAAACATTCAATAAAATTAATAGACTAAATTTCAGAATTTAAACATATTACCTAAGTCAAGTAATTCCTCCTCCAATGCCTCCACATCATCCCTTGACTGGCGATGAGAAATTGGAACTATGGCTTGAAGCCAATTTTGTGAACATACAAGATTTTGAACCATTAAAGGAGACAGTGAACTTCGAAATGGATCAACAATTCGACCTCCAGTGCTAAATGCTGCCTCAGATGCAACAGTGGAAACTGGCACAGCCAGCACATCCTTAGCAACTTTAGATAACACTTCGTACCTATTACAATTGTTCCTCCACCACTCCAATATTTCAAAATTCACATCCTTTCTACCATCACAGTTTTCAGCCAAATACTTCTCAAGCTCATTACTACAACCTACAGATTGCTCAACTTGCAAAAAACGTTCATATCGCGAGTGAACCATTACATATGGATCACTAGTATCACTTTCCAATTCTGCCCTCTCACTCCCACTTTGTTCTTGCACATTTGGTGAATGAATAGAAGTGTAAAAATTATACAACCTATACAAAAGATCTTTCACCTTATCAACCATAACTTCTACAACTACATTCCCATAAATTTCAGAAAATGAAAACTTCAAAAACCTCAATTTTTTTCGTGGATCAAGAACTACAGCCACATACAAAAGAGGATTAATTTTCTCCCCTTCCCCCCAATACTTCTCAAACTTAGTTTGCATGTTTGTGGCTGTGCTTTTCAAAAGAGTGTTTTGGGATTTAACTAAATTGGAAATACTTTCCTGAATAACAAAGATCTCATCATAGAAGGCATTTGAAGTAACATACAAAAAACCAGAAAATTTCTTCGTTGCATTATAAAAAAGCCTTAAGAAAGTCACAAAAGCCCTACAATTTTGAAAATCAGTCATACACGGAGACCCCAAACCACCACCATCTTCCTTGGTCCTAAAGTACGACGAATAACCATCATCTTCAAAATCCATACGAAGGAACACTTTCTCAAATTTTTCAGCAGTTTCTAACATGATATAGGTTGAGTTCCACCTAGTAGGTACATCTAGACTAAGAAGACTCTTGGACTCCATGCCTAACCTCTCCATAAAACTCCTAAAAGTTTGACTTCTATTGGGTGAGGACTTCACATACCTCACAGCTTCACGCACCTTAGCAACAGATGCATCTATCTCTTTCAAACCCTCCCCCACAATGAGATTTAGTATATGGGCACAACACCTCATGTGCATATACTCATTTCCTAAAACTGTCCCATTCCAATCTTTAGTCACCCTTTGCAAAAATTTAATTGTTGTTAAATTTGAGCTAGCATTATCTACTGTCAAGGTGAATATCCCATCAATACCCCACTCACGCAATGACATCTCAATCTTTCTACCTATAGTCTCCCCCTTGTGGTCTTCAACTTGACAAAAATTTAAAATTCTCTTATGCAATTTCCAAGCATCATCAATAAAGTGACATGTGAGACACATATAATTTAGATTTTGAATAGTAGTCCATGTGTCCGTAGTGAGACACACCCTACAACCCTTCAAGGATTTCCTTAGCTTGTCTCTCTCACTATTATAAATGCCTATCACATCTCTAGCCACAGTTTGACGAGATGGGATATCCTTTAATCGAAGCTTAGGTTGTAAAGTAGTTACATATTTCTTAAACCCATACCCCTCAACATACCTAAAAGGCAACTCATCAATTATAATCATTTCGGCCAATGCCTTTCTAGAAGCCTCAACAGAAAAGGATGTTGACACAAGGTGGAATCCGTCTTGTCCATCCTTTTTGGGTTCAAAAGCTAATGTTTTCTGCCCTTTAACTAGATCAGATCTATTTGGGTTCTTAGGACATATTGGCACATGGGCTAACAAATTACTAGTACCAGAAGTCTTACTACCAGCATTATACGTTTTTTGACAATAATTGCAAATAGCCTTAGTTTTACTAGTATCACCCTCACCTATCTTTACTTTTTCAAAGTGACCCCAAACAACAGACTTTTTCCTACCACTACAAGTACCACTAACAGGGGCTGTCATACTCACTTGGCATGGTGGAATTGGGGGCAACTCAGAAGCAGCAGCTGCTTCAGATTGGGTAGCAGCAGAAGCTTGGGTAGCAGCAGAAGCTTCAACTTGGGTGGGAATAGCACCATCATCTTCTGTAGCAGCTGGTGTTTGGATAAAGGGTTCATTAGTGGGGGTTTCCATGACCTAAAGAAACAAAGATACGTATTAGCAAACTAGTGTAACAAGTATAAATGTATAATTCATAGCTCTAATAATAAATAATAACCACACAAACCAAAAACGAAAACCAGTATCTTGCAAGATCACAGATATAATCAGAAGAGATTATTAGAAAGAAAGATCACAGAATATCATGAAATTTTTTTTTTTTTTTTAAATTCTACAATCACACTCTGCCTCCATTGAATTCTTTGTACAAACTAATAGAAAAGCAAAATCAAAAGCATCTGCAAGCCACATTAATGAACCTCTCATGAATTACATTCAATAGTTTCCCTTTCAACAATCTTATATTTATCATTTAAATTACTCTGCCCCTTTTTGTAAAAGAAGCATCAAATAATCACCAGAGTCCCTACATATTTTTTTTTACTAAACACAAATGGCATATAATATCAGTGAATGAGTTGGCACCTCAACCACATAAACCAAACATTAATAACATTAACACAAACCATAGGTAACGAGTAAAACACACATGACACAGATAGAGATAAGTCAGCATACAAGGTGATATGTCAACCACTGCAACCAAAAATGACAATATTTAAAAACTTAAACTAGAACCTATCAAAAAAAATGCAGGACACCATACCATAAACCTTAAACCCAACCATTTGAATTTCCAATAAAACAGAAGGAGGTACATTTATGATTTTGAATTATAAAAAACTTACAAAAGCCAAAGAAAACTGCAACACAACTAAACTAGGCCCAACATGTGAGTTGACATTTCTATCTAAAGGTTTAAAAAAAATGCATCAATAGAACTAGTGGTGAAAAGTAAACTTCTTGCTGCCATGTGAATTTCTTTCACTAATAAGCACAAATAATGAGGAACAACATGGCCTGTTTCAAACAAAAGATCTGTTTCCTCAACAATATAGTCACAAACATACTCATGATAGAAGGATCAAGTACATGGTCAACCATGATTCTCAACATATTAACACAAAATATTTATCAGGATCAGCCAAATGTGTTCAAGGACCTTAAACCCAGAAAACCCAACCATTTGAATTTCCATTACAACTAAACCACAAAAAACCCAGAAAACCCAACTCTCATTTCAACTAAATCCTTCCACATAAACCAAAACCCAGAATAAAAAAACACTAAAACCCCATTTTCATACACTCGAAACAAAGATCTAAAAACCCATTTTCATCATCAAATGAAAAACAAACACAAATATACAAATACAACTACAAGTATATACATATAAACATATTCAAAAAGTACCTTTAAGAAAACCGGGTTTCAAACTTTAGGCAGATAATGACACTTGGAGTCAGCTTTCAATCCTGTATAAAATTAAAACAGGATCAAAATTGATTAAAGAAAAGAACAAAGAATAGAAGTAAAATAGTT
This sequence comes from Quercus glauca, assembly GCA_023736055.1. NCBI lineage: Eukaryota > Viridiplantae > Streptophyta > Magnoliopsida > Fagales > Fagaceae > Quercus > Quercus glauca. The sequence goes on along the minus strand of CM043318.1, from coordinate 73,876,525 downwards.
AGGGTTTCTAAGTTTTTTTTAGTTAGGGTTTCATAGTATGAATCTTTGGGTTTATTTGATTTTAACATTTGATTTCCATAACAAATGAAATCAACGAGACTAACAAAAAAGAAAGATAAGAAAGAAAGAAAATTACCTTACTGACTCAGTGAAGAGTACACAGTGGCTGGGTGAGGACTAAACACCGGCGGTAGCTATGGAGAGAGTGGACAGCGGCGGCGGCGCTAGGCATTGGAGGCGGAGAGGGGAGTGGGTAACGGCATTGGAGGCGGCTAGGGTTTGTACTTTGGATTTGGAGTAACAGTTTAGACTTTATAGAGTGTGAGATTGTGAGAGTTTGAGAGAGTTTGAGAGAGCCAAGTAAAGAGGTGAGAGTTTGAGACTGAAGAAATGAAGACTGAATAGGTGAGGAAGACTGAAAAGGGGGGGAGGAGGCGTGAATGGGAAGCCATGAGTCCATGCCTAAACTCTGTCTCTGAAGTGAAAACTGAGGAGTGAAGAGACTCGTGAGAGGAAGGGAGAGATATCAGATCTTTCCCATTTCATTCACACCGTTAGATTGGCTTTTAATCTTGAGTTATAACCGTTGATTCAGAATGGATTTCGATGCTACTGTTACCGGTCATATCATGCTCAGTTAATCAGTTTTACACTCATCATCAACACCGTTAATTTTAAATTTTAATTTAAGATGGACGGCTGATATTCATTGGGATGGTGTGTGTTTTGAATCTCGGGCTGAGTGGGCATGAGCTGTCCTGGCATATGTCAAATCAGTACAGGATTTTTTTTGTTTATAAATAATTCAGTCGGTTCGATTTGAACGGGTAAAAAATATTGAAATCCGAATCCGAACCGAATTATTCGGGTTTTCTATTTGCCAATCCGTGACCGACCGTAGAGTGTATTCGGAGCCGTCCGTGGACCTTCGGTTTGGGCGGGTTCAGTCGGGCGGGTCGGTTGATCCGGGTCAATGGACACCCCTAATGGTTGAGTACCTTGGTTTTGAAAGATGAATTAGGACCAAAGTACACTATGCCCTTGTAGAGTAGGAGAACATTTTGCAGTGTAAACCCTTTCAAGTTATTACCAAGTTGCTACAGAACATAGAAGAAGGAAAATAGGCTTGCTAAGGGTCTTATAGCTCAATTGGCACCTCCTAGTGTTACCAATGAAGACGCCCAGGGTTCAAATCACACCTCTCCCATTTTAAGTATCAAATTTATCAAAGAAAATGGGCTTTGAGTGGCCCTAATGGACCCTGCATCTAGCAATTCCTTAACTATTTTTTCTATATCAGTTTATTGATAGTAACTGTACTTGCAAGGCTTTTCAAACACGGGTTGAGTGCCATTCTGATTTGATGCTTATGTCCCCTGGACAGTGGCAGCCCCACAAGAGTGTCAAAGACTTGGCAATTTCATCCAGCAACCTATTAATCTCTTCCAACTGTTGTTTCTGACCCGCTTGTACCCATCATAGTAGTCTTCAACACAAGTCCCTTCCTTGTTAAAGACTTAAAGAACTTATCTCCATCATGCATTGGGGAATTTGGGGGGTTTCAGACCTTGTAATAGAACCTGGTTTCCTATATGCAGGAACTTCAGGGTCAATTCTTGAAGTCCCATTGGATAATACCAAGAGTGCTAAGTCATTGTTTGCCTAGCAGTACAGCACATCCTTCTAATGGTGGCAAATTCAATTCTACCATGACTAAATGGCCTTGCATTATGACTTAAACATCAACACAAGCACCCTTTGTCATGATCACATCCCTATTGGCCAACCTAACTTCAAACCCTTTCTTGGATGTTATTGACAGCCCCAATGCTTCCAAGATTAATGAGTCTAGGAAGTTATGAGTGCTACCAATGTCAATGAGGATAATAGCCCACTGGCCTATAATCTTTTCTAACATTCTCTTGGTTCTTGAAGATGGGTTTCCAATTAATGCATATAATTTGATTTCAATTGCATCCACCGTTACCTCTTGTTTTGCAGTAGTAACTGCGGTCTCTACTAGTTATGCATCAATAATTTATTCTAGGTGAAACCCCTGCAAATGTTTTGAGTGAGTTTGTAGCCCTTCTATTATTTATGTCCAGGCTGCCACTTCTAATCACAATGATAACAGAACCCTTTCTTCCTTCTTTCATCCATTTAAGCTGGAGAGAGAGTGCGGACAAGAAGTTTAGGCTTAAGTTGGTCCAACCTTGTATGACCTTAAATGATCCCAAGATAGAAGGCCTACTTGAATCTTGAGAATTTTTGAAGGTTTTCCTACCAGTTAAGACTTAAGAGGTACTCCTCTTGAATTTTTGCTAATCGAAAGCTGCATTCAGATTCAGTGGGTTTAGCATTCTCACAAGAAGTCTAATCTCATCCTTTAATCCAACAAGAAAACAACTTCTGCAATTCTGACAGCCCCTTAATCCTATTTGATAGTGCTTCAAATTGCCCATTAAAAGATGCAATAGAGCTAGTCTGCCTTAGCCTTGTAAGGGCTTCCATTAGATCATCAAAGGCCGTACTTCCAAATCTTATTTGCAATGCCCTAACAAAAGCCTCCCAAGTCCCAACTGGTGAATAGGCCTTCTTCTTTAGCATCTTGAAACCACGCAAGAGTCTCCCTATCCATATGGTAAGACTGCTGTGACTGTTTCCTTATAGTGGATTTCTAACATGATTGGATCCCCAAAATGGTTTCTAAAATTGAAGAGGTTCTTCATTGGTTTTCCATTTCTTTACTAAAATCTTTGTGCTGATAGTTTACTACTTTAGATTCGGTATTTGATATTTGTGATGAATATAAATTGTATATAATATTTACTTATGCGTGGAAAATCTAGTTAAATTCTGCAATAATTTCATTGCATTAATTGCTTGGGGCCTAAATCAGAATTTTTCAAGGGGTATTAAAGCTTTTAGAACATATAGATCTCAGAAATAAGATTTTTCACAATAGATACTCAGGCAACTGTGCCCTAGGCTTGTCCATGTTTGACTCAGGCACCATGGGCTTTTTGGTGCGTTCTTGCGTAGGATGTGGATAACTCAATAGCCATAAGAAGAAATTGGAAAGAATGGTTAAAACAAATAAAACATAGATGATTAGTATGACAAGATAACCGGTCACTTGAGTCTAGTCCCCAACGAGCATAGTTCTATTACTTATTTCATCGTCTTGCTTTACCTTATTATGTTGTCTCTGTACACCAATTCATTGACTTGGCTTAATTTTACTAGGTGTTACTTTCACTAAGCGAGAAGCGTGGAGATGTGGAGTTGAGAATAGTAGATAGACACAATATTGATGAGAAGATATCAAAAAGAGGCTTGACCTTAAAAGAAATATTTAACTCTCCTAATGAAGATGAGAAAAGGGAATTCGAAGATGCAGAAGTTGCTGTTGTAGATTTGGTTGGAGAGATAATTTCTAAAGCTGACTCTGGGAATTGGGATGGTATTCTTGAAGATTTGGTAAATTCAGATGAGACATTCATACTGATTTTAAAGAATCTTAAGTATCGTAGGGGAAGGGAGGATATTTCAAGTTTGAAATTTTCGGAATTGGAGTTCGAACTTGTAAGACTCAGGAACTACATGGTCTCTCAGAACTGTGCCCATATTCTAGAGCCGTTATTTGTCAAATACAGGGATATCTGTGCAGGCTCCACTTCAGATGAGACATTCATACCCATGTTAAAGAATCGTAATCATGCTATGAGAAACGATATTTCGACATTTTTGGAATTGGAGTCAGAACTTGTAAAAGTCAGGGACTACATGGTCTCTCAGAACTGTGCCCATATTCTGGAGCCACTATTTGTCAAATACAGGGATATCTGTGCAATCTCCACTTCAGATGAGATATTCATACCCATTTTAAAGAATATTAATCATCCTATGAGAGAGGATATTTTGAATATGACATTTTTGGAATTGGAGTCAGAAGTTGTAGAAGTCAGGGACTTCATGGTCTCTCGGAACTGTGCCCCTATTCTGGAGTCCTTATTTGACAAACACGGGGATATTAGTGCAAGCTCCACTTCAAATCCAAGGACAAAGATGCGTGTCCTTAACATTGTTGGTGGGGTTGCACAAAACATGCGCAACACCATGGTTAAGGACGTCAGTCCTTATTTACTTTTCAATTGGTGGAAGAACTTTCAACTTGCGCAGCATGTTGGGTTCAATGTTCAGTTTGCCTTTGACCATTTGTATAGACTTGCGCAAGCACAGTTTCGTATGGAGCGTGAATTTAAAGCCAAATTCGAACTTTTATATTCTCAGGAGGAGATTGAGGAGCTACCAACTAAATTGGAGGAACTCAAAGATAAACAAAAGCGGCTAATACAATCTATAAAAAGAAAATCAATATTAGAGAAGGAATGCTTGTTTCAGGACATGGAATCAAGGTTGATGCCTGCAGGGATGGGTTTGCTGTGATATCAAAGTTGGATGAGGATTTTGTAAAAGCATTAGCAGGTTCTTTCTGGAATCTTCAGTTTTCTTTTTGAGATTTTATTCGCAGTTTTGTGGTCCTTCTTGTTGGTCTTGCTGGTCCTTGTTGATCTTGCTTTTCCTTCTTCAAGGTAAATTTGCATTGAGAAATATTTGCAATTAATAAATGTCTGATGTGTTTGTTCATGAATAGCTAGATCTTGAGACTATAGTATCATATAGTTCTTGAGAATTGCTTCCTGCCAAATGATTATGGGATTTTGTTGCCCTTTTGGATCTCTTTTTGAAATTCCTTCTCCATTATTTTCATACTAGTATTATGCCCGTGCGATGCACGGCTTAATTAAAAAAATATATGTATAAAATTAAAACCATAATAATAATTAGTAAGCCACATGATAAAAACACATTAATATTATGACATATATACATATATAAAGTCACTTTTGTATAAACGTAGTTTGTAATATATAAATTTTACATATTAAAATATCAAATAATGATATATAACCAGAACAATCAAAATAAATGTTACTTAAAACTCTTGCTAATCTAATTTTAAGTGAAGCAGAATTCTAAATTTCTCATAACTTAGAAAAAATATATATTTATTTATATTAAATGCTTGATTAAAGAGTTTGATTTACGATAACCTTACGTGCGAAGGGAAGTTGCTTGAGATAACCAACATTTATAATTTTAAGAAATTTTTTCCATGTTGAATGGGTGTCAGCAACATTTTTTACTCCATAAAAATGGGGAAAAGCCTTTATGCATGTTTGGTTTCGTACAACCCTTTTATAAATAATTTTCAAAATTAAATATTTACAAATCTCAATAAATTGATGTACTAAATAAATGAAAAAAAAAAAAAAAAAAAAAAAAAAAGAATGATAAAAAATTTGAGGCATAAATGTGAGATCCACATACAAAAAATAAAAAATAAAAAATAAAATAAGAGTAGCATCAAGACCTGAAGTCACTTGAAGTTTCAATGGAATAGATATAATCTTCAATGGAATCGATATAAATATATAATAGCATCTATGTGGACTTTGCACTCAGGATAACATGTTGAAGGGTAAAGTTTTAAGATCTTGAAACTTCTAAACTTGGGCTTCAAAGCTTCAAGATAATCTGTAACATAAAAATAATTTTAATTAAAGTGAATATCATAACATAATTAAAGGTAGAACATATAATTTGTTTATCAAAAGAAGAGGTAGAACATATAACCGATAGAAATTTTATGTGTTAAATATTCTCAATAAAAATAAATAAATAAATAAAAAGTGCAAGAAGCCACCAAAACTGATGGAGCTAATGTGGTTTCTGAAGAAATATAAGTAGGATTTTTTCAAGTGAAACAGTAGAAGTTTTATTCGCCTGGAACCATAAAACTTAATAAATGAATAAATGAATTAAAGCGGCAGACACATAGTTTCATCACAGAGAAATAAAAGATTTTAAAATAAAGCCTAGAGAAGAAGAAACATTCATAAATCATGATAATAAAGATAAAGATGAAAATGGCTTCAATTGATGTAAGAGTCATCGAAGTCGTCTTCGAATACGTTGTAGAAATCGGCATTGGCGAGCTTGCTGTCCATGGAGATGACGCCCTCACCGAAGATCTCGAGTGGATCAACGTCCATGGCCATAGTCGAAGGCTGGTCGTCCATGTCTGCAAAGAAGTCCATCGGCATTGCTCTCATCTCCCTCTAGGGCTTTGCTAATTTGGTTTTCTGATAAAATATCTCTCGTTTCTGTAGGTTCTAGAGGAATTATTGCAAAGCCTTATATAATGACTATAGAATTGCAAGCAGTTGCAGGAAGATCTTTTTTTTTTTCTTTTACGTTTTTTTATCTCTCTTTTTTATTTAAATTCTATGTAATTCTATTTCATTGATTTTAGGCTTGGTTAATAACATTTTAGATAAACACAACTATTATAGTTGTAAATCAAATACTACTTTTTTTCATTACTTAATTTGTTATATTTATCCAAAAAATATATATATATCTACTCTTAAAATCTAAAAATTTATTAAAATTTCTGCAATTTGGGGAAGCCACTTGACGCAACCAACGCATCTAAGCCCAACTTTTATTATATACTAGCTTTTAACCCGTGCAAATGCACGGGATTTTTATTTAAAATTTTTTATAATTTTGTTGTTGTATTTTTATAGCATCTCAAAAGTATTTTTCTTTTTTATAACATCATCAAAAGTAAATCAAATCATACTTCATCATAGTAATATATATTAACACACTTTAAATATGGGGGAAAAAATTAAACTTACAGTAGTGGAAAAACAAATACCTTTCTTCATAACATCATACAAATTTAGATTCATAGCTCAAAATAACATTTATAATCCTAAAATAAATCAAAAGTCAAATAGTTTAATCCCTTGTTTATGGACTTCATTCTTTCTCTCTTGAAAGACTTATGGGTCTAATGTTGTGAGCATCCAAGCCATTGATGATCTTTTTGCATACCTGGACATATCAGAAGTTTCAAAAAAAATATGTTAAATTGATTCCAAACAAATAACACATACAAATGCAAAATTAGTTCTACCATTTTCTTGCCCACTTATCCAATCTAACAATAGGTAAATTATCACGTTTTATATTTCCCAAATATCATCATGATTTTAATTGCCTCATTTGCAACAAACAAATGTCCTAACACCTCCAACAAACCAATTTCCTAACACCCAAACGCAAACCAACAACTACCCAAAGTATACCAACCACAAACCAACATAAATTCATTGGAAAAATGTTAATAATAATAATCAAAGAAAAACTAACCTTAGGACTATAACCGACTTAAGTAACATCTAGGATTTTTTTGGAAAGTCGAACACAAATAGATAAACCAAGATTTTGAATCATGAATTTAACAAAAAACCAAAGACATGAATTTAAAAAATGCTCATTGCCAGAAATAAATAAATAAACAATAAAAGAAATCACAAATTAGAATTCAGACTTTCAAAATACAGTAATTAAAAATACTTAATTGAATTCTACAAAGTTAATGATTGTTCACAGAGATGAAAAAATTACCAAATTATGCAACTTTGTTTTTCTTCACTAATAGCTAACGTGTCCTCTTAGTTAAACCTAACTATTAAGTTTCATTCATTGACTAAACTCACTTGGTGTAAGATCTTAATAACCTCAGCATTAGTAAATAACACTTAATAAAGTTACAGCAAAGTACCATACACTCCCTCTCACTTATATTTCAAAGATGATTTGACTTAAATCCAATTATTGTAGCCAAATCCAAATCTAACTCCAATACATAAATCCAAACATATCCAACCAAATGACTAAACATAAAAATAAAGTTATGGCATAATTTAAAAACGAATTAAAAAAAACTTTTACCTATAGCAGTTTTGGTTACATGACATATTTTCTACTTGTCTCCTCGACTTATTGAAATTTCATGATATTTAAATATCAGAAGTAATCTACAATTAGCAAAGTAAATGTAGAGATATGTTGCTGAATTACATGCTCTTTCTAATGATAACTCCATCATTGCCCAACCTTTCATTAAGCTTTGACCTATATCACATTAAGAGTAAATCCCTCTCTCCTACCCTTAGTTTCACAATGATTATAAAATTAAAACAATTATCATATAATAAGAAGTATATTACGGATTCCATACAAACAAAAAGAAACTATAAAATAAACTGATACAAACCCAAAGGAGAAAGAAGCCAATGATTTGAAATATTGACCATGGCCAATGTAGATAGTGAACACTTTAGGTAATCAGGTTAGGTACTATTGGGAGAGTTATACACATCATAAACCTTAAATTATAAACAATAAAAATAAATTTTAGAATAAAAAACAACAGCAGAATTTTATGAAACAATTTGTGAGCATATTGCTAAAATGTAGTTACCATTACCATTAGTGGAATCTTTCTAACATGGAGACCATCAATTACATACAGTTGGGTCAATGATTGGGTAGGAAATGGCAGAGTTTTTTGGAGGACTACCAACACATACTTATTTATCTTCAAAAGGCCAAAAGTGAGTGATTTGTATGACTCAATCTGTAATGACCTTTCTCTTCTAATACCAATGAATAACAGATACAGCAGCTTACTTGTCTTCCAAAACAGCAAGCATCATTATTTGATTTAAAAAATCTGATGTTCGATAACGCAGGATAATTTGATTTAAAAAATCTGATGTTCGATAACACAGTATTATCCTTCAGAGAGATTATATAAGCCATTCATATACTGAATGTGATAGGCAAAGAATGTTCATTAGTTTAGATAACTATAATTAAAATGGGCATAAGAAAAATGTTATCTTTTACCTTCAATGACTAATACATTCAAAGAACTTGAATTTGATGAGAACAGCAACAAACCCCAAAAAAATAAATCATACCAATAATAAACACGCCTATAAGACATTTATCAAACAGGTAATATGTACATGGTAAAAATCTTTTTTTTTTTTTATGGTGATGATTGCAAGCATTAGCAAAGTATCCACGACCTTCCTTCTTCAGAATTCACGAAGCTACTCCAAAGAGAAATTGTTAAACAATGGTATACCACCCTACACACGTATTTACTTTCTTAAAAAAAAATATATATATATATATATATATATATATATATATATAATAAAAATAAAAAAGAGAGGAGAAGAAGCATAAGACAGCAAAAAGAAATAAAATCTAACTTATATAGAACACAATCTCCACTGCATCCTTAAATATTGCAAGAGGCACATAACCCCATTTTCATATCCTATCATCTAATGAGAAAAAGATTAACAAATGTAAATGTAACCAAGCCTGTTATTGGATGTAACTATCAAACTAATGATTAAAAAAAAAAAAACTGTCAAACTAATAGTTCAATAGAGACAAATAGAAATGCTTATCACTGATATTGACCAATGCCAAATTCTAGTTGGTTCATTAGTCCAATTGTGGGTCACATATTTTTTTAAAGCTTCACATCAAGACTCCTAGAAATTCCTGAATCAGTTGTAGATATTTCATTAGTCACACTTCTGCATTTGTGAATAATAATAATAACACCATCAAAACTAATTGAACTTTTACTTTGCTACATTATTTTCACCAACTTAATACCCAAACAGATTCTCAACTAAAATAGAATACAACATGAAAAATCTATAAAAATCCAATACGTCATCCAATATAGCCACTTGTAATAAGCACTCCAAAGAGCAAATATACAACAAAAGACTATTAAATTACATAACTCATCCTCATTAGGAATATACCTACTTTTCTTTATACACAAATGCAAGTGCAAGTTCTGTAATAAATTGAAACAAACAAAAAAATCAATAACAAAAATATAAATTGACCTTCTTATATTAGAAGGAAACTCCCACTCCTTTTCTGTGATAACATACAAAGCCTAAGAGGCTTGAGAGAGCTGATATTGAAACGACTTCATGTTTCAAATTGCAAAAATATTTGTAGATTTCATAAGGTTTTTTTGGCCCCATGTAAAACATATGATCATGAAAATTTTCTCCTATCAGTTTTGTTAATTAATTCTTTAAACTATAAAACTTATACAAAAAATGCAATAAAGATGCATTGGTATGGAAAATTTCTTATAAAAGTATTGTTTACACATAAAAGCTTTCTAATTTTACACGAACTATCATAATTTTAATTATAATTGTTAAAAAATAATAATAATAAGTGAATATTCTACATTGTATGAATACTATATTCGAAAAGTTATTATAACATATTATAATTCCAAAGGTTGAAAAAGAGCACTTGAGTTAATTATTTCAATGATTGTTTTGGCTTTTTCCATCAAACAATAGATAATAATGTTTCACCAAGGACAACAAAAGACCCTATTTAACTTCAGGTGAGTTGGTGGCTTCTTTTAATTTCAATGACAATTAAGGACTGTTCGTAAGATTTGAGTTTCAAGTTTAACACTTTTACTACTGCTTTGGTATCAGTTTATAGATTTTTGGCTTTCTTTCTTGGCTGTGGTGAGCACTTTTGTATACCTAACTATTTTTAGTGAAACTGCAAAGAGGACAATCTATATAGTTGCAGCCGTTATTTCTGATTGCTTAAAAAATAAATCATAGCAGTTTTAAATTGCAGCGGAGAAAAATAAAATAAATACTGCAAAAGAAGCCTAAGAAAACATTGAAAATATGGGTTGAAATGTCAACAACACACCATTTAACCAAATCTTTGTCATTTATTTCTATGTTTCTATCTTGAAGAAGGCAGTAAATAATCGAAGAAAACAATAATTTCAATTAGATCAACTATATCTATGACGTTATATAGCAATTTGTTATTCTTTTCCTCTCCCTTTTAATTGAACTTATAGATTGACTAACATTAGTACATTACTTTTAAAATCTTGTACTGTTAACCATTACTCTGTTCGACTTAGTGAATGGTTATAAACATCAGAAAAATGATAATGTATAACCATCAGACTATATATATGTGTGTGTATATATTAACGTCTAATGATTTGTTGAAATAAGAAAACATCAGCACAAGCTCCCTTTGTCATGATCACAACCATGTTAGCCAACTTAACTTCAAGCCCTTTCTTGGATGTTACCGACTCTAGCAATTCCATATCTATCTTTTCTATTTCAGTTTATTGATAGTAATTGTACCTGTAAGGCTTTTCACAAATGGGTTGAGTGCCATTCTTCAAGGTGATTTAATGCTTATGTCCCCTGGACAGTGGCAGCCCCAAAGGAGTGTCAAAGACTTGGAAATTTCATCCAACAACCTGTTAATCTCTTCCAACTGTTTGTTTCTAACCTGCTTGTAGCCATCACAATAATCTGCAACACAATTGCCTTCCTTGTTAGAGACTTAAAGAACTTATCTCCATCATGCAAAGGGGAATTGGGGGATTTCAAACCTTGTAATAGAACCTGGTTTCCTATATGCAGGAACTTCATGGTCAATTGCTCGAAGTCCCATTGGATAATGCCAAGAGTGCTAAGCCATTGTTTGCCTAGCACTATCGCACATCCTTCTAATGGAGGCAAATTCAATTCAACCATGAATAAATGGCCTTGCATTATGACTTAAACATCAGCACAAGCTCCCTTTGTCATGATCACAACCATGTTAGCCAACTTAACTTCAAGCCCTTTCTTGGATGTTACCGACTCAAGCAATTCCATATCTATCTTTTCTATTTCAGTTTATTGATAGTAATTGTACCTGTAAGGCTTTTCACAAATGGGTTGAGTGCCATTCTTCAAGGTGATTTAATGCTTATGTCCCCTGGACAGTGGCAGCCCCAAAGGAGTGTCAAAGACTTGGAAATTTCATCCAACAGCCTGTTAATCGCTTCCAACTGTTTGTTTCTAACCTGCTTGTAGCCATCACAATAATCTGCAACACAATTGCCTTCCTTGTTAAAGACTTAAAGAACTTATCTCCATCATGCGGAGGGGAATTGGGGGATTTCAAACCTTGTAATAGAACCTGGTTTCCTATATGCAGGAACTTCATGGTCAATTTCTTGAAGTCCTATTGGATAATGCCAAGAGTGCTAAGTCATTGTTTGCCTAGCACTATCGCACATCCTTCTAATGGAGGCAAATTCAATTCAACCATGAATAAATGGCCTTGCATTATGACTTAAACATCAGCACAAGCTCCCTTTGTCATGATCACAACCATGTTAGCCAACTTAACTTCAAGCCCTTTCTTGGATGTACCGACAGCCTCAATGCTTCCAAGATTGATGACTCTAGGAAGTTATGAGTGCTACCGATGTCAATGAGGATAATAGCCCACTAGCCTTTAATCCTTTCCAACATTCTCTTGGTACTTGAAGATGGGTTTCCAATTAATGGATATAATTTGATTTCAATTGCATTCATTGTTACCTCTTGCTCTGCAGTAGTAACTGCGGTCTCTACTAGTTATGCATCAATAATTTCCTCAAGGTGAAACCCTTGCAAATGTTTTGAGTGAGTTTGTAGCCCTACCATTACTTATGTCCAGGCTGCCACTTCTCATCACAATGATAACAGAGCCCTTTCTTCCTTCTTTCATCCATTTGAGCTGGAGTGATCGTGCGGACAAGAAGTTTAGGCTTAAGTTGGTCCAACCTTGTACAGCCTTAAATGATCCCGAGATGGAAGGACTACTTGAATCTTGAGAATTTTTGAAAGTTTTCCTACCAGTTAAGACTTAAGAAGTACTCCTCTTGAATTTTTGCCAATCCAAAGCAGCATTAAGATTTAGTGGGTTTAGGCGTTTAGCATTCTCACAAGAAGTCTAATTTCATCCTTTAATCGAATGAGAAAACAACTTGTGCAATTCTGGCAGCCCCTTAATCCTATTTGATAGTGCTTCAAATTGCCCATTAAAAGATGCAATAGAGCTAGCTTGCCTTAGCCTTGTAAGCGCTTCCATTAGATCATCAAAGGCTGTACTTCCAAATCTTATTTGCAATGCCCTAACAAAAGCCTCCCAAGTCCCAACTGGTGAATAGGCCTTCTTCTTTAGCATCTTGAAACCACGCAAGAGCCTCCCTATCCATATGGTAAGATTGTCGTGACTGTTTCCCTATAGTGGATTTCTAACATGATTGGATCCCCAAAATGGTTTTTAAAATTGAAGAGATTCTTCATTGGTTTTCCATTTCTTTACTAAAATCTTTGTGCTGATAGTTTACTACTTTAGATTCGGTATTTGATATTTGTGATGAATATAAATTGTATAAAATATTTACTTATGAGTGGAAAATCTAGTTAAATTCTGCAATAATTTCATTAATTTCATTGCATTAATTGCTTGGGGCCTAAATCAGAATTTTTCAAGGGGTATTAAAGCTTTTAGAACATATAGATCTCAAAATAAGATTTTTCACTACAGATACTCAAGCAATTGTGCCCTAGGCTTGTCCATGTTTGACACAGGCACCATGGGCTTTTTGGTGCGTTCTTGCGTAGGATGTAGATAACTCAATAGCCATAAGAAGAAATGGGTAAGAATGGTTAAAACAAATAAAACATAGATGATTAGTATAACAAGATAACCGGTCACTTGAGTCTAGTCCCCAACGAGCATAGTTCTATTACTTATTTCATCGTCTTGCTTTACCTTAATATGTTGTCTCTGTACACCAATTCATTGACTTGGCTTAATTTTACCAGGTGTTACTTTCACTAAGCGGGAAGCGTAGAGATGTGAAGTTAAGAATAGTGGATCGACACAATATTGATGAGAAGATATCAAAAAGAGGCTTGACCTTAAAAGAAATATTTAACTCTTCTAATGAAAATGAGAAAAGGGAATTCGAAGATGCAGAAGCTGCTATTGTAGATTTGGTTGGAAAGATTATGTCTAAAGCTGACTCAGGGAATAGGGATAGTATTCTTGAAGATTTGGTAAATTCAGATGAGACATTCATACTGATTTTAAAGAATCTTAAGTATCTTAGAGAGGAGGATATTTCGACTTTGACACTTTCGGAATTGGAGTTGGAACTTGAAAAAGTCGGGGACTACATGGTCTCTCAAAACTGTGCCCATATTCTAGAGCCACTATTTGTCAAATACAGGGATTTGTGTGCAAGCTCCACTTCAGATGAGACATTCATACCCATGTTAAAGAAGGATACTTCGAGAATGGCATTTTTGGAATTGGAGTCAGAACTTGTAAAAGTCAAGGACTACACGATCTCTCAGAACTGTGCCCATATTCTAGAGCCACTATTTGTCAAATACAGGGATATCTGTGCAATCTCCACTTCAGATGAGATATTCATACCCAATTTAAAGAATATTAATCATCCTAAGAGAGAAGATATTTTGAATATGACATTTTTGGAATTAGAGTCAGAAGTTGTAGAAGTCAGGGACTACATGGTCTCTCGAAACTGTGCCCCTATTCTGGAGTCCTTATTTGACAAATACGGGGATATTAGTGCAAGCTCCACTTCAAATCCAACGACAAAGATGCGTGTCCTTAACATTGTTGGTGGGGTTGCACAAAGCATGTGCAACACCATGGTTAAGGACATCACTCCTTATTTACTTTTCAATTGGTGGAAGAACTTTCAACTTGCGCAGCACGTTGGGTTCAATGTTCAGTTTGCCTTTGACCATTTGTATAAACTTGCGCAAGCACAGTTTCGTATGGAGCGTGAATTTAGAGCTGCCAAGGACCTTGAAATTTCTCAACAGAAGATTGAGAGACTACCAACTGAATTGGAGGAACTCAAAGATAAACAAAAACAGCTTATACGATCTAAAAGAAGAAGATCAATAATAGAGAAGGATCGCTTGATTCAGTGCATGGAATCAAGGTTGAAGACTGCAGGGATGGGTTTCCTGTGATATAAAAGTTGGATGAGGATTTTGTAAAAGCATTAGCAGGTTCTTTCTGGAATCTTCAGTTTTCTTTTTGAGATTTTATTTGCAGTTTTGTGGTCCTTCTTGTTGGTCTTGCTGGTCCTTGTTGAACTTGCTTTTCTTTCTTCAAGGTAAATTTGCATTGAGAAATATTTGCAATTATTAAATGTCTTATGTGTTTGTTCATGAATAGCTAGATCTTGAGACTATAGTATCATATAGTTCTTGAGAATTTCTTCCTGCCAAATGATTATGGGATTTTGTTGCCCTTTTGGATCCCTTTTCGAAATTCCTTCTCCATTATTTTCATATACTGTAGTACATAATTTCTTGTGCTCTTAGGACGAGTTGTAAAAAAAATTTAAAATCTATCAGAGCACTTAAATCAAAAGAAATATCTATTAGTATAAGAGGTTGTGAGACACCATATGGTTAGAAGTTGCTTGCTCTGATTCATTAAATTCTCCTAGTTATCATTTAAAAAAAAAAAAAAAAACAATGAAATAACATAATAATATGGAGTATATTACTGTCCACAAGCTTTGAAATTCGAAAATTTATTCACTCACTTTGTATATATTCTATATGCCAAATCCTTTACACGACATTACTCTACCTACCAGTGTTATCTATTCATAACTCATAAGAGCGATCCTATTATTGGTTGTAACCAATCGGCCTAATTGCTTTAAGAATATTCTCTGATCATCGGTGAATAAAAAACTTCTAAATTTTGTTGCTAGGAGTCTTGTAGCTCAAGCTAAATGGCTATTTTTTGTTGTTCTAATGAAAACCTCTAAGGTTCAAATATCTACTCCCTTAGCTAGTGTAACTTTCCCCACCCCGAACCTCTCCACCCTCCCCCCCCCCCCCCCCCCCCTTTCTTTTTGTACTTTTTTCCTTATTAATATTGTGATGCATCTTCCATGCCTTTGACCTCCACTAGACTAAATAATCAAATAAATCCATTTCAGAAATTTTAGTTTCCACTTTCTACTTTTATAAAGATATCCTTTGTTAATTGTTGCGCGAGTTTCGATTAACCCAATTGATAAATTTTATATTTTGTTAAATGAAAGACCTAGGCAAAGTTATTAATTTCATTATGTTCCCGATCAAAATGGCTGAAAATAATTTCTTGCCTTTGGAATCTCTCCCTCTTCCACCTTAACCTAAATTCCAACTTATTTCAATCCATTTTATTAAATTGTAGTCAATATGATGATTTCAACTCGTATGTAAACAAAGCAATTTTTTTCTAATTTTTTTTTTCTTTTCGTTATTTTGCTCAAATATGACAATTTCTTTCCTATTAAGGGTGAGTTTGGTTTAACTTTTTGTAAAAGTGCATAATGAAAAAGTGGAGTTTTCAAGAAGTGCATAATGAAAAAATGCATTTTCAAAAAGCTGAGTGTTTGGTAAAAGCTGTTAAAAAGTGCTTTTTGAAAAAGTGAATGTTAGACTAGCACTTATAAAAGTGGCAGTTTGAGGAATAAATTACCAAAAAGGACAATGTATATATAAGGGAGTTTATTTCATACCTTTTTTTTTTTTTTTTGATGTTTTCATACTTAAATCAACTACTTCATATACTTACTAATAATAATAATAATAATAAATATATATTATTGGTATTATTTTAATAATGTTTGGACAATTTTTCTTTTTTAGTGTCATAATTATTTGTTATTACCATTAATGACTTCTTATTAATATTAATTAAATATAAATAATTTTCATCATCATGAAGCACAAAATGAAAATGTAAAAAGATGATAAAATATACACCAATAATCCAAGATTAAATTGTACAATATAAAAATGTAAAAAGATATAAAATACATATCAATAACTCAAGTTTAAATTGTACAACACAAAAATGTAAAAAAGATGATAAAATACATACCAATAACCCAAGTTTAAATTGTACTACTTGATATTATAAAAAAAAAAAAAAAAGACAACTACTAATTATTATCCCCCTAAATGGAATTAGCAATGAAATCACGAAGAACCACCATTGTAGGGTCTGTTAAATATCTTGAGTTCTGCTCATAACTGCTATTTGCTTTACTATTATGTTCTCTTCTAGAAATTGAATCTCGATTGGCGTTTATGAAGCCCCTATCATCCCTATCATTTAGTCTAACAAAATTATGAAGAGCCATAGTAGCAGATACAATAAGTATTTGGATATAGAATGGAAAAGATGGCATGTTTCTGATAATTCTCCATTTATTCTTCCACACACCAAAAGTGTGCTCAATCACACATCGATAAGATGAGTGAGCATGATTAAAATTTTCATGTCTAGTTCTAAGGCTTCCACCTCTCATTCGAAAGTCCTAAAGATGGTATGATATCCCTTTGTATGGTGCCAAATAGCTTTTCATCATTGGGTATCTAGAATCAACTACATAATATTTCCTTAGAAAAAAAAAATCAATTGTATTAACACACACACAATATGTCATTATAATGAACAATTGATTAACCAATTACAAACCTAGTGGTGGGTGCGGAAAGTTGTTACTTTGTTTACGAATAGTATCAAGAAAAATGGAGGTGTCGTGCTACACCTTCCCATCCAGGCAAAACAAATGTGAATAACATATCAAAGTCACATGCAGCCATCACATTTTGGGTTGGACATCCCTTTCTTCCAAAGTATGGAATGGACTTCTCAATAGGTATAATCGCTATCACATGTGTGCCATCAATCGCATCAATGCAATCCTAATAAAAATATTAATAGTTTTCAGTTCCACATGCATTGTATTATCTTATAGACAATAACACTTATTCAAATATACAATAGTACACATACTTTGAAATGTGGCCAATAAATTGGATGGTCTTGTATTTTGGTTGGAACTTCACTAAAAGTTGGATCCAAAGGCTTTACATATGCAGCTGCAAAGCGAGCACCCAACAGAGTGATCATCTTTTCAAAATGTCTATTTATAGTTTCACCCAAATGCTGAAATAATTCTTGAACCATTCGGTTACATGTTCCATGACCAAGTATCAGTAAACAAATTGCCACTGACTTTTTTAACCTTATATTCCTTGAATGTTGAAGTCCATAGTCATGTTGTAAAACTTGACACAAATTTTGAAACACCTCCTTTTTCATTCTAAACATGTTGTAACACAATTTCTCATTACCTTCCATACAACGTCTCACACAAGCCCACCCTGTTAGTTCAGAATCATAACAAGGAGTCTTATTAATGTACTTATTGAAATATGTCACAACTGCTTTACAGGTAATTGCCACAAGCTAGTAAAACTCCTCATCAGAATCCTCATTACTATCATCATCATCAGAATCATTGTCACTGTCATCATCACTGTCACTACTCTCACCATCATCATCATCATTGTTATCACCATCATTATTATTGTCAGCATTGTTATAATCACCACCATCATGATCATCACAGTAATTTCTATAATCCCCATCCATTAATAGTTCCATAAAATGGCCACTCTCATGAGTACCATTATAATTATCCATATTGGTTTAGGCTACACAACAAAGTAACAAATAATCAACCATTGCTAATACTTAATATAAATCAACATAATAATCAACAAAGTAACAAAAGGCAACAATGGGTCCCAATTCAGAACATTAAGTACATAACCAACCACTTGACTGGAAACACGTTGCATACCAACACAATTCAGAACATCAAGTACATAACACTGTAATGAAAATTTCAAATGTGTTTACATTACACATATATTAGTCTAAAGATAATACTAAATATCACATAACTTAGTTTAAAGTTAATACAACATAGCTAATACAACATAAAGCTAATTTTAGTCGTAAGCTAATACAACATAAAGTTAATATTAGTCCTAAGCTAATACAGAGTACCACATAAAGTTGGTCACTTCATTTGGTTCCAACAAATCATTCCTTGTAGTCACTCCAACTGTGACTCTGGCTCATTGAAAGTTAGGAACATCTCCCTACGTGACCTTTTTAGTAAGATATAGGAAGCTTGAACCACAAACGTACTATCCATTCCAGGAAGTGCTCTCACAATCGCCATGACATCATCAACTGAACTTGGTGACTCTCGAGAAGTACCTTCAAACTTATTCTGACATACAGTTATTAATTGACTAATACGATTGTCCAACATTGCAGCTCCTATCTTCTTCTTTTTCTTCTGTGAGGGTATTGATTCACTAGTTTGCTTTTGTCCTGAACTACGTGATTGACTAGTATGTCCTTGCTACAAACTATCAATGTCTAAAATCATGTCACATTGATCATCCTTAAATTCGGAGCTACCATCTAAATCACCAGCACCCTCTTGTGGCATTGTTTGAGGGAGTGTATTTGAAGAAGGGGTCCATGCCGCAACATCCCTAAACATTATATCAAGTTGTTCTAGATTCTGTGGACCTTTCTCTCGAAATTTTTTAGCTTTGGGTAATTCCTTCAAAATGTAATTGTAATTTCACTCATATAACAATAATATGAAAAAACTATCTCCAACTAACTACATATTAATAAAACACTCAACTCACCTTCAACTTCTGGTTCCACCAATCATCACTAGCACGAATCGTTCCCTTCACTGCATCCCAACCTAAACTTGTGTCAAGATTCCTCAATTGTTCCCACACTCTCCAATCACCTTTTAATACATCCCACCTACTTTTTAATTGGTCCTAATCATAGTTTAGACCGGTCTCATCACAAAATTTGGTCACCAAATTGGTCCAACCTTCGGAGCACCTTTTGATCTATTCCCGGCTTGAATTTGTTCCACACAAAGGTTACAAAAAGTAGTTGTCCACGTTGGATTAATATCCCATAATGCTTTAGCCTTTCTTGCCTCGGGGTTGGAAGTGGTGTTTTTACCCATCTATAAAGTTAACCAACCATAAGAAATGCAAAAAATAGAATTCATAATATTCTAATCTAGTGAACTAGTTACAAACATGATCTAATAGTTGAAATTATAAATCTGTCAATAATCCCTATACAATATGCTATATGCATATCCTTATTCATTCCTTCAACTTCAATAGTTGAAAAGCGAATTACATTACAGTTTACCCGTAAATTTTCAAATCCATGTCCACCCAGACAACACCCCCACTCCCCCAAAATATACTCAACCACACAACCTAATGAACCCATCCATCATCACCAAGTGGTAGAAAAACCTTATACAAATAATTTAGGAGCAAGTTATTCACAAACGAATCCTAGTTAACACATTTATTAATGAACTAAATCAGAGCTGATCTTGTCCAGTAAGATATACAAAAATAAAACTAGATGAGCTAAACCCAGAGAGTTTCATTAAAATCAATGACAGATTAAGAATAATAAGCACAAGTACAAGACCAAATTTCCTATCTTTTCAAAAAATTTCTTGAAAAACAAACAAATCCTAGAAAATTAATCATTGATCTAAGCTCACAAACACAATAAAACCAATCATCAACAACCAAATCCATACTCAAAGACAGAGCATCCACAAAAGACAGATATCACATACTCAAAGCTCACAAACACAATAAAACCAATCATCAACAAACACAATAATACCCAATTCCGATTTTTTGTCAAATATCACATAACTTAGAAAGATAGAGCATCCACAAAAGAAAAAAAAAAATTACAAAGCATGTACCCACAAATTTTTTCAGTACCCGGTAAGAGAACAAATAGATCATTAGCAAGAACAAAGCATGCAAGATTTGAAAAAAATTTTCCCATACTCGGTTAAAAAAAAAAAAAAAATCAAAGTAGTGTTGGTACCTGGTGGTTTTTGGTAGCAGATCAGTGTTGCTTGGTGTTTTGTTAATCAAATCTCTACCTTCAAAATGTATTTCTTAGATCATATTAGACATAAATAAAATTAAAAAAAAAAAATACAGATCAGTGCGCGTTGAAGAAGACGAAGAAAGAAGAAGAAGAGGAAAAAGATTCAACGGATGACAAGAATATGTTTTATTCCTCTTTTGTTTATTTGATCACACATGGCATGTCTTTTGATTTTTTTTTTTTTTTTTTTCATAATAGTTTTTACATATACTTCACTCAATGTGATATGTTATGTGATGATGAGATTAAGAATGTGCATTATCTTTTTTTTTTTTTAAATAAATAAATTCTTGATAGTAGGTGCATTATTTGATTTTACATTGACGGTTTGATATGATATAAAATGTAATGAATGCTTTGATTTACAAAATGTTGAAATAGACCGGTTTAGAAATATTTGTTTATGATGTACAAAAATTTTTGTTTTTAGAGAATTTTAACCTATGACGTCCGCTTCTTATGATAATTCTTTATCATCAAACTAAGATACTAATTGCTTTTTGGTACAAGTGGGGATGGAACCATAGATCTCTTACTCGACAATAAGAGATTTTACCAATTGAGCTAACCAAAACCTGGTATAACATAATTAAAAATATTGCTTGTGGTTGAATCTTGCCTTAAAATATATATATATATATATATATATATATATATATATATATATATATATATATTAGTGTCTTGAATCAATGGTAAAGAGTATGAAGTGAATGCTATTGGTTCAAATTAAATCATCTCTCTCTCTCTCTCTCTCTCTCTCTCTCTCTCTCTCTCTCATTTTGATTTTTCAATAATCTTGATCTTTGATTTGGTTTGATGTTATGTGTTTCATAGATTGCTTTTTTCCTTTATGATAACTAAGGTTTAATGATCATTTTGCAATTAAAGATTAATTATTTTTTTATTATTCTTAATTTTGGTGTTTTGATTGTTGTATTTTAGATTAATATTTTTGGACATCGTGCAAGTGTGCAACCATCTCGATCTACATGCTACGGGGAGCAAAACCCGTAATTTGTTTGATCTTTATGCTTAATGATTGACCCACCACTAAGCATAATGTCTTGAAGTTCAAATGGGAGTAATAAAAAAGATTTTGACATTGAGAAACTTTTTTTTTTCTCTTTAAATTTATTTGTTTTTAGATTCAATTTGTATTTGGATTTATATATTGTGTGATGATGATGATGATGATGCGGGAGGTTTTTATACTTTCATGGAGGTACAATAATTGATTTGAGGAATAATATGTCTTTGGTCTAGTTCATTTTTTTTCTTCCATGATTCTAATCTTATGTTAATATATACAAATTGTTTTTATTTAATGTGTCGCTATTATCATGGAGGTACTAGAAAATGAGAGAAAATGAAATTTCTTTTCCATGGTTGAATTATTAACATTTTCCTTAAACAATACTTGATCGTCATTTTTTTCCCAATCGTTTCATTTTCCATTTGTTTGACAAGTTATTATCATTATTGTTCACTATTAAAACTATAGTAAACTTTTCAAATGATACTCCTATAAAGTTGATAATCCAAACCTTATGATTAATAAGTATTATTTTCCTTAATTTTCATATAATCTTTAATTTTTTATAATTATATCTCATAATGAGACAATGATGAAGATAATTAATTTATTCTCATATACATTGACTATATATCCCATTTGAATATAAACATATTGTCTCAAATCCCCCTTAGTTTGCTAAATGGGAGATGATGAATATATAATTATAGGATTTTTTTTTTTTTTTTTTGTGGTTAAAGGGAAGATATATTAAAACTAGTCGGAAACAGAAACCAGTCTATTACAAAAGGTTGTTGCTCTATCAAGAGCCAGCAAATTCACCACCACAGACTGCAAAATAACAAAAGAAATATACATAGCAGAAAACTTAGATCCTAGTTCGGCCAGTGCATCAGCACACTGATTGACTTCTCTGAACCAAGGGAGTCAATACCGTACCAGAGGCTGTACCGGTTTGGCCAGCGGTACGATATATTTCGGATGCCGATCAATACCGATGTACCGTTTCGGGTTTACCGCTATTTTTTATATTTATAAATAAATAAATAAATAAATATATATATATATATATATATATATATATATATATATATATATATATGTATGTGTGTGTGTGTGTGTGTGTGTGTGTGTGTGTGTGTGTGTTATAATAAATATAAAAGTTTACCATAAAACATTTCCTCAATTCAAAACTAATTATTCATGGTTTTAGACTTTAGTATCAATTAAAAGAAAAAGAAAAAACATAATATAAAAAATAGAAAGCTTAAAAGTTACCATTGCATACTAAGAAAACAAATAATACTAATAAGTTAATACAAATAAGTTATCATTCTGCCTTAATAAAAATTCAAAAATTACAAAACTTAAAAATAAAAAAAATAAAAAAACTTTTTCTGTACCGGCCGGTATTGCCCGAAATTGGCCGGTACGGCCGGTACATGACCGATACGGCCAGTATTTTTTCCGGTACGAAACAGGGGGTTATATGTACCGGTACGCTTGCCGGTACGGTATATACCGGCCGGTACGGTACGGAATTGACTCCCTTGCTCTGAACACATGCTCAATCCAAGAACTGGAAAACGTCTTCAACAGGTTCCTATAGTCAGGATATTATAGGATATTACCTTCATGTTGATTCACATTTGAAATCTTATTTTTAGTTTTTATTTAACTTGGTTCATACCAAAAAAAAAAAAAAAAATTTAATATAAACTTTTATTAAGCAATGAATTTCATGAAATAGACACCATAAGTTTTTATAATTATTATCAATAAAAAATGGTAACACTCATTATATTTCTTAATAAATTCACATTAAAAAAATACAATAGTTGTTTAAGGACTGATAATTACAAATTTATAAATTTGGTCGATTTGATATCTTGGCTTGTATGTAAACAAAGCTTCTTCTTCTTCTTCTTTTTTTTTTTTTTTTTTTTTTTTTTAAGTCATTTCTTTCTTCTTTTTTTCATTATTTTACTCATATAGGACATTTTTTTCCCCTTTAGATTTTTATTTTCTTTTTTGTTTATTTAATTTACATATGGCATTTCTTTTAAAATAATAGTAATAATAATTTTTTGACGTTTACTCTACTCATTGTTATGTAATTATGAGATTAAGAATGTGCACTATTTTTTTTTTTTTTTTTGATAATCTTGATAGCATATTAGCATGTGCATTATTTGACTTTAGATTGATAATTTTACATGGTAAAAATATGTAATGAATACTTGATATATATTTGTGTCTATATATATATAATAAAATTATTGATAACCCGAAACAATATGCTGAAATACACCGGGGTTCAAAAATATTTTGATACAATGGATAAATTAAAAATGCCACTGAAACATAAATAAAAACATTGTGTTGTAGAATCTCACCGAATATAATAATTATCATTATAAAAAAAACCTTCTTTTTTTGTTTGCTAAAATCCAAAATCATACCTTCTAATTGGGTGAATTTTCATTTTCATCTTTTTTGGGCATTTTAATCATTAAATTTTAACTCTAATGTCAAGTTGGTCATGTCCATTTTTATCTATAAAGAATGTCATACTTCGTATATGTGATGCAACGCTGTTTTATTAAACTTAGTATGCGTTTGACATTGGCTTAAAAAGTCAGTTTTTTTCACTATTTAGCTTATTTTTGTTTCTATTTATGGATCTCATTGTACTTTTTGATACTATTCATGAGTTTCACTGTACTATTTCAGTAGTGGCGGAGCCATAAATTTATATTTGGGAGAGCCATATATAATTTTTTTTTTTTATGTATATTAAATCTAAAATAGTAACGTACAATCAAGGAGGTCAATTTCGTACCAAAGGCTGTTTTGGTTTAGCTGTAGGAATGATATATTTTGGTACCGGTCAATACCAGTATACAGTTTCAAAATTATAGCTATAGATATATATATATATATATATATATATATATATATATATATATATATATATATATATATATTCAATTCGAAAATCATGATAAATTATTAAGAGTTTTTAAAAACATAAACCCTTCATTACTTTTTTTTTAATGTGAATAAACCCTTAATTACTTCTTCATACTATCTTAATCCTATTTATTTTTTAAAAAACTGTATACTTTGACCCATTAATCTAACGAATAAAAATAATAATGAATATAGTTTAAAAGCATTACCAAAATAAACACGAATTGAAAAATAAAATATTACACGTACTGGTCTAGAACCATAAAAAGGCATCCTTGGTGAGGGGTGTTCTCAAAAATGAAGTGACTCTCACACGCGCAAAAATAAATGAGTATCTCACGGCGCAGCGCCCTGCACGGGGGTTTAATACAACCATAAACGCTTCCATTTTTTTTAACCAAAAATAAAAAAAAAAAGTAAAAAATGTATTAAAAAAACTCTTCACACCTAGCAATTACTTGCACCTATGACCTACTCATTTTATCTAGCTGACACAAGCAAACAAAAGAAGTAAAGTGACATAAAAAAAAAAGTAAGAAATGTCATTCGAAGGTGCTAGAGCCAAGACAAGGTTTGGAAACAAAAGTTTAAAAGTTAAAGCTTGATAAAAGAAAAAGAAGAAGCAACAGCACTAATAGGTCGCGAAGAAGCCAATCTACAGTTAACGAAGAAACAACAGTTGTGATCGACTAAGAAGACACAGTAAGGGCCGACCAAGAAAAACAACCATGGTCGTCGAACAAGAAACAGTAATGACAAACGAAATATGCTATTTTTTTAAAATTTTGGGAGGGCCAAGCAGAGACGGAACTATGATTCGAAGTTTAGGGAGGTAAATATAATTTTCTTGAGAGGGACAAATATAATTTTTCATAGAATTATTTTCTAAAATATTAAATATATATATCTATTATTTAATATTTTAAAAAATTTTGGGAGAGGGGCCCACAGCCCCCCTCAACTTGTACATGGTTCCGTCCTTGGGGACACCCCTTTCGATCTTCATGTGGCTCTATTATTGTATTTCAACTACCTTTTAACTTTATATACACTATTTATAGTTAAAAAAATTTAATTTCAGCAAAATAAGCTGAGCAGTTTTCAAACAGACTCTTAATAATAGTTTTATAGATGACAACATATGAAGGGACTTATTTGTCATAAATATTAAATTTCAATGATTAAAATGATAAAAATTAAATATATATATATATATATATAAATTATAAAAATAAAAAATAAAAAAAACTTTACACTTTGTTTGGTTTGAAAAGAAGAGAAGGGAAAGGAAGAGAAATTAAATCCTTTCCGCTGTTTGGATAGTATGATAGAAAATGAAATGATCTAAATTTGTTAAGAAATCTATCACTTGGGCCTACATTTTTCCCTTCCCCCTGACTCATTTTCCCTCCTCCTCCATTCTCTTCCTTCAAACCAAACATAGGTTAGAGATGAAGATGACAATTCACTCAAACTCACTGATTATAATGTGAATATTGGCCTTTATTCTTTAAGTTAACTTTTAATAGTTTTCATTTTTCTTAGATACAACAGTACTTAATAAATATTTAAATAAAATAAACCATTAAAAATAATGAAATATATTATAGGGCAAAGTAGGATAGTCTCAACAAATAGAACATATTTGGCACCCAAAAAAAAAAGAAAAACAAAAAACAAAAAAAAAAAGAAGAAGAACATATCTATACTTTAAGAATGAAACCTTAAATTCGTAAGGGACTTCTTAAATCTATAATGAAACTCTTTATGGAATCTCCAGAGAGAGAGAGAGAGAGAGAGAGAGGACGCATTTTAAGATTGTTTTCAGGTACATAAACTAAATGTTTGAAACTCTTTATGGAATCTCCACAGAGAGAGAGAGAGAGAGAGGACGCATTTTAAGATTGTTTTCAGGTACACAAACTAAATGTTTGAAATCATGATTATAAGATATGTAGATTTTACCCATTTAGAAACAACAGCAAGATCTTCCTCCATTGGTTCAAAATCAATAATGAGAGCCTCTAGATTTGGTGAATGCTTCAGTAAGTAGATTATCCATTTCATATGGCTTTCATTGAATCTCACACATAACTTCGGGCACTTTAGACTACATGATTTATCGTGGAACATTCATGTTTCATAAAACATAGTATGTAGATACTGAAAAAGAAAAGTACAAAGAAAGTCCTTTCTTAGCGCTTCGAGCTTACCCTAGCACATTACAAATTTACAAATATATTGATTTCAACTATATGGTAAATTTCTTTGGATGGTTGAAATGTGAGATATTCTTATATGACTCCTAGCTTAAGAGCAATTGAACATAATTAAACAAAACACAATGAAAAAAAGAAAAGAAAAAAGAAGATAAAAGCAAGATATGCTTATATGTCTCCTGGAAAGAATATGATCAGTGAAAAGGAATAGAAACAACTTGTGCCAATGATAACGCACGTTTGATTAATTGAGAACTCAATTTTACTTATCAAGTTATCAGGGCCCATGAGGATGAGGGAGGGTTCCTCACCTGAAAACCCAGATCCCAATTAAGAAAAAGGAAGTAACAAAAGTAAATTCAAGTGTCACCCCATCTAGACAGTTTAACATTGTTGCGCACAATTAAGTCATTTCAATTTCCTATATCTTGAATATAATCCTCCTAAGGCCAAAGCCAACAAATAACAAGAAAGTACTTTAGTTTCTTAGTTTTATTTAATTCAACTTGATGTCATCATTTATTATATAAATGATTGAGTCTATAGCGTTTAAACCAATTTTTTAAATTTAAAAAAAAAAAAAAAAAAAAAAAAAAAAAAAAAAAAATCCACCAATTTGATTTCTACCTAATAACCTTTACATTACATATGAATGAATGCCATCTAATATCATAATTTTTTATTGATCCACATCAAACCAGCTAATGTCAACAAAACAGCTCTTAAATAAAATTTAACACAATAATGTATTGAAAACACTCAAAACCAATGTCTAGGACCACAATTTTATAAAAGATGGCAGCACAATTGAACCATACCTCATTGATTCACCTCCTCTTGGACCTCACCACCATCTTCCTCGCTTGTTTCCTCGTTTGTTTCCCAAAACTCAGTGTAGAG